>JAWNMD010000126.1:0-674135 GCA_035044365.1 Drosophila neotestacea | reverse complement strand
AAAATCTCTGTTTATTTAAGAGTAGAATAATTCCCAAATTCTCTGAAGCCGAGGTTTGTTAAGCGTCAACTTTTTATCATAAGATTAGTCTTGATTTTTTGTTCAAACTCACAGTTTCAGTTTCGGTTTAATAAATAAATAATTTTTTTAACACTGAAGAACTTGAAACTCGTTATTATATTTATATTATAGCTGAATATGTATTATTGATTCGAAAAGTCGGTTTTTTTTATGGATTTAGATACTGTTAAATTTATCATTATATAAAGTACTTAATAATCTCCATAAAAGCTCTTTTGTAACATATTAATCCAAACTCACAGTATTGTATTTTAAAAATAATTAAATTTTTTAAAATAAGATTTTGTAACGTAAACATCAAAAGACTAAAACTGCCATTGGGCAGTCCACAAGGGGTCAATAGTGTCAGATTCAGACAACTATTTGAATTGCGAACGAAAAATAAAATTAGAAACATTCGAGTATATGCAAATAAGGGTAAGGAATTTAAGCAAAACTGTAAATAAATAACAAATAATAAAGTCTGTCTGTTTGTTTGTTGGCTGTGGTGTCTAAAAATGGAAAACAAATTTACAATTTAAATCAAAACTTGCCAGACAAAAGAACACTAGAAATGCATTATCTACGCCACACGTCGTATGAGTAATGCAATTGTCAGTACAAAGAACTTTCTTTTGCGGTCAATCAAAATAAATTTTCCAGTCAGTTGAAAAAGCCACAAGCAACAGCTATTTTCAAGCCAATTCAATTTCGACATTTTAATTATGCAAATACCCAAAGCCAAATAATAGATAAGATCAATTAGCTTTTGACCAGCTCGATTTAATTAAACTCGTTCAAGGCAAAAGGTAGAGAATCAAAGACAAAGACAATGATGGTTTAGCTTGTGATTAGATCACTGAGTGGAAAAATGATTGGAAAAGTGTTGATTAGTTTTAAGTCAATTTAATTGAAGCTTTTATCATTAAATTAATGTATTTAATGTATGTCAACACGTAATTTAATAATGAGGAACATATAAATTTTATTATTAAATTTATTATATATTTAGAGTTTATAATCCCAATATTCTTTGCTAAAGTGCAAATTGAGAGCTTCACAGCCTGAACTTAAAGTGGGGTATGTTTTAAATTTAATTTTAATCGTCGACATATTCCAGTTAATAATTTGGTTGATTTCTTCCACATATAAGTGTTGTGTGCCATCTAAATTAACATACAGACATAATTGGCCAAAATTAACCGCAAGTGTGTAAGCTCTAGTAATATCTTATGTAAGCTGAATATGTACAATTCAAAAGCAAATTTCAATAGCCAAACAATAAATGCCGATAATTGTTTATAGAACAAAGCAAACCGAAGGCAAACCCAATCAAAACTCCGGACTCAAAACAATTGTGTAATATGTTCGGGCAGCTTTGACCAAAACTGAATTTGTACAAAACCGCAAATTGAAAATGAAAATAATTGCGGAATGATTCTCGGTTCAATTCTCTTTTTGTTTATATGAAATTGTCTGCGCATTATATGCAAATTAAAGCGAAAAATTTGTACATGCATTGTACATACAATAACGTGTAAGTATTTTACGAATATTCAGTGTTATATTCAATTGCAGAAAATCATTATAAGTAAATAAGACATGCCAATAACTCGATTAAAACTTTAACTGCAAATAATTCCAACTGCAGCCAAACGCTGCTCATTAAATTCTCATGCTTGCCTGCAGTTCGAGCTAAAATGCTGGAATCCCACGTGAATCCCATGCTCTTTTACCATTCCTGTCCATCCTCTCCTACTGCACCAGCTCCTCAGCTCACACTCCTCTTTAGTCGGAACTCTGCCCCAGTCTCTGCCTCTTCATTTTCATTGCCGCCTTTGTAGTAAACATGAAAGAAAGCTACCAGCAAATAAGAACAAGCTGAAAACAAAATAATACGAGACCCAACCAACCGACAAGGCAGACTATTCACCACAAGGGTGACCCACGGCGGTGACAAAGTGGAGAAAATAAAACTATTTAAGCGCAAAAGTACTTTAATTTAAATATTAAATATAATCTTTTGAGTGCAGTAGCAAGAATTTTAAATGCATCTAACGGAAGGTGAGTGTATTTTAGTTCGGAAAAAGTCAAATCGTTACAGATACTTTTTAATGTAAGCTAAAGTAAAATTTTTTTTTGTAAGTTATGACATTGGTTTTAATTTCTAGTTCTTACAAAGTGTTTAAAAATATATATAAGAAATAAGATAAAATCAAAAAACATGATCAATTTCAAGTGTTAGCAATAAAAATTGCAATCCTTCACAGCTGGTTCTTGGTGACCAATAAGAGTTATAATAAAGAATTCTATCCTAAAAATTGATTAAAGAAGAGACCAGATTCTGAAAGTTAAACCAAATAACGGTTCTTTTTGCGTCATCAGTAGACCCCATATGTATCAGAAAAGTAGATTTCGTAATATACACAAGAAATAAAAGAACTACTGTTGCCTAGTGTGATTGCAGTGGCCAAAAATTGTTTGGTTCTAGGTCTTAGTTGATGTTTGCGCATTTGCATTTTGTTTCGTAGAAATGATGACGATAAATGTGACACATGCGGCACCCAATGGCATCCAGTGTGCCTTAAGTTGCCCCAGGATCCCCAGCCTAGTCTTGGATGTGAAAAACTTTGCTTATGCATAAATTTACGTGGGTAGAAAATTGAAATGTTTAAAAGCGCATGAAAATGTTGTTACAACTTTGAAGTTATGCCTGCAAACTTTTTGAGAAACAGCAAGCAAAAAAGACTGCGGAAGAGAAAGAAAGAGAAACAGCATGTGGAGTACATTTCTATTAAATTTATAAAGGATTTTGTTCTGACAAATATGATTGAAATGTGCGTATACATAATATGATTAATTATAAGCTTTAGGTAAAGCCCATGCCTAATAGGAATCCACCAAGAAAGGCTACTGAGAAACGAGCGCTGTTTAGTATGGATTTCTTAAGTTTTCTAAACGGATCATATGGTAGAGCCCGAGACTCTGGTCCTTGTCGTGGGTCGTCCCCGTCCTCCAGGTCAAAGTACCTTATGACTCCTCCCCATTTGATAGTGATGATCCCACTTTGAACAGCCAGTTCGACGATTAAAATAGCGCTTCCCGCGACAATGGCCAAGACTTTACATGTCTTCAACAAGGCATAGCCTGTAATGAAGCCTCCTCCAGCGCCCACTGCAATTTGTAGATATGGCGATTGATCGCCTATCTTGTTCACAGCTGAAGCCAGAAATACTAGTAATTTGCACATACTTTCAATTGATTTGGTTTTACGTACTTGATTTAATAACTAGTCGGTCATCCATTTGGCGTTCCCTTTCTAAAATCTCTTCAATTTCTGTGTGTTTTTTCAGACTTTAAATGTATTGAAAGTAAACTCAATGTAATCTCAAACTCACACTACACGAAATCCTACTTCAAGGGACTTCTCGAGAGTGTTTTGTTCTGGCAATTGACTGCCAGACCGTAAAATGACTGTTCCAACAACTAAGAGTGATGCAGTTGAACGACCGCGACTGGAGTATACCCTGTAAATAAATAAAAGAATTTAATAATAAAATATAAATTGAATATCCAAATTTAAGTTAATTCTGCAAATATGTATATAAGTTTTAATCTTTATTATATATATATTTAAATTATCCCTAAAATAAACAGCAATTCAAGTTTCAATTTAAAAATATTATTTGTTTTTTAATGTTGATGTTCCCTATGCTATGTTTCTTGAGAAAATTGGACGAAATCAACACGACTTAATACAGGCAATTAATATAAATGTTTTTATAGAATCAGATATATAACATAATCTTCTGCAGTTTTTCACATATTTTAAAGACTCTCTTCTGAACATTTGCAATGAGTATAGAGTATTAAAAACATCAAAGTCAATTTTCCCACGTTGCAGCTGTTCAAACTTTTTAGAGTGCCCACAATTTTTGTGCTTTAAATAATTGATTAGCTCTTATTAAATAAAATGCATTTCAAACATCATTCGATTGGTTTAATCAATTCAAAAGTTTCCCTTTTCCAATATTATCTACTTGAAAACTGCATAAAACTGACAAAACTGTCATAGAACAATCAGCAGGTATTAATTTGGCTTAATTACAGTTGGCATATGTTTAAATTACATGATATATATAAATAAGTAGTGTTGATAGGTTGAAGTAATTAAATATTAAAATTTATTCTATTGTAGGACAGCAGTTTAAATTCTTTGGCTGAGAGAAAAAGGACAGTTAGTGAGAGGTAATTTTAGATTCATAATTAATTTCGTCATGTTGTTTAATTTACGCTGATACTCATATAAATTTTTAAATGTTCGTTACAAATAAAAATAAAACTGATTTTAATTAATTAATTAAGTCAATTTTTGCGAATACACATTACACATTTTATTTGTCATCATATTTTGTTTGTCGATTAATAAATATTTAATGAAACTGTCGCCATAATTAATGCGTTGCTGTGAATTGAATACATTAATGTACTAACTCAATTATATATTATAATAAAGGTGTATTACAAATATGCGTGCTATCATCGATGGCACTTATTGAGCAAACTATCTGATCGTTACATAGAATTCTTATGTATAAGATTTCATTCTTATTCGAGTGTTGCCTTTCTACAAACTTATTGGGGCGTGCATTATTAATGAGAGCCTTGGAGAAAACTGAGGCTTCACAGGAATTCGAGGAACAGTTGAATTGGCCAGCAAATCGAAATTGTTACTAAAAATGAGTCCAATTCGATTTTTGGCTGTGCTCCATTTACTCCTCGACCACTTTTATTTAATTTATTGTTCAATTATGCGCTCAGGCACGCCCACTCCACACAAATACACAAAGGTGCACCGAAGAGTGAAGGTGTTTGGCTTTTATCGCGAGTTGGCAATCAAATTAACCAAAAGCACGCGAATGGCCCTAAACGAGTGGTCGAAAGGAGACGCTAGTTTGAGCTTGAAATAGAACAAATCATTCTGGATAAAGGGTTCTTTGGTCTATTCTAGAGAAAATAAACATTTAAGAACTACAATTGACAATTTAAATGTGAACTTTAAAATTGTCTCGTTTTGAAATAAGTTCTCGCCCCTTCATGAAATATGCATGCTCCAAATGGTATCCCAGTTGACCATAACAGACGTGGTCAGTTGCAGTATCGGATCAGTGACAACAGGGGCAGGGGTGGAGGTAGGGGTTGAGCAACATCAATGCAATACGTGTTTGCCATGTGGCAACTTCCATCTGTAGATTTTGCAGCTTCACTTTGATTTTATGGCTATAGTTAAATGGAACATTTTTGAAGTACGTGCTCTGCCAGGAACAAGATTTTGCATTTGCAGTTCTTGACAACACTAAAAATGGGTTAGATATAAGTGTTGGCATTAAAATTAAAGTCAACGAGCTAGAATATTGTGTCCATCACTAACTACCTTTACTATGATAAAATATTTTTTTTATAAAATTCTTAATTTATATAATTATGTAAATATCTAATTTTTCGATACGTTTTGCAACTCATGACATGCTGACATGTAACATTGTGCCACATGTGTTTTGTAATTTTTATTGTAGACGAAAAAAATTCGACGTAAATGTTGTCCTTGCTATACTTTTGATTATTGATTTTTAATGACTAGCTGATCCAAAAGATAATAAATATAGTTTAAAATAGTACTGGCTTAGAAAAAATTTGTAAACCTATTATTCATAATTATTTATTTAGGAGTTTTTTTTTAACGACGCCAGAAATAACGGCGATCAGTAAAAAAAGCTCATTCAAAAACTATCCAATTATATATTAAACGTATAAGTTGTGTTAAAATTATTTAAGAAAATACTTGTATTTTTCTTTTTAAGGGAACGTTTATCAAGAAAACTTTTAGAAAACTTTCCTATCTTTTTTGCTATCGAAAATGAGAGTTGGATAATAGCTTGTAACCATATTGAAAAAGACAGCAAGCAGGAAGTAATGGTTTTTGATTGTTTTTGTTTTCTATCAAAAAGCTCCTTCCAGCTCCAATTATCTGAAAAGATTTCAATAATCTTCCATAAATAGTATTTAACAAATTTGATTTCATAAAAATAAATTTGTTCTCAATCCAAAATTTAAATTTCTGGTTATCCGCAAAGCTTAAGTTGTTTTTCATAAATACCATTTAATGAAATAGTATTAAGTGAATGTGTTTCATCGCGTTTGACAAGTCAATTAAAAATTCTAAATCAAGTAAAATGATTGTCACAAATGCTATCAAAATGATTTTGAGTCTTTTAATATTAGTCATTCACGTGAATGTACTCACATGGAATCCTTTGTGACTGCTGCATCAACTGGCAACAAAATTAATGTTCCGAAACAGACAAACCATTTAATCCAACAGAACTATAAGGTTTCTAGTACCCTAAACAAACCGCAAAACTCTGTTCATCACTTGCAGCTAACAACAGCGCCAACGTCGGTCCCTCGTATTCCCTGTTTTCCTTCCAATTTGACTGGGTGGCAAAGGGTGCAGCAGACTCAGAACTTGCCACAGTTAATTTGTTATACAAACCCGCACACAAATAAAGCAGTCAGCACACAAAACAGCTGCAGAAATCGTTTGCTTTTAGCCAATATGCAACTCTTTATACGAGCATGTATGTGCCACCCAGCTGTCTGGCTGACTATTTTCAAATTTACAGCACGCCACAGACGACGAGTCCCTTTCCCATTTCCCCTCTACACTTACTAGCCTCTCGTTATCCCTGCCCAGCTAGAGTCAACCACATTACATTAACCACAAAACGCCAAGAATTGAATTGACCAAGTACGCATTACGCATACGCCCAGATGGTTGCTGCTACGGCAACAATATTAGCTAGATGCAATAATGAATAGTCCACTCAGATTAAAGAGGTAAACTAATCATTATGAAATTGTATTGAGGAAGAGTATTTGAATTTTCTGTTATCATGTTTAAGCGGCAACATGTAAAAGTTCTAGTTGGGTTAAAATAAATTGGCGTATTTTTATATTTTATATAACAGCAAATTTATTTTATTGCAGTAGGAAAATAAGAGGATTGGAGTACGTAACAGCGGAAAATCAAACAAAATGTTAAATATAAATTCAATATACCCAGCTTCTAAAATTATTTTGAACTTTACCGTAATATTTTGATATTAAGCAATTATTAAATAATTACTTAAATTCACATTTTATTTAAGTGCTTCTTAAAAATTTAATTTATACTTCAATTTGATCAATATTAGTTGAGTTAAAGTTTTATGGAAAATGTGATATTTTTCGTACGAGTAGAACAGAAAATCTAATTATGAAAGATAAATTGTATATAAATTTTAAATTAATTTACTTAATAAGCTCGAGTTGTTAAAAGGGCAATTATTAATTAAAAAAAACTGAGAGTTATTATAGAAAAAAACCATTTAAAGAATAGTGTAGTTCGCACTCAACACCTGTGGCCACATTTACATACACTAAGCAAGAATAATACAGACGTTTAATGCATAAACACTGTTAATCTGTTTACTCATACTAAGTACGAGTAAGCATTTGAAGCTTGTTAAGCCTACTAACGAATACTTATCATTATTATTTATTAGCTAATAGCTATAATAGTCAATTAAAGTATTTTAGGGACTTGAATTGCATTTCTAATGATTCCATTGGTTATTGATTAGTTAAGTTGTTGTTGTTGTTGTTCATCAAACAGCAAGGAAATTATGAAGTCTTGTTAGACGCATATGAGAACAGTTGCCGTTAGCAACTCACACATACATACATACATATATACATCGACCGAAGCACACAAAATTTGCGGTTTACCAAATGCTCGAAACTTGAATTATGGCTTGAGCCAGACAAACACGCAAATATAAACACAAATAAATCATATTCCATACAATAACAAAGGATATTTACTTACGAGTAAATATGTTATATAACTTAATACATTTAACCATACTACATACATGCATATATATATATGTTTGAATTTCTATGTATGCCACAAAACCGCAGCAGCCGAAATGTGAATTTCTTAGAAATTGAAATTGAATTGTGTTTAATTGAATTTGGCATCTTTTAACTAATCACTTGGCCAATATTCTCGACGCCTTTTGAGGTCCAAACAAGTTTCGTATATTGGCTAAGAAGATGTATTTTAATTGCGGTGCTAATGCAATTAGATTTACAGTTAAGCAAAATGTGGTTCTGTTCTATTTCGGCCATTTCGACCATTCTGACCATTTACACGTAGTCGGTCTCCGTTTCAGCCTCTTGAATTATGCAAACTGGCAAATTGCTATGCCAACTATTCTGGACATGCAACTGTTTCACTTCAACTTTCCATTTCGCCTTGAAATTTTTATAAGTTGTGCGTGCTGTCGTCGACTCGAATTTCCTCTGACGACTGACGCAAATTAGTGCGACACGCACAACACTTGAATGTTGCTCAACTTTTAATACCCTGTAACAATAAAAAATGAGGCGATTGGGTATGTTACTTTAGCCCGTATCAACTTTTAATGTGAGTTTTGTATATATGTTCGTATATCAGGGCTGATTATAAAAGAGTCTCAATTTAGATTGACCATATTCTAACACCCTTTTTTGCAGTGGATCTTATTTATTTGTTATGCATATCCAAATCTATATCCAAAATGCAGCAAGACTGCAAAATTAGTCGTCATCACCTCTGACTTTTGATTTTGTTGTTTGTGGTTGCACAGAAAGATCTTATATGAAAATATGATAAGATTAAATATACTACTTTTGATTAGAAGCATAACTACTGTTGTGCTGAGCACAGGGAATTTCTTAGCAGACTACTTTCAAGCGAAACATTCTTTTTATTCGTTCTTGTTTCTCGTTTTGCATAAATGCATGTCGAGTTTTTGGCATTCCGGTTTTCTGGGTGCCATTGCGACTTTTACGGAATTTTTATGCATTCGCTACGTGACTTTCAGTTCACAAACGATGGCCAAATTGTTTTGGCCAAGTGTTTAATAAATAAATTATATGAAAAGGTTTGCGCAGACTTTCCATTTAGGCTGCTGCTAAATGCATGTACTAAAAGTAGATGAATATTATCACATATTTATACGATTTGGACCCTTTAATTGATGACTAAATTACTCGAGCTAAAGCAATTTAGTTTAAATAAATACTAAGCTTAATTATTGAATAATTTTCACAGCTGCAAATGTTGATTTTGGGCTCTTCATTTTCTTAATTAATATTTGATATGTAAGCATGTTAAAGACTTTTAATTGAAGTACGTATATATGTAAAATTGAAACATAATAAATATTGCATTTAAATGTATTGTTTAGGATTAACTTAGAGTATCATAAATACTCAAGTGTCATAAAAAGTTTGCAATCCAATTTTCCAATTCTGCAAAATCGTTAGCTGCTAGTTCATGTAAATTTTGTAAATGAGTCATTTGATCATGTTTAATATTAATTAGTAAATTGAATAATAACGCTGAAGTTTAGATAAAATATTTCGAATTTCGATGCAAACGCGAAAAATGAATATTATAGATTGATATTCAATTTCCTCGTGTTAATCATACATCAATTTTCCCTCAGTTAAATAATTTGCAAAAAAGTCATGATTTTTGATTGGAAATACTAAATGTGCTATAATGTGGCTGCCGAAGCTTGAAGTTTCAATTTACAAGTACATATGTGATGTGTAGGTATGAGTAGCATATAAGGTTGAATGTGTTTTTGCCAATTCGAAGGAAAATTCATTTAGCTGCTTTCACCACCTGCTGATAGGGCTTACGTTATGCTGCAGTTGGCATGACGACGCCACTTAATTAGCAGGAAATCGAAGCGAAAAGCCGAAAACAAAACATGGGGTGGTGAGTGCAGTGGTGAAAATTGGTTATGAAAATGTTGATTTTATGACCATTCATAGTCGATGGTGTTCATTTTGAATGACTGACAAACCCCCACAGCATTTGGCAATGGCATTTTAAGTTTTGATTAATGCTCATAGGAAATGGCAGCTGGGCTCACAGTTTGTATTTTGGCCATGTTTTGTGGGCTATCCGGGTCAGAGCTGTAGATTAGAATGCAGCTCACTCTATGTTGGATTCTATTAACACTCTAGGAACAGCCTGTTACCATTCCCCACCAAATTTCTCCCACTCTTCCACTCGATCCCTCCATTTGGCTAACATTTTTCTAGCTCCTTGTTGTGTCTCTTCGTTTTCTTGTCTGTCTACTCGCAACACATGTCGCCACTTAATGCGCAGAGCGCATACACAATGAGACAACAGTATATGTATGTAATGCAGAAGGGGAAGTTACGAATTTCCCTCAAGGCAAAACAAGTGGCAACATTGCATTGCAGTTGCTGCCACAGGCAAATGCAGCATAATGTTGCCCAAGTGGCAAGTAAGTAAAGTTTGAGTGCGATATCTAACTCATATATCTATTTCCTACTTCTAACTTAATTTCAAGCAACATTTGAGGAGTTTAACTAAACGGTTCAGATTGGTATAACTAAACTAGCTGTTACTGGTTTCATCTGAAAAATATTTACATTTATAGTTCATAGCTAAATGCGTTGTTTTGGTGTATATAAAGTTAATGCTACTGGCTTTATCTTCAAATTATGGTCAAAATTCGTTTAACAACGAACGTATTAATTCTTTTTTGGTATAATATTGTACTACATTTCATTTCAACATACTTTCTCTACTTAAAACAGTATTGCACTATTAAAAGGAATTCGAAATTTTATAACTAAAATTGTTTTCATATTAAGTCATATTTATAAACATACTGTTCTTTATAATGTCGTAAATTTTAATATATGCCGACTGTATATCCTTTATTTTATATGAAATGCAGGCGTTACAAATGAAGACACTACTTACATTAATTTTATCTTAAGATCTATATTATATCATCTTTAACCTAAGTTTTTCCTCTCTGATTTCTTACGAAATCTTTAATATCATTGCATTTTAAAAGTGCAAATCCAATTGATTACAGTTAACGAACTTGTTGTTTGTCTTTGCTTCGGTTAAAAACAGGATAATTACGAGTAAGGTGCCGAATTGATGAAGTGTTTATTGACTTCAATGCAATTAAAAATGAGCCAAAGGAACTCAAGGCCTATCGAATTATTTGCTGTGCATGTAATCAATTTGGATTGTTTGACCTTCTCATTTCATTGCCTTGGAAGGCATCAGAAGTTGTTGTTCATTAAGGCCTTTGATTTATATGTAAGTACAGCGTATACGCAAATTTACATTTAAATGTGTGAATCGTAAATATATAAAGTAAATACACTTCAGGCAGTTTATTATATACAAACAGAGTTCATGAAGAACAGAGCTCATGATGTACATATATCACTAATGAAACAGATAACAGTTCCGTAATCTGTTATTGCAGACGAATTGAAAATATATATATTTTGCATAAGGTCCCTTTCAATATAAGCAAGCTAAATCCATTTAAAGTACCTGCAGAAACTTTATGCAAATCAAAGTTTACTATTTTGGAATGATTAAGCTAGTGAAATTTAGAAACATTGCTTAGTGTTCATCAATGTTTTTAGCTGACTTGGCACTTGGAACTTGAAACTGCAGATTCAATTAATCGAAATGTCAAAAAGGGACAACCCATACTTCAAACTCTCACGTAACGCCAACACATTAAAAACTGGCAGTCCCCAAAATCGTTTTATAAATGTTGTGTGTGTGTCAGTGAGTGTGAGTGTGGATGAATTTCAGTTTCGAATTTCCAGGGACAACAATGCGACTGCAGATGGGCAGGAAATTAGAAATGGCCACTTGATGACCCTGCCCCCAAAAAAAAAGCTAAATCGAGCCATGCAACATGAGGCAAGAGGACTGTAAGCTGAACCAATGCAATGGGATGCATTTCCTGATCGGGTATGTTGCTATGATGCCATATGTGCCATATGTGGGTAAAGGAGTCCATGTTAAATGAAATCTATGCGAATGCAGTTTGGATTTGGCAAACACGTTTCACTGCCGTTTCCGCTTATGAATTGTTAGGTTAAGGTAGGGATGGGAATCGGAAAGAGAGGGTCGATATTTAAATCGGAAAAGTATATTAGGTCGTACATGGGTTTAGCTGATTTGAGGTCAGGTTTCCATGTCGATAAAACGCAATATCAACAAGCATACTAAGGAATATTTTTCTTAAATGGTAATTTCTTTTTGAAAACAATTTTACTGAAAACAAAAATCACATTGCTCATTTATAGTTTTAAACATTTACAGAAGTGTATTTCGATTAAACAAACCTTCAACTGACTAGAATATCAAATTTATTTGAATCAAAGATCACGCACATCCATAATGTCGCTGATAATATGAATTAAAAGCTGTAGTGTATCTATATAAAACAATTTATATTTGAAAGCATCATAAAAAATAATATAAAGGAAATTAATCAGAGATTTCAATATTTGCAATAGTGGATTAAATATCGATATATTATTCAAATATCGCATTGAATATCATATCGTTTTCAACTTAAATATCGTTTCTGTGTATCGATATACTTAATATTGTTCTCCATGTCATTATACCCATCCCTATATTGAGGTGCCAGGGTAAAGGGCAAAGGACAACAGGATACTGAAAATGGGAAAGGGTATCAATTGCCAGTTTATCAGTTGATTTTCGTTCGACTGATGAGTGAATGAGTATACGACAAATCTTTTGAATGCACCTTAAACAGTGTTGGACCTGGAGAGAGCGATAGTTGAACCATAAAACATGAAATTCAATTACAGCCAAGAGTTGTCAGCCAGGACTTCGACAATGGGGCGCCTAGCAGCAGGCAGGCTCTACATAAAAAGAAAAATTTGCCTATACAAGGAGGTGGCAAAATGTTACAAGACGCTTCAGACACGACTGCAGCTGGCAGCAACGACAACAACAACCGACTGGAGCGACTGCTCCACATGTCGTCCTGGCTCTGGCCAGAATCCTAGACTTCGACACTGCCAAATGGCAATATGTTTATGGCAAAAGTTCAAAGACTTTTGTCGCGTTATGTTTGTCTTTTGATGGGGTGCAAATTGAAATTGAATTTGGCCGGGTTAAGCAGTCATCCCCCTTTTGTTCTCCTACCATCTTTTGCCACAATGCACTTCGCACAGGCCTCAGAGCAAACACAAAAGTGTGCGGCATAAAAGAAAAAACATTCGCAGGAATCGCGCCTGAAATATTTCAGCCACATAAATCATAACAATGGCCATATGTAAAAGTGCATGTAGCATGCTGCATTGTACGAGTGCGGCGCATGTTGCAGTTGCCACAACAAACAAAAATCAAAATCAAATGGAAAATAAATCTAACAAACTGCCCTCTAGCCAATGGGATAGGGTCAAACTGTGGCCATAAGGCAATTGTTATGATATTCATTCCTTTTCCAAGGCTTCAATACGAATATATTTTGAACAATTGCAAAAACATTTGCTTAAATAAAAAGCAATAAAGTATAAAGCAGACAATAAAGTATACTACAAATAATAACATTTATTTGTGATAATATGTAATCTTATTCAAATTTTACATATCTCTAGCAATTTAGAGAAATAATAAAAATTTCTAAGCTTATTAAATTAACATCTATGTATCAAAGTATTTAAGAAACAAAGAAACTTAAATTATGATTGTAAATGAATATAATACGTATTAGTTAATCACTGCATACTTTAGGCTCTTACCTAGCACTTTACCAAGCTGATGTTATAGCTGAATTATTCAAGAAAGTGTATATTTTTAAGGAATTTTTTTAAAAAAAAGTACTAACTTCAGAATTGTAAAGTTTACATTGCAAATAATTTTAGCTAAAGTTTCAAACTTTATTCTTTTCAACTACGTACATTTAAATAAATTTGTTATTGGTCAACTCGTTTTTTTATTTTTATTTTCTAGTTATGATTCAAAGGTTTCTTAACTAGCTTAAATTATTTTATAGTGAGAGTTTTTTATAACTCTTCTCCATTTTCAGTGCTTTACTATCGTTTCTGTATCACGGTTAATTGTCTGCATTGTTTTTATAACATTTTTTATTTGTTGGTGCTGATGCTCTTCTTGTTTTTCTCATTCTGGCAATAAATTGTCAATTTTTGAAATGTTCGCCATGGACGCGAGCAATTTTATGGCCATTTTGGAGCTGATTTAATGCGCTAAGCGCACGGGATTAGCCAGAGTCGTAAATTTGCTGTTAGATGTGGCGTATGCGTAACGTGCAACGTGCAACGTGCACCAAGCAAGGACACTTGATGCGGCCTTTTTCATAATTAAGTGTCGCCTTGTTGTGTTCAACAAGATGACACTGTAGCATCATTAAGACACGTGATGGCTTGATCATCATCTTTTTAACAGCCACTTGAACATCACACGAAATTGCATGCAATTTGCGGAGCACCAACACAGGCTTAAGATGCAGATGCCTGTGGCAACAGCAGCAGACACGACAGTTGCAACAAACGCCGCGGATATGCCACAAGCAATGCTAAGCTAAGAGATGTGGGGCATGCAACCGGGTGGCTTGCGGGCTACAAGTTTTTCTCCGTCGTTGAGCAATGTGCAAAAGCTGATGATGAGCGCAGCTCGTTAAGATGCTTGTTTTGCCAAGGCAACGTCAGGTTGCGGCATCA
Organism: Drosophila neotestacea; assembly: GCA_035044365.1. Classification (NCBI taxonomy): domain Eukaryota; kingdom Metazoa; phylum Arthropoda; class Insecta; order Diptera; family Drosophilidae; genus Drosophila; species Drosophila neotestacea. Next base: position 659,402 of record JAWNMD010000126.1, on the reverse strand, counting down.
AGTGGTGTTGTATACGCTTAGGCGCGAGGCCACTCAAGTGGCCACAAACCCAACTAACCAGCCAACGAAACAAATCCCCATCCACACTCATACACATCCATACACAAACACGCACACATGTACAGGGACCCGCATAAATGTCAAAAAGTTAAACAGCAAACTGCATAAAAGTCAAGTGCAGACCTTTTTTTATGCTTTATGTATGTATGTCACAATTAGAGTCCAGTGCAAAGCGATGCCTCAGTGTGCCACATATTTTATAACTGCACAAAAAATGAAAAAAGAGAAACCCAAAACCGTAACAGTCAGACAACAAGTGGTTAACAGGGGCAACAGTGGCAACTGTGACAAAACACAACACATGTGGACATGTGTAAGAGTGCACTTCCTTCCTCCACAGGGAAATAGACCGAAGAGAACCCAAATAAATAAATGGGAAACGAATTGTATGCGGAAATAGTCAAGTTGTTCTCCGGAGCTGTCTTCAACTTCCTCTTCTATCTAGCAAGTCAAAAAATGTTAAGGATGTTTTTTGAAAATAAAGAAGTTTAAAGTTTAAGGATATAATTGAAGGTACTACTTTCATTGAATTGAATTAAATTGTATTGAATATATATTTTATCCTTGTGGTTGTATTGGAGATGTAAATGTTAGATTATAACTAATATAAATTATAGATATTGTAAGTAGGTCCAAGTTCTAATAAAACTTTGTCTCGAATTACTTTACTGAATAAATACCATTTTTTATTTTAATTTCTCCCCAAAGAAATTTTTACTATTCAAGATCCTTACCACCACAAAGACTGCTGACTTGCTTAAGACAATTCTGATTCTTCAAATTATTCAAGAAGTTGTTTGAAAGCTAAAGCACCAGTTCAAGAGTTTGTTCCTCAGCTAGTTAGGTGATTTAAAATAAGATCTAAATAAGATCACATTTATTTCCCGAGGCGTTTCTACATAGAGAGTATCTAATAAGTTATTTTATCTTATCTTCATTTTGAGCATTAATATAACATATTACTATCTTTCATAGATAATTGAATGTTAAGATCGAGCATTGCAGTGCCTTTAGCACATGTTTAATATTTTCCAATTAATTACAAATTTTGTGACGTTCATGTTTGTTTAGGGAGGGATAAAACAGTGTATCAACATTTAAATGGCGAAAAAGTTGAGCGAATTGTGTTCTTGTCAATTTGTTAAAATTGTGTTCAGTTCTGCAGTTCAGTTATTAGATTTTTATCATCCAATCCGAGAGTTTCTTATACTAGTTAATTGATTTATGTTAATTGTTAGTGTGTGATGCATCAATGAATAACTGAAAGCCAACTGCCCTTGTTGCCGCCTGCCCATGGGTAAATCGTTTTCTTTAAATTTGTAGTTTAGTGTAGTGTAGTGTAGTGTAGTGTAGTGTATAATTTATTTGCCAGGCGCTTACATGCCTAGACCACCCATGCCTCCCATTCCACCCATACCTCCCATGCCACCCATGCCACCCATTCCTCCAGCAGCACTAGCATCCTCCAGAGGCATCTCAGTGACAACAGCCTCGGCTGTGGTGAGGAGGGAGGCAACTCCAGCTGCATCAATGATGGCGGTACGCACAACCTTGGTGGGATCAATGATGCCACGTTCAATCATGTTGCCGTATTCCCCTTTGAGAGCATCGTAGCCATAGTCCCCGTCTAGTATCTCTACCTTGGCCACAACCATGGCACCATCGACACCTGCATTCTTGGCAATCGTCATGCAAGGCATTCGCATGGCACGACGGATGATTTCAATTCCCATGTTCTGATCCTCGTTCTGACCTTTGAGATCGTTAAGCTTGGCAATGCAGCGTAGAAGAGCGGTGCCTCCACCGGGCACAATGCCTTCCTCGATGGCAGCTCGGGTGGCATTGAGGGCATCGTTGACACGATCCTTTTTCTCATTGACCTCCACATCGCTGGAGCCACCGACCCGAAGTAGGGCGACGCCGGAGGAGAGCCTGGCTAGACGCTCCTGCATTTTCTCCTTCTCATAGTTCGAGGTGGTCTCCGCGATAGCTTCACGAAGATTCTCCACACGCTTGTCAATAATCGGCTTCTGACCATGTCCCTTGAGGAGCATCGTGTCGTCCTTGGTCACGACAATCTCACCGACTCTTCCGAAGTCACTCACCTTGACATCCTCCAGACGCACTAAGTTCGCCTCATCGCCAAAGACAATACCTCCGGATGCAATAGCCATATCTGCGAGATTCTCCTTGCGGTTTTCTCCGAATCCAGGTGCCTTCACTGCGCACACCTGGAGTCCCACCTTCAAGCGATTAACGACCATGGTGCTGAGAGCTTCGCCCTCGACATCCTCGGCTATAATCACCAGTGGCTTTCGCTGAGAGTTGGCCAGTTCCAGGGCGGGCACAATGCTGGACGCCGCCTTAATCTTCTTTTCACAGAAGAGCAGGAGAGCATCCTGGAATTCCACTTTTGCTCCCTTGGAGCTGTTGATAAAGTACGGCGATATGTAGCCTCGGTCGAACTTCATTCCCTCAATCACCTCCAGTTCATCGTTCATGGTCTTTCCATCCTTGACGGTAATAACACCATCACGTCCAACTTTTTTGATCGCATCGCTGATCAGCTTTCCAACAGATGTATCTCCATTTGCGGAAATAGTTGCGACTTGAGCAATCTCCTCGGGTGTGTTCACAGGTCGTGACATTTTCTTCAGATTATCTTTGACAGAATCAATGGCCAGCATGACGCCGCGTCGTATCTCCACGGGATTGGCTCCTCGAGAGATCTTTTCGAAGCCCTCCTTGGCAATGGCACGAGCCAACACTGTTGCCGTTGTAGTGCCATCTCCAGCCTCCTCATTTGTATTGTTGGCCACATCCTGAACGAGCTTGGCACCGATGTTCATGAACTTATCCTTGAGAGCAATCGATTTGGCCACCGTAACGCCATCCTTGGTTATCTTTGGTGATCCCCAGCTCTGCTCAATGATCACGTTGCGTCCCTTGGGACCCATGGTAACAGCCACAGCATCTGCCAGGACATCCACGCCCTGCAGCATCATCGCCCTCACTTCCGGCCCGAACTTCACATCTTTGGCATATCCTTTTGCCCCTCGTCCAATCAACTGACAGGCAATCCGCGAACCGCGGTTCATCGATGAGTTCGTTAAAAAACGCAGCATTATTAACTCCTAAACAATATAGAGACTTATTAAATTTTTCTGTGATTTTTAGAATCAACGAATTTTCTTACCTAATAAATATTATTTTGGAGTTTACAGTGGACTGTTTATCGATGTAAAAATTTAACAATTTTATGTTTCCAAGCGTAGTTGACGCTGTGGAAGCAGAACGTAAAATGAATTTATGTTATAAAATAAAGTCCCTTACTTGAACAAAAGCACCGCCTACTTTAACTTCAGAAAAGCTGGCAGCCAGGATTGCATGAGTTTCAAGTTTCAGTCGCTTGCAGAACAGAATTTCAAAAGGTTGCTGACTTTTAGTAAATATTTAAATTTTTGCAATCGAATTTCTAATTCTAGTATAACGTAGAACATGTACATATTTAGAGCATGAGCTAGTGAACTTCTATGAGCAGGGTATCTCCTGCTCGATCACTCTCAGTTGTTATTAGTTTCAGTAAACTAAAATTGAAGTTTGCTCGTTGTATTTAACTCAAGTACATGGGAAAGTGTCATTAATCTAATAATTAAAAGACAATGCTCGATGACATTCATGGTACGGTGGGTGGCATGAGGCATGTGGCATGTGGCAACAAATTTCACTCAACCAACAGCTGGCTGACACTTTGCAGGTAATTAAAAGACAAATATTGGCCAAGGGCTTGGTTGGCAGGTTAAAGTGGGGATGGAAGAAGGGCTTGATTGTTAACACCCACATTGAGCCCATTTTGCAATTTAAATTTTCATGAACAAGTGCCGCCATTTGTCGCTGTCTTCTTCGTTGTCATTGTCGTTGTCGTACTCATTGTATGTATAGTTGTCGTTGTCCTTGTCGCAGTCCTTGTTGTTGTTATCGTTGTCCTTACCGCTGTCTTTGCCGTCGCGAAGCCTTAACAGTTTTCAATTTGCCTGGCCGCTTGTAAGCGCAGCTGACAGCGTCTAAAGTACAAAAACATTGGGAGCAGAGATATCAAGTAATACCAAAAAGGGGTTTTAGTCTCTACGGTGAAAACGCGATTTGCCTTTCACGATATTATTGCCCGCTTGTCGTCGTACATTTTTACGACTATTTAAATGGTTTTTCGTTTTACACTTACAAATTTGTCGCTCAGCAAAATTGTAGGTGGGTTACAACTGGCTTAGATATGCTTGGTCGGATTCAAAATAGCTGCCAGCTGATAGCTAATATAAGCCAACAAACTGAATTCTGTACCATGTTGTACATCCAAGTGAAATATGGCAGTAACTGTAGTTTTATGTAAATTATTTTATATTTTACAAACCTGAATATTCGAAAAACTTTTTTTTTTTTAATTTTTTCATCTAACTAATCGAAAATTATTTCTTGAAATGAACTTTAATTTTAATCAACGCAATTGTGCCAAGTGATCACTTTAACCTGCTCCTCTTACAAATAGAAATATATAAAGCGATTTCGCAACTTGAATATTTGTTCTTTTTAATAATACATAATACTCGGATAATAGTTGAGGTAAGAGATGTCAACTAATTGACTTCCTAAACAAAATATCTTTATACATAAAATTTAATCAATTGTTTATAAGCCTGAGTCTTTTTTAAATAGGTCGTTTTTTTAAGACCTAAATAATCTTCTTATACCTTGAGCAAGTTAATTCGTAATTGTAAATTGATTTAAATTTTCTTGGGAGCTTTCTTTAAATTCGAAGAATTGTTAAGAAGTCTAATTTAAGTGGATAGTGAAGAAGTATGAATTTGTCTTCTAATCTACATTATTCTATTTATAACTCTAACATATTTTTTTTTAGCTGATAACAAGCATTTGGATTGTTAAATTTTTATCCACACTCTCCAATCAATTAACTATTCTTGTCTGCGTCTTTCTTGGTTTTCTCATCAAAATTCAAGGCACACTTTGCTAATTAGAGTTATCATTTAAAATGACCAACAAAAGTCTTTAATTATGAATTGCTCACAACCCCCAAAGAGGCAAACTCGCCTGGCCCTATCAATTTCAGATCCCTCCCACTCGGCACCTTTGACCAACTGATGCATCTTATTCAATTACAATGTCTCAAATTAGCAGACATTAATATTAGCAGCGGTCGCTCTTCTCTGTCATGGGAGAAAAGAGAAAGTAAACGGAAGGGAAGGAAAAAGAAAGGAAGGAAAAAACAATGCGAAGGACCCACGCATCATTAAGAAAATGGCGTCGAAATTATAGAAATTACCAGACGGTAAATGAGGCGCATTTATTTGAATGTAATCCATTATGAAATCGCATAATGAAGAGATTAGCACGCATACGAGGCGCAATTAATAAATGACCCGTCCAACAGAAAAGGCAAGTATTGGGGCCAGGCCGAGGGCCAATAACTTGGCCAAAAGTTGTTCAGCTCTTTGCGTGTCGGACAAAAGAAATCTAATAAATTAGGACAACGGCAATCATTAGTTGTGGATGCCACCCATATGACGCACAAGTATAAATCAGTTCTTCAGTTTCTATGGTCGGGGTACTTCTTCTTTACAATGCCGTGTGTCCCTGAAAAGCCTCCTCAGACAATGGTCTACGTTTAATAATGCCTTAATTGTGATTCAAAAGCCCCCAAAATTCCAATGAAGCAGCTGGCCTGTTATTAACCCATTGATGCACAGCTTTTAATAGCTTTATTGAAAGTTCTACCAAACACTTTGCACTTCATTAAGCTTCTTGACTTTAACTGAGCAGCCGCACAGACACGCGGGCAACCAAAAAAGGATTTTCTTTTGGTCATGTCCTGGCCTCATTCTCATCGATAATTAACCACAGGAACTTGCCTAACAAAGGCATCACAACGGAAGGGGATCCAAGTGAAGGGGTTAAGACTTTCTCACAAAATATAATTAAAAATGCGTTGGTGCTTTTACTTAAAGTGAAAGCGAATTTGAATGTGAAAGTGAATGGCTTGAAAAATTTGAAGGAAACTTTAAGCGGCTTTTGTGGCACGTAATAAAGGAAGCATCGATTAGGTATTTATAATGGCGGCCACAGGAAATTAATAGATAAGATGAGCTGGTGGGAAAAGTAATTGTAATGAATAGATAAGCGTTGAAAGCAAAAAACCATCAATATTGATTTAAATAAATAGAAGACATAACACTTGGAACAAACTTATAATGACTCATACTGCACTGACAATGCCTTGAAAGAGTACTCAATAGATGGAAAGAGAAGTTAATAAAAGCAGGAGTTTAAATACAATTGTTTAAATTTGGGTGACTTACACAGGAAGTAGCAACTAAATAATTCTTTTAGCTTCAATTGACATATAGCTACTATAATATCATTTAGTTTTGCAAATATTAACAGCACTTTATAAATACAGCTTAGAAATTGTAATAAAAAAGTATTTTTTTAGCCAAGGCTGCAAAACGATTATAAGCTGAAACCTTCAGGAAACTTTTCCTTGTCAGTTCCACTAAACACCTTCCAAATTATTTACCTCTCGAGCCTAAACTGGATCGATTTATTAAAGTAAAGATGCGGTTCTGAAAAAATGTTATCATGTAATGTTAGTATCATATATTTTTGGCTTTAATTATAAAACCACAATGTAACAAATCATGTATACATAATCTTGAGTTCATTTCATAAAAGACAATTCAATTTTATTATATACAATTTTATCATCTTAAGAAACTATGAAACATGTTCGAGCCTTGTTATTGTTTGTATTCTTTTCTGTATCCAAGGTCTTCCTATGCTTGTTATAAAGAAATTTAATCTTATTGTTATTGTATAACTTTATCTTACAAAACACTTGACTCGACACACTTGCCACACTTGCAGCATGCATGTAAGTGTGTGTGTGGATACTTAAGTATTTCCCCGCTGGGTTACATGCAAACATACATATTTCGGTCATGCAACTGTTTCGGGTCGCCAATTGGCCCTCTCAAACCACGACGCGGTTCTTTGCTGTGGTCAGGGGATGGCCATAACCAACGCAAGAGGGAAAATCGACCGCTGAACTACTTGAACCACCCAAACCACCCAGTGAAAAGTCAACAGTGGCACCTTTTCAGCTGTTTGCCGCTTACCGTTCACCACTTGCCTCTTGCCGCAATGCTTTTTGCAGTTGGCTGCACATTTTGATTAGCCGTCGGCTACGCTGGCCTTGCTGTGGTTTGGTTTTTAACATTTGCCGACACGCTTCACACACACCCAGGGACACACACACACGCACACACACAGGAAGGGATACACACACACACTTATATCCATCGTCTCTGCTGTCTGACCGACTCATATGAGACGGAAGCGCATTATAAAGGGCATTTCCGGTATTTAGGTTGTGCTGTTTTTCTGGGTGGCGTCTTTTGTATTTATAGTTCGGTGAATTTTGCTTTTTAAAGTATTCCACATTGCGCATACGTCGTGTGATACGCGCTTGCATTAGTCGCGCATAAGGAATGAGCAGGAACGTATCAAGTTGATCTGATCCCCATCACTTTATCGCAAACTTTGTTCAATCAAAATTAAGCTGTCTCTTTATTAGAATCTGGGTATAAAAAAAAACAAGCTAAAACTTTAAGATGCAGTGTGTCCATGGCAATCATAAGCACATACACAAACAGTGAGAAGGACACAAGAGGGAGAGACAGTTCGACACAAAGCCAATACGCGCTTGGAAAAACTTTGTTAGCCTTTTCGGAGAAAGTTTTCAGTAACCCACTCGACGTCGACGACTGTCCAAAAAGTGTTTTAGGTTAAGCGCAAACTTTGTGCCAAACGCTTTTTGACGGTCATTTTAATAAATTGAAAAGTGGAAAATGTGGAAAAATGGTAAATCGATAAGGACACGCTGGGTCCTCCCAAAAAAAAAAGAAGAAACTTATTTCTTTTTGTTGTCCTGTTGACTTCTTGTTGTTTGTGCAGGCTCATAAAATCTGTTTACAGGCTTATAAATAAGCGATGTTCTGGCTATCTTTTACCCATACCCTGAACGTAACCCCAACCCAAACTCATATCCTCTGGTCTATGGTCCTGGTGTCGGTGTTAACGATTTGTTTTGCTTATAAACAAAAAGTGGGAAAGACGAAAAACTTTCGCTTCCTGCTCTGTGTTGAAAAAAAGTTTCTATAATACCATATCTTATGCATGTCAAGGGCTAAACTAAACAAATCTGCTCAACAGCGTTGAATGCCTTCATGACAAAAGTTTTTACATTTTTATTGAGTTTGCTTTGTAATTTAAATTGTTTGCTTCCCCGCCCAACTTGTTGACATGACAGAATGCAGCCCTCGATAACAATATACGATATACATACGAGTATAACCCAATGGCATTTAATCTCTTCGTCTGACTTTCAATCAATCGCATCAATGTTCATTGTAGCGTCTAACAAATTGTTCGCATGGTTGCCCATCGCACAAATAAAGCATAATCGTTCCTGATGTTCCCACATCAAACTGAGAAAAGGACAGTCAAAGGGGATCATTGTGTGTGTGTGAGGGTTTGTGGGGGTGTGTGGGGGTGTTGCGGTTTACATTGCCAGTAAAAAGCAATATAAACGTACAAATACTGATATGTACATTAAATCACAACAACTTGTCATTGCTCTCCACACAGCAAACATTTCTCTTTTCAATTTTTGAACAATGACAACATCATCGTTCTCATGGGGCGTATACGCAATATATATTTTAAGTCCGTTCTGCGACCAGAAGACCAAGAAATTGAATCATATGCTAAATGTTGTTGTCAATCGTTTACTATTCTTTTATATCCTGTGTTGTAAATGATTCCAAAGGGGTTTCTTAACTTTCAGACAGCATAAGTTTCTTAAACAAGATTAATTACTTATAACTCTGTCAAGTTAAAAAATCTTCTTGGTTTTCAAAACTATATTATTACCATTAAATTTCCACTCAGATCAAAACGGAGCAAACAACATTTTTAAAAAGTTCTTAGATTTATCAGAATAAATATTTCTGAACCGATTTCTTTCATTTTCATGTTTGCAAAACATTCATTCACTTGATATCATTTTTTTTTTAAAGTTGATTCTCTATATTTCCTTTCTTCGCTTTCTATGTTTTTTCGATTTAAAGCAACCTTCGTGCCAAAAAGGTGTCTTTAGCAGTTTCTGAGATCGACTTACCTCTACAGACGGACGGAACAGACAGACGGACATGGAAAAATTGCACAAAGTCATAACCCTTTTTGGCCAGATTTAATTGGCTCAAACATGACAATCAGTGGCGCACCTTAATTAAAAAAATAATTAAAACTTTATCAAAATATGTTCAAAGTTGCAGTCAAACTGAGTTAAAAATTTTAGAAGTGCCCTTTACCGGAAAGCAAATAAATTTAATAGCTTTTAAATATACAACCTATTTTTTTTTGGTTTTGAACATTAAATAAACAGAATTGGGCAGCTTTATTTTAAGTGCTCTTAAGAATACTTATTAGGGCAGTTAAAAACATAATACTGTACTTACTCGTTTATCATTCCTGCAGTTCTTTAAATATTTCAGTTATTAGTTCTATCTTTATGCTAGTCCGCATTCGTTTCACATACCATCCCCTTCACTTGACATGCTCAGACTAAATGCCTTCATTTTCTCACCCTCCTGCATAACGATTCACACCACATACCAGAGTTGGGGTGTTGTGTGTGTGAACGGCTTGAATAACAGCATAATTCATTTTGTCACTTGTATCTGCTTGTTATTAAATTGTTTTGTGTGGCAACTCTTAACCTTGCCACACTCATTCAACACAGTCACTTGAAGCCCACCTCTTTCCTCTTTCCCCCGGACTCGGAGAAATTTATGCAAATTATAATACGCAAATGTACAAGTTATGCTCAGGCACAATAAACAAGAAATGTGCACCACGCTGGCACAGAAACAAAAGAAACGACAGACAGACAATGGCAACATTAACTCGGCTCGACACGGCTTGGCTTGGCTTTCTCTGGCTTGGTTGGGTCTGCCTCTGGTCTGGCATTATATAAGTAAGTTCTTGTACCCTGATTGCGAGAGCTGTATGTCTATTTGTCTCCCCGTCTGCAGGGCTGCATGCTTGCCTGTGACATATGCCGAGGAACTGCAGCTCCTAAAGGACTCGCCTTATATGGAAGCCTGACATAATTGCAACAATTGCATTCGTTCTTGCGTTCTGTATGACAATTTCTTTGTCTGTGCCCGGCGGCAGAAAATGCCTTTGTGGTTGCTTTCAGTCAACACTGAAGATAATTGTTATTACTGTATTATAAGTGCTTTATGAGCCAACTCAAAGCTGGCAATTAAATTTGTCCCTTATAATAAGCACACATGCTATAACTATATAACTGTATGCAGATTGAAATCTAAATATGCATATGAATATTCAAATTTTAGTTATCATTATCATTATCACTATCACTTTCACTTTCATTATCATTTTCATTATCAATATCAATTTTATTATCATTATCATTGTCATTATCATTATAATTATCATTATCATTATCATTATCATTATGATAATCATTATCATTATCATTATCTCTATAACTATCATTACCATTATCATTATCATCATTAATGAAAGCTTTAATCCGTAGTCAAACAGTATGCAAAAATATATGTTCCTCTAATAAATCAACAACAAACAAACTATTTATCATTAAACACATACATTCAGAAGTGCAAGGGTACAAGTGAATCAAATGGGTCTGAAAAGTCTGGAGTCTGTTCTTAACAGCTTTGGATTGAATATTCCATTGGCTGGCAGCCAAACAGTTGGCACTCGGAAGCCATTTCAACGATTATGAATAATTTTTTTTGCTGTGTGAAGCAATATGAAATTGCATAAATTGAAACTGAAACTTGAACTTTATGAAGCTAATTGAAGGCAGGCAATTGCGAAAGAGCCAGGCCAGCAAATTGATAGATAGCTGCTGCAAATGTATGAAATGCGTTAAGTTATATGTACGATGCCAACAATTTATTTCATATCATATTTTTTTTAAATTTTTTGCATAAAATTCAATTTGACTTTTGGCTGCTATTAAGAGATGAAAAAACAAATACAGCTGTGTGTGGGTGTTGATGCAATTGCAGTAAATTTGAGTGGGTTATTTCGGCACAACAATCTGAAGAGCAATTTAAAAGGCAGTGCCCCGGCAATTAACATTGATGGAAGGCGATGGGGGACAAGCGAAAGGAATTACTGAAAATGTCATGACTTCAATCAATGTGTCTGAGTAAATTGGAAGGTGCAATCGATGCAGTTCAGTTGACGTAAAAAACATCAAAAAAAAAAGGAAAAAAAAACTATGAAAACGATTAATTCTGTATTAAAGCTAAAGTTAAATTTTCTCAAGAATTTGCATAAGTCAAGCTCGCTAGTTGCAGCATATTTATAAAAGTTGCAATTGTAAAAAATGCCCTACTCAGCAAATAAATTGCGAGCAAGGACTACAAATAGAAGCCTTTGGATTTACCTTTACCTTGCAATAGGATTTATGCTCAATAAGTTACTCAAATCACGTTCAGCAAATGCTTACAAAATGTTACAACAAAATTTACACGATGCAAATCTTTTATTGACAGCACGTCTTACTTTTTGTGTACATGTCTTCGCTGTGTGTGTATATGAATATGAGTGTATGTGTGTGTGTGTGAGTGTGGCAATGTTACAAAATGTAATAGTAAAAGTATTTCTTAAATGCCTAGCAACAAAAAAATCGTTTAGCAAATTTAATTGATTCCAATTTTGAATGCATTTCCGGGAAATTAAACCAATTGTTTAGCCTTTATTCCACCAGTTTAAGTACCCTTACAACGGGTTCCATCATAAATATCACAAATTTCGTAACAAATTAAAGTATGTTAATGTGACTGAGTAAATTGAACTTCTATATATCATATAGATGGTGATTTGTGTTAAAGTTAGGATAAAATTAAATTTAGTGTATTTCAAATACTGTAACAAATAATCTTGTCAAAACTTTTTCATATAAAATCCTCTAAGGCAAATTGAAGAACTATTGATATAATCTTTAAGAGAATTGAATTTTCGGTGTCCCAAATATGATTATTCTCTCATTTTGCTGCAAAAAATCGCACAGCTGGATTTAATTGAAAAATGTAAGTTGATATGTGATATGAATGATATATACACTTAAAAAAACATTTTTACGAGGTAAAAGACTAGTGCCGAACGCATATTTCAGATTAAAAATTGAATATATAAAATTCTATTTTCTAATTACAAAAGTTGATCAATTTTACCGAAAGTCTCAACGGATCCATATAAATTTTATCCTTCCCCTATCTCATGAACCAGGTGAGTTACTAAAAGTCTTATATACTTTTTGATCTGTTCGATTTGATCAGACTATTGTAGCAATTTCTTCAGTCTTCCGATATATATAGCTGTATAGCTTCGTCACTAGCGTGGATTGCCATCCACAGTGATAAGTGTACACGTATATATAAATGCACATGTGTATTTGTGCATTTTGTGGCGGTTTTGATTGAATTCACGTGAAATGTTTGCTTGGCCATAACATGGCAATAGAAAATGCATGAACGGGGCATGCTCAATTTATTGATTGATTGATGGAGGCTACGTTCCAACTCGTTTCGCTTGGTTCCATTTTTGCAACTCTCACACGTTATTTTTATGGCAATCTCGTAATAAACGAACTCACACTTATGTAATTACAATTAATTTTCATTTGTGCCAAATTGCTTTGGAGCCTGGGCACGAACATTTATGTTGTCGACCAATCTGGCTTTCTCTTAATCATAAAATAAATATAATAAATATCAAAAGAAACAACAAAATATATACGAGTACAAATAACAACCGTTGCCAGACGAAAATTGCCAGCCAAACAACATTTCTTGGAAATCTCGTATAAGGGTCAAAGGCTTACAAATGTGATTTAGGGTTCGGGCTCGAGTGCTGGAATTAACAGGGCTTTAAGTGTGTATTATTTTAAACAAGCCTGTATAGAGTCATATAAATCCAGAACGCTTTCAAAGCCACCGTAATACTTTCACTTCCAATTAAATTATAATTACACAAAGAAGTCAGAGTGGTCAGTTGAGATAAATGCTTATTTGTTTTCTAAATTTCATAACTCACATAAGACATGCTTTAGAATAAAATAATTTGAATTTTTGTTGAAAAAAATGCTTAATGAGCAAATAGTTTAGTTCGTCACTGTAGATACTAATGTACACTTTTTTATTGCACTTTTATAGCTTCCTCTCTGTCTGTCTCCCGCTCTGTCTCTCTCTCTCTTCTCTCCCTTTTCTAGCTCTCGCTCATTTGTGGCTCTATTAGCTTCCCTTGTATTTACTAAGCTGCTATTTAAGTTGCACACAAATCGCTTTTAGTGCCACACAAAAATTTTGTTGGCTTGCCATGAATTTTATTGCTATAACCAGGAGATTATTTCGCTTCACGGATTAATGCACTAAATGGCACTCAGCGTGCGAAAATATAAACAATAAACAATAAACAAAATATTGATATGGGAAATAACGATTCCGATATTTATTTATATGTGGACACAAAATGCCATTAAGCAAATATTTACGCAATCGTTTTTTATCCGCTAACACTAACACAGCTGACAGCATGTAATAATATTGTGTTGTGATTGACAATCACATACCCTGTAATGTTTAGAGCACAGTTTTGTACAGAATAGTGAACAACTTTTATAAATTTTTGTATTATCTTTATAATGATAAATGAGATAGAATGTTTTGTAAAGCTAGTTATCCCCATATGTATCCTATCTGCCGTGGGTATAACAATTCAATGAATAAATATTGTGAAATTCACAAAAATATGTCGACCTAGCCCGGAGTACACTTTTCATTTAATCCATCTGTGTGACACTCAATTGTGAGGCACAGTGGCGTTAAATTTAATTTGGATTTTGCTTCAAATGCATTCAATTTTGATTACACTTCTGAGTTTTGTTAGTTATTTGGTTCAGCTGTAATTTGGAGTTAATTAAAAATATTTGTAAAATGTAAATTCGTTTATTCTTTGATTGATTAATTTATACAAAGGCTGACAACTAAACTTAGCGATTACTATATAGATATACAAAAAAGTTTTGTCTTTAGGTTTTGATGTGCTTTGGTTTTTGGCTGTTTTAAAGTGAATATACCGCCAATTTTGTTACCATGTGTATGCGACATGGTGCTCAGGCACCTCACTCAATTTCGCAGCACTACCCTTTTGCTCAGGCCTTGCAGGGGCTTGCGTAGACACATAGCTTAGCCATGGCCAACACAGTTCCAGTTATAATTAGTTTGGTTGCATTTTCACGCTACGTGCCTTGCAGCCAAACATGTAGCAGCTGCAACGATTGCGGCCTGGCTGAGATTCTTAATCAAAATTGCACTCATTCCACTACAAACTCTGGCGAACTAACGAAAATCCAAAACAGAAGCTCAAATTGATTGACAAACTCGGCTTTAAATCGTAGCAAACACCGCTTGCTAATTTAATGGTAAAGAGGGAAAAGGAGAGTTGAACACAGAGATGAGAATATAAATTAGTATTTTTAACTCTACCTTTTTTTGTTGTATTCACAGCTAATATACTGATTTTAGATTTAAATTAATTTATTTGGGACTTAAAACTCGTTGTCCTGTCAAATTAGGTATCAAAGTTAAAATATCGCTTGGTATGAAAAACTTGATTAGTATTTAAGCTAACTTAAACGAGCTCCCAGAATGTTTATTTGGAACCACCATTACATATCCTGAACAAGTTTGCCAATATCCGATGATTTTTTTATATAGTTGTTAAATGAACAATCGGATGCAAATAAACCTTTGATATAACAACTTTGTTGTCTTTGAGGTTTCTCAACCAAACTCACAGATTGTATATTTGGAACTGCATTTGACATCCCAAGGCGGGTTGGGTAAGATCGGATAAAAACTTTTAAATATAAAAAACTAATAACAAAATATTCAATTTTAAAGGGAATTTTTTTTTGAAAATGAAAGATGTTGTTTAAAGATATCTTGACTCAACTCATAGATTGACTTTTTCTCTCAAATCAAGCCTTTTCCACCACCAAATTCGGACATTTTCTCGTCAAATCTAGCCTTTTTAAAAGTCCAATTGTATAAAATAATTTAAAACCGTTGCCTGCGGGGATGTAGTGTAGTACATACGTATCTAGATAGAAAGAGTAACAGTTACAAGTAAAGGTCTTAAATATTCTTTCGAAATAAACTTGGCACAACAGTTAAGAGCCTTAAAGTAAACCACACACTATTTGCAACACTTTGTGCTCTCGTTGCAAACTTCTCCTGCCCTCTCTTTCACTCTATTTCTCTTTCTATCTTTTTATCGCTCTTTCTCTCTCTACTGTTTTTCAGCACCCGCTGGGCATTTTGCCTGCCTTATTAAGTTGGCGCCTTGATGGCAACTGAATCCTGCCCCCGTTAGACAAACTTTTTGCATGCCAATGATATTATATGTGTTCTTTTTCCATTCTTTTCTTTTCTCTTATTTCCGTCTTCTTTTTCTTCGACTTTGATGGCATTTCGCGTCGTCATCATTGCAACTTCATTGTCAAAGTTGTGCGAGTCGTGAGAAAAGCGTGAAAGTGCTTGGGAAATTCACAGAAAAATTCAGCCCCGTGCGTTGAGTAAATACCGTAAGAAAACGACGACTTGGCTCCGCTGTGGTCTTACAGTTAAGCGCTAATTATATGTAAATAGATCTAACGGAGCCGCTGCTCAAGGTACAAGATAATTGGCCCCCATGTTGACACCAAGATAGCTGATAAAACTTGCGACAATTAAAAAGTAATGTATAAAATGAGACTAAAAATATTTTAAAAGATTCTAGTGTCAAACACTAAATATAACTCTCTCTTTCGATGAAGATTTATGCTTCTTAATTTATAAGTCCTTCAAATAGTACAAAAACTTGTAATCCATCCTGGATAGTATTTAGAATTTTTTTTAACCTTTTCTTTAAACAGTTCTGTAAATTATTTAAAAATATCCTGGAATTATTCCTTTCAATTTCAATTCAATTTCCTTTTCAAGTTATCAAGTATGTTGTACAAATCTTTTACAAGCCATAAGGCTAAAGCAATCTCTGTTCCTGAAATCAAGCCTCTTATAGTTCCAAAAGTCAAATTAAAGTGTACAAGTTTTTTAGACCCAGTACTTTAAAAAAGTACAAATGGGTCTATTAAGTTTGTGCAAAAAAAAAGTGCGTAACAGGCAGAAGGAGGCGTGGCAGACCCCATAAAGTATATATATTCTTGATCAGCATCAACAGCCGAGTCGATATAGCCATGTCGGTCTGTCTGTCCGTCTGTCTGTCCGTCTGTCCGTCGCCTCCTTCTGCCTGTTACGCACATTTGCACAAACGTAATAATTTGCACTTTTTTAAAGTACTGGGTCTAAAAAAACTATTTTTGTGACTCCGAAAATATGTCCATCATATTAGATCTCTTACATTTCAGTAGCAATTGTCAACGAAATCTGTAAATTTGTTCAAAAACTTTAATACAAAATTTACAAAAGAAGATCATAATAGTTCAGAGATAGTCTCTCACTTCGCAAAGTGTTCACTCTAAAAACAAGCAACATCTAAAAGTAGGCAACACAATTTATTATCTAACCATTTCGCTCTTAATCAAATGCCACTGCAATTAGCCAACAAACATTTGCATAAATTCTTTTGCATTTAAGTCATTAGAGCCCAAAAAATTTCATTACACTTTGTTGTGCGTGTCCCAGCTCAAAATATGGCAAAAAAAAAATGGAAAAGAAATGAAAGTGGAGGCATCGCACAAAATGACAAAATGAAAGCGGAAGGTGGCTGGGCAACTAACATAAGAGTTGGAGAAGTAGCATTCAAGAGGCTGAGAGAGGGCAGAGAGGCAGGATCATATGAGAGACAGAAACCAACACGTAGAAAACGCATAAACATTCTTGCTTAAGTGAGTTTGTACATAAATTTTCCAACTTGTGTTGCAGCACTGGCTAGAGGACGAGAGGGGACTGCCAACTTGGTACAAAAATACCCAAAATGTATTCGCCTGTTTGGTTCGCTCAGTTTCGGTTTTTGGTTTTGGTTTTAGGTTTTAGGTTTTTTGGTTTCGTTTGCATATGTGTTAGCCACAGGCGCTGCCAAGGAAAGGAAAACCCAAGAACCCAACGAAAAATGTACTCAAGTGGATTTCAGTTTAGTCAGACTGTATTCAAATAATACTCAATAATATTCTCAAGTGAATCCATGCAGAAATGCAGCAATTATTATCATGACAACTTTGCTATTATGCAAGTGTCCACTGGGAGCTACAAAACACAGCACAGCTTTCAATTTACTGTCAAAGAACTTCACTTGCATACTTTACGTCGCGAGTGGTGGCTTAAGAGAGCGCAGTGCCAGCTCATAAAGAGCAACACAGTCAAAGAGAAAGACAGAAAGAGAGAAAGAGAGAGCACTCGTAATATTCTAAAACACATCACTGACCTACATTAAGTGGAAATTTATTTATGCCGGCTGCCAAATTGGTTCCCAAATGCGTTGGCAGTGCCCTTATGACTATGACGGATATAGTTGAGTTTTTGTTCAGCTGCTAACTTGGCTCTCTTTTCCTTGTTTTTGTTGTTGTACTTGTTGTAGAAGTTTGTTATTGTTGGCTTTCTTGTTGTTAGTCATTGGCTCTAATAATAATGGTTTGTAATTTGCATAAATAATGCCTGATTTTTGCATTGATGGCGTCCGCTCTGAATGTTCACCCTTCTTACACTGTCTCCGCACTTCACTATGCCCTCTGTTTTCAATGTTTTAAATGATTGAACGGTTTATTCGGTTGGAGCTTTGTATATTTGGGTAGATGAACTCAAATATGTCGATAAATTGACAAATTTAAGCTAGGTGCAAAATGACACATAAATCAATAAATTGCAACAACTTAAGGAAGTAATAAATTATGTCATGAAATTTGTAAATCTTGTGGCATTATTTACAATTATATTTTTCAGATTTTAAGTAATGCTTTAAAAAAAAGATAAAAATTTTTTATTACGAAATTAATTGAAACTTTCAATTTGAAACTATTAATATTAATTAATATGTTTTAGAAATTGTAAAACCTAGTTTACTTAACAGAAACAACAGCTTAAAGATCGGTACAATCCGTGATATGTTGATAAGTCAGAGCAGTCAATGTACCGATATTTAATTAAAACTATATCTAGAAATAAAATCTTTATACCGTTGTAACATAAATTGAAAATTTAAATTATTAAATTAGAAATAATTCATTGTTGCTTACAAAAGTGACCAGCGGACAGTTTAACAGCGAGATGTAAAGTTTAACATGGCAACATTCTGCAAAATGTAATACTCTTAAGCTAGTTGATGCTCTCTTGCTAAAGGAAACAAATACACAAACAAACAAATAAAAACTTCGTTGTTGATTGTCGGCAACTTCGTAATTCGCTTCACATCACGAACTTCGCTGCTCTCTCTCGTTCGGCAGCCGATGGCATTTAAACGAGAATCAACGAAGCGCAGCGACAACGACTTCAACTGCGAAAGCGACTTCGACAGGGACTTTGGTGTAATCAGTGCGTACTGCTAAGTAAATTAGTTTAGTATGATTTTAGTGCGCAACGTTGACGGACGTGTCGCGCGATTTTTCCTTACGATATTTCCAACGAAAACGACAGCGACAACGACAACGACATCGTCGCGTTCGTGTTTCACTTGTGTTAGTGCTTACCATTTGGTGGTTAGTGAGAGTGTTAATCTTAACGGTACTTGGATTCAATTTCATATGTCTGCCCATAAGTGCGGGCAGCCTGAAAGTATGCAACTCCCAATTTCCCACTGTACGTAAACCTGAAAAAAAAGTAATCACTAAAATAACCAAAAACCTATATAAAAACCTCTGGTGTAGAAGCCGTGTCAGCTTAAATTTCGTACTTCATCTTTCACACGACGTTTAACGCAAATTGTGCAGCTGCGATGTCGAGTTGCTCGTGACTCCATTTGCTCCTTTTGGTTTCCTTTTCCTTTCTTTGTCCTCATGAAGGAAACTTAGACATTGGGTCCGCTAGCTGTTTACTTTACAACTGCAACTCAAGTTGGCAGTGCTGATTGCATTTTGGGGATCCACTCGAGCGTGCCTCATTATAGCTGATAGTTTTTCTTCTTGAACACAAACACAAGCACACGTATTCACACATATACACACCACTTTATGGTATATAGCATTGATGTTATGCAATTTAATTGCCGTCCATTTTTAGCATTTATAAACATATTTTTTTATATCAACAGTCAACTCAAAAAAGAACTTGATAACTAACCAAACAAATATTTTTGTTCAAAAAAGTCTTGAACAATTTTGAAGAAAGAAATCAAAACATCTTGAAATTGAGAAAATTTATAAATTAAATACTCTTTATGTTTGCAACATTCTTTATTAATTGATCAGTTCAATTCTAAACTTTAGCAAAATAAATTGTTATATTCGCTACTCTAAGTTATAATATCTTATTTGCCAGCAGCATAAAATATTACATATTATTAAAAAAGAATTATTCATTGTAAAATTTAATATTAAAATTCTTTGTCAATACTAAAAGTACGTTCTTAAATAGAGTTTTTCGTACTCCGTTTTGACACCATTTTGATTGATTATGTTCCGGAAATCACCGTTATTTTATATATGGCATATAAGTGTGAAAATGATCAATTTAAACAGTTTATGTTTTGCCTAAATACTTTCGTATTTGAATCCACAAAAAAAATGTATGTATGTCGCTCATTTACTTGAAAACTGTCATAAGTCAAAAACAACGATCCTTGCAGATACAGGAATATTCGTTTTATTGTTACAATATTTACAATTCTGGATTCAAGTCGTCACCAAAACCGTAACTGTTTACCGGTATTAACCGATTGAAACCGTAATCGGAAACAAATTTTTATTATTCCGAAACCAAGATTCTAACATACAAGCCGAAATAACCGTTTAGAAACCGATCCTTCAATAACAGATTGTTTTGGCCAAGGACTAAAATTCAATGCTTTTAACAATTTTTAATTTACTTGAGTGTTGCTTATTCAGATCCATTTTTTTTAAGTGATCAATTAATTTATTTTGTTTAAATATGTACGGCTTTTTTTTTAGATCTTAAGGCTTTTTCCCGTCGCATGTCGGTATGTCAAAACAGAAACTTAAAAAAACCATTAACCACAGCGAAACCGATATAACAAAATTGTACGTAACCGTTAGCCGTAACCCTAACTGAAACCTTTATTTGTTTCGGCTTAAATCCCTGCTTACAACACTATGAATCCGTCAAAGCGACGTTCAATAACTAGAATTTCTCGCAATAAGTATAAATTAAGAAAACTGTCAATACTCGTAATAAATGAGTGGTAGATACAACTTTACTTGGATTTTCGAATTGGATGTAAATTGGAATTATTAAAAAGTGTTAAGTGGTAATTTTAAAAGCAAATCACAAAACTGATCGATAGGCGGAATTCTACTTTTAAGCTTATCTTAATAATAATCATAATATTATTTGCTGTAGACATGTCCATTCATTCATCTGTATGATCGAGTCGATATCAGAGCCTTTAAAAGCTAGAGACTCAGAATTTGCAACGTGAGTAAGTTTCTTCACAGATACCATATACAAATTAAGTTCACTACTCTTATCCTTCCGATCAGCTATGCAATTTTATCAAAAACGTAAAATTAAGAAGAAACATATCTGGGATACACTTTTAAAAAGAATGGAGACAGAGGAAAAAGATCAATCAAACATGCAACATGTTTTTTACTGAATAAGTACATGGTTTCTTTCAGTCGCGTTGTCTTGACTTTAGCCTATGCACTAAAGCATTTTTGTTTAAATTTTAACTTTTAATTCGCTTAAACGGATATTTTTTTCTCCCAAGACGTAGAAAACAAACTAAAGTCCATGCAATTACAATCTCTAATTCTATAAGAATGAATCACTTTGTAATACTGTTTTGGTTAATCTATAATCCTCCTGACTAAAAACTAATGAAAATCCTTTGAATTTAAATAAAAATTTGCAGCTGTTGCTATAATTTTGCGCTGCACTGTCAACAATGCTAATGAATAGCTGACGAGTTTTTGCTAAAACTAACAAATAGAACTGGTTAGCGTTAGCTAGCCACATATATACACACACATATGCACTGCCATAAAACCAACACGAAATTTGGTGCATCCACTGAACGACCCTCGCTCTTGGCATGTCCGTTCAATAACCAAGATAAAATATGCACGAGCTATACACACACACAAATACAAACGCACACACACTATCAGACTCACGCACACATACATACAGTAGTTGCCGTTGGCATTGTATTCGTGTGCGTGCGTTGCAAATATGTATTTTATGCTTTTTGTGTGGTTTCGACAGAGTTTTGTGTATGGCGAGAGGTAGGGGAGGGGCTGAGGAGAAGGAGGGTTGCCCGCTAATTAGGCAATATGCACTCGATTGTGTTATAATCATTAAAACCGGAAAATGCATAGCTACCGCGAGCTGCCTGCCACATGCCAGGATACTTCACGCATACTCTGCAATACATTTTCATAGCATAGTTTTAGGCGATGTTGAAAAAAGAGGAAAGAAAATGGCAACGATCACAATTTCAGCTGCAATGAAAATGACAAACCGCCAACAATATTGGTTGCTTTGAAATCTACATATTCGTTTTGGTTCACAATTCGGTTTATAGCTCTACGAAAAATGTATTTAAAAATTCAATTCAGATAGAATAAATACAAAACTGGATGCGAGTTGATAATAACAATTTATATTCTGTTTTAAGTGGTTTTCGTTTAACATGGCACAAAGCTGATACTTATAATTCTATTTGAATTACTTGGTAATTAATCTTATTTTTATATAATAGAATGCTTGAAGGTTATTGGAGAAAAGTTTCGGGAATATAAGTTTTGGCAATGATTTTGTATATAAAGGTAGTAATCTCTAAGGGTACAAGTGTAAATTCACCTATCGATCTTCTATGAATACAAAATTTGTATCTTCTAGTTAATATTAGAATCAATTAAAATTATATCTTGTCGTCCCCTTCCACTTAGGATGGCTTACTTCTATCTGAAAATTAGAGTATTTTACATTATTATGCAAACATTCCAGCATTAGTAAATTACATTTGGATTTATATTCTCGTATACCAAAGGTATGCCTCAGATACTTCATAAGATATTATATGGATAATTGAATTATTTTTTCGATGCCTTTTGATCTGATACTAAAATACTAGGAATATAACTTAAATTAAAATAAAATATAGTCCATGTGAAAAAAAATATACTTAATGTTTAAATTTAGCCATTAAAATATTGCTGAAATTTTTTTTAAGAAGTTCACAACTGATACCCCTTGGTGTTACTTTAATTTAAAAGTTTCTCAGCCCCATATAACTGCTAATATTCAACACAAGTTATATAAAAACGGAACTATTTTATTGTTAAAGTAAACAGCTGAGATTGCACATAACCAACTATTTCGAAACTGATTCCCGAAAGTTAGTTGCTGCTTGCGATTTTATTAAATATATGTTGGAAAAGTCTTTCCTGTCCGTCACGTAGGCAACTTAAAGTCAAAACTTTGAGATGGTAAGGAAAACCAACAGGAAACGGAAGTAAGCGAAAGCAAACACGTGTTGGGGAAAATCCATGCTGCAACAATGTAAACACTCGTCTTCAAACAGATATACACACACACACACTCTCATTGCATATGTAAGCCCTCCTGTAAGCTGGCCAATTTTTTATGTATTTATGCATTTCTTGCTCTTATAAAAACACAGACCACGCCCCCACTCTCGCCCCTTCATGTATTAAAGCTGCCTGCTGAGAAAATGCAGCAGTGCAATAACAAACCCGTCCGACCCACTGTCACACCCAACGCCCTTTGTAGGTTAATCAAATGCAAGGCGAAAAAAAAGAAATTGCAATACGCGTTTTGGAATGGGGATGGGAATGGGGGAAGGCAAGGCAAGGGATGAAAATGGATCTTCCTGGTGGCTAGTTAAAGTGCGCGAATGTCAGACCATGTTGGTGTCGTTGTGTGCGTGTTATATTAAAAAATTTTCCAACTGAGGAAAGACGCAACAGAAGCTGCAGCTGCAGCAAAATACCAAAGGCGACTGACAGCTGACGTAGAGACATGGATGAGGATGACGAGCACGCGGACGAAGACGAAGAAGACCGGGATGACAATGGGGACGAGCATGTGGACGAAGACTGACTTGATTCTCTTTACTTGAAATTCAACGAGCTGGCAGATATGAGATGAGATTATATACTTGAATCAAATTAATGATGTAGTTTAAGAATTCCAATTTATAAACCCATTTAAAAACTTAGGTTAGATAATAAGTACTTTAGGATATTAAAAATCTTGTCAATATGATAAAGTGGATATACACAGCATGTCGAGTTATAAAAGAAAATCGGAGCTAACGATTTAATTTCCTCAGCTGAAACATGAATTTTCAGAAATTAATTCTTTGAATGGCAATTGTTTTTTTGCTTTTTATCAATACAATTCAATTATTTTCGACAAAATTTTTAATTTTGGAAAGTTATGAGGAATATAACTGTGATCGAATGCGGAAAACCTTGAACCAGTTCTCAGCTGCAAGTATTTAGACACACATTTCTGTATTGGACATAAACAACATATTTCAAAAAATATTTCAAACCCAATTTTATCTTAAAATAAATTATTAATATGATTTCTAATTAAGATAGCAATTAAATGTTGAAGAATTGTTGCTTAAAATATATTTCAACTAATTATTGAAAGCTTTCCTAAAATCTACAAATGTAAAAAAACTTACAAAGCATGCTCACTTTGTAAAAAAAAGTTTCAACAGCAACTTCTGTGAATATACTTTAATTTTTAAAAATCTAAAATATTTACATTAATAAAATTTTGCTATTTTAATTGAGAATGGGTCTTTGCACCCTAAACTTAAAAAAATTGATTCAAGACATACAGTACCTTTAAACAAAATAGTTCTTATAAGTAGTCAACTCGGAAGTTATTCAATGGATAACCAATCATTTACACGTTCAAAACATTTCTATCAAATGGAGTCATTAGGGTTAAATCATATTTTGTAATGGCTTGTTAGCTTACCCAATGGAGGATTTCAAAATGCATGCCAAAATAAGCAACTGTCGCTGCAAAGTCAACAAGAAATTCTGTTTGGACAGGGGAGTCCGTTAACTGTCAGCTGTAAATATAACTGTTTTGTTGATTTGTTGGTAACAACAACAATTCGGTTGAACAAAATAGTGCCACACGTTGCCAGACAATGTTTATGGCCATCAGGTATTTGGCTTAATTTTTGAAGCTTTATGCATATTATGAGCGACAGCTCCATAGCTTGAATTTTGGTCTGGGCAAAGGAGAGGCAAGTGGCAAGAACGATGCCAGGAGGTGACATAAAACAAGCCTTTTATGAGGCAAGGTGGCAGGCTGCTGTTGCAGTTGGTGACACGCAAGGGTGGCCAGGAATGTTTGCTACATCGAGGGGAAAGGAATGTGAAAAGAATGCGACAAAGAATGAATAAGTGAGGCGAGAAACAAAAAACATCGCGTGAGAAATGAGAAATGTGAAATATAATCAACAATGCGATGGAACGAGACAGGGAAAGAGAGGAGAGTGAGTGAGAGAGGCACAACTACGGAGGGATGGGAAATCATTTGTTATTTCATTTCCGAAATAACCAAAGAATGCAGAGGAATTGGCGCAGAGGATTAGCGCCTACGTCTGACAGTTGAAATCATTTGCCGCCATTTTGTTTTGGACCATCCACCGCGCTCTGTTGCCGCATTTCATTGTTTGTCATTTAGCGATTGACAGTTGCCGATAAAAAATAAAAACAAAAAGAATATAAAGCAAAACGAAACCTGAGCAAAACAAAGCAAAGCACAAAAGCCAAACAATAAGCAGAGTCCAAAATACAACAATAACAGTAACAGTCACAACAACAGTAACAGTAACAGCAACAACAACAGTAACTGTAACTGTAACACCAACTGACAATCGTAATGAAAATGTTAATGATGCGGAGCCAAAAAGGTGTCAACTGTTTAGCTAAAATTGCTTCCCGTGTCCTCCTCAACACACCATACCAATAGTCATTGACTTAAGATTTTTGTGCTACGTCCGAGTCCTTCCGAATGTCCTGACTGTCTCTCGAGCTATTTATCATTATGACATAGCTTGGCTTTTGAGCTGATTTGCCGAGGGAGCGCCATCTGGGCCATTCAGGTCCCTAAGCTGTTAATCAAAGATACCACAATGTTTTCAAGCAAAGTTCAACTTGGGAATATTCGAATTTGGTAATATGATAGGAGCAGGATCCGCTTACATCTTTTTGTTTTTTTCAGAGACTTAAAACACATCTTCGTGACTTTGTTAGCTTGTCTATGTACTTAAGGGTTATTACCTCAATTGCGAAGGATTTTGTCATTACCTAATACTTATGTTTTATTACTTTAATAACAAAGTTAGTGCCCCTCGGTTTTATTTATTTATTTTATATTATTATTCGCCTAATAATAAAGTTATTGGAAGCATAATTGGTCCAAATATCCTAAGATAATTTTATTTTTTTTTTGTATTAAAAGTATTCTATATTTAGGACAAAAAAATATATTCGCTTTACTGACTTCCCCCATAGTTCGCATTGTTTTAGACAATCGTAACATTATAATTTTAAAGACAACTTTTTTAAACTTATGACAAATTCGAGAAAATTTAAAACTTTTTTTTAGTTAAATTAATTAATTAATTGTTTTCTCAATATTTATGAGATGTAATTAATATCTGTAGCTCAACTCTTGAGGAGTAACCCAACAGATATTTCTATAGCAATATGGTTTCTTTGGTAACTGAAAACACTTCAAAGAATTTAAGAGGATATGCGTAAGCCTCGCCTTTAATAATTTCACATTTACTCAATTATGCCCATAAATGTCAGATCTGGCAGTTCGGGTTGGTTCATAAGTTCATGGGCCATTGCGGGACAACCGGTTAAGCCAATTTATTAAATAAAAACCATTTGTCACATTTTATTCAAGTTTTCAACGCGGGCTTTTTGGTGTGCGTGGCCTGTTGTTATCTTTATGACATTTCCAGCGAGCAATGAAACAGAAACCCCAAAAGCCATAAAGCCCAAACAGAAGCAGCCAACTGGCCAAATAAATAGCACAAAGGGCGTAAAGGGGACAAAGGGAGTCGAGCAGGATAGTAGGGTAAGAAGTCCAGCAAGCTGGACAAAAGGTCAGACTGACATTTTTCTTCATTAATTTCACCTGGTCAACTGATAAAAAGCCAACCGACGACAGCAGCGATGATCATAAAAGTAATATGTAATAACCAGATAATAACAATGACAGGGAACCTTTTCTTTTTTTCTGCTTTCTGTTCTCTCTGTTTTCTTTTGGTCCCGACAGAAACAGATTTTAGCTGTTGTTAAGACATTTGAAACAAGCACAAAACGGTCGAGTCGAGTGACTAAAAACAATACATCCCATAGCCACAGAGCCTTATAGCCGCATAGTGCTTTTGGCCACCGCAATTAGTTGATTGCAGGCTCAACTTCATCAAAGATTGTAAGTGCTTTCAATTTCAATTTCATAGCTGTCCGTCTCATTCCACATCTCAGTGCTCGCTTATTTTCCGTGCTGCTCTCGACGGAAATTAAACTTGTCCAAAAGTTTAAATGCCTTTCTGCCGCTTTCCGTTGTATTTCGCTTGACTTTTGTTCTCAAGTTGCCACTCCAATTCCCTCTCTGACTAACTGGCCAACTGTCCCACATAGTTTCCATTTTCCAACATTTATTGTGTATGCTCAGTCTCTGAGTTTTCTAATTTGCGCGCTCCAAGCAATTAAACGATGCATCCGGTTTCAGCTACCATTTTAACCCAGTCTCCACAAAAGCATCGACTTGAACATGGACTAGTTTGCGGTAAGCTATTTGCATGCTTCTTATGGGACAAACGAAGCATGTCAAGCTACTAATACGCCCCGTAACCGTTGCTCAAGTGTTGACCCAATGTAAAGCGACTGTCTTTGGCCTTGACTTCAAATGCAAACATTCTTTCGAAACCGTATCAAAATAAGTAGTTAATTATGCTTTTAATTGAAGAAGTACTTCTACTTCTCCAAGTAAATCAACTTTAAGCTTATTCACCAAGGTTATCCAGCTTATGAGTAGTTCATTTATCTAAGGGAATATTAAATGCCAACTAAAATTAAGCTTCAAAGTTAGCGAGTATTAATGCCGACATATGATTTATAATTTAACCATTCACAACGAGAGGGAGAGTCCAGAGTCAGAGAGTGGGTTATGCAAATGTATAAATAATGAAATGATATTTAATAATGTCCTGTTGAAATTTACAGCAATGTAAAACGTAATGAAAAAAGTAATAATAGTAATAATAAATGAGTAAAAAAAAGCAGCAAAAAAAGAGAAAAAGATTATAACATGCCATGCATTTTTTATTTGCAGTTGCGGGCGACGTCAACGGGAGGCTGCTGCAGCTCGCCTGCTGTTATGCAATGGAAAATTTATTTTCCCACTCAGCCAAGGGCTGAACAAATTGTTTCGCGTAAATATTTAACAGTCGCAATGAATTGCATTCCCAGCAATTGAAAGTAAAAGCCCAGATAAAGAATACATTCGTATAGATAAAGTGCAAACAAATAAACAAAATATGCAAGTGCCGGCCAACGCATAAACATTGACAAAAGCAAAGCAAAGAGAGACAGCAATAAAAAGGAAGAGCGTAAAAAATACATAAGCGCAAAAAGTAACAAAAACGCATAAACAAATAAAAATGAAAATTAAAATATTTCCGCTGACAGCGGATACAACGTTGGCGCAGCGACGGCGCCGCGTAATGAAATTGCAGCGGAAACATAAAATGCCGGAAATATGCTCATGGCTAATTGTTGCCGCTGCCGCCGCCTCGGCTACTTGGCTGACCCTCTCTCAATCCTTGGCCACTGCACAGGATGACGACGACAGTGAGATGCATCAGCATCACATGGATCTGATGCATCATCAGCAACAGCACACGGATTTCATTATTGGAGAATCTGAAGAGCGCGACCACATAGCCCATCATCTAGGTGAGTTTTTCTGAACATAATTATAAATATAAAAATGCATTAAGCTACAGTGGAGCAAAATCGACAGTAGGAAACCCTGTACTTATGGGAATGAGCAGAATGAGCAGTCGAAAATAAAAAAATGCTTGAGTGCAACGCGATTGTTTTTTAATGTTGCCTACCAGAAATTTCAATAGATGGCGCCACCACGAAGATATCAGTTAATAAACACAGAGGTCGCCACTACAATTCGTTGTAGCGCTAGCGTCTCTTCCTCTTCATTTTGACCAATGCTGTGTAACATTGTTAGTTGAATAGCTACGGCGCTTATTATCTGATTGGAATGAAATTTTCAGGACAGGTTCAGACTATAGAGCCAAATATCATATCGCTAGCACTTTTAAAATGCAAACAAACAAACCCACATGCCAAATTTAGTGTCTCTAGCTCTTAAAGTCTTTGATATCTAGGTGTTCACAAAGGGACAGACAAACGGACATGGCTACATCGACTCGGCTGTTGATGCTTATCAAGATTATACATATACGACTTCCTTCTGCCTGTTTTTGCACAAAACTAAAAGACCCCTTTGTAGTATTTTAAAGTACAAAATCTTAATATAAATACAAATATAAATAAGTAGACCACAACCTTAACTTATTCAATAGACGTTCGGGAACTTCCCTTGAAGTAACCAAAAGGACTGATTTTACTCATTTTATATTTTGCCATACAGTACAGTGGATACTGAGATTGTAAGAAAAACAGAGAGCTGACAAAGAAAGTGTTGTTACGCTCTATTTGCTTTTCCTTTTGCTTAGCACAAGGTCAACTTGGCGCGGTTGCCAAGTGCCAACAAACTTTTGAGTGTCCGACCCAACTAACTGTGTCTCACTTGAGCGGAATTATGTGACTGGCTCTGGCTTTGGCTTTGGCTTTGGCAGTGTCAAATCCCGAAAAACCAGTTTGGCTCATTGCACACTGAAGGCAGTTGGGAGCACGTGCTTGGTTAGCTTTAGTGCCCGTTTAGGTTCGCCCAAGACTTAAGCCGTTCATAGCATAATTAAAGCGCCCACATGGCGTATGCGTATTCGCATTCGAATTGTGGTTGCCAGCGCCTCCCGCTTGTCTGCCCAAATGTGCTCACATATACGCACACTCAAACGCACACATATAGGCAAGAGGCAGCCACATGGCAGCCCAGAATACCCAAGGGCAGCCGGGGCCCATGTTTGTGGCCACTTAAGTTTTCTTTGTCCATGACTTGTGGGCTGCCGCTGTTGCTCCTGTGGGTTGCTCAACAAGTGGACAACAGTTGACATTGTTCAACAATGTTGAAGCGCTCAAAATCCCTGTTTAAGTGTGTGGGTGTGTGTATATATATATCCGTGTGTGCGCACAGGCTGCTTAGACAAAAAGTGATTGACACTCTGATTGATGGCGCTTAGGGTCGTCAGGTCTTTCGAGCATTTTGGGTTTATGACTTGACATCTTGACCAAAGTTTTCATTGTAAATGCACTGAATTCTCAAAAAAATATTTGAGTTTCCCTAACATCGCATAACTTTGTTACTCAATTCACATATTTATGATCCATTTGAGTTATTTTTTAGTGCTTCTAAATTGTTAAAACATTAATCTAATTTTCTACAGGAAGTTAATAATTTAATCGAATTATTTCATCATGTTATGACTTGTTTTTATTTATGGATAAACTTTAACGTTCAAATGTCAAAAACTTCTTCATATTTTAATCACGTAGTCAAAACTTTTCCACTAATAAACATTTTGCTCCCGCACATTTTACTGAAATTTTCCCAACGCTTTCCATCACTTCCATACGTGAGTCAAATTAAATTTCTTTCTATGACTTTGTTTAACTGTTTTTGATGTGCATTATGCCAGATTTATTCTTTCTTGTTGCCACGCCACGCCTCTGTTCAAAAGCAATAGAAGAGAAATTCTCAATGCACGTGGCGATCAAACCCACACACTCCGTCCCCCGTCCCCCGTATCCCCTTTTGCTGCAATTGTTTGACAATTTTTCAACAATTTCCCAACTGACTGCAAAATTGCTGCTGCCTTCCTCATGCCCATGCCCATTTCCAGTCCCCGTTCACATTTCATGTCATTCTTTCATAGTGTCTATGTGTGTGTGTGTGTGTGTGTGTGTGTGTGTGCATCTTTCACACCCTTTAGCGTTGCTGCTGAAAGTATGCAACACTTTTTTGTGCTTTACATTGTTTAGCGCGTCGCTTCGGTTGACGGGGCGGATGAGCAACGAGCAGGAAAACAGAGTAAAAAGAACGGCAATCACGGCTCCTGTTGGCCTTTGGTGTGGCAATGTTGCTGTTGTTTTAGCTATTGCTGTAATTTGTTTTTTATTTTGTTCGCCCCTGTTGTGTTCTGTTTTGTTCCGTTTCTTTTTTTTTCTGCGTTTTTTGTTGCGCTTTTCGCCTTTGCCTCTTGGCGAATGTTTGTTTTTAACATCATTTCACGTTAGCGTCGTTTGTTCGCATCTCTTTTGAAGTTGCCTTTGTAGTTTTATTTTACACAAATTTAATTTGCCAGCACTTTGCATTTGACCTATGCACAGAGCCGCAGGCCTAAGTCTCTAAATTTATAACGAAAACTCGCCCTGTCCAAATTCAAGAAATATGTCAGCAACGCACAACTCAATTAGCAAAAGTATTTCTCTGGTCAGACACTGTTGCAATATTACTCATAGATAAATGCAAAATGATAAAGTTATCGGGGTGTGTCTGCAAGCTTTTAACCTGTGACATTTGACACCGCAATGGGAATGCAAAATGCTCAAATTTTAACACTAAATTCTAGCTTGGCTAATTTGAAAGTTACACTTGCAGTTGGCCAGCCAGTCGGCCCAAGGTAAAAGCTGGCCATAAAAGTTGACTAGCCAATAACTGCCAACTTGCAGCTTACAGTTTGAGTCGTGCCACAAAGTCGAGTCACACTGCCACCCTGAGAGTAGCCTCACGCATCAGTAGTTCTCTTTTCTCACTCTCTATTTCCGCAATCTTTCTGCTCTCACGTACGCAGCAAACTTAAAGTTTTACAATTATTTGGCTCACTATGAGTTTGCTGACCAACTTGGTCCACACAAAGTTGACTTGAATGCAGCTCAGAGTGCCAAGGTGTTTAAAGAGATTGATGAGTTAGAGATTCAGTGAATAAAATTCTCCCAACACTTGATTGCATCAAGAGGCCATCATTTATATTCTTAAAACGATTTGACAATTTAAATAATTTATAACGAATTGATCAATATGTAAATAATATACTTAGTACCCGGTATTATTTTATAACCAAAGCTTCAAAATTGTGTTCGAAAAAAAAAACATATTCTTTATCTTAATAGACCTTTGAACTCAATATGAGATCAATCGGTTGGCATACGATAAATTTTCTAATTAATTTCATGGGAATAGAGTCCATTAAACATAAAAATTAGTTTCAAATTATATATGAGTTCTTGGCAAATAAATTCAGAAAATTAAAAAGGCTAACTGTTCATTTAACAACTCAAATTTTAAAAATATTTAAAAAGCGCATAAAAATTTACTAAAGCTCCAAACTCATCCAATAACTTAATAAATGCGTAAATTCAGACTATGTAAATAATTTTAAATAATAATAAAGGAAAATTTAAATATCTTAAAAGCTTTGGCCATTTTTAAGTATATATTTACACTCATAACAAAATGCAAGTGGCAAGTCGAAGTTTCTCGGAATTGGCCATCTTTCATTTCCTTATCATTAAGCCCTCGAAATGCTTATGAACATACTTCAAATTGAGCTATTTCTGTTTGCCACTTGATTGCACTCACCTTTTTGGGGCATGCCGCAATATACTGCGCTCCATTTGAGTGAGAGACAGAAGGGAACAGAGGCAGGGGGAAAAACGAGGGGAAAAACGAGTCTACATAGGCCGTGCCTCAAAACTTCATTAGCCAAAAAGCACGCGCCGAAATTGAAGCGACAGCAACAACAACAAAGGCAACAGCACAAACAGGAAAAAGAAAAATTGACAGAAGAAGAGAGAATCTTTGAGACATTGAAAGCCATAAATTGCACGGCGGCAAAAATAAATGTAAAGTAAATGGCGCTAATTCAAAGTAGATTTATTTATTATGCCATTTTACTTGCGGCAGCTCGCCAAGAAATATGCTTTAAATTTTCACAGACCATTATCTGTGTCGCTTACTCTCTCTCTCTATCTCTGTTTGTGTCTCTTTCTCTTTCACTTTCACTCTCCTTCTCCTTCTCTTCCATTCTTTCTCAAGCGAGTGGTAGGCGTAGGCGAAAAACAAAAGCAAGCAAAAGCAAACAAATGAAAATAAATGTACAACAAAAAATTATGCAACAAAAACAATAAAGTTTACTAAGAAAAACTGTAGCTCCTGGCACTGCCATTTATGGGAAAAAACTCTCGAATTTTACTTCTGTAAGTACACGAACATTTTAATTTACGCATCCTGTGGCGCCTCCTTTGAGAAGCAACGCACCTGCTGCGACAGACATCCAATTCACATTGTATCAGGTCTCGCAGGGGCTGGTAGGGAGAAAGAGAGACTCCTGGACGTCTGCTGTTGATTTTGGCCATAATGCTAACGCATTTAAGCCAATTTTCGTGTCAGCTCTCAATGATTTATTAGCCAACAACTGTAGACAGCTTAGCACACGGATACGGAGACGGATACGGGATATAGAGCCCTCCAGAAAATAGGTGTCAACAACTCTCTGGAAGTTGCACAAATTTGTCTACGATTTGTTTTTGCTTACGGCTAATGATTATAATTACGACAAATTTGTACAAATTGCAACAAATTGGGCTTAAATAATTCTGGGCATAAAAATATAGAGTAATTCTTCAGGTTAAAATATAATATCTTTAAGTTGTCTCAGGCCAGTTATTTTAAAAATTGCGAGTATTGCTAAACTTTTGACAGTGGAGTGTACTAATATAATAACAATTGCATCCTGCAACTCAGTGTACAGCGAATTTTAAGAAGAATCCAAAATTTTATTTATAACTAATTTTTTATTAAATAAATGTTAATTTTAATATAAAAGCTGAATTATAAAGAAGGAAAATAAATTATGAACATGTTTTAATATTTGTTCCTTGTCTTAAATAATTAAATGGCACATTGACCGACTGACTAAGTTTTTGAGTATAAGCCCACAAACCGAATTATCTAGCTAATATCCCCATATTATGAAGCTTACATTTTTGAAGATTCAACTATAACTTTAATTGGGTGTTGTATGTATTGATATAAATCATTTTTATCTGATAAACTAAACTTAAATTAGTTAAAATATCAATCACTAAAGAGTTGGTAGTTGCCCTGTCAACTTTAAATATATTTTAAAAGAAAAATACATTTTTATTAAACAAAACAAATAAACATAATAAGAGATCAATCATGATTACCTTTAGATTATTTGTGGTTATTTTCCTATTTACCCAAGTTAGGTCTGTTAAAGTTGATTTGGTCGCATTTACATACCAATTTCTTACTTACTTCCAATCGTCACTTATTTGGCGCACATTTCCCAACTCGCCGTGCGATTGCTATTGATTTTTACTGGCATTTACTTTTTGGCCACCTTGGCATATATTTCGCCTAGTTTTCGGCATGATGACAGCAGAAAAAGAGAGAGAAAAACAAGTTATTTATAAGCGTAAAGGCCTTGGACTTTAACCGGTGCGTGCAGACACACTGTCAATAGAGCAAATGAATTGGAATTTGGCATTGCCACCGAATGGATGAATGGGAAAACGAGAAAGGCGACGCAAATGGCAACATTGCTATAAGAAATACAAAATACGAATAGAGAAATAAGAAATACAAAATACATAAGAAGAAAAATAAGTAATTCATGGCAGACAGCGCCAAAAGGAAGGGGAATATAGAGGAAATTTGAACAAATTTTCAATTAATTCTCATGCTCAACAATTCGGGTACAGTTTTGCATTTTAATAAACGCCAAACACATGCTAACTGCCACTGATGTTGGGAGTATAGAGTTGAGGGTAAGGAATGTATCCTATTGCAATTGCAGTGACTTTGTGTAAATGTCACAGCTGCCTGGCAGGGCAAATACATTTTGTGGCTGTTGCAACGACGCACAGAATCGTATGCGATAAATTCGATTTCACAAGCAACGACGATGAGACGGACGAAGGATTGGGGGTTGGGAAATGCGTTCTCGGCAACCAAACATCAAATGCAGTAAAAAGCAAAAGCTGATGCTGAAGTTAGGCAACAACTTTGTGCTCGACTTGGCAGCTCAGCCTGTTTGTAATATTTTGTGTTTCATTGTTGCAGACCCCAATCCCCAATCCCCATTCCCTAGCCCCATCTTCAACCTCGTCTCCATCCCGATTCCCAACTTCCACTCCTTGGCTGTCCAACATCTTTGATCTCATATTGCATATAGCT
The DNA here is from genome assembly GCA_035044365.1 of Drosophila neotestacea. Classification (NCBI taxonomy): domain Eukaryota; kingdom Metazoa; phylum Arthropoda; class Insecta; order Diptera; family Drosophilidae; genus Drosophila; species Drosophila neotestacea. The sequence goes on along the minus strand of JAWNMD010000126.1, from coordinate 624,555 downwards.
GCTGCTGCCTCGTGTCTGGCTTGTAGCTCACATGTGAAGGCACAGGAAACGCATTCAAAAGGACCACAAATGTTGCCAGCGAATATTACGTGCCATCTCTCGACCAGACCAAACCGAAAGAGTTGTGCAACATTTTCAGAAAAGTTCCTTTTATGCTTTCTTTCACATTCTCTACTCCACATTGAATGACGTGATTTGCAGTCAACTCGACGTGACCGTGAAAATGGGTTTGCTCATAATACAAATAGTCCAAACAGGTAAAGAAAATCTGGTTGGCAGCTTCAGCTAAAATGTTGACTGGTTGCGGTGGAGATTGAGTTGTTGAATGCTAAACAAGTGTTAAACTCTGCGCTCAAGAAAAGGAAAGCAAATTTATATAAGAAATGAATAGGAATAACAGCAAATATGTATTCTTAGAGCATTTTGATATGGGAAAGGAATACTATCTCTAAGAATTCAGGTTTAATCATTAAACCAAAACGAATTTAAGTTTCAGTTTTCTACCCAGCTGTTTTCTCAAAATATATTTTTTTAATTAGTTTTAACTCATACTATGGCGTACAAGCAAATTAAGGAAAGTGTATAATAAACATTAATTCCGTTGCCAAGAACCACATTTACATTGCTTGTTTCTTTATTAATTAATCTTAATGTAATAAGATACCACACCTGTTTAGAAAACGTGAAATGCCAGTTAATTTTGATAAGCGCGCACAACTCAGTTAGTAAACGATAATTTTGGTCTGAAGATTTTGAATGTTCTCTAATGTGTTTGGAGGAGGTTTATAGGGAGTAAAGATGTTAAGAAGTTTATGTATTTTAAGGCTGAGCACAAGGCATAATCTCAAAGTCGAATTAACTTACTTATCAAATATCAATTATGTATTTATGTTTGCTCTTTTAAAATTTTGATATTGATAGGAATTTATAAAATTTAATACCTTATTTTATTTTGGCAGATTATGCTAACAAACTCCGACACTATTAAAGCCAATAATAATGCTTATCATTAAACCCATTCCCACCCCATCAGCTGCTGAAATTGCAAATTCTAAACAGAAATGCATAAACGTAAATCCGTTTATCCATTTACCCATTCGGTTGAATTTAGTAAATATTTTATGATGCGTGCAGTGCATTGCATTACCTGTCTGGGGAATAGTATGGTCCCCAGCCTCAGTAGAACCCCAGCTACAACCCCTTGATGGTTCAACTATTGATTTCATTGCCAGCAGCTTCATCTGCAGCTGCTGCACAAAAGTCAAATTGCACATTTTGTGCAACTTCATTTTGTGGTTTGCGAAAATTACAAGCTCCTCGTAAAGAAGCCGTCGTACAAATGCGCTAAAATATTGAAAAAGTGCACAAAATGAGGGGTAGAATACCAAACACCTACACCTTTTACACACTCCTCTCTGCTCATCTCCCTTGTGACCAGATATACGGCAACTGTGTGCGTGTTGTGTGTGGTTTTCAAAGGGGAAGGTAGCGGGGAGTTTTGCTCGATTGCCGTAGAAACTGTTTATCTGTTAATACGCTCACCACAAATTGAATTTCCAGCAGAGTTCCGAGTAACTTGGCTAAAATTAACTACCTAATATCGGTGAATGTAACTGACTAACACTTTGTTCTCCATATTATTTTCTCTTCTCTTTTACTTTATCTCTGCTCAACACTTTTGCCTGGTTCGCCTTTCATCAAATGAATTCTTAAAGCGGAAATGCAAAATCACGAGGAGCTGCTGGAGGACATACGCGAGGATACGGCCGTCAATGCGATACCGGATAAAGGTAAGACAACACCCTATCTTTCTGCATTTGTAATTTTACTGAAATTTCAGCACATTTCCATGAGTTTAGTTTCTACTTCATAGGGTTTGCAACAATCACACAATTAATTAAAAATTGAATTTGATCCTAAACGAGTTTAAAATGAGTTCAGTCAAGTGTGTAATACACACTTATTTGTTGTCATTATAATTTATTCTGTTTTAAGTTCGCATTTAGTATTAGAGTATTTGTTTTTAAAAAAGATGTATCTTTTTTTAAATAGTTAAATCAGTTACAGATGTTTTTAAGTCTTATATTAAAATTAATTAAATTACTAATATATTTTGTAATTTATATATCATATATGCCTAGACGGATTCAGATAGATTTATAATCAAATCTCATCTCAAATATAAATGGAAATATTAATATTTATTTTTAGCAACAACATTTTTCTCTGATTTATACTGAATTTTGTTTTATGATATTAATGTAATTCTTTGATTTCTAATTGTTCTTAAGGTGTAAGTTTTTAATTTCGTACTCTTCATATTTATGATAGAGAATCCACACTTCGAAATGGTCAAGGTGAGCTTTGCTAACGTGTTCTCGTATCGTTTTACTTATCCCAAGCGTCACGTGCTCATTTCTTGCCCCTGCCTCATGCCCTTGCCCCTGCTCTTGCCTCAGAGTGTTGCCATTAAGTCAGTTGCTGCTACGAGTCGGTGTCTGTCTTGAAATGCGGCGCTGAGCTGAGCTGTTGTCGCAGCATTTCTTCTCGCTTTTAAATTTTATTTATTGTAAATTGTATTTGAAACGTGCTGAGGTTCCATTTCTTCCTTCTCCCGGCCAAAAAAAAGAAAGAGAGAAAAAAAACACAAAATAAGCTCAGTCTAAAGCGGCCCTTGGCGTGAATGTGTTGCTGCCATGTGTGTGAATGTGTGTGAATATGTATGTGAGTGTCGTGCAACTTAATAGAGTTGTTTAGCATTTAAATAGCGCCATTTGCTGACTGCTGCTGTTGTTTGTGTTGTTGTCGTGCTTATTAAGTTGAAATGCCGACTCGAGTCGAGTCGAGTAGAGTTGAGGCGAGTCAAGTCGAGTTGACTTAATAAAGTGAGCTTAAAGTTAAATTTGACAGAGAGGCGGAAATGCGCCTAGTGGCCTTATATCAGGCCTAAAAGCCACTCAACGATAAGCCAAAATGGTAGTATAATTGTATTTTATAATACAAATAAAAAGTAATATCATATGATATGGGTAACTAAATGAATAATTCCCCTTATTTGTGTTCAGATTTCGATAACAGTATTTAAAGAAACTTCTAAAATACAAAATCAACCTCTCTATCGCCATGACAATTACAAATATGAGTATAAGCCCAGGCCTTACTGTGTCTGCCAGAACTCAGCATATATAAGCCACTAAAGATCCGCAGAGCAACAACAACAACAAAGGGGCGAAGCTCAAAAGCGATTTGCCTTATTCTCATATATCATAAACATTATGTTAAGCACAGAGAGGCAAAGGATATGCATAAGGATATGCAATAAATCCACTCAAGGCACAAGACATATGCACATTAAATCCTAATTTCATGTGCCCATAAATCCACTAAACAATCACACCCAAGTATCCCAGCGAATGATGTGCCACAAAACAAAATATGTTACGAATTTGCGAATTTGCACATATTTACACACGAACGCGCCGAAAGTATGCCATAAAAATACACGCAACGTTCAGAGAGAAAGGCAGAGAGAAGAGGCACAGGCAGTCAGATATCAATATGAGCAGAGCCAAATCAAATGAGTTGGCAAAAGGCAACAGAAAGCAACAACAGAACGAACAAGGAAAAGGGCAAACGAAGGGAAAATTAAGTCTGGAGGGGGTGGAACCGAAAAAGGAAGCGGGACAGTCTGTGGCAAATTTTTATTGACGCGTCGGGAGCTGGGTAATCGAGCTTATTAGCTAGCACAAAGGCAACGAGATGCGACGAAAAGCGATGTCATAGCCTACACTTCAGCACTTGGACTCACTCTCGCCATTATTATTATCTAGTGAAGCATACTTCAGGGCGCACAAAGCAAACTTGACACGTCAAACAAAGCAGAATATAAGATGCCCTATACGAATGAAAACTTTACATTTCATAGGGTATCTGATGGATGGCAGCATTCCGTTCCATTATAAAACAGGTTGGATTGCGTATTCCTGGATTTCCCAAGCGTAAAATCTAAAACTATTTACCTTTGAAATCAAAGCGGAACTTTTTTTTTAAATTAAAGGTTCGAATCAGAATAACAAAAATTTCACAATTTTCTTTATTTGTGGCTTCTTTTAAAAATTATAAAACAATAATCGTAAAAAAAAATTAAGCTTGACTCTTTAAATATGTATTAATTTCCCTTTTAAGCAATTTTATTGGATTACAAAATCAGTGAAATTAAATTAAACCTTGCTCTTTGGTTTAAACCGTCGATTAAGAATACTAAAGCACGTTTTTAAGTGCATTATGTTACTTAACGTAACATTTAATATGTTAAGTTATAGCTTGCAATCTGCAACAACAATATCTAAGCAACATTATGTCAATCAGGGGTGCCACAGAAAAGCAAGCTGATTTAAGGTGTCACAAAAATCAATTCTCGAAGCAATTGTAGAAATATTTAAAAATTTATTGAATACAATTATATTATTATTTTTAAAGATATATTACTAATTTATAATTTTTCTACGGTTTAGTTTGAGATGTTTGAAAATCAGCTTTGGAAATTTCTGTGGCATAGAGCTAAAAATATATTATGTTAAATGTATGTTATAATTTAGTTTAGCAGGAGAATCAATATAAAGTCTTACTGTTATGTATGTAACAGTTTAATGTAATTAGAAATCTATAATTTCTTTCTAATAGTTAAATTAGTTAATGTTAAGCATTTAATCAGCTCTTTATTTGCTGTAGAATATTCAATATACCCCTTTGAGAATTAAGTGTATGGTAAGAGGCGCAGAACGTGATGTTTAGCAGGAGATTAGGCGACAATCAGCAACATGACAACACACAAAACAAACACACAAACAAGCAGGCCCACACACAAACAAACAAACAGCTAAACGCACACACAAACATACACACAAAGTTGCTGGTACTGCCAGACATTGCATACTTTAGCGCTGTTTACCCCTTGCATGTGAGATTTACAGCTACATCAATACGCATCAACAAAATAAAAAAAACCTACTCATGCCTCTCTCTTCCTCCCTCCTCTTTTCTTTCTTTGCTTATCACATTGTTTACGCATTTTGAGTACAAGATTGTTATGTGTTGATTTGCTTTAACTGACGCGTGCCCCGCATATAAGAAAGCATTACCAGCCGACGGAGCATGCCTTGTTTTTTTTTTTTTCTGCGTAACGCAAACTTTGTTGAGGTCTCCTTAGCATGTCAACGACAAGCACAGCCACACACACATATATATCTATAGACTTAAACGCGACAAGTGCGAGTGGGTAAAGTTTTAAAGCCTCCTATTTGATAACCACAAATCTGTTGCATACTTGCGGGCGCGCCTTTAAAGTCAACCCGCGCAATGTACGCATCGCTGGGCATTGATTGACTGACTGACGTATTGACTAACTGACTGCTTGCGAGCAAAGGCAGCAGTCAGAAAGCAAAATTTTGCGGTAGGTTTGATGAAGGGGTCAGGCAAGAGCTCTTATGTGACTAGAGACTAGAGACTCTGCTCATCTTGAAGATATCAAAAATGTGGGGAAAAAATTCTAGTTATTAAGGCTACAAAACATCCATAATTTATTAAGAGGTTCGATTCAGTTGTTGAAATCGGGGTTTCGTTCAAGTATTGTTTTAATTTAGTGATGTAAGTCGCAACTAAACATCGGCTTAAAAACCGAACTACAAAAGTCAAATTTTCCATTACACAGTGTATAAATTAAACAATCATAATATTTATTTATTCTATTTATTTATTTGTTAATCGATTTGTTGAACTTTTTTCAATTGTTTTATATAATATCAAAGAACTATTTTATTTTCTACCATTTATTATTTTTATTTTGATTTCTTAGTTTACAAAAATTTGCTAAGTTCTTAAACATCTAAATTTGTATCGAGTGCAGTTAGAATCTTAAGATATTCGATAAAAATATTGCCTACCACTTCCCTTCATTGTTACGAGATAAACAAATAATAAGTATATATATGTAGATTTATTATTTATTGCTGATGCTAGTCGCATTATCTAAGAATTGAGGCTCTTAGCTTGAGTCAAATTTTAAAGTTAAGCTCCCCTATTCTAAGATAAGTTTGACTTAGTATTTCGTTTTAGTTTTTTTTTTTTTTTTTTGTGATTACTGAGAGTCTGATGAGTCAAATCGAATCAAAGGTAAATATAGAAGTTTCAATAGTCAAATAATTTAAGAAACATTCTGATATATACCTTGTTTTGGATTTGACTTAAGAAATGTTTCAGAGCTTCAACTTCATTTTAATCTCTTAATTTCAGATTTGCCCAAATTTGGAGAGCTGTTGCAGAATGTCACCATACCTGTGGGTCGGGAGGCTGTACTTCAGTGCGTTGTCGACAATCTGCAAACGTATAAAGTAAGTTGGGTGACATCGAAAACTAGGTTATGTTAACTTCAAGTTTTGGCAATCTGTATAACAATTAGTGGAACAACACCTATCGCCAGGTGTCTCTTTTAATGGAAACTGCCCGCGGTGCTGTCAGTCCAAACAGTTTACACTTCATCAAATAAAACGTGGCATAGTTTCAGGCGGCGCACCCAAAAACCCTTTGCTGTGTGCGTTTCGAGCGTGAGTTCTTGTTAAACGCATAATGCGTGCGCCATTTGTGCTGACCCTTTTCATTTTTGTAAGGATCATTCTTTCCCTGTCTCCTGTCTCTTGGGGCTACGGCACGTTTCGAGCCCCTTGGGCGCCACTTTGATTCTGATACCCGCTGGGTAACTCTACGAAAAATGGTCCGCAATGAATTGCCGAAACGAAAATAGCAAACGGTTGGCCACAAATTTTTGTTAGTCAGCTTTTAGGCCCATTGCCCCATTGACTGACCAAAGGTAAATGGACCCACTGAAAGCACACGCAACAAATTGATAATCTTTTGGGTTCGTTCTGGCCTTAGCCCTTGATGATATCGTTGGCCAGCGTCCAAATGGTAAATGTGCTCTTATTATGTTTAGTAATTCTAAATAATGTTGTTCGGCATTGTCTGTTGCATTTAAGCGTACAAATTGAAAGCTAGTGAATTGATGTCTCTCATATCAGAGTTGTACAAAAAGAAGACAACAATTTCTCTACCTTATAACTTGAGCGCTTCTATAACATATCTTTATTTCAATGTTTCGGTGACCAGTTGAAATATTATTGACCAAATTACTTTTGTTACTTAAATCCTATTGACACTTCCTGAATATTTTACAGTAGGAACTGTGTAATTTGCATAAGCATTTTCAGATTATATTTTTATTACTTTTCTTAAACTTATTTTATTTATTTATTAATTTCTTTTTAAAAATTTAGTAAGTATATCCACATAATGCAATGGTTTATTTTCTTTTATTATTATTATTATTATTATTATTATTATTATTATTATTATTATTATTATTATTATTATTATTATTATTATTATTATTATTATTATTATTATTATTATTATTATTATTATTATTATTATTATTATTATTATTATTATTATTATTATTATTATTATTATTATTATTATTATTATTATTATTATTATTATTATTATTATTATTATTATTATTATTATTATTATTATTATTATTATTATTATTATTATTATTATTATTATTATTATTATTATTATTATTATTATTATTATTATTATTATTATTATTACTTATTATTATTATTATTATTATTATTATTATTATTATTATTATTATTATTATTATTATTATTATTATTATTATTATTATTATTATTATTATTATTATTATTATTATTATTATTATTATTATTATTATTATTATTATTATTATTATTATTATTATTATTATTATTATTATTATTATTATTATTATTATTATTATTATTATTATTATTATTATTATTATTATTATTATTATTATTATTATTATTATTTATAAACATAATTTAAATATTTCCAGGTGTATAAAATTATCTACACTTTTGTTAATTTGTTTTACTTGTAGTTTTACTTTAAGGCATTATTTGTTGTAATTTTATGCCAAGTTGCAAGTACGCCAGACTGTATAGTAATCAAACACAAACTATGCAAAAAGGAATACTCAGAACTTAGCACAATTTAAATAATTCAAATAGATAAATAATTCTAAGTAGAGCCGAAAACCCCTCGAAAACAACTCAACTTACCATGACCTACATTATTGGTTTCAACTCGCTCTTAAATTTTCCACTTTGGCACCTTAAATCAAATTGTCGGCCGCCTTTTAGGCGACATTATGTGTCTTTGGGCTAATAAATGAGCTCAGGCCACGCTAAGTTGGCATTAATATTGTAGCTAAATTGTTGAGCGTTTTAGTTTTACAATTTTTCCCATTTACCGCTAAAAGTGTATTTTGTTTTCTTCTTTTTTGACTATAACATTTACCTTTTGTGTAGATTGCGTGGCTACGTGTCGATACACAGACCATTTTAACGATACAAAATCACGTCATAACCAAAAATCATCGCATGAGTATTACTCACGCCGAGAAACGTGCTTGGATCCTGCGTATACGTGACGTCAAGGAGTCGGACAAGGGCTGGTACTGTATAATCTACCAAGAGTATAACTATAAATAGATAATTCACCCCACATTATGCACCAATTAAAACTGCACAATTTTGAAACAGATTGATTTGAAGCTACTCTGATTAATTGATTTCAATTAATTTGTTTTCTGAATTATTTAGATATACTTATATTCAGTACAGCGCATTAAGAATTATTTAAAAGAAAACCAAAAAAGCATCCGACTCTTTACATTTTCCCTCATTTTACTTTTTGAATTAAATTCCCAAATATTTATGATACTAGTTACTTTAGACAAGACAGAATTGCAGAGTTTTTTTTTCTGTTTTTCTCTTTTACTCTGCATACTAGCATATCTCAAAAGTACTAACTTATTCCTTTTTAAGTGCCAACTATAAGCTAATTTTATTAGTGTCGTAGTGCAAACGTATACTAAAAAGTTTATAAATAAAGTGTAATTCCACTACAAAATTAAAAACATGTGTAATGTACCCTTTTACAGACTAGTTGTATTCCAAATATTAACTTTCCTCGTTATTGTCAAAATGCATCAGTTAAAAATTTGTTCAGCTTGTTAGACTATTTCGTTCTCAATTCTTTATTAAATATAGGATATTCAACTTTAAACTTACATATAAAATTTTGCACATTCGCTTTACACTCTCCCCCTTTTCTCTTGCCAATAAATGCTATTGCACATGTATATATACTACATGTATATTATTGCACCTTACTATTCCTATTTTTATCATAAAATGCCGCCACGCACGCTTTCTTATCGCACTTTTGAGTTCACTTTTGTTTTACAACACAAGCTGTATATAAATCCTGTAAAGAGTCAAGAAAATAATCTAACATGAAAATGTTTACAACTGGCAGGTACATGTGCCAAATAAACACGGATCCAATGAAGAGCCAAGTCGGATATCTCGATGTTGTCGGTAAGTAAACAAAATAAAATAATATATGAAATAAAATAATTTATATTTTACGATTATGAAATGCAATACTCATGTTGCCGCTTATGGTTTTTATATGTTTTAAGGATTGCAGTTCTCTTAATGGGATGTAAAAAATACAGTAATAAACTGAGTTAAAATTTTTTTTTTAAACGCATACTATACGATTTCAAATATCAAGAGAAGAAATTAAGCTTCAAACTTTTGTATTGGACTAATTTTGCTTCAAAGTGGAATTTGAATAAATCAATAAAGATTATCAATTGTCCAATAGGTTCACTTCCAAGCACCGAGAAACTGTTATGATTTGTAGATGATCTTTAAATGTACAAATTGTTAATGCAATGATCTACAATGAATTTCTTTACATTTACACTAACCTCATGAATCTTCAATTGTTGGACAATTCTTTTATAAGTTAAGAATTTCAATTTGAATTGACTGGTGACTGATGAATAAGTCGATCAATAGACTCCCTCGCCTCGTTCTTCACTTTGCTGCTGATAGTTTTATATCGTTATTAGTTTTTTGTTTTTTTTTTTTTCAAATTGAACTAATTGCTCAGCCAAGTGGCGAAACGAAAGTGGGGAAAGTGGGAAAAGTGGGCTAGTTTCAGTTCGGTCTGGGAAAAGTTGTTCAGAACTTCTAACAACTCACGATTGAGTCTAATTGCAATCGTTGCCGACTGCGTTTAGTTGGGGCGTTTGCTTGCCAGTTCTGTAAACTATTGGCTAATTGAGTTGGCCACTCTTAAAGCCTCGTCTGATGGCACATTTAAAGCTGTTATCGACATGTCCTTACTATTCACTTAGCTAGCACATTAGTTGTTGTTATTTTTTTAACCTGAATGAAACAATGGACTGTTAGAGAGCACCAGGTAATGAAACAATTTACATGCTACGTGCCTCTTGTCTCACTCTCTTTCTACCTTTTGTGCTGTTGTTGCCTATATGTCCATTTCCATGTCCGCTTCCATGTCCGTGTTCGTGACCAAGCGCCCACGTTAATTATTCAGCCGGCGTACAAAAACCTCAGACAAGGAGACAAGCTCTAGCCTCAGCTCACAGACTGATTTTAAATGAATATGCCGCCCTCTCGCTTTTGTGAGAGTGGGTGTTCAGGTTTTGGTTTGCCTTGGTTCCGGCTTGGGTGGGATCCCGTTTTCAACCCAAAAACCGCGGCATTTTGCTTTGGTCGTAAGTAACCACTTTGGTTGATTGTGTTTTCATTGATGTCGAAATTCATTACAATCATCTACACTGTGCGAAAATATGTTGGCCAACTGTGGCAGCATGCCAGAAGAAAACTTACACACATTTCAACTGCCCCTTTTGCTGACAGTGGAAAATGCTTTTCACTCAAATGAACTAAGTCTATAAGCAAATTGCGAAACCACTTTAAATCAGCGCGGCTTTTGCTGCCACTGACAAAGTGCGCGATTCTCTGTTGCATACTTCTTAGCGCCAGTGTACACACACTCACACCCACCATCACACACGCACACACACACTTTTGTGCACTCAACTATCTCTAGCGTCACATTGTAGTCATCATCAGCGCCCCAACACAAAATCATTGTTTATTTAGCAATGCCAGGAAATGTTTTGGAGCAACTCAAGAGAATTCGCAGAGACAAAGTTAAGGAAGGTGAGGGAAATATAACAGTGGAGTCGGCTCCAGACGCTTAGAGTAAGTGGAGTGACTTCCTAGAAAGTGGCAGAAAGTATTACTTTTTAAAGTAATTCTCCGCCTTAGCGGGGAGACATATACATTTGCTCATTCATTATTAAAAAATAAATATACCATTTATTTTTGATTTTTTTTTTTGAAAATATGTACTACACACAATTGAACTTTTATAACTTTAGCAATGTGTGCGCTGAGCAAACTTTCAATTATTAAATCAGAGTAGAGATTGGTTTTTATTAGAGCCCAAAGGAGGAAAAAATAAAAATTAAAGTTCTAAATAAGTAGTACTTATTAAATAGTAAAGTAAATTAAGTAAAAAAAATCATTGCATCTTAAAATAGCTATTTAATTAAATTTTGAATTTATTGAAAATATGTAATATTGAGCAAAAATATTTTACAAGAAATATTGATTTAAATGGCTAGTTGAAAATTTAAAATTTTTTTTTACTTTACCTAAATACTATTTTAATATTTTGTCAAGAGCTATTAGTTGACCTGAAATACCTTAAAATATCCATCCTAGAATAAACATTTACATAAAGGTATCACATTGTTGTTTATCAGATTATCTTATTGAAATGTATTATTCAATTATTTTAAAAATGTTTCTATCAAACTTTGCTTGGATCAATCTATTAAAATAGGGTAGAGAATCCTTTTAAAGCTGTTATCAGCAAATGTTATATAAATATAAAACATGTATTTAAAAATACGTTTTCTCTGAACGTAAAATGAAATACCATCGAATTTCCAAAATAAAAAGTTTTACAATTGTTTTTAAAACGAAAATTCTACATAGTTGTTATTCATTCGAGTATCTCTTCCATTCAATTAAATGCATAATCTGAGAAATTCGGTCTGGTAGTTAATAAAAATATTTAGATTAAATTTATATTTTCTGTTATCAAAATTCTTAATTTCTCCTTAGTTGATATCCTTAATCTAGAAATCAAAATTGTGAATATTTCATATTTTTAAGCTTTCGACAAATCGACTCATGTATTATTGACCTTGCCCCGAAAAGCCATGCAAATCAAATAAAATGCATAAGTGAACAAAAAAAAAAAAAACGCGAAAATCGAAAATGGAAAATATGTGAGAAAATTCTATTGAGTCACGAACCATAAGGCTTAGTTCAGACAATGCCTTTAACAGCATAAGCAAAACATCAATAGGAATATAAATATATGATTGGAAATGAATTATTCAATGCCTGGCTGGCTTCCATATACATAAACCATATAAAAACAATCAACAATACAAACACAAATACAAATGCAAACACAAACACAAACTCAACCAACAAACATAAAAAACTTTAACTGCATCAACAAATAAAGGCAACTAAAATTGTCGCCAATGCCACCGAAAATGTGTCCACAATTTTTATGGATGAGAAATTTGTTGTTCATTTTTGGTCAGCTTTGATGTATGGCAGTTGGGGGCGATGGCCATTGCTTTATGGTGCATATGCTGTATGGAGGGAGCAGTCAAGTGGCAAAGCTGTGAAAGTGTCAAAACGGCGTTGGGTGACGTCGAAACTGGATTTGTTGACTCAACGCGCTGTGAAAAATGGTTGAAAAATGGCATTTTAATGCATAGAATTTGCAACTTAAGGCTTAGAAAAGAACTTTAGTGAGCGAGGAGCTGTTTTCAGTCACACAATTTAAACTAAAGAGAATAGCAGTAATTTATATTACTTCCCTACGCATTGCACATAAAATTATATGAAATGTGTTTTTATTCTTAATTTTATCTTCGCTTCCATTTGCATGATTTAACCACATTTGAAATTAATTTTTATCTCACATCATTTCAGTTCATTTCATAACTTATCACCCACTGAGCACTGCGATAAAAAGCGTTTTCACTGACACGTGCCACGCCCCCTCAGACGCACCCCAATCATTTGTCGTCAGGCTTCTTGGGCCGAGCCTTTTGTATGACATGGTTGAGCCTTTTGTGGCAAGTTAACTGAGGCCTGGCCTGTGTGCCTACTCAACTTGTTCAACATGACGTATACGTAACGTAATGTGTGCACTGAGCAAAGTGGAGTAAAAAGCAAAAGTACATTTTGTAAAACATGCCCATCATTGTTGACACGTCGACTTTTTCAAGTCTCGAATGTGTTTCAATATGTGCGTCATAACTTGGCTCTGTTTACTTTTGACTTTTACTCAAGTGTTGGCCATTAAACGTGTGCTTATAGTCCCTCTTCCTGTATTACTCCTCATCCTCAGTGAACCCACAAAGGGAGCAAAGAAATCACTATGGTGAATGGCTGTCAATAAAATCTTGGAAACTGTCATTCTTATATAAATTACCAAATTGCTTCCAGTTATTTTTCTACCATATTTTCTGCCATTTTTGTGGCCAAATAAAAATTGGGGAAAAATAAAAATAAAATCAAGTTTTTAAATGCTCCAATTATTAAATGCACCTTTTGTTTGGCTTGCCATCGAAATGTAAGACAGAAGGGAGAAGTTCATTCATTAAGTGGCCTAGCATCATTCCCATTCACTTTTCCGTATTCCCATTACCCTGTCTCTCTTTTGGGCAACTGAAAAATTGTGAAGCGTAAAATTATAATTAATTGCCCAGTAACACCAGAGACTGGCAGGCACAACAGTTGACAGCTTCAGGTCCAGTCTCCAGTCGCTCCCGTCTGGCACCGAAAAGATAGCTCGTTACAAGCAAAATGTCAAAAATATGAACATAGCGACGTGTCCTTGCAGGATATTCATAAAGGCTCTACCTTTTTTTTGTCTCCTGTCGGTAAGCATATATGCTTCCTGTGAACTGCGGCAAAATTGTTGAAGAAGCCTTAAACTTGTGGTTGGAGAACCTTAATTGGACAAATTTATAACTTTTATTTATAGTTTCAATTATATTTTAATTTGTTTGTATCTCTTCTTTAGCTAACAAAATATAATCAGAAATTTAAATTAAAAAATAAAGTCAAATTTAATTTGAAAATTTTCTGTGCACAATTTATATATTAAATAAAGTAAATAATGTATTTAATACAATGTATTAAAGTCAAATTATCAAATATTTGAAATAAAATATTTATATTTCTTTAACCAACGGCCTTTATAAGTTACAAATCAATATTTACAAGTCTGGTAAAAAATATGTAAGTGAATGTTTTATTCATTTTATTAAAAGCTCTGTTTACAATGTGAATCTAACAAAATGTGTGCACAAGTATTACGTATTGTTATTTATATATTTTTTAAATCTTATTACCTAATGAACTAAAGTGCTACGTCTGCTCTTTGCGACTTGTAAAATATTTGGAATAAACTAATTTAAAACATTTAACTCAAATCGTAACAGACAGATTTGTGAAAGATTTATTAACCATTTTTATAAAATGGCTAAATATATATTTCCCGTATAACTCTTGTCAAATATTATGTGAATGGTTTTTAAAATCAATTATAGCCTTAACTAGTTGACGCTAACCATGAAAATAAAGCCACTCAAAAATATTTCTTTATTTCATTTTCTCATTCACATGGCATGTGGACGACGACAACAACTATAAACCAACCAACCAACCAACCAACCAACCAACCAACCGACCGACCGACCAACCAACCAACAATGTTATCCACAACAACAAAATATCAACAACTACAACAACAATAACTTTACTACTGCCAACTGGTGACACCTGGCGAACAATCTACGTTCCTCATTTCACTGTTGGTTCGCATCGTTGGACGGCCCACGCGGCGTATGAATAATATGTCGCTTGTAACTGTTGCTATAACTATGTTTGTGTATCTGTGGGTATGGTTAAATGTGTGTGTGTGCGTGTGTGGATACAGTGCCACCAGACATACTGGACTATCCCACCAGCACGGATATGGTCATACGTGAGGGTTCAAACGTAACCCTAAAATGTGCAGCAACCGGTTCACCAACGCCGACGATAACCTGGCGACGCGAAGGTGGCGAGCTGATACCACTACCCAACGGGGCCGAGGGTAAGTGTGCAGCCAGAGAGTGAATAAAAGTGTGAGTGTGAACATGAATGCGAATGCGAATACGAGTGGGTCGCTGTTTGCATGACAAATGGACTCTGGCGGGGTTTCTGCGGGTGAGCGTGTAAATTATTTGCTACAATGTCGAAGTCAAACAATGCCAACAACCACCGCTTCGTGTTTCTCCAGCATTAAATTTTATGAAAGCATTTAAAGTTTCTTCCCGATTCCTTATAATTAGCCGTGTTGAAATAAATTCGCAATACCCGATTCAATAAATGCAAGTGCCAGACTATAATTATAACCTAAACTGCTAGCTATTCGTGACTGAGGTCACTGCTAGGTGTGTTAATGATAGTTTAGTCACCAATGTTAATTAAAGAGTGCTTAAACTTTCAAGTGCTCGCTCATGAAAATTAATACAATTTAATTTATTACCATAAAATGCGTGAAAAAACTAAATTTATTTGGATCAAAGCGCGTATTGAATCAATGTCAACAAAACAGTTAATTGATATATTTCAGCTGTTAAAATAAAATAGATTTATTGCCATGGCTTTAAATTAAACGTAGTCTTTTATGTAGATAATATTTTTATACCCTTGCAGAGGGTATTATAATTTTGTCACGAAGCTTGTAACGCATTGAAAGATGCGTGTCAGACCCCATAAAGTATATATATTCTTGATCAGGGCGACGAGCTGAGTCGATATAGCCATGTCCGTCTGTCAGTCTCTCCGTCTGTCTATCCGTCTGTTTCTATGCAAACTAGTCTCTCAGTTTTGAAGTTATCTTGATGAAACTTGGTACTGGTCCGTCTTTTAACTGCACGCAGTACATATGTCGGAACCGGCCGGATCGGATCACTATATCATATAGCTGCCATAGGAACGATCGGTTTAAAATCAACATTGTGTGTTTGGTTTAGTTTTATACATCCTTACCAAATTTGGTTGAAATCGGACAACTAAATCATATAGATGTTATATGAACGACCGGTTCGAAATCAACATATATGTAGCATGAAAAACTTTTTTGTTTCTCAAGATTGTGTGTTTGGTTTGTGTGATTGTGTGTTTGGTATAGTTGTATACATCCCTACCAAATTTGATGTAAATCGGACTACTATATCATGTAGATGCCATAGGAGCGATCGGTTCGAAACCAACATTTAGTATGTATAACAAATTTTGTAAAAAATCTGACGGCTTACACTGCAAGGCACTGCAAGGGTATCCAAACTTTGGCGCGCCAAATTTAGTTTGCGCTATATTTATATGTAGTTTACGTATATTTATTATTTTTTATTAAGTTCATTTGCAACTTTAATAAAAAGCTCTTTGACAAAATATTAATAATAATAACGGCCTTGATGTAACCACTGAAACTCAAAGGTTTTTTTTATTCGGACAAAACATTGAAATTAATTTTTTTAAAAAGACTGGTTTTTGTAATTGTAATAACTTAGTGAACAGCAAAAGTTACAAATGACAGTTTTCCTTTTATATCTCAAAATTCGGGTTGTGATCTACTGCTCCATTTTTGAAAATTTGTATAGACAATTTATTTATTGAAGAGACTTTTTAGTTTGTGAAATACGTTCTGTTCAGCCTCCCTCATTATTGATAATCAAAAGCCTTATTAATTAGTCATTTCGGATCTGTTCTTTAAATTAAGCGCAGATCGAATAGTAAGCTCAGAAAAAGACAAAATGGTTACAAAGGTTTTGACATGGCTTTTTATGTGTATATTGGTATTTTACGAAATAACTACAGGGTCTATTACAGTCAGGCTGTCTAGAGTGTACCCTATCCTTCTGTTTAGAAATAATATTTCTTCCTTTCTTCATTTTCTCTTTAATTCAGAGAAGCGCACTGATAAGTGAGTTTTGTACGTTATACTGCTATGTATTGTAGTTATAAACCAATACTTCACTCACAGTATTCAAAGCAGTCAAATATGATCAAAATTCCTGAATTCGAAATGCTACTGACTTTATTGATGCCAAGAAGTAATGTGCCTCAGATAATGTTAGCCAGTAGTGTGACAGGTGTGTTACTTGAAAAGGTTGGGCAGATGAAGGCATTCCCAATTCAAATCAACTTGCAAATCCACATTGAGACAGTGGCTTTGGTGCTGTCATGTTGGCCTGGGCAAATGAAACATTCATTACGCTTTTACCACTTGGCAAATCGATAAATTGGTCGAAAGACTTTCTAGTCGACTTTAACTTCGATTTTGGCACAGACAAACACACAGAAGCATACGAGATGGAAATAAAATGCCAAAGCTTCGATGGGAAACGATTGAAAAGACTTGCGAATTAGAATGCTTCAGAGTTGTTCAAGTACAAGAACTGTATGGAAATTTGCAAACAGAATTGAAATTCTCCAGCTGCTTCATCATAGTGCTGAATGCAGTTGAAGAATGGTCAAAAAACATGTTCTCAGTTGCATATGAAATGAGTACGAAAACTTTTTCAAAACTTGAACATTTGTGTGTGTTTGTGTGAATCTATTTAAATAGTATGATTGTCTGTGTGCAAATTTTGATATTGAACATATTTGTTTATGCATGAGTTATTGTTATGAGCTTCTGGTTTAAATATTTGCCTTATTAATATGTTATATGAATCAATTCCAAATGTAATTTCAACTTCATTTCGCCAGCTACTGTGAAAACACATTTTTTTATATGGAACTCTCTATTCAAACAAGCTGCAAAATTTGATGAAATGAAGCAGAAAGCGTATTTGAGATTGCATATAAATATACTCAGTTGTCTTCACATTTGTGTTCTAGCAACTGTTTGCTTAACAAATTTGTTTGATTTCCTAATTAACCTCCCTCTCTCTCTCTCTCTCTGTTTCTCTCTATATCTTATTCTGTTTCTATATCTTTGTTGTATTTACAGCCATCGCATACAACGGCTCGTTTCTGACCATTGCCAAAGTGAATCGCTTGAATATGGGCGCCTATCTCTGCATTGCCTCCAATGGCATCCCGCCAACAGTCAGCAAGCGTGTCATGCTCATTGTGCATTGTAAGTATGCGGGATTGGGCAATGGCAACTTGCAGTCTCAACAACTAGAATTGAGACTGGGGGCATATCAATTTTGCATATTTAAATATTTATAGTTTTACGCTAGAGCACCGCATGGCGTCTGTGCTGTCGGTCTCGCTCTCGGTGTCGGTGTCGGTGGCGTATGAGCAATGTGCTCCAGACTGGAGCGGAGATGGCACAGACAGCGACACACAAAGCGCCACTTCAAATCTCACCATAGAAAATATGCTGTGCATTTTAATATTGCACAGGAAAAGGACAAAGTTACCTATCTCTCTCTTTCTCATATCCCTCTCCCCCTCTTACTCTCTCATTTTCTATGTCTGTCTCGCCCTTAGGTGCTTTGTCTGTCTGCTGCATACTTTTAGGTGCCATGCATAAAGTAAATAATTAAGTGTGCCCCAGCTAGTTAGCATTTTTAGCGCTCTTTTGCTTCGACATCCCCTATTCCCATTCTCTTCCCCTCCGCAACTGCAGCTAATTAAATAAAAATTTAAGTTGCTGAACAATTTGCGAGGCAAGTTTACTGTTAGTTGCGTTGTAAAGTGTGCTACAATCTGAATGGGTGGCAGGAGAGCATAAAGCAAAGCTTGCGGCGGCTCTGAGGTTAAACATTTATCCTCTTGGCAAGTTACTTACTTAACTTATCCAACCATTAACAAAAACCGAAACCATCAGGAAACTTTCACCCTCACGGATTTCACTCTGCGGTTTTCAATAAAAATTAAAAAGCAATTAGTTTGGCAAATAAAAGGCAACCACAGCAAATCGCATTGCAAAACGTAACAATAACAAATGGAATTTCATATGAATGCGAATACTTTTTTCACACATGCCAAAGTCGTGGCCATTGCTATTCATTTAAGCCACATACCTGACCTGCCATTACAATTACATTCCGCCATTAAACGTCACTCTTTCCGCTTTCTCTCTCTCTCGTACTTTCTCTTTTCTGTACGCATATTTTACGACCCGTTCTGGTATTTCTCTTTATCCTTCTGCAGTTCCGCCAATGATTTGGATACAAAATCAATTAGTTGGCGCCGCTCTAGCCCAGAACATTTCCCTGGAATGTCAATCGGAGGCGTACCCCAAGTCCATTAATTATTGGATGAAGAATGATACGATTATAGTGCCGGGTAAGTTAATCGCTTAAGTACAGAAATGAATAAAGTAGTTGTATTAAATACGTACGTGAAGTCGTCAAAATATACATGACATTAGCAAGCGTGAACTTCATTTTAAAATAATTAAACAGCAATCATATGTCTATTAGTTTTTTCTGTTTTATTTTAATTATTTGCTATAAATTTTCAATTCGTTGTTTTATTAATTTAACTGTAAGAATATAATAGCTTCAAAATTTCATGTAAAATAATATTATTATTATTCAAGCAAAGACAATATTATGATAAATAAAAAAAGACAAATTCATTCATCTTAGAAGTCTATTAAATGTACTTGCTATTTTTGTTTAGTTATTCTTAACCCTAACTGCTTATTACGACAATAATCTCTACTGACCCATTTACTACCTTAAATTATTTTATAAGTTTTAATAGCACTCTTTAAAGTTTTTTTCTTTCTTATATACTCATTCTAAATAATGTTTAACATGAAGTGATTCGCTTAGATCTATTCACATAAGAAAAATCGTATAATATGAATATAAATTCAATTAAATGTAATTAATTTGACGCACAGGCACTAAAATTCTTTGATTGCACTCAAACCCTTAGGCACAATTTCAACTTAATTTCCTGGCGCCATTAAAAAAGCTGACCATTCGTCCAACCATCCATCCATTCACTCAAACGCCCACTCATCTTGCACGGCAAATGAACTGCACGACAAAAATAAAAATAGAACAAAAAATTGAACGGATAAAAAGCCAAGAGCGGACGCATACTCGAAACCACAGCCTGCATTTTCCCCTTGCCCACCGCCCACGACTTGTCCCACCCCTTTAGTTGGCAGGCCTTTGGCTGGCCAGGAGCCTTGTGAAAAAGTCACAGACATGCAGACAGTTTTTTTCTCTGTCTTTTTTCGATTTTCCGACTTTTTTAGCTCCTGTTGTTTTCAAGTTACGCCGTGACACAAAATGGAAAAAGTGATTGAAAATGACCTCAAGTCAAAAGCAGTTTCAGAAGCCAGCAACTGTCCTCCAGTTCAGAGTTCTTAATGGCGTTTTTCCCGAAGTGCGTTGAATTTCATAAGTACATAAAAGGGTTGCTTTTCAGAACTTATGGCCAGCTGAAGTGCCAAGTTTAAGCTGCTTATGAATTGGTCAGCCAAATTAAATTTGAAACAGTTTTAGATATTTGTATAGTTTTTCCAAACAAAAACTTAAGACTGGGTACAATTGGTTAAAACAGAGACGCAATTGTTCTACCTAAAATAACTTTGTAAAAAAATATAGCAACAGTTAAATTCTATTCTTTGCAATTTCGAGAGATAAATTAAATGGTTTCAGTTATCTTAACCCGTTTGAAATTTACTCTTCATGTTGTATATTTTTAATCAGATTATCGCATGAGTACAAATTGCAAGAAATCTGTAAGACTCTCATGTTCTCTTGTTAACTGAATCCAATTTACGTTTAATCAAGAACATAAGCAAATCTCTGTCTTTAATTCATTCGAAAAGCATTTTGTCTAAACTAATCAGTCGCTTAGCTGCCATGCATAACAATTGCTGGATGTTGCCTTTTGCTACCCCTAAAAATGTTAGACAAAGTGAAACGACAAGCTTAGTGCAAACTACTAAATCTAACCGACATCAAACGTAAATCAAAAACCTGCTTGCCAAGCTACAAGAAACTCCATGGGGGTTGGCCGGAAGAAAAACGGGCTTTTGTATAAATTAAAATGAACCATTTGATATAGAGAAGACCTGAGGTAGCCCGAGATGACAGCAAGTCAAGGTAAAAGTTAATTTTTCTTTTTATTTCCTATTTTTTTGTAAGCCAAATTACTTTATCCCAGCAAAAGACCAGACAAAGGACTAAGAGGCTCGGAAAATACACATATGTTTGTCAGTTTACCGTGCTGTTCACTCAGCAGTTAAAAATGCGAATGACTGAATGACTAAATTACTGACTGACTGACTGCAGCAGTAGTACATACAACGGGTTAAATTTCATTGGGGTTATATGTATATGAGCTTTATCGTCCCACATCAACACACACACATCATGTACACAGAGCAATTACTAAACGTGTTTATCTCACTTTCTATCTCTCTCACTTTCTCTATCTATCTCACTTTCTCTCTCTCTCTATCTCTGTCTCTTTCTATCTCAGGTGAACGCTTCGTACCCGAAACCTTTGAATCTGGCTATAAAATAACAATGCGTCTAACCATCTACGACGTTGACATTTCGGACTTTGGGGCGTATCGTTGTGTGGCCAAGAACTCGCTGGGAGACACAGATGGTGCGATCAAATTGTATCGTAAGTATTCTCAACAATACTAACACATTCATTACAATAACCATAAACGTAAATGTAACTCGCAATGTAACAGTAACTGCAACAATGTACATTCAGTATGTAACAATGGTCATAAGTCAGAGAGCCTCTGGCAATTAGGACTCAAACTATTTGCCTTCTAACTGAAGCATTTAATTAATTTGGGCCAATGACAGAAGCCCAAAACAATGTGCATAATAAATACCAGAATAAACTTTTGTTCAATGTTGTTGACCCAACTACACAGAGTTCCTCCCACGAAACACAAGTCCTAATTGTCATTGATTGCTTTAGGAGCATGCAAGGTCGATCAACGAGCTATATTCTACTCAAATGTGCTTGGATGTGATCGGGATATGTGTAATTTTCCACAAAGAACTCAAATTTTATACTGTGCGCTCTACTGTATTCTTAAGAATTCAGAATGGATATAAAGTACGTTCAGTTAAAATAAGCAGTATCTCACCCAATTCATGAAATATTCATGCGTCATTTAAATTAGCATTATAGCTATAAATTGAAATCATGAGGATAAGGAAAGTATTCCAAAATCTTTAGATAGTGTTCTTTTTTCTGTGAAAAACGATGTCCTTGTGAGTCAAGGACAAAAGGGCTGTGAAGAGCTGTAATAAATTCGCAGAACTCTTGTTTAAGCCACATTCAGATGAATCTTAAGTCAGATGAAGTTTTTTTACATGATTCTTCAGCTCTTCACAAGATGTTCCACTTGTACTTGTAGCCATCAACCCGCAATATTCCTTAAAAGGATACACTAATCCTTTTTTTTCAATTCAAAGCTTTACATTATTTAATCTCTTTCCACAGATATTCCGCAAACAACAACTATAACAACAATGGCACCCACTGTATCGATTAATACAGTACCTGTGGTTATCGTCAAGTACAATAAAGGTAACTTACACTGTGTGATTAACTATAGTTTCGAGATAAAAACTTTTGATTACACTTGTTAACAGAGCAACGTTACAATAGCAACAGCAATTCGAATAGCAATAATCCCCACAACTACAATAATCAGCAAAGCAATAACAAATCGCAACGGACCAAAGCCAAGACAATTGATCAGCCACCATCGTCCCTGAACACAGTTTATATGGGTGCCACATCGAGCTTATGGAACTCACAGGATCATCACTCGCAGTCCACAGGACGTGGCAGAGATCATCAGCAGCAACAGCAGCAGCATCAGCCGCCGCAGTATCATGGTAAGTCTGTCTGAAAGCAATTCTCAGGGGAATACCCCTAATGCTGAACAACTGTGAGCTACTTAACGCGTCGAAGGACACTTCAAGTTGTTTTCTACCCTTCGGCTAATATTTTTATTGGCCATCTTTCTGTGTCTCTGATATTGAGTGTGTGTGTGTGTGTGTGTGTGTTGGAACTTCTCATGACACAGCAGACTATAAATATTTGGCCATTTATTTTATGTTTATGACAAATCATAACGACTTTGGCACGGCTTAAGGGCTCTGCCCTGCCGTCGACACTTGTTAGATACAGATACTTTGGCTCAACTCATGAAAAATATTTTACCAAAGCATATGGCAACGATTCATATTCTCTCTTTATCTCTGCCGTTCTATATCTGTCTGTCTTTTTGTCTGTCTATCCGTCCAGCTGCCAATGAAAATATGACTTTCTAGCATGCAATTCTGTGTCCTCAGGCAGAAATCTCTAGGGGTTGTCCTTCTGCAATCGCTCCCTTCTTTGAAACTGACTCTAGCGCAACGCTTGCCAAAGTATCTTGTGTAATGTGCTGCTAATGTGGCTCATCATAATGTACAATCAACATAAATAACACCGCTCGCAAATCCAGCTGAAATGTTTGTCTTAAGCGTGTCCCCACCAATGTCCTTGAGGTGTCAATGCAGCTACAAAACTATCCAACTTTCAGTATTGTCATTGGCATCTGCACAAATAATAAAGAATAAAACTTAAGAAATACAAATAAGTGTGAATAGTTACATAAAGAAACTTAATCTTCACTTAAATAGCAAATTAAAGTAAATGTAGTAATTAAATAAATTAATTTCTGTATGAATGTTGAAGTGTAAATTGTTTATACATGAATTACTATTAATTGATGACTTTAATTTTATTTTTAATGAAGATGTTATAATAATTTAATTGGTTGACGATTTCTTTCAATTTCATTACTTTTAATTCTAAATTGATATTTATTACAAATGTTTTAAGAATGTGGAGTCTGTTGATCTCTCAGTATAAAACAGTTTCAAACAATTGATGCATACAAAAATCACAATAATGTCAAGAATTAATATTCAATTGAAATCAATTTTGCAGTTTTAATTTAAATAGTTTAATTTTGTTAATTTGTCAATAAAATTGTAACTCTCTGTTCGATTATATAAAAGTCAGAGTATGTTAATCTCCCAGCTGCATTTTTTAAAAGTCATACTAGTTAAATACCTATATAAATCACATTTTAATAAATTGATACATTCAACAATTAGGAAAATGTCAAAATTCATATTCAATTAAATTCAACATTGAAAATTAAATTTATACAATTTAATTTGAATATTTGACCCGTCATGCTGCAGATCTCTCAGCTCGATTATATAAAAGTCAAAGTGTCGTCGCGCTGGTTAGTTCTCAGTGCGCCTGCCAATCAATAAACATAAAATTTAACACAACTCTCCCACATAGGGCAGCTTACAATCGATGACAATATCCATATCCACTCCTAGGGCAGAAAACATTGGTAGAAAGGGTAGGGATGTGGCAATAAGAGAGCTGTGACAACGCATAAAACTTTAGAGTCGCCTTGTTGTAGTGGCAAATTTCTGCATACGCGTTTGAGTAAAATAAAATGCAGTCGATGGAGCAAAAGAAGCGAATGCAGCGACAAAATCAAATCGAACAAATTGAATATGAGAGGGGCGATTGAGATAGAGAGAAAGAGATAAGAGAGAGGGGGGCACACCAAGAAGCGTACTATAAAAATTGCAGACAAATTGCACACAAGGCGTCAAGACGAGGGGCAAGGGACAGTGAAGGGGTGAGGTGGGCTAACCGCCCACTTGAGACTGTGACTGCGACTGCAGCCATCTCATCTTGGAACGCCTTCAGCCTTCAGCTACAACAATTTTTGGCAAACGACAGCAGAAATGTTGCGTTGTCGTTGGAGGCAACGGGGTCTTGGCCAGCTACATGACAGCACTTGCGGAAATGTGTGGCACAAGGGGGAATATGAGAGGGTGGTGGCTAGCAAGATTGAGAGGGGCTGTTACCCCTAGTAATGGCGGAATGGTGCTGCAATGACGACAACTTTCAAGCCTGGCATGCAACGTCGTAAGCGCTGCGTTTACAGTTAGATTTATTACCTGCTAGATGTTGCACATATCGTGCCACACACAGAGAGCCCTCTCTCTCTCTCTGTGCCAACCATGCGGGTGAAGCAATAGGGGAACAGGGGTAAAGAGGGGATAACTGCTGTTGGGAATAGCGGATAGAATGTGAATGGCAATGGGCGTACGTTTATCGCTGTCGAGCTTTGCATATGTCGCGACTGTTTTTTGGGATCTCGAAACTTTAAATGCGGAACAAGCAACGCCAACAACTTTCAGAAGCAAATGAGAGAACGACAGTGGATACGTTATGGGGCCACGCCACGCCCCTATTTGCTGTTCCTCATATATTGAAATTCAATATGCAAATTTCATTTTCAATTAGCTGCAACTTTTAACAAGCTTAAGAGCCTCTAAGTGCGTTGATTAAATTCACAAATTGCTAATAAAGCTTAAATATATTAGCTACAACAATAATGTAAACATAGTTTAAGTTCTTGTTTTGCATTTTTTTGACTGCAAGTTACTGCGTGCAGATTCTAATTCAATAAAGAGTAAAGTCTAACAAATACAAACAAAATGCTTACATATAGTTGGTTTGGTTGAAAATTGAAGATATAATAAATAATAATCTTAAGCACTAACATATTCTTGACATAAATAAGATATTGTTTCATTTAATGCAGTCTCAAAGACTTTAATTGCATAATCTTCAAAATCATAATCTGAAGAATATGTCGAACATATTCTTGTCCTAAATAAGATAATGTTTCATTTAACAGAATTTCAATCATGGACTTTCATTTCACTTTTGCACTAAGCCAGTGCTTGACTTTCAATATTATCAGTAGCTTCTTTATGCAATTATAGATAAATACCTGATTTTAATCATTTTATTTCAATGTTCATTACATGGATAATAATATGGAGAATTAAATAGTTGAATTGACTTGAATTGAAAGACATGGTTTGAGTTAACAGAGTATCTTTTAAATATTTTCTACTAAAAGTAAATGCAACAATTTCAGTTGGTGTTCACTTAAACTGTCATTAAAATGTTGCAATCAACCACAAAAGCTGCTGCAGTGGCAACTGTAGCTTTCATTTTTAATTTGCCCGACCAGCGGGCAACAATATGACACAAATTACAAGGAAATGAAATAAAAAGGAATGCAACACCCGCCGGATATGCCTTCCCTGGCCACATGCAAGGACGTTCGAGTTCGAGTTCCATTCCGAGATCCAGCTGTAGAGACTACAACTTCATGAGACTTCATGATGATTACTGGCATTCAGCGGGCCGCAATAATTTGCTTATAATTTGCCGCCTTCTTTAGTCAGCCCCCCGATAGACAATGGTCCGCCATCAGAGTGGTATAGTGAAAAATGATAAAGTATATAAAATGCAGCAGACAGTAAAACAGTGCGAACTGTGGTGCCATTGGAAATGGCATCGCATGCCTTTAGCCTTTTTACAGTGTGAGTCCGCCAAGTGTGCAACTGTTTCTGCCACATGGCGTTAAATGCATTGCCAACAACAGAAATGGGACAAAAAAAAAGAAAACAATAAAAAAAACGAAATGTAACGCATACGCCGCGTTCGCCACTCAAGTGAGTCTCAAGTGCCGTCTGTTGCAAGGGCTCCGCTTCAGTGTTCATTTTAAGTGCAACAGGCTCTACAATTGAGGTGTGAATAGCGCCGGTCGCGGTGAGGCATGCCCCACCGAAAGGGTGTCAGCTTAAAGTGCGCTAATGGAGCGAATCAAAAGGCGGCTGTTTGGTTAACTGTGGGAGTGTCCCTGAAAACCTTTCGATACGCTTGAAATCGAAATCTTTATTGACAAAAAGAGAGTTGAAATCGATTTATTTGCACTGCAACTCTTTATCATAGTAGAGTAGAGTGATATAACTGAATGTAAGGATGAAAGGGTAAGAGCTAATCATCTCATCATTGCAGACCTTAAATCCCGTCAGAAACAATAATCCGAGTATGCGACTTGAATTGAATGAGATGCAAGCTTGAGCTGTCATTTATTTCTATTAGCTGAAGCAGACCCGGTTTAGCTTGATTTTACCCCGGGGGCATGAGAGAATTATGCAGAAATTACTTAAAGTTTAGTTTCAAGTAGTTGCCAGCCTATAAATGCTGTGTGTGAGCTACAGCTAAAGCGTTTGGCCCCGACAGCGTTTTCTTTGCTTTTCCTTTTGACTTTTTCTTTTTCTTTATGGTTAAGCGCTTTAAAGACACCGCTGGGACTAGCACACACGCATAAACACATGCTCAAGCGTCAATAAAAATCAGCCAGACACTCACCCACACACACACACACACACACATATGTATATGTACACTCAGAGTGGTAGTCTCATACGGAGACCAGCACGGACATAAGGACCAAGCGACAGCAGCAGGACAAACACGGAGCCAGACCAGCCAGAGTGAAACTCCCGTCCATGGTGTTGGTGCTTTTCACACATGGAATGGAAATGTTTGCAGACGGCAGCAAAACAATCCAGCAAGGGGTTGAAGTCGTTGGATGGATCAGGGACAGGAATAGGGGATGCGGGATGCGGGAGGAGGTTTAGGAAAGCTGCTTATAGAAAAATAAAAGCCAAAAGACATACAAATAAATTTTCGACCCGGTGCAAAGCAATTTGCGCATTTCCGTTATAAAAATAAAAGGGTTCCTCGTTAAAAACAAAACGAACCGAACTCCGGTTAGAAAATGCCAAAAAAAAAAGACTTAAAAGAACAAGAAAATAACAACAACAACAGAATAAAGAACTCTCGATACGATATTTCACTGTTATGACAAACTTGGCTCAATGCAATGAACTTCGACTACCAAAAGAGTCTCAAGAGGGCCAAAACATTTTGTCTGCTGACTTAAGAGGGAGCAGATGTTAGCAATAATCTACGATTTATGTAGCAATATTCAAATACCAATTAATACCATTTTTAAAGTTGAATTCATTAAAATATTTAATAGTGTAGAAAAAAAACCATTTTAAAATGTTAAACTTTAGGCAAGTACCTATTTTGTAGATTATGGAAATATTTTAATTTCCCTTTAACCACACCTAAGTAGTTCTATTCTTGCAGTTTTTTAATATATAATTTAAAATTTTGGATTTAGAATTTTGGATATCAAATTTCTGAAATAAATAAATTGTGATGCTTATATTTATCTATATATTTGATCTTGAAATCTATAATTATTACTTATGAAATTTACAAATATAAATTTAAATTTTTAATAGTTTAAGGTGACTAAATAAATAAATAAATAAATTATTATATATTATTTAATTTTATTGACCCCTTCCCGCAAAAATAACAAAGGAATCAATTTATTACTTTTTTAGGGGAAATGTTTTTAAACTGAAATTACACCCTAATTTAGTTTTCAAAAAAAAAATTCAAAATATTTTTATTTCATTAGCTAAATAATTGTTAGGTACTTATAAACATATTTATGGCTCAATATAGTAAGAAAAGTTGGACAAATAGTTAAAGCCTTTGAAACCTTTCTAATTTATTTATGCATACATACATTTCGTTGGATTAATTATTCTTTTAAGTTTTGTTGCGATTCATATTTTCTATTTTTAATTTTTCTTTCTTTGTACATAAATTAAATTTTTAGTTATACTCAATTTAAAAAAAGAACGACGTATTAGCTTTTGTTTGTAATAGATTAAAAAGTAATTAGTAGTTGCATCATATTAAATACATTTAAGTATAAATTTCGAATTTATTTGATTTTAAATACCAAGAATTTAGTTCAATTTCTTTGCAACTGGCAAAAGTTTTAAACAACAATCGAACTTCAGTTTCAGAGGGAGCTTTAGGGAGTTCTGTTGAAGCAGAACCTACCGCAGTCCAACAACCACACAACTCCAAACAATGTTCCTAATGACCAATGGATGCCTACAGCAAGCCAAATAAGAGTAAAACACAAAAAAAAAAACAGAGAGAGGAAAAAGGAGACTGTGTCCTTCCTCTGGTTCCGACACCAATGGCAACCCGCTACATTTGTAACTGCAGCACACAAACAAATGTCCAATGAAACAGATTGCCAGGAAAACAAACAAACAAGCAAAAAAAAAAAGGGAAAATACAGAAATGTAAAGAAAAAACTGAAACTGCACGATAAATTGATGGCAAAAACAATACACGGCCTCCTCCTCCGAGCCCCTAGTCCAGATATAGTCTCCCCTTTATTTTATTT
Organism: Drosophila neotestacea; assembly: GCA_035044365.1. Lineage (NCBI taxonomy): Eukaryota > Metazoa > Arthropoda > Insecta > Diptera > Drosophilidae > Drosophila > Drosophila neotestacea. The sequence continues at coordinate 595,266 of JAWNMD010000126.1, read as the reverse complement.
TTTTTGTCTTTTTTGTGGAGTGCATGTCCTGGCGCAAGGGTTTAACGCACTTAAGCAATAAAAATCGAAACAATTTTCGATGCTGCCAAGTGAAATTGAAACAAAATGCCATCTGAGGAAATACTTTCGATTTTGGCCAAAACGGAAAACTGTACAAAGTGAGAATGTTATAAATAAGTGGAACAGTCGGCAATACAGTCAAAGTTGTGTCCTTTTATATGCAATACTTTCACTACCCTCTCCCTCCCTCTCTCTTTCTCTCTCACTGTCAGAGACATAGAGTCTTTCTCTGGTCCCGGTTGACAAACAGTTTGGTTTTGTGTGTCCTGTCTGCTGTGTCCTGTGTCCTGTGTATTTATTTTTGCTCCATTTCGTATTGCCTGGCGCTTGCTACAAATGACTGGCCATAAACGCATCCTGTCTATTGTTTATGCTCGTTGGCGTGTGGCAAGCGCATAATTGAAAAAGGACATTCGATTGGCAGCAATATGGCGGCCAGAGTTATGAAATGACACATCATAAAAGCCATGCACGTAAAATAAAGGAATAGGGCTTTTGATTAAGTAACAGGGTCTGCCAAACAATACAATATATATAAATTTCAAACGTATCAATTGAACTGTTGTCTCTCTTTCTCATTCCAGCGCCAGATCACAGCGCCACCTACCGAGGAGATAACAAGAACACAGCACTTAAGCATGATGCGAAATCGCTAACCGATGAAATGGATCGCATGCAGGACCTCAAGAGTCAAGCCATGTCTCTACTGATATTCCCCCAATTGATATCGGCCTCAGCTATAGCCCTGGTCCTTCTCTATCAGGGGGCGTGGCAGGTCTAATTACATACCAAAACTTTAGTGTAATTTGTACAAATTTAACTGCAAAAGATATGGATAGTTCTACTAAGCATGTAGTTAGCCTGTAAGCAATAATTTCACACATCGATTTGGCCACAGAATAAAATGAAATGTTAGTTTATAATTGAATTGACATACGTGTATAAAGTTGTTGTTGCTAAGGGTTCACATAGCGCGTAAGTTCACTAGGGTTTTTCGGATTCTGTCCACATAAACGTACACACACAGATACATATACACAGGTTCTGAAAGATACAACGGAAATACAAAGTATTAGCATGTAAAACAAATGCGAAACCCCAATGCGAATGCAAATACAAACAAATCTCTTTAAACTTAGGTTTGTCAAAAGTTTGTATATGATATGGGGACATTAACAAATGAACTACAGCTATAAATCTAAAACAAAAACCAAAACTAAATCTAAATCTAGCTCTAAGGACAGTGGTCAAATGTTGCAAAATCTTTTTTACTTTCAGTCTCATTTGAGCTTAGTTTTTGGTGCACCGCAAAATGTTTATAAAAATTACATATATTATTAATATAGTACATAAATATATTATTGTAATTTTGATTTAACAGAATTGAAATAAAAATGCCGTCTTAAATAATTTATCTCAATTTGTGTTCTATTTTGGGTGTCGACTTTCTGAAACATAAAATTGAAGTTATTATTCATGAATTCTAGGAATATGTTGGTAAGACTAAGAAATCGAGAACAGAGCTTGATTAAATAAACTATTATAATAAAAGGTAATACATTAAAAACATGTTCCATTAATAAAAAATATATCTCTTAGAGGACTTGGAAAAATATATAATAATTTTAATTTTACAAAAAACTCTGTCCACTGTGCTGGATATAAGAATAATATTCATAATAGCACACATTGCATCTATAAGTGGGCAATAAATATATACCTTTTCAAGTAAAATTTTTTTTACAAATTTTCAAATATTACCATTTTGAAAGCCCAGTGAGAATATAACATGCAATGATAAAAGTTAATTTTATATTTTTGAAAATCAGAATGAAAATTCTTATACACAAGACATACCAAAATTTGTTGCCTCATATATTGATCATAGATTGTCCGAAAGTTTTTACTACAAGTACTCAATTTTTCAGTTGTAATGTATACAAGTGCACAATAACAAATTGACTATAAATCAAAAAGCCAAGCAAAAAAACTGTCCAAAATTACGTTGTTGATGAGCTTTGAAATCAATTCTAGTAAAATATGCAAAGAAAAGCTATTTTGAGCCTGATTTGCCTTACACGTGGGTGTAAGTTATTCTTCCTTTTAGAAAATTTGCCGAAAGTGAATAAAATGAATTGAACCACAAAATTTATGCCCAACTGCTGAATTCTGGAGCCCCGAGAATTTTTTTTGCCCTTCTCCCTCCAACGTTTTGTTTATTTTTACCATCAAATTTTAACGCCAACGACCCACATTGCAACATTTTTCATTAAAAAGTAAACGGGGAACCACAGCAAAAAATGAGTAACGTTTGCGACTTTATAATTTAATTTAAAAAGCGCAGCGCAACTGCAAAAAAAGATAGAAAAGTAAAACGCAACAGAGACAAAATAAAAAAAATATCATAATTATTAAAATAAATTAAATGTCTGCTGCTGCCCTCATAAACTCACGAGCGGCCAATTAAAAGCACGTTCAACGTGGCCACTTTTTGCTTACGAGTTTAAGAGAAAGCCCAACCGAAATAAGCGAGATCAAGATAGTTAAAGCTTCCCAACTATGAGATACCACGGATATAATATATAACGGTAACAGTTTTATATATATCATAGTTGCTAAACACTTTTTTCTATTTTGGGCGAAGTTCTGTGAGAGTCCTGAAATAGTAATTTCAATACTGGTTTAATTGTTTATGTTGAGAAAAAGTTTTAGTGTAAAACTTATTAGTTACTCAAAATATACTTAAAACATGATTTATATTTGTAGGACCATGAGAACTAAGTCTATATCAAAATGCTAATCTACCCCACTGGTATCGCGGTATGGTAGGTCATAAAAATTGCTACCACGGCAATTTGGTTGCATTTTCACACGCGTTGAGCCGCAAATGGCAAAAAATTGGCATGTTTGTGTGTGGGACTATGCAATCACCAATGCCTCTCACATATTTCCCTTACTCCCTCTTCCATCCTCTCCGCCCAGTCAGCCTCCTATACTTTCACTGTAGTTCACACAAAGGGCAAGTTAATAAAGCCAACAGTGCATGTGCTTCGTGTCCAGGATGGAGAGTAAAATCCTCGGAACCTAACCAGACGACGGTATAGACCGCATACTATCACACTCTTACACACAATGTTTATACACTGTTCACACACTGTTCCATACACATGTGCACAGCTGCAGACAGTCCCCAAAGCCAAAAGAGCTGACAACTGGCTAGCGAAATGAGGAGAAACCACGAAAGCTGCTTTCGATCTGCCCAAAAATGTAGGCCATACTTTTTGTCAGTCTTCATTTTGTGCGCCTGTTTTTAGCAACTTCAACATTAATTTCCAATCTATTGAGGCTTTTTTCTGTTTTCGAAACACGTCTTTTGTGTCAGAAGAGAATTTCTTCTTTCGAAACATTATTTTTACATTATTAAACCGTGTAATTGATATCATCAATTTGCATTGTAATCAAATATGGTCATTGCGATGCGTTATGGCTATTAGCTGAGTGACATAATTGATCAATTGAATGTTGTGAAACTGCAATAATTATTTTAATCAATTATCTGACATCCCTGTTAATTTGCAATGAAGCATATTATTAAATAAAATTCAATGACCGATTCTAAAGCTCAACTTACACAGAATAATTATGTGACATAAATATACGTTACTCACACATTGTTTTATTTTAAAATAATTACTCTTATTTTAATGAATGTAGTGTTCTGTCAATATTTCCTTCTGGCATTAGGTACATTTAGTATTTTTACCTAGCTAAACAATGACTAAAATAATTACACCTATTATATAGTTACTGCAGCAAATTTCAGCTTAGTATAAGTTACCACAGTAAATAATCAAAAAAAATTAGTATGGTGAGATAGTAAATGCAACGTAAAAGCTAAAGGTAAGAGCTTTCAATATAAGCTTCACCAAAAGTTTGTAATTTTTCGAGAAAGCTTTAAAGGCAATACAGCAACCGATAAAGCTTTTACATTCGAGCTTTCTAGCTATGTTTAATAATTCAGCAAGCATTACACTGCGAGAAATCTTATTATTATGCAGAGCATATGAATTCACTAATCACATAAAATTTTTAAAGGGTTTGACTAAAAAATAATTTAATTCTTAATAGTTGTGACAGAATTATTAAAGCCACATATTATTGCATTATTCATATTTATACATTTGTAAATTTTTTTCTTTGTATAATAAAAGGTGTACAAATATTGTTGTTTCCAAGGGAAACTTAAACTAAAAATGTTAAAAAAAAAAAAAATTATATATATATAAAGCGTTTTTGTTTGATAAGTCCACTTTATAGCACAAATTTCCAAAGGATATCATTTATATTTCATAACGACTTAATTTATTTTATTATATTCTTTAAATACTTTTAAATATCAAAAAAATGGGTTTTGAATAAAATCAGGATAGACTATCTTTTCTATCAATTTTTTATATCTGAATAATATTAAAAATAACTTTACATCATCATAAAATTAATCTAATCTACGATAATTTTGCAAAATCAATGTACATAACGAAAGAAAGAGTGAAACGATATCAACCTCAAGATTTTATCAGCACTCAGATCCATATCAGTGCCCACTTATTATTCAGCTTTCGGTATATAAGAGTCGTTTAATCAAGTTAGTGGAACATTTTCCGTTAAGTTTCAGTTCTTGTTTAACATTTGAACGATGGGGCTCGTTTTGATCGCGATTTTCTTCCTGCTCACTTGGGTGCTGAACTTTTTAAGAAATTCCTATAGTTACTGGGAGCAACGTGGAATTTCACAGTTACGTCCTCATTTCCTGTATGGACACTTCTTTAAACTGACTACCGTCGACCTTACCTTACTTATACAGGAGACATATGACGCCTTCAAGGGGAAATGCCTGGTGGCTGGGACATATATCTTCACAAGGCCTATTGCTGTTGTAACCGATCTGGACCTGGCCAAGGCCATACTTATTAAGGACTTTAATAAGTTTGTAGATAGGTCGGACACGCCTTACCCCGCCTCTCTTCAACGAAACCCGCTTTTGGGGAACCTCTTCAGTCTGCATGGGGAAGAATGGAGACCACTAAGAGCAAAGCTATCACCTACATTTACCAGTGGCAAGATCAAGTACATGTTTAACACAGTTGCGGCGGTGGGTGATCACCTAGGCAATACCTTTAAAAATGAAGTTGGACCCCTTGAGAAGGGTGGTGCCATCGTTGAGGTGCATGATATAGTTGGTCGCTACACAGTCGATGTAATTGGAAGCTGTGCCTTTGGCATAGAATGCAATAGTTTGAAGGATCCACAGACCGAGTTTCGGGTCCTGGCAAACGAAATATTCATTAACAATGTGCGTAATATTCGCTGGACACTTTTTAAGCTGAACTACGGTAAATACCTATCTAAAATACCATTCCGATCCAATTTCCAAGAGCACATTGGCTTCTTTGTTAATCTCGTTCGGCAAACTATTGAGCTGAGGGAACGTGAGAATATTCGGAGAAATGATTTTATGGATCTCCTGCTGGATCTACACAAATCGGAGAATAGCAAGGGATTAACCTTGGAACAAATGGCAGCTCAAGTCCTTGTCTTCTTCATCGCTGGCTTTGAGACCAGCTCCAGTAATGTAAGCTTTGCTCTCTTTGAGTTGTCGAAGAATGAAGATATCCAGGTTAAAGTCAGAGCGGAAATTCATAGTGTACTTCAAAAACATGGAAAACTGACCTACGACGCGATGATGGAGATGACATATCTTGATACAGTTGTTAGTGGTGAGTACGTGGATGAAGATAAGATACAAAACTATCTAGTTTTACAACATACGAATGCAGAATAAATTTGAATAGGTATTAGATAAAATATGGGTAACATTCTTCCTAACAATATGTGATAACAGTTGGGAATAGAATGTAATTTTTTAAACATATCTTTTAAAGTTAATGATGATATAGGAAAATCTGGCCAAAAGCCTAATGGAAATAAAAATAAAAGTTTAACATCGCACATGCCAGACTAAAAAAATTCATGAATATCAGCACTTAAGTCGTAAACAGTTTAATTTTTGGCCATCAGATTTATTACATCTTATCTGAAGTTTATTTAATTATTTATTGTCTCATCAATCTATATACCCGAACTCCCATAAAAGAAACATTCAAAGTTTTTACTCCATAAAGACTGGCGTAATAATTCAATAAATTAATTAACAAACTGTTTAAAGTTTACTAATAAGAGGGAATTATACTTTTTATATTGATCAAAATTACTTTATTGATTTGTATGAATATAATAAGCAAATAATGGGGCCAATAAACATTTTTGTGCAATATTTTTGATAAAGAAAATTGGAATATTATTGTTAAAAATATTAAAAGTAATCTTGTATTTTGAGCATGTAATTTGTAATAGGACTATTTACTGAGCAAGCCAAAAATCTAAAGCATACTTGATGAATGATGCAAAATGTTCCAAATATGGTAGAAAGAGCGTTTTGCATTTAAATTAAAAAATATATATTTTCTATTGCAGAAACCCTTCGCAAATATTCAGGGATCGCCTTAACGAGAATGGCTTCCGAAGACTACCGATTGCCCTGCGATGATAATGGAGCGGAGAGTAAGATCATTCTAGAGCGTGGCACTAAAGTCTACATTCCATTACGTGCTGTACATTACGATCCTGAGATTTATCCGGAACCACACAAGTTTAAGCCGGAACGCTTTGATCCCGCCGCAGTTCAGGAGAGACATCCTTTGGCCTTCCTTGGCTTTGGAGACGGTCCAAGGAACTGCATCGGAATGCGTTTTGGACGAATGCAGTCCAAGGTGGCGCTGGCCAAGTTGTTGTCTTCATTCCGGTTCAGTCAGGCACCCGGAGAGCCAACAGAAGTGCCTCTTGACAAATATGGGATTATTAGGCGCCCAGCAAATGGTGTCAGGCTTCGGGTGGAGCGACTTCAGGCCTAAGCTAATATTACCAGTCGCAACAAATGTAAATGTGACAGAATGCGCACCCAATAAAAAAAAACCTCATTAACAGATATTTCATAGTTAAAGGCTTACGAAATTTATCATCGAGCTTTGATTTTTTTAATAAAAATTGAAAAAAGAGTTAAAAATTATTTTTACTTATTATTAGCAAATAGAAGTTTTTGGCTGATATTGACAATAACGAATAAAATTAGAAGTTTGGTGTTTTCCATAAAGCTGTAACTTATTTCCTTTTCGTTGATTTATTAAGTTACAATTTGCATTAAAAACTTTTATTTACTGTGCCTCATATAAAGTATAATTCACTTCGTCCCTACTCGATTCAATCAGAAAGGTTTGGCTATAGCTGCGAAAAGTGTTCCTCAGTTAAACTCCACATTTTACAATTAGATATAATAAAATGTGAGCCTTTCTGTTATTTATTTTTTTATTATTAATTGCCACCTCGTAATAAACGTAAAATATCAAAATAAATAGAAAATACCAATGTTGTTGTGTTATTATTTTTGGTAGGGAATTGTGCAATATCTCTTGGAGTTTGGACAACCTGATCTGACTCATTGTGTTTCAGATGTCCCTATAAATCATTCTTGATATCCAAATGAAAAAAAATGACGGAATAACAACATAAAATAATTCTTATCTACTGTAATTTTGCAAAATCACTGTGAGAAACAACTACAATCTCAAGATTTTATTAGTGCTCATATCATAATCAGTAAACCTTGTATTATACAAAGCTATCGGTTTATATAAGAGTCAGTTATTCAGTTTAGTTAGTGCAACATTTTCTGTTCAGTTTCAGTTCTGGTTTAACATTTGAACGATGGGGCTCTTTTTGATCGCGATTTTCTTCCTGCTCACTTGGGTGATGAGCTTTTTAAGGAATTCCTATAGTTACTGGGAGCAACGTGGAATTTCACAGTTACGCCCTCATTTCCTGTATGGACACTTCTTCAAACTGACTTCGGCGGACTTTCACGAACTTTTACAGGAGACATATGACGCCTTCAAGGGGAAATGCATGGTGGCTGGGACATATATCTTCACAAGACCTATTGCTGTAGTAACCGACCTGGATATGGTCAAAGCCATACTTATCAAGGACTTTAATAAGTTTGTAGACCGCTCGGACACGCCTTACCCCGCCTCTTTAAAACGGAATCCGCTTTTGGGCAATCTCTTCAGTTTGCATGGGGAGCAATGGAAAGCACTGAGAACAAAGCTATCACCTACATTTACCAGTGGCAAGATCAAGTACATGTTTAACACAGTTGCGGCGGTGGGTGATCAGCTGGGCGAGACCTTTACGAAAGAAGTGGGTCCCCTTGAGAGGGATGGTGCCATCTTGGAGGTATATGATATAGTTGGTCGCTACACAGTCGATGTGATTGCGAATTGTGCTTTTGGCATACAATGCAACAGTCTGAAGGATCCACAGGCCGAGTTTCGGATTCTGGCAGATGCACTGTTCATTAATAATAGTCGTAATATTCGCTGGACACTTTTTAGGCTAAACTACAGTAAATACCTATCTAAAATACCATTCCGATCATTTGCTCAAGAGCACACTGCCTTTTTTGTAAATCTCGTTCGGCAAACAATTGAGCTGAGGGAACGTGAAAATATTCGGAGAAATGATTTTATGGATCTCCTGTTGGATCTACGCAAATCGGAGCATAGCAAGGGATTGACTGTGGAACAACTGGCAGCTCAAATTCTTATCTTCTTCCTTGCTGGGTTTGAGACCAGTGCCAGTAACGCAAGCTTTGCTCTATTTGAGTTGTCCAAGAATGAAGATATTCAGAACAAAGTCAGAGCGGAAATTCAAAGTGTACTTCAAAAACATGGAAAACTGACCTACGACGCTATGATGGAGATGACATATTTAGATAAAGTTGTCAGTGGTGAGTACGTGAATGTAGATAAGATATATAACTATCTTTCATTTTATGACAGAATAATTTTACAACAGAAACTATTTGCATCCGTAGTTAATAAAGAAGTTAACATGCAATCTTAAAACAGATGATAACAGATAAGAATGTAATGTCGTTTGGTAAACATATTTTCTTTAAGAAACTTAGAAAATTCGAGAAAAGAATTAGAATTAATATGATAAAAAAAAACTTGTCTGATGGCTCATGGAAACCAAAAAAAAAGTTTTGTATCAGCAATAAAATCATGAACAATCTAATCTTTGGGTATAACGTGTGAGATTTCTTAATTCTTATCAGACTGAGGTTTATTTATTTATTGTTTGATAAATCTTTATACCCAAATACCAGAAAATTTAATAGTCAGAGATTTTACACCATCAAGATTTTGAGACGATAAAATCAGTAATTGTAAATTAGTTAATTAACAACCTATTAAACATTTGCTAAAAAAGTTGATCTAGGAAAGATATTAATGAAATTCGGAAGAACAAAAGGTATCGAAACATATATATTTGTGAAAAAAGGGTGTTGCATTCATTAGCACATATATTTATTATGTAATGTATAGTAATCATCTAACATCAACCCTTTGTCAATTCTTACAGAAACTCTTCGCAAATATCCAGCATTATACAGCTTAACGAGAATGGCTTCCGAGGACTACCGATTGCCCTCCGATAATGCTGACTCCCCGGACAGTAAGATCGTTCTGGCGCGTGGTACTAAAATCTTTATTCCAGTGGGTGCTATACATTCTGATCCCGAAATTTATCCGGAACCACACGAGTTTAAGCCGGAACGCTTCGAGCCTGCCGCAATTCAGGAGAGACATCCTTTGGCTTTCCTCGGCTTTGGAGACGGTCCAAGGAACTGCATCGGATTGCGTTTTGGACGGATGCAGTCAAAGGTGGCTCTAATCACGTTGTTGTCTTCCTTTCGGTTTAGTCAGGTACCCGGAGAACCTACAGAGGTGCCTATTAGCAGGCTTGGGTCGATTAGGCGCCCAGCAAATGGTGTCAGGCTTCGGGTGGAGCGACTTCAGGCCTAGGGTAAGATTACCAGTCGCGACAAATGTAAATGTAAGAGAATGTGTGTTCAATTAAAAAAAGAGCTTCATAAACAAATTCTGTATAAATAAAGGGTAACTGAAATTTGTCACCGATCAAGCATATTGATAGCATCAGCACAAAATTCAATCTTCAATCAAATTGATTCGGTTTGGCGGTCGATTGAAAGGCAAACCGAAAATTTATAGACGCCACAAGGCAGCTGCAACGTCAGTCCAGACGGGAAAACCGACACCTCTGGGCATTAAATCACACAAATGACACAGAGACATGAAAGGGGAACAGTGGGAGAGGGGAAAGATGAGGAAGTGGGGATGGAGGCAATTTGAGCATGTGAGTTGACCAAAAACCAGTGTTATACCGCAATTGATGCACTGCTTCTGGCTCGCCTACTAGACGACATATGGGAGGGAGAGAGAAAGAGTGGGAGAATAGGAAGAGAATATGTATGTGGCAGTGTTTGTGTGTGTGTGTGTTGCACACATTAATCCAAACATTTACAATATTTTGCTAATTAGCAGGATATGTGTGAATAATGAATGCACTTGATGTGACACATTGAACGAGAACGAGTGTGAGTAGAAGTGGGAGTGGGAGTGAATGTGGCATGCAACTGGCTGCTGCTACATGCCTTCTCTTGAAGGTGTCATATTAAATTTATGACTGCTTTCGGTTGCCTGCCAGCAACCCACAAAGCTCAGGATGCCAAGCAGCTCCACATTTGCTGATTTTAGCGATTAGTTGAGGAAACAGGCAAACAAGCAATGTGAAGAGTGAATAGAGGGGAAGCTCTCACACGAAGGTAGTGTTGATTGCCAAGCTAACGGTACTGTTTCACATTAGCAGTAAACCTGAAATAATGTGCATGACATTAATCAATAGAGAGCAGGCCGTGGCAAAATGGCTAATGTGCCAAGCAGACTCGCTGAAAGGATGACAGGAGAATATTTCATCCCTGGAGGAAACTGAACAGCTGATAGCGAGCAGGAATCTTTTAACAATTCAAGAAAATAGAGAAATTAATAATTCATTTATTTAATACAATATAATTATAATTATCATTGGAAATTGACTAGTCGTTTCAGCTGCAAATTAGCAGTTTATGAAGATCGATTTGTGTTCATGGACCCATATTATTTAGCACTGACCGCGAGGAGGAATGTTTGAACAATCAAGTAAATTCAATGGAACTATAAAAATCATAGGGTATTGATTAGTCGTTACTTAGATTATTAATTATAAATTTTAAAATTAATTATAAATTTCAAAGATTCTCTGAAGCTACTTAACCGATGATATCAATCGATTTTCATTTTAAGACACATGTTATTTTAAAATCAAGCAAATCTCTTGAGAGAACTGTTTGAGAGAATAAATTTTTGGAACATTCAAAGAAATTCAAGAAATAAAATATAACAATTATTAATATATTTAATATAATATAATTATAATTATCATAGGGAATCGACTACTCGTAATATACAATATTCTGACAAAATTTGATATTTGTCTGAAGTCACTTAGCTGTTTATGTCAATCGATTCGTGTTTATTTTGTTTGTTTAAAAATCAAATAAATGCAATTAGAAAATCAGTAAAAATTGTGGCGAGCTTATCGATTCTCGGAATACTCAACATAATGTGCAGGCAACATTTGATGTTTGTTTACATTCTTTTAAAATCACTGAGACCAATCAAACAAAGGTCAAGTTGTGCGTGAATTTGCTTATCTCTGATTATCGTTGGATATAATGCATAAGTATTTAATATTTCAATCACTTCGGAAACAAAGATCTGCATTTTTCTGATATTTTATGAGATTTCCACTATTTATGTATTAACCATTGATTAATGAACATTTTAGGCGCTTTAATAGAAAATGCAAGAAATTCAGTTCTTAAATGGATTCCTTCATTGTAGTCAATACATAATTTAAAAGTATAATAGAAGAATTTTGCAATATTTAATGCAAGGTAGAAAAGTTTTTCTTGCATTTTGTAAGAATGTTTAAAGTGAACTTTTGGCTTCACAATTCATATAAAATAAATTTAATGGTTTTAATATACTTACGGGTGGAAGGTAAATATCATCATTCAAAAGGGATTTTTTTTTATTTTTTTGGTTTTTTCAAATGTCTGTATTTTATAATTTATTTATAGATATTTTTCATAGTTATTTTAATTATTTTTTTGATTTTAAATATTTACGTATTAAGATACGTAATAATTGCCAACATTTAATACAAATTGCAATAACTAGTTTTATCAAATACAATAATATACAATAAAGGAAATGAATATCATCTCCCATGAATCTTAACAACTTGACAAATAAGTGCAAAATCAAACAACTTAAAATACACAATAACAAAAACGGTTCCATTTTGTATGAAGAACTTTGCAATGAATATTAGAGTGCGAAACAAAAACTATTCCGATCGAACCGACGAATTCAACTGATCAAAGCTTATTCAATTGTCACGCGACTTTGCATTCTTTGGGGGATAAAACTCATTTATTGAGTAAATCCAAACGTGATGACGGTGCAAAAAAAATTACTTTTCTTGAGCTCAACGAGATAAAATAAACAATATTTTAAGAGAGGATTGACTCATGAGTTGCGAGTGTATAAATATCACTCAATGGATGGAATATAGTGCAAATCAATTTTAACTCAGTAATATTTGGATATGTTGTTCGATATGTATATAAGAATGTTTAGGATCTCAGATTAAACACTCACCGTCCTAATAATTTCGTTCTATCATGACATTTCACTTTTGACACCATTTCATATAATTATCTTGTTTTATGCACTTTTAATTGCCAATTTCCCTCTTTAGGAGAAGGTGAATCAAAGGTAAGGGTAGTTAATGCCACGAAGGTTGCGGCTATAATTCACGATAACTTTGTCTATTAAACGAGGCGCATCGTAAAAATGCAAAAACCCAAATTTAGAAATAATTTATAGCAGTTAAACAAGACACACACACACACATGCACATAGGGAAGGTATCCCTAACTATCCTAGAACTTTGCATGTTCATTCACAATTACAAGGTGGCTGACGGTTGATAGGATGGGAAGGGAATTGCGAAGGAGTTGCTGCAGCTGTCGTCGTCGCATCCAACACACAAAACGCGGAAGCGAGTGAAAAGCAATTATCAGGTGTCAAAATTTATATTAGTCTCTCCGAAAACGGGACCAAAACAAAAAGGAAGCAACACAAAAAGTTGCCAAGGAAGCAAAAGAAACTTGAAAACAAGTTACGACCCGGCGTCGAAGAACTGCGAACAAACCAAAAACCTAACCCTTTGCTCCAGGACTTTCAGCCAAAATGATTTGTGGTGCAAGTGCATTGGCACGCAATGCAAAAGTTGAAGGAGCAACCAGGCATCCAAGGCAGGCAGGCAGGACAGGCAGGCAGGACAGGAGCACCTCGATGACGATGACGACGTCGCCGGACGCGGATATCCTTTTCAACGTTTTCGCTTCATAACAATAATTTTAACGCTGCAGACATTTTTTCAGTATTGTATACCCTGCAACCATGTATAAGAGGTTATGCTAAAATGGTTATTAATTAGTTATCTGCTACCAAATGGGAGCTTATACTTATTTTAAGTCAAGCAGAAATATAACTCAAATTATTTGAATTGAATTTTAATTAAATACCAATCATAAAAATAATAATAATTATTTGTGAGTTAAATTTGTGAGATTTGTGAGGCAGAAATTCGCTTAGAATAGTCAGCAAAAAACGGTACTGATGATAGAGACGTGGCGTCTCTTGAAACAGCTGTATACCGAGCCACTTGCTCCTTGCTATTCATTTAGTAAAGGCTTATGTTGTATTGTTGTTGTTGTAAAATTTGTAGTATAATTTGTTAACAATTGTCAACATTTGTTGTCAAATAAACATTTTTAATCATAATTACATGAATAGAGAATCATGTCATATCATAATAATATGATATAACATAATTATCTAACTTTCGACCTCGAGTCAGCTAAACTATTTAAATGTTAACATTTAAATAAATCTAAATAATAATTATAACAATACTAGGCCGACAAAAGATTCGTCGTGTTGGGATTACATCTACAAAAGGCAACCAATAAAAGAATGCTCTAAAAAATTAATAATAATAGTAATACATAATTTGATTACTTCATATTTACATTACATAATGGTTAAGACAGAACTCTGGAAGGCAGGTTCTGAGTGTAAAACTATGCTTGATTAAAAAATAATCGGTTAGTTTAAACAGATTTTAGAAACATTAATTTTTCAGCTCTCGAGCGAGAAATCCCATATATTTAATTATAGTATATCTCCTCTCAGTCGATTTTACAGACATACACGTATAGACGCCACTGTCATCTCAAGACGCCACTGTGCATTGCATTTTCTCAAATGATCAGGCAGAGTATTTTAAACCGCCGCTAAAGCCAGTTGTTTAGAGCTACTTAAAACTTACATCGAGGGTATAGCCAAGTCGAGTTGAATTGACTAAAGATAATTTTACTTGTTGTATTTTTTCGTTTTTGTCGTTTTTTTTCTTCTATTATTTATTGGCCGTGTGCGTGTGTTGTGCGAAAATGATAGGCTAACCATGACAAAAAAGTAGGCGTCATGAAGGGGGGAGTGGATTTGCGGGGTGATTAGCCGCCCACTGGAAATTGAGAACCTGAAGGAGCTAAAACTGATATATGTGCGCAATTAAGTTGGCAAATGAGGCAAATCGGGAGGGAGAAGAAGAGCGAAGGAATCCAGCGGGCAACTCTAACAGTGCCTGACACAATCTGGCACCGTTATTGAAAAGCGCCTACCAAGTGTGTGTTTGTATATGTGGTTGTGTGTTTAAGTTTTTTTTCATTGGGGGCCTTGCATGAAATTAATTAAATGTGCGATCTCAACTTATAAAAGCAAACTTTCTGAGCTAGAACTGCTCAGTATTGAAAAATATTAAAGATTTTCATATTTTAATACCATTATACTGATTAAATAACATTATTCTTACTTTTATTTATTTTATCATTTATTCATACCTTTTTACTTGTGTATACCTACTTAAAAATTTAAGCAACTTGATTTCAATTGTTATTTTCATTTATAATATATGTATTCATTTATTTGCAATGATCGAAAAGAACCATTTCTAAAGCAAACAAAATTTTATCTCCAAATACATAAAAATAAAATGATTTTTGTTAAATTTGTTAATTTAAATATATAAATATATGAATTTATAAAATTTTATCATCAAATCAAGTGTTCAAGATTATTTAAAAAATTAATTTGTGATATAAAGTTTTCATAAAATTTTAATTTATTAATAATTTATGCAAGCTTAACTATTAGCAGCACATCTATTTAAAATTCTTCTATCTTAACAAGTTTATTAAAAACTAAAACAATTAAAACAGTATGAATTTAAAAAGTGATAAAATCAATTTAAATTAATGATAAAATTTGAAATCAGAACATTAAATGATTAAATTATTTCCCTATTAAAAATATTAATAGAGAAACTAAAAACTTCTATTTAATCCCCATTATTTATTGTTTTACTGATTTAATATTATTGGCTTGATTAAGAAAATTAACCCAGATTTAATGCAAATATTTATATTAATTAAAATTTATTTGATCAGATTTAGATTAAATAATCTACATAAAACAGTTTAATTTATTAATAATGTATGCAAGTTTTACTATTAGCAGCTGTGGCACCAACCAATGCCATGACCAATGACAATCAATTTGTGCTTAACACGCACTCGCCGACAACAATAACAAAAACAAGAGCACTTAGTTTATATGAGCTGAGCCCGATTTACAAGTCGGCATACAAAACGAGAAATTCATTCATAAATTCAGAAGCGCGACGCACCTAAAAGTATGCAGAGTAAATTTCCCTCGAAGGGTTGCTTTCAATTCAATTCTCGTTCAATCTACATCCCATCGAGAGTTCAACTGTGGTGAATTTGCAACAGCCACCCCCTATTGGGCAACGTGCAGTACACACACACACACACACACACACGCACACACTCCCTCACACAGAGAGCGAGCTACAAATAAACCAAAAGTTAGAAAAAAGAATGTGAAACGAGCGGCCAGCAACAAAAAGCCAAATAAAATGTTGGCAACAGCAACAACAACAAAAATCACAGTTGTCTGATTCGTTCGCGACGCAACTGCCACCGGTAAAAGCCAGCGAAAGCCACCCAAACCACCCAATTGTGCCCCAACCACCCAACAACCAACAACGACGACAACGACGACGATTTGCTGGAAACCATTCACATGTCTTCGGTTCGGTTCTTGCTGCTTCGTGTGCCATTCGATTTGGCCGCCAGTTTCAGTCTGACGACAACGTTCGTGGCGCGCGGTTGTGTTCCAAAGCTTGTTCCGGAAAAGCTGTAAAGGTGATCGTGAAAACTCGAGTGTTGCATGTTTTCCAAACTGTTGCTTACATGTTAACTAAAACAAACGACTCATACAAACAAAGTTAGCAAACTGATTTAAAAAAAAAAAATACACTTGAATTCTGTGGAAAAAGTTCGAAATGTGTCATTTGGTGCGATAATTTATTAGACAATTAACAACAGGTTGCATAAATGCAGTGCAATAACAAATAAGTGCAGAGGACGATTCATTCGCGTGTTTTGTCGCCGAACTGAAAAACGCGCGCGTTTTTAACCGCTTGTTGGCAATTTAGTTAGCGAGCAACTTGCAAATGCGTGTTTATTGTAATTATATTTAAAAATTACTAACATACATAAGTCGAAAAAGTAAAAACAGGTTATTTATACTAGTAGCGTCCTGCCACACCCCCTCGACACACGCCCCTTGCCACATTATACACCATACACCACACATACCCCAAATGACCGAAACGGTCAATGGTCACATTTTCGCAGTTGTTTCGTTTGTTGGGACGCGTGTGTTTTTGATGTATGCGGCATATAGACACACACATTCACACTCACATTCATATTCACATGAAATTAGCCTATAAATGTGTCTGGACTCTGGTGTTTATTGCCACGGCCCATACTTAGGCATGTGTTGCATAGTTTTAGGCGTGCACAATTGCAATTGCATATTTCATGTTTCATGGCGATGGCTGCAATTTAAAGTTCATTGATATCCATAAACCACACTCACTAACGAAGCCGGCAAATGGCAAAGCGACACAGGTTCTCACATCAACATCAACATCAACATCAACACATACATAAGTACTTATTCGAACTACATAAATATGTAAATCGGCAGGCACATTATTATTTGTTGCAAATATGTTGCATACTTGTTGGGGCCGGAATGATAGATTTTTGTTTGGGCCAAACTTGGACATTTGGGAGCACATGTTTTTCGGCCTTTTCCATTTTCGTGTCATTTGCATTTTACATAAAACTTTGTCTGCATTTATTGTCTACTGCTGTTGTTATTCGCTGTCGAGTTGATTGCAATTTCAGTTTTTGGGCTCATGCCAGGTGGATGAGATTGATATATGGAGCAAAGGAAATGCGATTTAAAATAATCGAATAGTTCAGAATGCCATGAACAAACACAGTACATAATTCCATTATTCACATTGCCACAACAACCAAATCTCTTACAAATCTTCTATTTCTGTTGATGTGTTCGACATTTTAATGATTTATGTTCAAGTTTAAGTGCCTAAAACTACTCAATTTGAAGAATTGGATTGCCCGACATATAGTACCTTATTGCGAGGGAAGGAAATTAATCAGCTTATTTTTAAGACACTGCTTACTGTTAAAAGTTCCAGTTAACTTTTTCATGCAATGGAAAATGTTTGACATATTTAAAGATTATGTTGATCTTATGCTATGTCTCTAACTCAAACCAAATGTGTATTTTAATTTAACATTCGATGAATGTTTATATTCTTTTGAAGAGAAATGTTTGTTGATGCACAAGATCATCTTTGAGGGATTTTATAGCAATTATAGTAAAAACTGCGTGAATAAATAATATTTTCAATTTCAAAAAAAAAAACAGAATAAGAGTTTTAGCAAAATGAAAAGCTTGCTATCTTTAATATAATATTCTTTAAATGTTAACTGTATAATGTTTAATAATGTCATATTTATATTTTAGTACAATATAGAAATCTAATTTAAAAACATGTAAAGCCTTAAAAATGTATTTATATTAATTTATGGCCAATTCACACAATGTTGCAATATTACACATCAAGGCGAAACCAACATTTACTTTTTTGAGGTAACTTCATTGTATATTTTGGAAAATATCTCTTAAGCACAAAGGTCGATTGCTTACAACTTTTTTACTAAATTAATTCTAACAACAACAAATTAAAAAAAATTATTTATGAGTACGACTAATCAAAACAAAATTTGACTATGCACTGTATATGGGCTTACATAGAAGAATAAAGTTCAATGGTTTATCAATTGAATTCTTTAAGTCTCTGTTCATTCCCTAAACAAGCGGTATATCCTTTGCAAATGGACACCAGCAGATAAGGCTCTTCATTATCCATGTTCAACAGAAATGACCATCACACACACTCACTCACCCATGCTTACACACACAATTGCATATCAATTGCAAATTGCTAAAGCTCAATTTCAGCTGGTCGATGAATACCCGAAGTGGGCAGTCTGAGTAGTTCAAGACGTGGCTAAAGCTCAGCAAAAAATCAGAATGTTTCGCCCTTGTATTTTGACATAATAGCCAGGCTCCACACTCCTCTCTCTACCCCCTTTTGACAGAAGGCGGAAAATGCAAGCCACTCATAAGGCCCTAAGGCTTATTATGCCCTGCCAATTGTTGTTGTCGTTGTTGCCGTTGTTAATAACAAGCGATAATAATCAACTTCCGTGCTGAAGGCGCTTATGTGAAAGTGGGGAAGTGGAATGAGAATGGGATAGAAAATAAACTGGTGGGGAAAACTGAGCAAAACTTTGCATACTTGAAGGCGCCGCCAAGCACTGAATATTATTTTGCCATACATTTTGATATATGCTAATTTTATGCAGTGACCCCCGTCTCCTGCACTCTTTTGCTTCTTCCTCTCTCCCACTTCTTAAATGGAGTAAAAAAGAAAGAGTGGAGAAAATATTATACTGAAAAATGTCGAAGTCGCATCACGATAACAGCGAAATATATCACGTGCTAATTAATGTTTATGTTGAAAATTGAAAATGTGTGTACTCTGCATTTGGAACTTTAGAGCAGAGACTAAAGAGAGTTTTGTATATTTTTAGATTATTTGCTCGGCAGCTGCATCAGTTTTGCAGAATGCAGCTTTGCAGTTTTGTGCTGCATCACCCCAGGCGTATACGCAACGTCAACATAAACAAAGCTTGACCTTGTGTGTGGTTTTTCACATGACAACCGCAATTGAGGTAGATTTTATGGCAATTCCTCTGGCACATACACAATTTGCACATCATTTAACAGCTGATTATACAAAGTGTGGGCCTACTTTTTATGGAAAACGAGACAGCAAGAGAGAGTGAGAGAGAGAGAGGGAGCAGGTCGACTTTGCATGTCCGAAACCATAAACATAATATACGACAATGAGTTCTCAGTGATGCGATAAACAAAGTTCCCTGAGTAGCGCTTATTATGTGCCATAAATTCAAGTTGCCAACAGTAGACCCCCGAAAGTATACAATGGTTTTCTTTTCTACCCAAAATGACAACAGTAAAATCTGGCAGAACTTGTTGAAGTTTAATGCCAAATCTGCTTAACAGATCTTTATCAAATGATGTTTACTCATCATATCTTTATATGCAGAACATTTCGTAATATCTTATAATTATAAACCACTCAGTATATATCCGTTATTGCGAGTCGGGTTAAAAAAAGCCTTATTTGACTCTCTGACGACCGCAACTGACAGTAACAATTTTAAAATGACATTTCATTAAAATTCTTTACGTTTTTTGTTTTTCCTTGTCGTTTTTATTGATTTTTACATAGTCTTGTGCAATTGAAAGGAAAAACTCGTGTGTCCTTTGCTCAATATGCACGCCCTGAACTGAGGTCGTGCTAGTTACCCGGAATAGTAGACAAGACAAAACACTAAAATGTCTAGTAAATAGGCATAGCAATATTATTAATAATTTAGAGCATGCGGCCTCATGTCAGTTTAGACGTCACTTGCCTTGGCTCTGGCTTCTACCAAGAACTATAATATAATAGCGGTTATTCTATAGCCTATCCACAGGCGTATGGAAATCTTATTTGTTCACCGAAGCCATAAAAAGATTTCGCTTATGTGTCGCCTATGATTTTACTGTTTGTATAGCTAACTGGAGAAGTACGTGTTTTTGTATTTGAAAGAAAATTATACCTAAATGGTACAGAGTGTTTGAACGCATTTATAAAGAAAATGCTACAGGTTTTGAAATTAAAGAAAACCATTTGGTTTGTACTGCGGTTCGGTTTTTATAAAGGCATAATAAACTGAACTGTTACCTGGAACCAGAAAAGCAAAAACCCAATTACAGAAACCAAATACAATTTTATTCTTAATTTAAATTAATACCTCAATTTAAGTCAATTATTGTTTCTAAATTAAGCCTAAATAACTCAAATTTAAGTTCTTAGAGAAATTGATAATTGAATTTTTCGTTTGAGAACTCAACCAATTTACGGTATAAAAAAAGGAACTATTGCCTGGAACCCAAAAGCCAGGAACAATTATAGAAATCATCGTTTTCTTCATTAAAATGTATACTTTCTCGTCAACTTCATCCAATTAATATTTCTAAATTAAGTCTAGGTAACTTAAGTTGAACTTCTTAGAGATAAGTTTGGGAACTCATCCAATTTTAGGCATAATAAAATGAACTGTTACTTAGAACCCGAAAAGCAGGAGCCCAATTACAACTGCATTGCGTCAGAGCTATCCTATCAACTTACATGTCACATGCACTCAGCCTAATGGTAGGTAATAGAAATGGCGACTGCAACTATTTCAGCCTGAGCAGACATATCCATCCGACTTCATATAAGGGGCTCTACGATTTTATGCTTTATTTACGAGGCAGAAGGCAACCCACACACCAAACTCCATATACACACACACACACATACACAGACGATGCGGCAGGCACAAACGAAACATTTCATTTCCGTTCCATAAACAGTTTTGGCCCCGGGGCAACGTTTAAATGCCACAGCAAAAGCAAAAATGAAATGAAATGAGCAGAGAGCAATACAACAGGCGGCACATAGAAGGTAGCAGGTGGCAGGCAACAGACGGAGGCAATAGCCCACGGCAACATGCAACACCTTCGCCAGATAGTTGCAGGTCCTAGTTAATTTCTAGCAGCTGCTTCCCAATACAATTTACACAGTCTGAACACGCAAAACTCTTTGCAAAAATACCCGCTATGCCTTAGGGTAAACAGGGTAGAGGTTAGAGGGTACGATTCTAGGAAAAATGCCGGGACCCAATGGGCGCTTTAAACTTGAAACTTTTTAATTTAACGTATTTTCGACGGCATGATTATTGTTTGCCTTGCTGGCCTGCCATTGTTTTGTAGTTTCGATTCTGTTTTCAAGTACTTTTGTTGAACTTTCCACTGTTTACACGCATAAATAACAACAGCAACAACGAGGATAAGTTTATGGAAATAGAGGCGCGCTAATGACTGCCAATTACCAGAAGCAGGAACAATCAACAATCAGGCACAGTAACTGAACCCAAAGGGGCTTAGATTGGGTTCATTGCTCACTGGGCATTTCCCTTTGCATACTTTCACATTCCTTTTAAGTTCAAGTTTGCGAATTAAAATAACATAATAGAAAATCAAAGGATAACGTCCTCTTACAGTTGCCAGTTGAAAGACATGTGAAATACGTGAAAAATATATTAAAACTCAAATCGTTCATAAGATCAATCAAAACCAAAGTGAATAACAATCGACCGAAATGGCCGCAATATATAAAAGAAGACATGGGCCGAGAAGTGCCTGGACAAATGTAACTAATGTCGTAGTGCTTGTCATATTAATGTGCCAGAAATGCAGTCAACAGAGGGTCGATGTGCCAGCTGAAGTTATTGGTAAGCTAAAGTTTATTATAATAAAATATTACAGTTTAATAAACAAGTATTGCATTTGCAAATAGTATAGTATAACATATGGATTAAAAAAGAAACTATTTTCAACATTTTCTAGCCGTTTCCTCAAGCTGAGAAGCGATATGATATACTGAATATTTACAGCATGCAATTATATAGAAAAAGTTAGCTACACTGTATATGTGTACTTTTGTATGTCCTGATCAGGACAACAAACTAAATTGATAAAGCCAAGTCCGATTTTCTAAGCAAACGCTCAGCTTAGATATATACGGCATGCCTAAAAAGACAACTGATTCTCATGATATTATGATAACTTCTTTAACAACCTTCGAAAATAAAATAATTCTATTCCAATAGGACTTATAGTATTTGAATATAATTAAAAACAATTTCCACACAAACTTTGTAAAACGCATCAAAAAAAAACTAGAGGAAAGAAAGAGCGTTATATACTATAGAAAACTATACAGCAGGAAAGCAGAAGAATTCGTATATATGTATTTTATGGTATCAAATTAAAAATTAACAATATGTTAAAGATTTTAAAATAAGACGACCATTGTAAGTTTGGTATATTTAAATAAAATAACAACTTACAGATAAAAAAAGTATATAACAGAAACAGAAATAAATTGCCTTTAGAAAATAGAAAATAGTTAAACTAATTTAAACAAATAAACTAAGGGCTTAAATTATAATACGAGTAAATCTAGACAAGTAAGCCCAACAACCATGAATAGCAACTAAAGCACATTAGTCTCTCAGCAATCCCCCAATATACATAGCTAATATATTGACAATCAGTATTTCCATTCAACAAACACTATTACAGCACAAAGGGACTAAATACTGTGATGCCAATACGATAAAACAAATTGTAACAATAATAATATGGGCTTGAATCCGATATTCTATTTTATTTTTTTCGATTAAATGCCAATTAACTTTGAATCAACGGTATTATTAATATGATAATATGACCACTCTGCTCTATTACAGTTGATCCAAAATTTAGTTATCCAATTGCAAATGTGACAGCGCCAGTGGGACGTGACGCTTTCCTCACATGTGTGGTGCAGGATCTGGGACCGTATAAGGTAGGCATTTCTCCAAAAACAAATCGCAGATACCCCAATCAACCCCATCCCACCCTCATTCATCCCCTGGCTCAATTACACACTCAATAAGCAGCCACAAGAACCCAACCAGTCGCATTAATATTCATTAGCATTTTACCTGGAACCAGACGGCGCATTCGTAATCTCACAGACCAAATCTCGACACCCCAAAAACAACGACAACAATCGCAGCAAAGGCAACAAAAACAACAACAACAACAACGGAGAACATTGAATGGAAATGAAAGTGAAAATAAAAACATAAATAGGAATATGCAGAGCTTAGCAATAACAAAAGCGAAAATCACATAAAAAGTAATTGAAATATGAATGAGAAGCAGAAAGAGAATGGAAATGAGAATGTGTTAAACGAAGGGCCGCCAAGTACTAAGGATTGTTGAATTTGTTTCTGAGGGGAGGCTCAATATACTTCATCATCATTTTCAGTAACTGTCTGTGTTTGTGTTTGTGGAAAAGAGACACACAGAGAGGGAGGGAGAGAATAGAGTCACTGGTAAAGTACCATTGAAGCGCAAAGCTTTGTTCTGTCATCAGAATTCCCTTTCTCTCTGACTCTCTCTCTGTCTCACTGTATCTTTAAACACTGCCATGCACAATTAAGCGATGTTCTACTCAAAGATAATTGAGCAGGCACTTGGGTGTAATTACTTATTTTATGCTGACAGCGGAACCAAAACTTAAATTCAATTCACTGTGTAAATAATTTATT
The DNA here is from genome assembly GCA_035044365.1 of Drosophila neotestacea. Taxonomy (NCBI): domain Eukaryota; kingdom Metazoa; phylum Arthropoda; class Insecta; order Diptera; family Drosophilidae; genus Drosophila; species Drosophila neotestacea. Next base: position 571,250 of record JAWNMD010000126.1, on the reverse strand, counting down.
AAGCCACTCCATTCCCAAACATTACACTTATAGATTAGATTTATATATTTATAAATTGAAATTACTTAAATAGCTTCACGTGTTAACATGTCAGCTCACCTGAGCACCCCAAATTGCTTCCACAAGTCTGCCACATTTACACATGCAAAGTGCTGCAAAGGGTTAAGGAATCTGGGCAGCTGGGGAATTGGTTATTATGCTATATGTATACCAAATATATTTCTGACTCCGCTTGCACACTGCGTGCTTTATCGCATAATAATTTACCAGTGTAATTGTACAATTACTGGATGTGGATGTGCGTGACATAGCAGCGAGCTAGTTTAGTTATAAGTGAAAATTTTAGAAATAGTTCTTGGAACCGATTTGGTTTTTTGTTTTCGATAATTGTAGAACAGTGCATGTTTCTTTGCATATAATTTAATACTTTAGAACTATTAAAGAACAGTAAATATTCGCAATCAGAACTCTTTTATTTCACAGTTACTTTGAGCTTTAATTCAGCGATCACATTCTTGTTTGTTATTATTGTCCTCATATATTTAAATGTCCCTAGTCAACAAAAGGTGTCAATAAACCACATACTAAATAGTATTTTACTCAATTCAGATATAAGATGAGGGTGCCAAGTTCCCTAAGAATTGAATTAAATTTGCCTTATCCCTAAAAATAGTCTAGACATATTGTCCAATCGAAACCATATTGTGGACCAATCTCTCTTCCCCTGATTAAAGCTGTCCTTGGGAAGTGAAAGGTGATTAGATATCTGTCAGGTTTTTAATTTAAATATGATTGAGTTTTCCCCAATCTTTGAATTTTAATTTACAGTTTTTGTTTTAATTACTTTTTGTCAACTAATTTTATTGGTCGTTAAAGTAATAAATAAATAATAAATTACAAGTTCATGTACAGCTTCTTTTTTATACAAATATTTCTAAAGTATTACTCTCGATTCATTGATCCTTCTGACTTACATTTGTAATACCCCATATTATTATTGGTTCACATAACTTTCATTATTTATTTTTTAAATCAATTAGTCTGGCAAATGTTTAAATATTAATTAAGTCGTTCTTTGCATTTCATGACGCGTAATATAAATAATGAAAATTATAAAACAGAGAAATACAATACACATAAAAATCAAATTCAAAATCAAATAAATTCATTTAATTATTTTTTATGTTAAATAGCAAAGTGGACTTAATTGTAAAAGACTAAAAAAGTATAGTACTTATATATATTTAAATACAACAAATAATCAATATAAATAATAAATTTACTATTTAATTATTAACAGTGTTGACGGAAAGGGCCTATAACTGTGCCTAAAATTAAAGCATAATTTGAATAACTGTTTATAAGAAACCAGTATTATTTGTTAGTATCAGCTGTCAGCTCCCATCCCTCACATATGAGTCATATATATACCCAAACTTGTTAATAGTAGAGCCACTAATTAAACGCCCATTTGTGTGCACTTTTCCACACAGGTTGCGTGGTTGCGAGTCGACACACAAACGATTTTGACCATACAAAATCATGTGATAACCAAGAATCAACGGATTGGCATTGCCAACTCGGAGCACAAGACCTGGACTGGCCGATAAATAAAGTTTGTTGGGAACATTTGTGTGTACTGTTTGTCGTTGTTCGTCGTGTGTGTGTGTGTGTGTGTGTGTGTGTGTGTGTGTGTGTGTGTGTGTGTGTGTGTGTGTGTGTGTGTGTGTGTGTGTGTGTGTGTGTGTGTGTGTGTGTGTGTGTGTGTGTGTGTGTGTGTGTGTGTGTGTGTGTGTGTGTGTGTGTGTGTGTGTGTGTGTGTGTGTGTGTGTGTGTCCCGTCTCCATGGTGGGTTCAGCAGCTCAGTGTGTGTGTGCGCGCGCGCGCGCGCGCGGCTCCTGCCTTCTGCCCCAGGACCGACCCGTCCTCCAAAACGGGGGGGGGGGGGGGGGGGGGGGGGGGGGGGGGGGGGGGGGGGGGGGGGGGGGGGGGGGGGGGGGGGGGGGGGGGGGGGGGGGGGGGGGGGGGGGGGGGGGGGGGGGGGGGGGGGGGGGGGGGGGGGGGGGGGGGGGGGGGGGGGGGGGGGGGGGGGGGGGGGGGGGGGGGGGGGGGGGGGGGGGGGGGGGGGGGGGGGGGGGGGGGGGGGGGGGGGGGGGGGGGGGGGGGGGGGGGGGGGGGGGGGGGGGGGGGGGGGGGGGGGGGGGGGGGGGGGGGGGGGGGGGGGGGGGGGGGGGGGGGGGGGGGGGGGGGGGGGGGGGGGGGGGGGGGGGGGGGGGGGGGGGGGGGGGGGGGGGGGGGGGGGGGGGGGGGGGGGGGGGGGGGGGGGGGGGGGGGGGGGGGGGGGGGGGGGGGGGGGGGGGGGGGGGGGGGGGGGGGTGTGTGTGTGTGACAGTGTCTAGTCCTCGACGGGGTGCAGAGGGGGTAAGTGAAGGGGGTTACCCCATACGAAAGAGGGGGGACTTCAACTGTGCGGCTCGTGCAGATGATTTTCGTGACCAAGTGCAGTTAAACAGCCGACGACAAACGGCAGCGGCCGCTCAGTTGGCAGCTCCGTCCGTTCGAATGCCATTTCCCTTACCCACAGATACTCACACATACACACACACAGATACTAAACACTCACACATATACAAATGCACGTTCTGATAAAATGTGTAGCACACACGCTCACCTACACAAAAGGTATTTGGCATTTAAGCTGATGAGATTTTCATAGAGACAGCGCAAAGGAGACCAGTTGAGATTTCAGCACACAATATTTTATTTAAGACTAAATGCGAAATCAATTGATAAAACAGCTTAACAGAAGTATGTTGGGAAAAAATCAAAAGTACTTAAGTCTAATTAAAATTAATTTTTAAAAATATTTTCATGAATATCTTCCAAGTGTATAATCCGATTATAATGCAGTTTTTTGAGCAGAACAAATCTTTAAAATTGCTTTTGTAATTCTTTATTTTTTTCTTTTACTAGTAAACAACTTCATATATACATGAGTGATCTGTCTTTGGTCTTCACCTAGCTCTTATGCAATCCGAGGTGGACGGAATCATACAGACAGACAGACGTTTAGTACTAATTTTACTCAGTTCAGTTCAATGGCGACTTTTGATATTAAAATTCGAAAAAATGCCTGGCTGGATAATTAAGATACCTTTTGTTTTTAAGGTTCCTATTTTTCTCAGTGTACAAATTTTTTCATTTTGCTAAAACTTATGACTCTAGCAACAACAGTGCCTGTATACGAGCACTGATCGCTGAATTTACAAAAATTTAGCTATATAAAAATAATAAAAAAAATAATGTAAAAGTGTACCTTCAGAATGGTTACATTATTTTTCTATAAGCTCGAAATTGTTATTTAATTTTGAGATATTCTAGTTGTAACTATAATTGATTTGACGTTAACTCTGATGTTAGGGTTCTTAAGAGTAAATAACTGACAAGACCAAAAATATAGATAGTATATTTTTACAAATTTTTCCATAATCGTTATAGTATATAAATGTGTTCTTATAGAATATTTATAAGCCTAACATAAATATTATACGAGTCTTTGGGTTTGAAAATATAATATTATCCAACAAATCAAATCTGAAAAGGTTATCTTTATTTGTTGTAATTTTACCCACTCTTTACCTGTAGCGAATGTCCAGTTGTACCCTTGTCTGGGAATGCTCCCCTCGCCATTGTTCTAACCTTAGCCACTTAATGACCGTTCAGTGGTCAGCCGAGTTCAGCACACAGCTGGATATAGCCACCTTCCCTCGGCATAACGAGCTCTTTGTCAACACCAGCACATTTTTTGGTCATTTACCGACCACATAATTGCGGCGTATTATATGCATATAGTACAAACAACAGGCGCCTTTTTGGCCTACAATCCGCTCCCACTGCCCCACCTGCTTTAGCTCCTGCTCCTGCTCCATTGTTCATTCTCCCCTGATACTTCAACGTCATTATTACGTTCTCTGGTTCTGGTTCATAGGTTTTCCGTTGAGGTCGCTTACTCATTCAACGCCGTGTCCCTGGTCATATAATATATAATTTTGTTTTTATGAAAAGTTTGTCCTTTCGAACAAAGGCGCAGACAAGGACTCATTTGGCTGGCAAGGATATCTTATGGGACATACAATACGAATATGAGCATGAATATGAATCAGCTTGCAAGCTGAGTGAAAAATGAATGCAAATTATTTAAATAGTACAAATTTTAAATAATTATTTAAAATGCGTGACAATGCAGCTCATTTCACTAACTCTGTCTCTCTCTCACTCTCTCTCTCTCTCTTTTTCTCTTTTCATGCCATATTTGCGAATAAAAAAACATTATATTTGCTATAAACATTATCTGACGACGACAACGACGAACGTCTGGTGGCGCCCTCGATTCCTCTTGTTGCTGTTGCTGTTATTGCTGCTGCTGTTGTTGTTACTGCAACAGTACCGCCGGATATCCTAGATTATCCTACAAGCACGGACATGGTCGTACGCGAGGGAAGCAACGTGACGCTCAAATGCGCTGCAACCGGTTCACCAGAGCCGACAATTACATGGCGACGTGAAAGTGGAGTGTCCATCGAGTTGGCCAACGGCGAGGAGGGTAAGTCAGCAGCATTGCCAATGGCTTTGGGATTCAGTTTTTGGGTTTTGCACTACGTATCACTATGGCCATATGCATGCAATGGCTCTCTCTCTCTCTCATGTGTGTGTGTGCGTGTGTGTGAGTGGTAAGTACTTTTTGCTGTTGTTGCCGTCTGCTGTATGAGGTTTGCCAGCCAACATTTTGGAGTACTTTTACACAAAAACGGCAACGTACGGCAGGAACAACAGTTCCAGTCAACAACCAGCCAGTGGGTTATAGCCCAGCAGACAAGTGCATAGAAGCAGAGCACGAGCACGAGCACCTGTTCCTACCTGCATACTATTTTTGCGAGTGTCGGTGCAACCTCATCCTTCTACTTCCTACTTCATTATCCCCATTTCCTCAGACTTCTGTTTGATGGCTGCACTGACAGAATTAGCGCGTGGTTAGTCAACGTGTGGGCCAGTTGTAGAAGTTCTAATTGGCCTTGAAGGGACTGCGAGTGGGGTTAATAAACTGAAACCTTATTGGTGCTTTGATTTAGGGCAATTCAATTCTAAACTTTAACAGAGTATTATGTTGTATTGTGACCTACAGTTTAGTCATTTTTTGAATACACTAAGTTAAATAAACTTTCTTTTGATTTGACAAGGACAATTGTAGATTAACTTATTATTGTACTGTTAAGAATGTGCTCATTTATACTGTCATAATAAAAGTTTATTTATAACACCAAAAAGTTCATATTGATTTTAAACCGAAATAATAATATACTTATGTACACACTAATATGAACACATTCATGAATATATCATCAATTCCTATTTAATTGCTCAAAATTTCTGTCAGTGTAGCTCAGTTGCATGAACTACGCCACATAAACAAGTCGAGTCCCATCAAAGTCCACACGAAAGGCCAAAATCAAAGGTTGCCTGAAAAAGGGCATGTGAAAAAAAATGCAAACCCGTAAACACGAAAAAAAGCCAAAGCGGTCAAAAAAGAAGCAAAATATAAAAAACAAAAATCAGCATAAATAGGATAAAAGTTGGCAGAATGACCTTTTCAGTATGGCTTAAAATGTCTGCCACCCCGAGCAAGGCCTGACCAAGAGCCATTGAAGTACCTGTAATGCTTTTTTATACGCGATTTGAGTTCGTGTGTGTGTGTTCCCATTAGGTATGATATTCGTGTGAGAAGCATAATCACTTTATCATTGTGTTTGTAACATAATTAAGAAATTAACTGGTATTTTATTCTCAAATAATAAACTCTTGTTATTAAGAGTGAAAATAATAAGGTATCCTCATATAGTCACTGTTTTGTGATACCCTAGAAAGCATTCCACATTTATAGTTTGTTCTAATTATTTCGATAAAAGCTGTATCAGCAATTCATGGAATATTATTTACTACAAATCATTAGAAATATTTGAACAAAACTAATTAAACAAACTTAAATTGACAATCATTTATCAAAAGATTTCAAACCATAACTCTAGAAATATTTAAATATCACCAATAATATATATTTTTTATTTTACACTGATAAAATCATGAACATATACATATTCATTTACTTATAAAAAAAACTGCCAGCAAATGTATTTTAATGAATATTTGGTTACCTACCAATCATACTTAGTTTTCCACATTGTTTCAGATAATAAAATTTGAAATAATAAAACAAATTTGTTTATTTTAATTTTGATTAATAAATATAACAAAAATATATTAAAGCAAAAATGTAAAGTTTATATTTTTTTAATTATTTAAATTGCACGTTACTTTTAAGTGTATAACAGAGTTGGTAAATGGTATAAGAATGTGGTTGTTGGATTTAAAATTGAGCGGACTTTTTGTGGAGCACCATTTTTTTTTTCATTTCAAATTTGATTATTCGTTTTGGTTTCAAATGAACTTCTGGCGCAAGTGAGTAAAGTTTTTATGTTATTTTAGCGTGGTGCAACTTGACTGTTCATTTCAAGCAAATTACACGTTTTTGTGCCTATTACATTTAATGGCCGCACAAATAGTGTGGCTAATAAGCAACGCGGCCATATTTTGAGCTTGTATTAAAGCCGCCGCCCTTTGACCTGGCCTGGCCAAATCAATAAACGAAAAATCTGCTTATTACTTGCACATATCCAGGCGCTAACCTTTACATACGTAACAATATCAAGCGCAAACTAGCCAGCACTTCCGTTTCCGGTTCACCCAAACAAGCGCGCACACACACACAAATAAACGTAAATAGATATACATATCCATATCATCATCATCATCATGTAGCACTGCAAGTCTGTGCAACTGCCGGCTTAACCAACAACTATGCAATTTATATAATAAAACCCGAGTTCGACTATCAAAACAGGATGTTTGCGTGGACCTTGCTGCGCCCCATTTTCCGTTTTCCCTCATCCCCCGCTTGGGAGCTCCTCCCCCGAAAATGACTGTACAGCATCATAAAAGTCGCTGAAAGTTTTGCGCTTTTGTATGCAACTTTTTGTTGTACAATATGAAAAAGCTTAGCCGAATGTAATAACTATCATTACATGGCTAAACATTTTGTAGATACATTTGTAGTTACGACTCTGTGGTAGTTTCATAGGTGCTTTCTGCTTTATCTGGCCGTTAACTTTTGCCAAGAGGCCAATTCGTTGAATGGTTTATTCTATACATATCTTTAAAATGGGATACGAAAATCTTAATAATGACATTCATATCATTTTATTTAAGAAAACAGCTGTAATGCTATTTTTAAATAATAGAACCCTTTTAAATAGAAAACTATCATATATATATAAGCTTAATGAAAGATGTTAAAATTTCGAATAGGACAGAATATTGTAAATCAAACATTATAAACATTATAAAACAAGTTATTTATACGCAAAAATCTTTACTATGCTAAACTACTACACTTAACTAATATAATATATTAATAATATAAATAATATAATATTACAATATAATAACATTTGAAGCAGATTACTTGATGAGTGAAGAATTAGCAACTTTTTATGCTTCCTCCTACTCCAAATCATGGCAGTCATATTAAAATCAGCTATTGACAAGTCAACTGTAGTTTAAAATGTTTTATTGTTAAATATTTACCTTTTCATTTTCAAATTCGGGTCACTTCACTTTTGTGTTATTTTGTTTTAGTATGTATTTTGGTCTATATCAATATTTGTACATATATTAATAGAACCCATAATATTTGCCTTTTCTATCTGCAGTGCCTAGTATTGAGGGTACCGATCTGGTGATACCTCGCGTCAAGCGTCAGCATATGGGAGCCTATTTATGCATAGCTTCAAATGGAGTGCCACCCTCGGTTAGCAAGAGGATAACGCTTGTGGTGCATTGTAAGTATAAAGTATAAATAAGATAACATAAATTTCTTAATTACTTTTTAGTATAGAAAAATGTTATTTTCAAAATGAACCATTAAAATATAAATACAATTTTTAATAATTTTCATTGATTCTGTTATTAACTTTTTTCTTTCAGTTCCACCAATGATCACAGTTCAGAATCAACTGATTGGCGCTGTTGAGGGAAAAGGAGTTACTCTGGAATGTCAGTCAGAAGCATATCCCAAGTCCATCAACTACTGGACGCGTGAGCGTGGCGAGATTGTACCACCAGGTAAGTGAAATTAATAAGCAGAATTAAAAATAAATATAATATAAGTGGAAACTTTTGAAAATTCATCTCTCACTTATTGGATTCACTTAATTGAGTTAATGCAATGAAATTTTGTTTATTTGCTGTCAGGTGTCAATTCTTTAATATGTTTACGAAATTATCACTCAACATTTCATAAACCATCGCAAACACATTAGCTTTCCTGAACCCGCATATGCCCCTACAAAGTCAGTGGTTTTACCCGGCAGCACTCTTAAAAGGATACTCAAATAGAGCCAACTGATGGCTGTTGAGTGCATAAAAAAAAGTTTTTAATTAGCTGATTTAGTAATTCGAGTGTGCATTATATTTGTAGTCCCCTGTCTCTTACCGCTGTGGGCCAGCCAAACCAACATTTGTTGGATGTCTGTCACACTGCTGCGGTTTCTGGACTGTCTGAAACATGAGTGTTTAGGACCGACTCTAACTCGAATTTTCATTCCAACTGCGACGGCGACTGCGACTGCGATTCGTTTCATTTTAAATTTTTGATAAATGCAAATAAATTTCATTTTCATTTTGTTCTGGGCACTCTATAATTGGCAGCTCATACCCCCCATAACCCCGGGGCACTCTCCTCAGTTCCCCAAGCAATGAGTGTGACATGAGTTCGTGCATAAATTTTATGCCTGCCTGGCTGTCAGCGACATTGTTGGAAACTTTGCATACATTTTGTGGCAATGTGCATGACATGGCTTAAATGATTTAATAATGCAAAAATTCAATTAAATATTAATTAGTTTAATATTTTAATGAATTATACAACACATTGAACTATCTTTGCAGGCGGCAAATATTCAGCAAATGTCACGGAAATCGCTGGATATCGCAGCTCAATGAAACTCCACATTAATCCCCTCTCACAGGCTGAATTTGGAGCATATCGTTGTGTGGCCAAGAATTCACTGGGAGATACCGACGGAACCATCAAGCTTTACAGTAAGTAAAGCCTAAAACTAGTTGAAGTTTAGATAGTCTAATTTTAAGGCAAATGTTCTATAGGAATACCACCCAATGCGGTTAACTATGTGGAGAGCTTTGATGCGCGACATAAAGGTAAGTAAAAATGTTGTAAGGGAAACCTTTAAAGAAGGAACAATTATGAATAGATCTGAATTCATTTCAACTGTCAGGCCAAAACACTTTTAAGAGATTTCCGAGAAGGCGCGAGAAAAGCGAGATTTAATAGCCACTCGGCATAAATTTCAGATGAGCGGCAAATATTTCACTTTGCTTCGCTGAAGTCATAAAAAAAACACGACTGGGAGAAAAGGCATAAATAATTCATTTGGCATGCAAATCCGTTTGAAATCGTCAGGTGAACTAGGCAGAAAGGCCAAGAAGGGGGCTGGTAAACGGAAAATAGAAAATGGAAAAGCAACAAAACTGAATATGCATTAAGAATAAACTAGTATTAGTAGGAGTAACTGAAAGATACTTTTTGAAAGCCGCAAAACTTAACCGTAAATTCAATAATTTCCCCCGAAACACAGGCAAAAAGCGTACGAAAAGCTCCGAAATGTATCATTCCTCCAGGGCGCAGGAGCACAGCGGCGAGGACACCGAGAATCCTGGCAAGCGAAAAGGTAAGCCAAGTCGATGTGCTCATCCCCAGTTGGGTGTGCGTCGCACCGATTAGGGTTACGGGCCATATTTCAAGCATTTATGGTCGACCAAACACCCTCTCTCCCAGCTCAACCTACAGCTTAACAGGCCACTTGAGACAGGACGAATGCCATAAAAAAAGTAACCTAGGTAGGGACATTTTGAGTTGAGCGGTTTTCGCCGCTTGTTTAACAGATTTTCACACTAATTTGCCAGCCACAAGACCAATAAAAATTCTGAAATATAAGAAAAGGTTGTGCAAATAAGATGAAAAAATAAATGCTGTATACTTTTTGGGGCAGGTAAAAGTTTTGCTTGAGACCCGCATAATTGTATATCAATAAACACGCTCGGTTTGGCTTTATGGCAATTTAATGATTTGTAAATACTTGGATACAATCAAATAAATTCTTTTGTGGCCGAAATTCAAGAAGAAGGCAGAAGAAAGACGAACCCTAAGAGGAGAAAAACCGCATTTGAAGGATGGGCAATAAAGTTGAGCTTAAGTGCCAGAAGTTTTTCTCCCTCTTATTCTATTTTAATGGCCTAATTGAGTTGTATATTTGAATGCAAGTTGAGAAATGAAATAAAACGTGAGTTGCATTTTCAATCCTTGTGGTTAGGTAAAGAAAGTTTGAGGTTAGACTTTTCTAGCTAATAAACATACATAAAACTGACTAAATTTGTAAGGTGTGCTTTTGTCATTTCTATGTTTCTATTTCAAGTTTGTGGTATATTTAAAAATATTAGTTAGTGTTATTAAGAATTGAATTGGCAAAGGACTTTTCATTTCAAGTTAAAGTTTGGGGTAGAAGTTTATATTTGTAGTTTGCATAAGAAAACAGTTGAATAATATACTTATGTAATTAAAATAATGTAAGTCTGTTTAGCAATTGAAATGATACATCGTACAAATAGATTAAACTATCTGCAACTGAAATTACTTGACTTATATGTATCTATTTACCTACTGATGGGTGGGAACGTTGATTTTTGTTTTAATAAGAGGTCAATCTTGTTAACTGTCAGTTAGAGAAATCACTAGCCAGCTAATCACAACAACTGTTTCCCGACACACTCACAGGCATCACACGAAAGCTTAACCAATTTCCGCTGTTAAACGTCCAAAGGCATTAACATTTTTCACTTTTCTCCAACTCCCGCAAACCTCTGACTACTCTTCCCCTTCTTCGCTAACCCATAGCCGATTTGAGTCTTAGTGCGGAGAGCATTGACAGCATGTATGGAGCGTCGTCAGCTGCGTCACAACATTCCAAACGTCCCAGACAGACACTGAGCTGCCTGCTACCACTGCTGCCACTTGTGGTGATGCTGCTACTGATGAGGATGACGTCGTCGACGTCGACGTCGACGTCGATATCGTTGTCGTCGTTTTCGTTGACGACATTGACGAGGCAACTGCGAAAAACTCAACTGACACTGTTGCCACAAGCACTGACACATGTTTGACATAGACGCGAAGCGCTTGGAGAGATTAAGTTGAATCCAGATGAGGAGTTCGATATGGAGATGATGTTGGCAATGCGATGATGGCGCTTGGCTTGATTAAGTTTGTCAAAGCGCCAAAATGCTGCTACTGATTTATGGCAAGTAGCTTAGCTAAAGTTGAATGATATATAGTATACATATATAAACATATACACATATATCATATCATATCGTACATTAAAGATGGTCAGGTCACATCTTGTAGCTACTAAAGAATAAGTCAAACAGGCTTCCTAATCCCTACGCGTGCATGTTCAAGCTGTTAAATTTTATTAATAAGTATAGCTTAAATTCAACAATATTGTAATATACGATAATATATAATATTTAATTGATATATGCAATATATATGCAAATTACAGCACTATGGCACATGTACATAGACGTACAGCAAAACGGTTTTTTTTATTTCTTTAAGGGATTAACAAAATGTTCATTGTAAATTTGTATAAACCATGTGAGACTGTATGTGTGCAAAGTAATATTTAATTGCAGGCAAATTGAATGCGAAATTAATGAATAGATTTAAGACATATTACAAAGCTATGCTTGGGGCGGGAGCTTAGAGTTCAATATGCAAATACATATTTAAAAATTGTATACATTTACTCAAATTACAAATGAATATACTCAATGAAGAAACATGCTCAGTAGCTGGCTGTGTATGTGAAAAGCATTAATAAAAAAAAACTCCACAACAAATATATTAAAAATAACCAATATAAATATCAAAAAGAATTTCAGCAATATTTGGTTTCCCTTATTTAGCTCCCTCCAAGCATAAAAAACTTTGAATATTTTAATTTAAACCCAAACCAAAAATGCATATCATTTACTTAACTTATGTGTTTAGCATAGCCAACATCGAAAAAAACATATACCAAATATACATATATCAAGTTATTTGTTTGACGAGCAATTAAAAATTTACAAGCTTATAGTGTAAATTAAAATATATATATATATGTATATACATATATGTATGTACTTATTATATTAAATGCACTTACAAATATTAATGAAACACAGCTTAACAAAATTTAATTTACTGCAACTTTATAACCAATTCATTAAATTATAAAATATATATAAAATTGTATATTGAATTAAAAATTGTTATAAAAGCAAATAATATGGGTTAAATATATACAGATTTGTTCCTCCTGCCACTTTCGCTCGAATTTCACCGACATTTATACAGGTATTTTTGTGTTATTTCTGTGAAATTCGGACGAAAGTAAAATTAAGTTGAGAACCCTTCTTATCGCTACTTATTGTATATTAAAGTGTAAGAATCACACATGTAAATGGCAAATCGACAGGAATATTTATAAAATAAATAAACTTTAAAGCGTTAAGTGAAAACAAAAACTATTTGTGTTTTCATTGCAATGAGATTTATGTGTTTTGAACTGCTTACAAAACGAATCGTAGTCCATTTGATTTTGTTCTCGCAGTCCATCAAAATGCCAGGAATGCGCATAAATTTGAAATATACTCAAGTGAACACTAAAAAATCAAATTAAAACAAGCAACTAATTCCAAATAAAACCAAAATTCTTTCATTAAGACTTCCTTTAAGTGCAGGCCAACACGCAAAAATACCTGAAACAGTAACAGAAACTGAACAGAAACTGAACTAAAAAACACTCCTCAAACCCGCAGCTAATAAAAAGCCAAGTACTTTAACTGTGTGCGTGTAAGCGAGTCTATGTGTGTGTGTGTATGTGAGTGAGAGTATGAATGTATATGTGTATTACGAGTAGTTTTTATTACATTTGTTTCCAGGAATTTTCAAACATGCCAAAACAGCTGCAACCACAGTTTCCTCGCTTTCAACCAACCACACATCATATCCAACGCGTTTTTCAGTGCCTTTTTTTGTTGGCATGTGTATAACATACACTGACCCCCTTCCTACCCCTTACCCTACCCCAGTCACTGTCGTCGTCCCATGAGAGAGTGTTGTGTGCAAAATGTCTGTCAGTTGTTTTTGCATATAATACGTATAAATCTCAAGGTTAAAATGTAGTAAATATGCATCATAGATGCATGCATGGCTTACTAAAGCCCTTTTGCAACACTGGCTACACACACACACACACACTCGCTTACACACACGAATGAGTATATCGACTCACTTACCCGTATAATGTGCATTTTAATAATGTCAAACTGCTATGGGATATTAATCTCTGCTTCCTGATTGCAAAACTGAAAGAGAAAAAGTGAACGGAAAAACTGCGCAAAAAGATCAATTTTCACATGAAAAGCATTTGTGAAAAATCGCACGCTTTAAAGGGCAAATAAGTATTAATAAAAAGACTCATATGCAATTACAAGCGATATTTTATCTGCATCTGGCACTTTTTTAACAGAAATTTCATTTGATATGCAAGAAAAACAGAAATTAACTTTGGAAATAAATATATTCGTAAAAAGCCTATCAAAATCATTGAAAATACATTATATTAAAAGGTACTGTGGGGTATTTTTTTTATAGTCGATATTTATTATTATAAAATGAACAAAATTGAATATTATTTGGTGCTGTACACTTATTTAAGATTAAATAAAAGCAATTTTCAACAAGAAACCAAAAGTTTATACATTAAAAGTTCTGATGGCTATTACTCAATGTAAATAGAACAATAATAATAAAACATTCTGCTCTTTGTTTTCAGAAGGCAATTAAAAATCCTCAAATATACATTTTGCGAAGAAATTCTGTATTTGAGAATATTGAAAATCTAAGTGATTCGAACCTTAAAATAGTGTTAGGAATTTTTCACAAGTTGGTTGGGAATAAAGCGGCTTAGCCATATTTAGAAAAAAGATGGCATGGTTTAGCAAATACGTTAAGATATCTGATCGAGATTTTTTTTGGAATATAAATATTCCCCCTAGTCAAACAACTGTCAGTTCAGTATTCAAGGTATTAGGTGAATTATAAGAAATGAACAAAAGCTTAATATATACCATTATATTACAAAGGTATGATATTTATAGGAGAACCCAAATTCAATTATAAAAGAAAAACCGTGAACAACATGCAATGCAGAAATGTATTTATAGGAACCTCTGGCGCCTTTCTAATTGCTACCTGAGCGCGTCTCACTTGAAATTCAATTAACATCTAGTCCGCAATTATATAACACAAACTTTAGATATGCTACCAAATGCAGGTGAAAACAGAAAATTAACATAATTACAAAAAATGTGCCAAACGGAAAAAACAGCAACGAATCAGCACAAAAGAGAGTGAGGAGAGAGAGAGAGAGAAAAAGGAGAATAACATGGAAGTTAGTATGCGGAATGGAGCCACCTGGCGTCAGCTGGCGGCTCTACACACAATTAACATTACTTAAATACACATTAAGGTTAAAGACGCTCAATTTTTTCATGTTTTGGGGCTATTTTTTCATCACTGAGTTGTTTATCAGAATTTTCTGGGGTAGCAATGCCTGCGGAGGGGGGCTATAAAAATTGCGTGACGCAGTGAAAGAAAACATTTGAACAAAAACCAAAAAATAAAAAAGGAATAAGATTACTAAACCTGTCGAAAGTGAGCTAGCAGATTCCCTGTTTTTTCAATACACTGATCTTATACTGAGTTACATATTATTATTACAAAAACTAATATTTGCATACCTCTTATTAAAACTTATGACTTTATTTATCATCAAATAATATAACTATTGATACTTTTTCTCTTGCAAATCCAGGCTAGGTCGTCTCGGCATTTCACTTTTCTGCTCTTGCCAAATTGATATACCCTATAGCATTTATTTAACCGTATACACGATATACAAATACTAAGAGAAAGCTGCCAAAACTGAGAGAAATCGGAAAGCGACGTCGACGACAACGACAGCGGAAGGGCAATGAAAATAAACACAGTAATTAAGTTAATGAGCATTTTGAGATTTATTATTAATTTTCTTTGTGCGGCGACAGCAAACAGCACCCCAAGCAAATCATTTTGAATTTTTTCGTGGTTATTTATTATAATTGTTGGTCGCCCAGTAATTGTTGTTGCTATTTCTGTTCCTGTTGTCGTTCTTGTTGCTTTTGTTGGTATTGTTGCTGTTGACTGTTTTTGATTTGCATTTAAAATGCGCAAATTTGCGTTAATCTGCATACAATTTTGTTTTGATAGCCAATGTTTATTTTGTATACTACATACTTAAAAAAAACACTTTCAATTTTTTCTGTGAGTTCTTAATTGCGATTTAAACGCTGGTATATTACAAATGCCAACTTAATTTCTATCAGGCGCCAAGGAGCCTTTCGGAAATTGTTTTTTAATTTATAGTTGCTCATAAAAGTCTATAAACACCGCACATCCCCATTAACATTTTATCATTGTCATTGCTGTGATTATGGCATCATATGAGTTTCAGTTCCCATCGCAGGTCCACAAAGGCCCATTAGCAATTTCTGTTCTTTGTCGTGTACAAATTTTACGATATCACATTAAAGTTTATAACCCAGGAAAAGAAG
Organism: Drosophila neotestacea; assembly: GCA_035044365.1. Taxonomy (NCBI): domain Eukaryota; kingdom Metazoa; phylum Arthropoda; class Insecta; order Diptera; family Drosophilidae; genus Drosophila; species Drosophila neotestacea. Next base: position 555,359 of record JAWNMD010000126.1, on the reverse strand, counting down.
AAAATGGAACAGGAACAAGGCACAACAAAATGCTAAAATGTAAATAAATCGCAGTTTAATACGTAGCCCAAAAGTAGGCAATAGAAATGATTTGTGCATGGTGAACTTTAAATATCATATACGAGGAGGGAGCTACTACGGATGAGAAGATATAATTGTGTGGATAATTTCAATGTACTTATGATGAGAACTTAGGATTTCATAAAATGAAGTCCTCAATAGGCAATCATTACTTTGACTCGTTGTAACTATACTAATGAAGCCTAAAAAGCGATTTACATCACATGGCAGAGGTAAACAAATTGTCGAAGCTTAGTAGATAATAACAAAAACAAGAAATGAGGACTATAGACTAATCACCAAAAAGGAAGAAAATGCGCTCAAACCGTCTACTTATTAGTTCGTTGGCCCTGAACCCATATAATCATGTTAAGGGCTTGCTCTCTCATCATGTAAACAAAACTACAATTAATCAAAGATTTCACCTGGATGGAGTTTATTACACGCAGCTTTGGTTAATTACATAAATAAAGTCCTCGCAGAGTAAGAAGCTTAATTAAGCCACCGTCTAGTCGCAGCTCCCCATGGAGCTGACAAATAAATAATAAAAGCACAAATTGACACACACAAATGGTACATTGGAATATAGGCAAACAAGTGTATATATCCTGGTAAAAAAAGTTTACAATAGACAAGCACACATAATGGTAAACATGGAAGTCTAGTTAGAGGTTCATTTCTATTTTAGTTCCAAATATTATTGTTGTTTCTGGAAAAAGCCATTACAAAGGCAAGGCCAAAGGTTATCGAATGGCCCAGAGTCCCAGCTTGAGTTTGGGGTTTCGCCTGAGGGACGAAAACACAGGCTTTTAATATTTTGCGCAAAAGAGAGGCAGAAGCAGGGAATGAAAAAGGGTTGGAGACGGAAATATCCACTTATATGAAATGTCCGTGGTCTGTAATTAAACCGATTATAATTGCTATTGCTGGGATATGTGTAAAATACACTGTCAGATAAACTGCAAAAGCGCTTGAACTGTTGAAAATTGAAATCAGCTTTTATTTTATCGAAGAGCATACTAGTTCAAAGCTCCTGTTTTTAAAGTAATTTCTCTCTACCACCAGAGTCCTCAATTTTAACTAATCAACCTTGAAAGCTAGTAACACTTTCTTGAAAGCTTTAAATGTTGAACTTCAAAAGCTTGTAGGCTAATTATAAAAGAAAATTCAAAATATAGGTCAGTTTACCCACAATTTAAAAGCTTTTCAAATTTTAAAATACTTCGATTCCCTTCTTTCCCTTTTTTTTTGACTTTGCAACTATTGGTTTATTGAAACATCGGTTCTCAAATTGTAGTGAGCCAACCAATATGTCAGTAAACAAATTTAGATACAAATGTAGATATATATATGAGCTTTTGTTTTTTTTTCTGGATTCCATTATCATCAACGGTCATAACTGGATCCAATTCGTAGAAGATTTGTTTTTTTTTTTAACTTTTTTGGGATTTCTTGAAATGCCAATGATAACGACTGGAACTTTAACAAAGCGCTCAATTGCCGCGCGTATCATGGGGATCGATGTTGGAGACCCATGGATTTGGATTAACATAGATGTTAGATATAGTGCCACGTAAGGTATCAAAGCCTTGATTCAATGGCACCGGCTTGGCTCTCTTTCCGACCGTCTTCATCCAGTTTTGCCAGGCACCCTCGGACTGTTGTTTACGCTGCTGTTCCGACCGTTGCCTGCTTAGCTCCTGCTGACGAAGGCGTTCACGGTCTCGCTGCTGTTGTTGTTTCTTAATGCGATCCCAATCCTCTAAGCGCTTCCTTGTTTGCTCCTGCGTTTCCTTGCGATGCTGCATAAATTGAGTTCGGTTGGGGCTGTTGCCACCAGAACTCGAAGAACTGGAAGAAGAACTGGTGGAGCTTCCTCCGCTCTTAATGCTACTTGTCGATGGCTTTTTCTGCTGAAGCTCTTTTTGCCTACACCATTCCTGGTAACGCTCCTTGGCCAGACGCTGACGCAATGCTGTTTCAGCATCCTTTTTCTCACGCTCATTCTTTGCGGCCTGCTTTTTCTCGTGCTTTTGGCGCTCTTTGCGCTTCACCCACTCCTGATAAGCCGCCTGGCCATGGCGTTCCTTCTTGTCATCCATAGTACGGAAGAATGTGGAAGACCCAGAAGAAGATGAGGTTGTCGACAGATTTAGACTGAGGGATGGCACAATATTGCTTCGACTCTCGGACTGCTTAAGTGCCCCACCGTACATATCAGTCCAGCTACAGGTAGAAGCCGAAGAGCAATCATCCCGACGCACAGTGGATGACTTCACGTTATAAGTGCGATTAGTTAATGGATTTTGGCAATCAAATGTATTGGTGCTGATGTTGTCTAGGGAAATGCGTTGATTTCCTGACTTTTCTGGGGAACAAACAGAGCCTCTAGTAATAGAGCCGAGGCTAATGGTATCATTCGGCTGCAATTTTGCCTCCATACTCGGATTGCAAACTGTGGTCACATCGTAGGATCTCATGCTGATAGCATCATCATCAGGCTGCATATTTCCCTCGACGCCCGGATGACAAACTGTGGCTACATCATAGGACTCAAGGCTCATATTATCATCTTGTTGCATTTTGAGCTTTTCACTTTGACTACAAATTGTGACTTCGTCAATGGAACCCAGACTCAAGGCATCCAACCTAGAATACTCTTCCAGCTCGTGATCATCATCTCCGCCGCCTGCAATATAATGAGGTATTGTGATAATGCTCTTCTTATCAATTTCCTGTTCAAATTTGTTGGAACTGTTGGACTTGCCTATCTCCTCATCACTGATCACATTGGATAGATAGTCGCCACCAGCTTCCTGATCCTCGATAATGGCATTCTCCTCGCCGCTTTCATAATGATCAGTATAGCTCACAGCCGAGTCAAGATCAGGTTCAAGTCCACATTCATGTGTTCCGTCATATGTATAGCAGCTTTCCAGATCATCGTCTTCCTCCTTAGTTGCCACATAACGCACAGTGGGCGATATATAGGATCGGTGACTGTAGCCAAGAACAGTGACTGAATCAGTATCATCATCACTCATATCAGACATAGACACTGAGCTGGCCCGGAGTTCGCCCGAAATCACCTGGCAATCCACCAAATTGCCATCAGTATTACGACGTGCCACATATGCCATAATTGCAAGATCAGCAAGTGTTCTGTAAAAGAAATGAGTACTGATTGTGTATCAATGCGATGTTGATGCACTGTTCTTAATGTATGCGTCTATGTTTATTTAGTTGTCATTTGTGTTAGCCCTCACAATGTGAAATTGTAACTAACTAACTTCAACTCACAAAGCTAAATTAAATACAAATATTTCAAGGCCTACTTGAGCCAAAAAAAGATAGATCGATAAACTTACTTTTAGGAGACCACGTTAATTAAGAACTTTAAAATCAATCATAATTATAGTTACTTTTATCGAATCCTTAAACGCTTTCTTAATATTATTGACAATAAGCACCTTTGATTATAAAGAATTTGTTATAATTGCTATTTTGTAAAGCACAACTTATTTCTCTCAGTGTATGATCCAACACTATGCTACATAAAGTGCGGCCCAATTGGCTCGGTGAAACAAAATGAAAACATTTTAACTAATGACAAACAATTACTTAAACAACGAGTCGAACGAGCAACGCACACGACGACAGCAAAAGCAAAAGGTAATTAAAACTACACTACAACACAACGACACCCAAACACACACATATGGGTGTGAATGTGTTCGTGTGTGTGAGTGTGTGGGTGATTGGGGTGTTTAAGCGTAAAGTTGCCGACTCAAAAATCGTTTGTTGTTGCCTTGTTTGTTGGTTGTCTGTTACCTGGCACAGTTAATGAGTAGCGCTTTCATTTTTAATGAGACTCACCAACACACAGACACACAGACACACAGAAACACACACATGGCCATATCAGATGCACACATGAGCTGAGGTGTAATAAAAAACTTATCGCTGCTCGCTTTTAGGCGCCCGTGTGCGACGTTTGATAGACATAATTAAATGATTTTTTATGTGCTTAACTGTTGTATCTTGTGCCGACATCGGCCTTATTAAAACAAAAACAATTAACTGCCTCCCCCTTTTTCTACGAGCTGCAAATGACTTGTCAAATGAGCGACAGGCGCTCGTATAAAGGTAGGGTTTTTCCTCTCTTTTTTTGGTAAAGTTTTTAGTCCTCGCAAGAATTATATACATATAGTATACTAAATGCGTGTGTGTGATTGGAATTGTGACTGGGTTGGGCTTTAAAATGGGCCAAGCTGATTATAGAACAGTTTTTGTTTTGCCTGACATACTTAATTGTAGAAAAAGGACAACCGGTCTACTGATTTTTTTGAAGCGGAATAATTAAGAGTCAAACATTAAATTCTCAAGTGAAAATATTACTAGGTATAAGAACTGTAAAAGATTGCATCCGTTTAATGCCAATCACATTCAACCTTTGAAGAATGCTGTCAAATTGATTGTAACCACATACAACTATGATAATTGCAATCAATTTAATCGCAATGGCAATTTATCAAAAGTATTTTTATTGGAAAATTTTCAATCACTTATTGATTTTAATCAGTAAAAGCATCTAAATCACAGAGACTATAAGTGTTTGAGACACTAAAATTTGAAAACAGGTTCCCATATATCTTCATCAATTGCATATTTAAAATTGTTCCCATCAAATGGATTGTGAAAAATTTGTATTGCACTAAAATCAGAATCAATCAAATTGATTGCAAAGAAGCTTTGCTTGGTAAGATAAAGAATTCGAGAATTATTAGCAAAACGAATCAAACTCTTTTTCTTTTTATACTTGAGAATAACTTACAAAATTAGGGAAAATAAATCAAATGAACAACATCCACAACATGCATTTATAGACAGAAAATAAATCTTGATTCAGCACTACTTTAAGTGTTTCTAATTGAATTTAACACATTTCTACAAAACCTGAGAGTGGTCACAGCTGTGGTCAGGTGACAGGTAACAAGCATACCGAAGAGGGAATTTCACAATGGAAAGTGAGTTGTAAATTGTAAAGCAAAAAGCAGGAACTGAAATGCAGAAAAACAGTGCGAGATAAATTAAATATTTAGGTGACACGACTCTGACGCAGTCGGTTTTGGAATGAGTAGCACAAAATATAATCTATTTAAATTTTAGCAATTAAAGTGAAGGTCGAGAAGTTAAATATTAGGGTGCTTATAAAATGAAATAAGTTTTAATAATAAAATTGGGCCACGCAACAGGTAATTGTTCTTGTAACAATTAATAATTTCACCCACGTACTCAAATCACTTTTCATTTTTTTTAAATTATTATTTCATTATTATTTTTGTTGTTACTGCTAAGAGAGTATTGGTGTTGCCATTGATTATTATTGGCGTTGTGTTGTTTGGCTGGGCGCACGTTTAATTAAAAACGTGACAATTTTACCTGTGGCCAGTGAGAGGCATATTTCATCACACATACGCCATGTGTGCTTCATGCCCTGAACGAGTCTGCGGTCTCGACCATTTTGTTTTAATAATTTAAAACATGTTCACAATATGCGCAACTCGTGTCCATTACATTTCACTTTCGTTGTCCGCAAATTTAATTAACTCAATAAATTCGATCCCATACAGGCTAATTGCATGCGGCAAATCAAGGTTAAATTGTCAAAACTGTCAGTAATATCTGTTTGCTTGTCTTTCTGTAAACTGGATTGTATTCAATATAATCTATACACTTCAAAGGAAATTACAGCAGATGTTGCGAAGCTCAAAATTTTTACGAACAGGGACAGATGCGAAAGGTTATTAATGATAAAGTATAGAAAAGCAGGTTTGGACCCATCCACATTAAATATGCGGATGAGAGAAATATGATTCAGTGTGGTGAAAGAATAAGATGAATTAGTTATAGATTTGTCTAAGTTTATAATAAAGCCTTCTTTTTATGCTCTTATAGATGTACTATATCTTATTTATTAGAACAAAACATAACCCAAATAACAAGACCTAAAACCTATACTAAATATCATGGCACTCAGTTAATCACAAATAGATCTACTGGATAGCCCGGAAGCCATTTGAGAGTATGAACTAAATATTATCAAGGACTATCTCTAATCGAACCCACCATTAGTAAGCTGGGACTACCGTCTGCCAAAAATGACAATGTAGAGTTTGGAATCAGAACCTTACTGATCTATTAATAAGAAAATGATCTGAAGTAAGTCACCATAAAACAATGTTCTATCTTCAAAAGTATCTATTGACCGAGTCTGATTGCGAGTGCAGGCTCTTTAGTGATCTAAAATACAGTGACCAAACAAATTCTATTTTGAGAGACTTGCATAATTATAACAATAAGAACAAACAATAATTACTCACCAGAAATTGTGTAAGCGTTTATCTTTTCTTGCAGATCCTCTTTTCGCAGTTGCTCAAAGGTCGTGTACAAAAGTTTACTTTTATATATTTGTTGAAAATGTTAATGTAATGTTATAATTGTATCAATAAGTGTGAAATTTCTAAACTGATACAATTATTTGGCCTACTTAGAAATTAAGTTCGAAGTACATTTCTAAGATTATTCAATCTTTTATAAACTTTAACTTTATTTGACGAACGTTCATTAAATATCAGGTAGTTAATTAAATGCAAAAACTTGAAGAGAAAACTTATAAAGTCTTCCCATCAGCATGCTTCATCTTGGTTTTCAGTCAAAATTCGTTCCACATTGGCACCTCACAAACAAAATGAAGTGAAGACGCAATTCAACTTCAGTCAGACCACAAACAAATCAGTTAAGTGACCTCCCATTCCACGAACAAATCAGCAAAAAGAAGAGAAAAAAAAAGAAAGTGAAGAGAAAGACGCGACAATCTTTGCCAAGGAATAAGGTAAGTCAATTTACCTAATTGACTTATGGCCAAGCAGAAAGTTTGACAGTTGAATCTTGTTACTTGAATGCTTCTCAAGTGGATGATTTTAATTTGCTGAAGCAGTTGCTGTGCGATGAGCTGAGATTGAAGATAGTGCGACGAATAAAGGCAGCAAATAGTTAGACAAAAACTGTAGTAAAATAAAATTCCTCTAATTTGTTTTGAGGGGTTCACGTTTTTCTCAAAATTATACCTATTTAAACTCTATTCGTTAGCTGTCAACTTCATATAAAATTGTTTTCTTGGCAGCTATCGAACTGAATTTACACTTCTACTAAGTTAAGCCGTTGAGATTTCTCACATTGTCAAGTGGAATCGATTTTCAAGCGATGATCATGGCTCCAACTCATCATTGAATTTAAATCTCAAAGCTTATTAGGACAACAAGTAAAAATACTTTTGTTGAGAGTGTTAGACTACGAAATACCTTGTGGCAAGCACTCAATTTGTCACATAATTCGCTTTTCATTTTCAGCTTAATTACACGTCCAGCTTTTATTAAATATCACCCATGTTCTTTTTTAGCTATATATAAATCAATAATATATGTTAATTTACTTTACATTTAGCCAATTTTAGATGTGTGTTTTATAAGTATCGCTGCAAGTTATTGAGAAAAATATCATTCGTTAATGTTCATATCTTAACTTTTTATTTCTTAATGACTTCTTTGAACACGCCGTCATACAAAATAATCAGAGTTATGAAGGAATTCTAGCTTCCAGATTACTCGGAATAGTATCTATGATAGTGTGAATTAAATGGTCATACCCTGCAAAGTGCTTAGACATTTGGTATTTATAATTTAGTTTGGCATATAATTTGGCTAAAACATAATATTGTTGTCAAAATCTTTGTGAACTTTTAATGGTTCAACAAACTTGCAGCCTCTAAAACTTTAAAGCGAGCACAGGTTGTATTCAGAGAGAGAACCAACATTGGCAACTATGTACTACGATGGCAAGAACAACAAGTTTGTTAGCTAGTTAAATAAACTTATGTTGGGGCAATGTCACTCACATGTTTGTTGCATATTTCCGCTTACGTGAAAATATTAATTACCAAAATTTCATTGCCTGCACTGGTTCCGGGGGCAACAAAGGGGGAGCATATCTTGTCGGCAATTCAATTAGTGGGCGACTTGCATTTATCCTATATAAATGCTGCATATTTTCATCAGGTGCACACACACCCACATACACAGAGCACTCAGAATTCTAGAGAATGTGTGCTTGTTGTCATGGCAACGACTCGAGCAGGACTCGAACGAACTCGTGACTTATGCACTGACGCAACCAATTATGGCTTGAGGGGCCACTGTAACTGCAGCCGTCTCGCCCCTTGGCTTACTGTCTCCGTCTCCGTCTGTGTCTGCTTGTGTCTGTGAGTGTGTTTGAGTGTGTATGTGTGTGGTTAGCTTTCTCTGTGTCTATATCTTCGTCTGTAACTAAACCTATTTTCGGTTTTAACACTACTCAAAAACTATGTCAAATAAAATTTATGCGTTGCACCCAAAAGACGGCAATGAAAACGAACATTAATATCTTCACAAGTGTGGCTGTGTGATTTTCAGCAGTTAGCGCATTAGTTTCGGCTCTTGGTTGGTTTTTGCTTCCATTTCGTTGCATACTTTATAACATATCCATCATTGATAAGGCCTCGACACAACGGCGACGATGACAATATTTCAGCAGCAATTGTTTGGAAAGTTTCTTAATTAAATATGACAGGCAACCAACTAGACTTTTGGGCCAACTAATTGAATTAACCAAGTTTCCTTAGCTGCGTGTGATACAGAAAGCCTCTTCTACACTAATAAACCTGAATTTATTCTTGGGAGTCTCCTACCCCATAAAGAGTATCATCATCAACAGCCGAGTCAATACAGACAAATTGTTCTGACCGTATTCCTGATATCATACATTAATAACCGTGGAAATTGATATGTAGGCTCCTCTATATATTTAACAGGTGAAGTATGGGCCATTTTTTAAATGAATTTCTTTTTTAATTCAAGTTGTATTCGTTTTAAATACCTACCGTTTAAGCCTCTCTTGTTCTGGCTAAAATCTTATATTGTACTAAAAATGGTAATGTTAATTTTTAATACAATTTTAATATCTTTTTTATACAGAGTCTGTCACAGCCGAGTTTGATGGTTGCTACACTCTACAATTAGTTTTCATTTACCAAAAAAATTATTTATTCTTTCATAATAAACTTATTTAATTTATTAATACCATATTTATTTTATTTTTGTTAATGAATTTCATTTTTAATTCTAGTTGTATTCGTTTTAAATACCTATCGTTAAAGCCTCTCTTGTTCTGGCTAAAATCTTATGTTGTACTAAAAATAGTAATGTTAATTTTTAATACAATTTTAATATCTTTTTCATACAGAGTCTGTCACAAACGAGATTGATGGTTGCTACACTCTACAATTAGTTTTCATTTACCAAAAAAATTATTTATTCTTTCATAATAAACTTATTTAATTTATTAATACCATATTTATTTTATTTTTATTTTTAATAAACTTTGCCAAGCCACCTACCTTTACCAATTATCTCAATCTTGTCTGCCACTCATCCTCTGTTCGAACTCGTCGAATTTTAATACTTTTAATTTCTAATACAAAAAACCGCAACAGCTACTCATTAATTCTGCCACAAATAAGCAGACTTACGAGTCTGCTGTGGTTGCATCCACATACATACAAGCTCAAATGCCAGACAACAGTGGTATCCAGCAGTTTTCACTCAGTCTCTCTCCTGTTTGGTAAACAATTTTGAACAAGCTGCTAACAAACATCACTGTGCTATTTGCATGCCCTCAAACGTAACTACAGCCGTTCCACAATTCTGTTACTTCGCAAAAAAAAAATGAAATAAAACTGATTTCATTACCTTGATTAGCTGGTCTCTTCAAGTCTGCCCAGTCAGTCAGACAGTCTGTCTGTCTGACAGTCAGTTTGTTTGTAAGGTTTTTTCATCGTATTTCTACACGTTTGAAAAATTCAACGCGCCCCTTATGACGAACATGGAAAGAGTAAGGGCAATAGCGTGGCCATCTTTTGGGTTCAATGCAAGCATTAACCTCATTAGCATGCAGCTCTGAATGATGCCCTGAATATTCAGGATTATATATGTACATGTATTTAAACCTTGGAGGGTCGGTTGCAGCCTCTCTTTTTAATCTAATGGATTAAATTTAATAGCTTAAGACTACTTGCTTGTTTGTTTTCAATTGAGAAGTAAATATTCAAAGTACAAAAAAAAAATAATAGGAAGGTAATGCAATTTAACTGATGAGCATTTAAGGACTCAATTATGGTAATTGACTTAAGAGAATTTTTTAACAAATATTTAATTTACTGTTAATAAATTAAGTTTTTAAATTACATGAAAGAATTTCTTTAAATAAATAATTGTAATAAGTATAATTTTGAAATGATCAAATATTAATTATTAACTATTATCTTAAAAGAACAATTATTGCAAGGTATGTGTGCTTTGATAATTTGTAATCAATAAAATATTCATTATAAATAAGTTTAGCTAAATATTTACTTTTTTAATTTAGTAATTTAAATAGCATTTGTTCCAGATTATAAAACATAATTACTAGATCATTGTTTAAAAATTTTGAACATTCAATGTAAAATCATTCAAAAAATAGTTCATTGTTCCTTATTTCTTACCACTTCCTGCCTAATTTTCTTTCTATACAAGTATCCTGCTTGATTATCATGCTACAATCCATAACAGTAGCTGGCTAACAAGATTGCTTCTTTCTTCTCTACTCTTCATTTCTCTTACTTACAGTTCCCTCAATTATGCAGTGCACTTTGCACCTCGATGCGAACTACGCCTCTTGAAGCAAAACTAACTGGCAACTGGTAGAAAAACTTAATTAAGCATAATAGGGCTCTTGGTCCTGCAGAGGATGGAATGCAGTGGCATTTCTTTTTGGCCAGCCAGCTGTAAGTAGCTGTTGGTAATTTGCGCTTAGCCACTTTTACAGACGAACACGTCGGGCACAGGATAGAACTCTGATCCTTGCACAATTTAATTGCATTTCCGCTATTTTTGATGCCTTTTGCATTTATAATGCCTTCAATTGTGAACTGTGCTTGCTGCTGGCACGCCCTGAGAAACATAATTCAATTAATTACAAGGAAGACAGGTGCAAGGCAGCTAATACTAAATATTAATCATACGGAGTGTGAACCAGCAGCAAAAATAAAAAAGCAAGGCAACTTTCAGGTATGAGGCAAAGGTCTTCTGGGGCAGCATTTGTATCTAATAAACATGTTTATTTCATTAGCGCTACACATGCGGCCATTTCGAGAGTTTCACTTCCCTTTTTTCTTATTTTTCTGCTTTTTTTTGGTACTCCCCCAGGACATCATTTGCCACGCCGATTGCCACGATTTTGACATGAAAAATGCGTTCGCGAAAAGTTGCTGTTGTCGCTCTTTATGATTGGGATTTGGGGCACTAATGTGCCATTGCCTTCCCTACATTTCTGTTTTTATATATTTCTTCTATTTTTTCCTCTCTAGTAACTACCCAACGAGGAGGTCTTACGTAGGATCCCACTACACACACTTTTGAGGTTTGTAAGTTGCTCCATCTGCTTCTGTTGATGTTACCCCTGAATCTGTATCTGACATGCTGTCGACATCATTACAAATAAATTTAGCGTGAAAGATACATTTCAACAACATTTCCCTGACGCAATGATAGGCATTTTCTTTCCTCTTTATACGTTTTTTTTTTTTGTTTTGCTGGTAGATTTAGGTATGTGTTTTGCGGTATGTTAAACATATATCTGAAGACTTTATTTGGCTTTAAATTGTTTGTACTAACTTTTTGAAAGTTGATGAGACACAAACTTGAAAGATGTAGTTAGTTCTTAAAAGTAGGTTAAAATGGACGAAATGTAAATATAGATTGGTAATTTAAGAGTATTCATTTGTAATGCAAAGTAATTAATTCTTTTAACATTTTTTTTCCAAATGAGATTTAATGACATAAAAATAATATACACCCCTATGCTTTAACTTTTTGCAAGATTTGTCGGCAGCGAATTTCTTTCATCTGTTTCAATTTATTTCCGCAAAATTTAAGCTTATTGAATTCACTTTGAGCTGATAAATACAAACCCGATGAAGGGAAAAACTATAATTATTACAACAGGAACAGGCCTGAATAATAATAAATTCGACATATATTAAATAGTCCTTTAAAATTTGTTACTTTAGTGCAAAATGTATTCAATGAATTCAAGGCAATTAAATAGTAAACAATTTAAATGCAAACAAAATTATATATATTATCTTGAGCAACTCATCTCAGCCAATTGATATAAATCTTGATAATAAGTATTTTTATATACTTGAAATATAAATAGTTAAAGTTAATTTTAAATAGCTTTGGAGTAACCATTATTTAATCTCACAAGATAAGAACCTAACAGGCTTTCTCTTTAATAAATAGCAGTTGCCACAAACGGATTTAATTAAAGCCGCAAACGTAATGCAAAAATTCGATATAAATTCAAATTTTACCAATCATATACACACTCAAACACGCAGATACATATACATAAATATAGATCTATATGTGTATGAATTGCATGTGCCACAATTTCAAATGAGAGAATACAAAAGTCAATTTGCTGTAAGACGCTGAGAGCTGCACATAAACCTAAACATGACAAAAAGAGAAAGAGAGAGAGAGAGAGGGAGAGATACATATTTGGTATAATAACATACGTGACCATATTTACAAATTCCAAATCAAAATATCTTGGCCATGGACTAAAAGGGGCGTAAAGCTAACTGTTCAGACGGGGGCGGGGCTGTATCGTCATTGTCTGCCATTTTGCTATGCATGTGAAATGAATTTAATGTTCGGCTCGACGATGTGGATGATGACTGAGGTGGGGGACTGTAGAAGAAGTTAAGTGTGCGTAGCATGATGTAAAATTTGTTAACAAGCCTATATAATAATTTTAGGCTTATGACTTTGGAAGCATCGTGAAAACAGGCAATTTACAATCTTCGCATTATCAAAATGCCAAACAATTCTGTGGTATTTTTCAAACCATGAGGCACTTGCGGCATCTAATTTTGTAAACAATGAAATGTATTTCAATTGCTAATCGACAGCCACGCAGACCAAAAGACAGAGAACAAACTTAGTTTTGACTTTCAATTTTAATTGATATTCAAATCACAAATTCAATTAACTATCTTCTATTTAAACACAATTTAAGTAAGACCAATAAAAGAGCTCAGTCGATAATAGAAAATTTTAAATTTATTCATTTTCATTGCATTTATTTTTTTAAGAATTTTATACTCCAGGTAAAGTATTATTAACTTTGAATATCTATATATTTATTAAACAATTTCTGAAAAACACTTCTTGGTGTATATGTATATATTTCTCTTGACAAAAATACAAATCAGTTTTGAAAGAGTTTAATTTTTACTTGTTTATTTAATTTTAATTGCAGTACGCTCAAAAATATATTTCGTGAATACTTTTCGCTAAGTAGGCTTCTCATTAATTTGCTTTTTTTAAAACATTTTGTAGAATATCAGTGCTGAAAAAAATACGAAATAATTGGTAAAGATTGGAAATTATTGCAGTGCGTGATTTCAAATAACCGTGATACAATTTGAAGTTTTTAAAATTATCCAGTTCTAAGATCAATTTTTTAAAGAAGGTAAGTATTAAATGTAAACGAATGATGAACTTGTGTGTGTGTTATGGGTTAATTGGAATACATAAGAGAAATGCAACTAGTTCTCATAGCATAATGTAATGAACAATATGTTTTCTAGTTTCATCCAAATGCTTCCCTCAAGGCAAATAGCCAAATCGCATAATGATTTGGTTTGTCACCCAGCAAACCGCTTACAGAAATGTAATAACCTTCTGACGGTTGACAGTGTTACGGTGGTTCAGTGGTTGCGCTATTTATAAATTAGTCATGTTTTTGCATGTGAAATAACACACATATGACAGGCAGCATGGTGTTGCCTTCATATGAAAAAGGGTGTTCTTTGGCAGGCAACACGGCGTATAATTAACAATAATGAAGTCGTAAAACCGCAATGCAATCAGCGATGCGCAAAACACACAAACTTGCCCATACACAAACACACACACACACAGAAACACTCACACATGCATAGACACACCACACGTACAGTCGAAAAGCCAAAATGTATAACGAATATGTAAGTAAAAGTATGGAAAGAGATAAAGCTGTGTGAAAGGATGCGGCATTGTGGCCACAGCTTACAGATCCAAGGTATGGTCAGGTCAGGCTCTGGCATCATAAAATATTTATAAACCATTTGCACGCATAATTAGGCTGTCATTAAATTTTGAGATTTTGGGCATATGTGCCACAAAAAAGAGTGCAGTATGCAGGTGTGTGGTTGATAGTAGATATATAGACTGTGCTACTACTGATAAGTAAATACTCTTCACTTTTGATGAAAAGAATAATAATATTATTTTTTTATCATCAAAGGCACGATTTAGTTTATGATTGAAAGCATTTCAAAAGTAATAGTTTAAAATTTATATATTTATTCATTGCACTTTTTAATTAGTTTAATTTATGTTTCCAAAAATATGTGTTGGATCATTTTGACGCATACGAATCTTTATGATCTATTATATGTATATATGATAAACAAATTCTATTGGCACAATAGTATTTTTCTTTCGGCGTCGATTGTATGTAATTGTACAGATACAGATTTTGTGCTTACTATGCATTTTCATTTCATCATTAGAGTGATTATATATTTACAACTTGTCGAGCATATTTCACATATTGTTTTTGGGGCTCTCTACCACTTTAAAAGGCCTGTTATTGTTTTACGTATTATGTTTTAATATGTATATTCCCATTCCTCACAAAGGAAAGGGTACACGTGTGTGTATTGTATCTAGTTGCACTTGATGCATTCAGTTACCATTTGGCGAGTGGGTTGGCCTCTCGTGTTGGGCGTCGAAATGTCATGTCATGTCGCGACAGGCGTCAGTGCGTTATGCCACTTTCTGCTCCATGTTTGTATGTATGTTTTTCCCTGGTAGGGGAGTATATGTGTGTGTGTGTGTGCGGCCATAAAGTAATCAGCGGAAATGTCAATGAGCCTCCGCCATTTGCTGATGTGTCGGCAGCTGAGGTTTACACGGGCACCAGCAGCAACAAGGTATATTTTCACCGCCCTTTCCCGCAATATTCCGCCCACCCCAGCATGTGATCTCCCCCTGCAATCTCTTGTTATTGTTGTCACTGATGTACTGTAATTGTTGTTGTTGTTTTCTGGATTGTAATTAAACATTTTTCGTTGCAAATGCAAAAGCGATTGGCAGCAGTGGAGCTTTAATTGCGTGTATACGACTGAGTGTCACATATACACATGTGTGTGTGCGAGCTTATGTGTGTGTCTGACATGGGTGTACGTGTGTGTGTGTGTTGTGCGATGACAAATATTTTATGGTACTGCATTGATAGGCGGTTAATATGAGTAGCTGATGAATTGACAGCTCCGCAATCGGACTGAAAGAAATGCCAAAGAACTGATTAAAAATTACACTGCAGTGTCTTTTTATAGTGACAAAGTCAAGAATATTTAAAGATAATTAAACGAAGTGATTAATTTTCAAATTATATTCATTCAATATCTCTGGTACTCTATATATCCTTTTAATTTATTTACATAATAACAAATTCATCAATCTAAAAATGGTCTTTGATTTATCTAATTTAAATTATAGACAATATAAAAAACGTGTACACGATATTCTATGAATTAAACCAGCAAAATCGATTTTGTTCTAGGGAAACTAAGTTAGATATTTTCCTAAACTCCAAAACCTGTTTAAGTACTTCTGAATTCATTATAGTCACCAAACTCAAATAATATACGATAGAAAGTAAAATAAGTTGTCTATAGATCATCTGTCAACCTATTCAAACTACTAACATACATACTTCATATTCAAACAGGTAATATATTTCTAAATTTACTTGTTTTTTATTGTTACATTTTTTGCAATTTATGTTCTTTTGTTGTTGCCGCTATTACAGCAATAAATACATCAACTCCGAGATCGTAATGGCATTTAGTGGACACACGGATTCCGATGGTAAGGTTGTTTGGAGGGAAGAACTTTGTACAGGGAAGACAGCTATCATTGGGGAAACCTTATCATCTCCATCGGACCAATCAGAACAATCGGAAGCATCAGACAAATCAGAAAAGAATTATCTGCTCCCACAACGATGGCAGAACCTCAATTTGCTGGAAAGAAATAGTTTATTGTATAGAGATCAAGGGGAATCTTCGTCATCATCTTCAGCGCCTTTGTCACTACCGCCAGCACAAGATAGCATCTATATAGATGGGAAATATAATTCAGACTCCATCTACAGTTGGACAGATATGTATGGCTCTCTCAAGCAGGCAGAGAGTCAAAACAATGTGGTACCTTCTCTGGACCTGCAATCCAAGACCAGCACGCTAGACTATCTACGTGACTTGGACGGCTTGAAGTTAAAACGAGAGCCCCAAAAGGCTTACGAGAGTTGGTATGAATTCAAGCAAAGGTTACGTCAACAAGAACTGCAGCGTCATAAGGAGGAACGTGAAAGGAAACAATTGGAAGATGATGAACGCAAAAAACTGGCTAAGATATGTTACGAAAAATGGCTTAGTGATAAGACGAAAGCCACAGCTCAAAAGCGACTCCAGAATCGTGTCCAAAGCACAGCCAGTCAGAAATCCAGTGCGGTAATCAGTTGCAGCTCAGAAAACAAAACCTTAAGGAACGTGTCGCAGTCAGAGATTAGTCAGGTGGTAGAGAGCTGGTGGCACAAAAAACAGGAGCAACAACAACGCCAGCGTCTCGAGAAACAGAGGCATATACAGAAAAAGGAATGGGAGACCCTAAAACGTAAGCAGCTCGCTTCGATGGCCTGGCAAAAGTGGATGAGCAATGTCTACGATAAACCCAAACCTGTTCCAATGAATCAGGGTATCGATTCACTTCGTGGCACCGTCTCCCAAATATACATTAATCCGGTTCCCTGGAAACCACTTAAGAAGTCATCGGAGAAACTCTAATATTTAGATTATCTTTATTAATTGAAGTCATGTGTGAAGGAATAGAAATGTAATTGATGTAATTATTAGTCTAAAGTTAACTTATCAAGTCAACCCCAATCAAATAAATAAAATAGAAACACTACCTAACATAAAATCTATTGAATTCCATCTTATCCTGAAAGTTATCCCTAAGAACAACAATAGTTTTGAACCTGGAAAAGGACCCGAAATCTCTTGGTCAGAAACTCCAATATAGAGTTCCTACTAATTTGTATTATCAATTCTTATATGTGTATATACTGTATGTCTGCACTATTCATTACTGTCATATGTAAGTTTAGAATTTTCTTATTTTTAACTTTGTTCACCTACATTCTGCTATACAAAAATAATTATTGATACTTGGAAATATTTGATTAACCTTATATGCACATTTTCATTTAACAAAGCTGCCAACTTATTTTTATTATAAGTATTTGGTATGCTGACCCTTGAATTGAATTTCTTGTCTTCTCTCTGTTATTTGTTGTTGTCCTTTGCATGGAAAACATTATCATCTAGGATTTCAAAAGTCAATTTAAACAATTGTGTCAACAGAGTTTAACCAATTTCGTAAACCAATACGATAAATGTGAATGCGTTGGTAAGGAAAGAAAGAGAGGGACAAGAGGCGTATAGAGGGGAAATTTGTAAAACTGTGACAGATGAAAACAAAAAACAATTTGCAATAACAACGAAAATACAAGAACAAACAAAATGCCAAAGCTGAGAGTGCATAGCATCGCACAGGACACTCAATAGGATTCAATTGTTGTCAGTCCCTTTCCGTGTGTGCGTGTGTGTGCTCAATGAAGCAGCAGCTAGTGAAGGGGTGTGTGACAAGCTCTGCCTATTTTCATTAGATTTTCCACACTGCTTTTCCTGTAAAGTCACCAAATTATATTGTAAAAATAAAATAAAGCATGTTTTTAGACGCAAACACACAATATTGTAAAAGAGGAAGATAGAGGAAAAGTGAGAGTGATAGAGACAGGTAGATATTGAGACATATGTAGAACTCTTTGCAAAGCAAAACCGAAATGCAAACAAAATAAGCCAAAGGCCTAAAGTTCATTTGCACAATTTCCAAACCGCTTTTGCTAACCAATCCTCCTCTCTCCTTTCTGTCTCTCTATCACCATTCATCCCCTCTCCCTGCTCTAAGGCCACTGCATTGAACGAAGTCAAAGGCCGTGCAAAGCTTGGCAAACAAAAAGACCAAAAAGACGCTGGTAAATCCTTTTGATGAGGTCAACGCTAGTTTGGTTTCCTGCTACAAGAGCAGACACACACACACAGAGCGAAAACGTTAAGTACTTCTTACTTAAAACTCCACATTTTAAGCATTATATGTCACTAAGAATCAAATCATTACCTTTTTTTTTGAAGAATTGTCTTCTTAATTCAAGTACCAATTTTTTAGTTCGAGCTCTCTTTTTTTTTGAATTTAAACATGAGTCCAGTTTCGAGGATTCTACACAAACTAAGTCGAAACAAAATATCTTAACAATAAAAACAGTAATTTGCCCTTTAATCAGGTATGAATATGAAGATTCCCTAGTAGTAATTAATTCGTAAATTTAATTTTAGTACGTTTTTTTTCTGTCAGTGCATACACACAGCCATACGCATTGGTCAAGCTAATGTTTACTTTTCATGTATGTGTGGGTTTGTGAGAGAATGCATTGATTGTATATATCTATGTGCGTGTACTTGTGCGTGTGTGTGTGTGTGTGTGTGTGTGTGTGTGCATTGGCAGGATTAAATTTGGTAGGTATTGAAGCGTGTTATTCGTCATCAATGTAGTTTGCACTAACTAGTCGATGTTGTTTGTTTGAATCTCCTTGTTGTAGCTGTCGTTGTTGTTGTGCCTGCAACAAGCTTCAATCAGATCATATTAGAGCGTAGAGCAATGCAGTCAGAGGAAAGCCAAGAGCATGTGGAGTTCAAGCCGTTTTCATGTTGTTTGCATTGTTTACGCACTTTCGCTTTGATATTATTGTAGTATGCATTTCGGCCTTATAGACACAAACAGTCTCGTCCTTCCCTTCTTCCTATCCACCCTTCAGTGAAGCTTGTGCGTGCAAAGTCATGCTTGTGATTGTTATACTAAGCTTTAAAACTACCTAGAGTACGCATTAAACTTACAACTTACCTAGAGTACGCATTGAACTTACAACGGCGTTTCATGCTAAAGATACCAAACATAGAATCTGTTAATTTGTTTGCGAAACAAACAAGTGCTTTTAACGAAAAGTGAATTTTTAAACGATCAATCGCGATCGTTTCTATGGCAGCTATACGATAAAGTGAACCGATCCGGCTGGTTCCGACACATGTACTGCATAGAAACGGACAGACAGGTGGGACACGGTTATATCGGCTCAGCTCAACGTTCTGAGCAAGAATATATTTACTTTATGGGGTCTCCACAATTCGTGACCTAATTATAGTACCCTCTGCAAGGGTGTAATGAATATTCACGCCTTCGTTTTAATACATTTACTGATTAAAAAAAACCTTTTATATCATAACTTTTTAAGAGTTTCAGGTCTAGCCACTAGTACTCTAAGCACACCTATTGTAACTATTAGATTTAATATTATACATATATTTTTTCTAATTTGGTAAATAAATAATAAAAATTTTTATTAATTCAGCCTAATCCTTTTATCAAAAGAACAAAACGAAGTTTTTCGTTGGAAAGAGCAATGTCACGTATCACACTATTTATAATATACATTTTTTGAGATACCTGCTGAATACCACACCGTATTTTTTATACCTTTGCAGAGGGTATTATAATTTTGTCACGAAATGTGTAACGCATTGAAGGAAGCCTCACAGACCCCATAAAGTATATATATTCTTGATCAGGGCGACGAGCTGAATCGATATAGCCATGTCCGTCTGTCCGTCTGTCTGTCCGTCTGTTTCTATGCAAACTAGTCTCTCAGTTTTGAAGCTATCTTGATGAAACTTGGTACAGGTCCGTCTTATTGCTGCACGCAGTACATATGTCGGAACCGGCCGGATCGGATAACTATATCATATAGCTGCCATAGGAACGATCGGTCGGAAATAAACATTTAGTATGAAAAACTTTTTTGTTTCTCAAGATATTTCAACCAAATATACACATTGTGTGTTTGATTAAGTTTTAAACAGGCTGACCAAATTTGGTGTAAATCGGATAACTATATCATATAGCTGCCATAGGAACGATCGGTTCGAAATCAACATTTAACAAATTTTGTAAAAAATCTGACGGCTTACACAGGGCACTGCAAGGGTATCCAAACTTTGGCGCGCCAAAGTTAGCTTGCGCTATATTTTTTATTTGAATTTCTCTACTCATCCAAATGTACACACAAGCTAACTCACATATACTAAAAGTTGAAATTGTCTCTTAAGGTTGCAGAGTATATATTTTGCATCTGCACTTAAATATATAATTAATTGAACTTTAACTCATATACTTAGACTGTTAACTAATTATGTAACTTAAATAGTAGACATAAGCTACCTATGTAAAATAATCGTTGTGCATATATGCGTGTGTGAATTGGATTTTGAAATTTTAATTTCATATATTAGACTGCTCAAAATTCAATAAACTATCTCTCGCTTAAACAGTTTCTTCGTCTTGTCTATATAGTACATCTTCTTGGGCACAACGAATAACTACTTGGACAACTTGCTGCAATCAAATGTAAATCAATTGAGTTCAGAATGCAAGTCGTGTAATGTCCTCATGTATATTTAAGTAAGATAAGCTGTTAAGAATTAAATAACATTATGTTCACGGAATCTAAAGCAAACCTAACCCAAAGAAATCAATTCAAGACTCTTTGGCGCAATGTAAACCTAGCATTATTTTTTTTTGAAGATGTGGAACATTCAAATTTAAGAACAAGTTTCAAAAAGCATTTAAATTAACCTTCTATATCGAAAAATATTTATTTTGTCTTTCTCTTTTAAATGCCAGCAAGAATTTAATTTAGTTGAGCCATTCCAAAATTTGTTTACTTAATATACTTAACAAACAAAACATTTACTGATTAAAAATGAATTGTTTGGAAAGCTCTCCAGGTATCATTTACCCAAATGGACTGCTCTCAATCTCAATTCGACACAAGAACAAAAATAAAGGCTGGCATGACAGGCTAGGCCACAAAAAAAGGACAATTGGAGGATAAAAAGATAAATCGCCTCGTGTTTAGTTCTAAAAACAATGAAAAAGACCTCTCCACACGGTTGCGGCGTGCTGAGCACATAAATAATGCAATGGCAGCAGTTGTCAAAAGGAGAAAAAGGAGCAAACGCCCCAACAATTGAACGTAAGACAATGCAATCTGTAAGGCGGTCAGGTGAACAGTCGAGAGCAGACAAGGTTTTATGCACAGACAATGGACTCAAATATATCACAGTGATGACGAGTGATCAATAGCCAAAGGCAAGGGAATAATATTCAGAGGAATTAACGGGGTTAGCGGGGTTGTCGGGTAGCACGAGGCAGTCGTTTGTGGACAGCAACTACGTTTGGCAGATATGACGAGTGAAGTTTGATATTTGATGTATTGAACAATTGCCAGAGTGTTGCGTATACTTAACTATAACAAAGAGTGAGCACGGTCTATGATTATTAATAATAAATAAAACCGTTTACTGGGCTTATTAATATCAATAATTGTTTACTAAAAAGATAAAATAACTTTTATAGTCTGGTGGTATTTGAAAATTTTTTGAAGATTTCCGGAGGTAACAAAAACACAAATTGAGAAAGTGAGAGATTATTATTATTATATCTAATAAAAACCAACAGATTTATGGAGAAAATAAATTCATAAACTGCAATGTTTCTAGTAAAATCACAGCTAAGCTGCCATTTGCAACGACTCAAACTTTAACGCTGCAATAATCTACGTGAGCAGCTTTCACTTTCAGAGCCCAAGTGCAATTAATACACACTCTCACCCACTGACAATCACACACACACACACAGTGCCTGCGCTAAGGAAAAGCGGAAAAGAGACGTCTATGACTTACTCAAGTGAAAGGCGCGTGTTAATAACTTTTTACCACTGGCATGCGAGCTTACCAAGGGAAAAGAAGGTGCCTGATTTGTTTGTGTGTGTTAGTGTATGCTTGTTCGATGGTGTTGGTGTTGGTGTCCTTCACATGATTTCTTTGCTGCGTGCAAGACTCAGATTAAAGTGACAGACAGGCTACGCAAAAATAACAAAGGTGGTTAAGTCCTTGTAAGTGTTTAAGTCGACAAGGCACTACGATGGCATTACAAGGACAACATGGCATCAAGTGAAGAAAGCAAGAACAGAGGGGAGAAAGTGTGGCACTGGGTAGATGTGTGTTTATTGCGCTGTGAAATGAGCATTTTGCAGGTGATTTAACAGTTATTAGATTTCTCTAGCCTAAAAGTAGGCAACAGCCGAGAAAGAAACTGCTCTACTGGGACTTCAAGCTTGCCTCTGTGTAATTGCATAAAGTTTTTATTTGATCGCATCATATTTGGACTGCCAGAAAAGTATGCAAAACAAAATGTCAAAAGACATTTACAAAGACAATGCCAGAAACAATTGCCTGCAAAACTTTTAGCCCTAACTTTTAAGCTGCAAACTACGAACAATGTCTGATTAAATAAAGATTTTTCTCTTCTGAAAACTTGGTCAACGGGAGACAAAATCTTGCAAAAGTAAATATAAAAAAATGTTACCAAAAAGTGTTGGCGCAAAGGCACAAACTGCCTAAAACTATGCAATGCATTTATTTACAATTCAAAATCAGGAAGCATTTCGACAATAATTTTATTTGCAAAATTCGTCGCAATTCCTTTAAGATTTAGTTTTTAGCGAAATTATGGCGATAACAGTTTATGAAGTGCAACTGTAATTGCAAATATTGATGTATTGTCAACCTTTCCCAGTTTATGCCTGATTATACAGATGCAAACTGAAGCTTAATTCAATTACAAATAAGCCTGACTTGGTCCAAAGTCTCCCAAAAAGCGTTGGCTACTTTGTGAAGCATAAATATGCATACCTCACGGCCACTTGTCGGCTTTAAATAAATTTGGAAGGAACGACAGAGCCGGAACAACTTTGGCACATTTCTTAATTAGCTTTATGAGTTTTAGGTATGCCACCTGTCCAAATTCCCATGCGTGCGGTCATCCAGGTGTCTCTAAGGCTCTGCTGTCCTAGGAAAAACTTTTTTAGCCTGTGGAATTATTATGCAAAATTATATTAAAACTTTTTGAGTGATGCTTTTGTTCAGCTTTTCGTATGAGCTCAACGCATGTGGGTCAACAGGGACAGGGTGAGAAATTGAGTCGGGGATAGAGACGGGAAGTTGGCCTATCAATAGCAAATGCAACAATGGCCAATTTGTAGCAAGTTTCTTGAGGCGCATAAATTACGCTTGGCCTCTAATTGGAGCAGTGCTTGCATAGAAATGACGCCAACGACACTTCGAATCAAAATTCATGACAAAGAGTGGAAGGTACTCGAAGAAAGGGCAGGTAGGTGGGATGGCAGGCAGAACGACTAAACGAAGGGTGGGGAAGGACATACAGTCAGCCTGTTTGGCATAAAAGCGAAAGGCAACAAGGCGTAACATGCGATAAAATTGAGTTGAAAACGTGTTTCAAATCTAAAATTAACAAACTGAAGACGCAGGCAGTCAACCATTCAGACAGTCAGTCAGTCATTCAGTTAGTCTGTCATTCAGTCATTCTGTCAATCGCCCATGTCGCTGCTATCCGGCTAAATGTGCTGCGACATGGCCCACCCTGCATGTAAATGACTTTTTAATGATGCCCACTCCACCATTGCCTGGACTGCGTCCGACTTTTACTCCAACTCCAACTCCGACTCCAGGTCAACTGACCATGGCTACAGTTGCAAATGCCCTCCTCCGCCTGTTCCTCCTTTCGATTCACTTCCATGTGCGTCTGTTTTAAGTATCATAGTTTGCTGCCTAATTGCTGACATAATTTTGAGCTTTAATAGTTTCTCTTCCTCTCACTTCCACAAAACCTGACCTGTCCCAGGGCCAGACACAGAGTGAGTGTTCCAGTTGTGTGTCCCTGCTGATATTGGTTTCACATGTAAATGAAGCTCTGATTAGCGCGAGTCATGAATTTCAATTTGTGTCTAATTAATTGTTGTTTTAAATTCTTGCGTGCCAATTGGAGCTAGTTAAACATGTACCTAAACCTGTCCATTTATCTGCCTTTTTTCCTGCTTCATAATTGACATTACAGTTGCGGGCGTTGTGCTTTTCGAGTACCTAATTCCATTCACTTACATCTAATTACACTTTGGCTAATGTTCAAACAATTCATTTGAATGGAACATAGTGTGCTTAAGTAAATGTGCCAATGTAGATAATATCAAGCTTACATATTACGTAAGTAGAGTCAGAGTAATCAATTCATATCAATGCAGTATAAGTTATTTATTTTTAAGCTTTTGTTTCATATAAATTAAAAATATAATAAAATGTTCGGCTGTTTAGTTGGAGTGATAATTTAAAAAATGTATATTCGAGTAGAAGATGATAAGTGTCAAGTTTTGAGTAAGACACTGTTCCTCGTTCAATTTAAATTATATTATAAATTAAATTTAAATTATATAAAGTGCACATTTTAAAATTATCAAAAATCTATTATCATTTAAGTTATTTGAAGAAAATAAAATAATAAATAAAATATATAAACATTCTTAGAATTCAAAAAATGCAGTAAGCTACAGTAGAGCATGCTCGACAGTAGAAGACCCAGTACTTTTTGAGTGCAAACCCGTTCACAATAGATTGTTCTTCAATGTTGCGTACCATTCAATAGATGGCGCCACTACGAAGATAAGTTAAAAGCTAATAAACACAGAGGTCGCTAGCGTGTCTTCTTCTTCCTTTTGTCCGTAACATTGTTTGTTGAATAACTTCCGTGTTTATCATCCGATTAGAATGAAGTATTCAGGACAGTTTTGGACTATAGTGTATATTATATGTACCAAAAATCAAAAGGCTAGCGATAAAGGGCTCTTGTAATTCGACCTCGAAATTTTGTATTTCAATTTCCGGGGGCGGAGGGGGGCGTGGCAAAAATCTTAAACAAACTTGATCAATGCAAGATATAGATGAACCTACATGCCAAAATTGGTGTCTCTAGTCTTATAGTTTCTGAGATCTAGGATCTCATAAAAGTGACAGAGACAGACGGACAGACAGACGGACATCGCTATATCGACTCGACTGTGACGCTGATCAAGAATATATATACTTTGTGGGGTCTGCCGCGCCTCTCTACCTAGTTACGCACATTTTTATACCCTTGCAGAGGGTATATAATTTTGTCACGAAATGTGTAACGCATTGAAGGAAGCCTCACAGACCCCATAAAGTATATATATTCTTGATCAGGGCGACGAGCTGAGTCGATATAGCCATGTCCGTCTGTCTGTCCGTCTGTCTGTCCGTCTGTCCGTCTGTCTGTCTGTCTGTCTGTTTCTATGCAAACTAGTCTCTCAGTTTTGAAGCTATCTTGATGAAACTTGGTACAGGTCCGTCTTTTTGCTGCACGCAGTACATATGTCAGAACCGGCCGGATCGGATAACTATATCATATAGCTGCCATAGGAACGATCGGTTGGAAATAAACATTTAGTATGAAAAACTTTTTTGTTTCTCAAGATATCGCAACCAAATATACACATTGTGTGTTTGATTAAGTTTTAAACAGGCTGACCAAATTTGGTGTAAATCGGACTACTATATCATATAGCTGCCATAGGAACGATCGGTTCGAAACGTCGACAACATTTAGTATGAAAAACTTTTTGTTTCTCAAGATATCGCAACCAAATATACACATTGTGTGTTTGAATAAGTTTTAAACAGGCTGACCAAATTTGGTGTAAATCGGACTACTATATCATATAGCTGCCATAGGAACGATCGGTTCGAAAACAACATTTAGTATGAAAAACTTTTTTGTTTCTCAAGATATCTCAACCAAATATACACATTGTGTGTTTGAATAAGTTTTAAACAGGCTGACCAAATTTTGTTTAAACCGGACTACTATATCATATAGCTGCCATAGGAACGATCGGTTAAAAATCAACATTTAACAAATTTTGAAAAAATCTGTCGGCTTACACAGGGCACTGCAAGGGTATCCAAACGTTGGCGCGCCAAAGTAGCTTGCGCTATATTTTTTTGCACAAACGTAATAGACCCATTTGTACTTTTCAAAGTACTGGGTCTAAAAATTGTTATTTTCAACTTTCAGGCAGGACATGGTCTTGACACACTTGCAGTGCAATCCACTTTGCTTGATTTGAAATGGTAAATAGAAATCATACGATTTCGAGCTTAGATACCATCTTTAGCAAAGCACTCTTTGCCTAATAGTATGCTATAAAATTATGCACTAAAGCAAAGCCGTCGCGCATTCCAAACAATAATTTCGATTTCTATCAATGAAATTCCGTAATGTCTAAAATCGAAAACTAGTTTAACTTCAGCCGCCCATTTGGCCCACACAACACTAATGGAATTTCATGCTCAACATGACCCTTCCCCTTTAACATTCCCCTTTTTAAGGGAAATTCGTGTGTTGTCGATAAAGACAAATCGTGTAGCAGACGCCGTCAAGCGACTTGCTTGTAAATTATAAAATAATGTTGGTTGCAATGCCAACGCGGTCTGGCTTTTGTTTTTACCTATAGCGACAGTGGTGGTGAAGAAGGGTGGTGAAGGGCAAAGGGAATTCAGTTGCGACTGCAATTTTATGCCCGCACGGCTAAGTGGCACATTTTGGGCTTAGCTTTCAGACGGTGGCGGCACTGAAATGGCCGATCCTGTGGTTACTGCGGCGACTCGAAAAGCGGAACTCTAGAATTGGAGGGCTGTGGTGGATACCGTCTCGGTGTCCGGGCAGTGCACTCGACTGTCGGGGGCTGTCAAATAACTGACATTACCTCGCAGACCTCGTCGCAACGTCGCGTCGCGTCGCGACGCTCACATTTCGTGACTTTTAACAATAAAAATTTCGATTAGAATGTAAAAGCAGCAGCCGCAACTGCAACGGCAATCAAATTGTGAGCGGGTGTGGCACAAATGCCACAGACTCAAACTCATACATACATCGCCACTCGTATAATAGCAAAAAATAGCTAAATTGTATATTAATAGAAAATGAAATCAAGACCGTTATTTACTCCAACCGACTCGGCAGTCCCTCGAAATTGTTACGGTCCAAATTATTTTAATGCAACTCCCGCCAATTAATTCATTGAGGCTAAAGCAGGTAGAGAGAAGTGGAATTAAGGCAATCGCCACTCTGATATTGTAATAAGCAAATTGCGATATTCACCCATTTGTTATTTAAACTTTCAAATTTGACTTAAAATAGATATGTTGTAATTACGTACTAAAATTTGACAACCATATAATTTTTGCCTTTTTTTCTCCGTCTTAACGTATTTTATGCCATTATTGTACAAAATGAACCTTTTTAATAATGTAGGTAATAGCGTAATAGCACACACCTAAATTGTATTTATCTTTCACTTTTGTAAGATTGTAACATAAATTCAAAAATAACAGCCTTACATGCAATATCAATAGTACATCGTCAAGCTGAACAGACGTATATAACAACGTGCTAAAATTTGAAATAACTCATTTTGATATTTTACACATTTAAGGAAAGTTTTTAGAACAAGATTAAAGTCAATCAAAACGACGTCCTTACACCAGTTCTCCAACAACATTCTCCTTAATGTTTAAAAAATCTATGAGAAATGTCTAAAGCCTACTTTATGCCACTCTTACTAAGACGCAAATAAAACCCATTTTAATGGAACAACAAATTCAGAAATATTAAGTTTGTTTTACTTAAACTGTTCTTACTTTTGGTTTTATTTCTTTTTATATTCATTTCTTAAAGTTACAGCTACTTTGTAATAGATGTTTTCTTAGTTAAATCAGTTTGCTTAGAATTCGTTGTCAAAAATGTTGGGGCGGCTATTTATAGGGTATCATATATACATATTCATTCTGATTATTGTTGAACACACTTAAACACAGTTTTATTTGCTTTACAATATTTCTCTTTTTATTCGAATTTGAGAAGCGTGCGGAATCGTCAACTGAAGACGACGTATTCTCCCCATTTGGATTAATAATATTCGAAGGTAAGACATGACTGAAGATGAGATTAATTTTTAGAAAAGATATAAGATTATATTAGTATTAGATCTGTTGAAATGGCTTTTGTCGGCCGCATGAACAGACGTGGCAACTTTATTGATTGCGAGGTGTACAGCGGAGGTCGTTCCAAGGTGCAAATGCAATCCTGTCCGAAAGATGACGATGGAGGACACGAGATACCACAATCAAGGTGCTCGCGAACATATATTAAGACATACGGACTAGAAAGATCTGAATTGGTCTCTATACCTAGCACGGTAAACTTTGAGGGTGGCTCTGCATCGTCCTGCGAGGTAAACTCGATGGCCGACACGGAGATGTCCACACTGCGCTATAACTCGCCTAGATCCTTGGAAATAGGGACTGAAACATCAACCTTGTGTCAGTCGCCTGTGGAGAACAGTAGTGAGAATAGTTCCATGTCGGAGAGTAGTAGATATTCAGATCCAGCTTCAGATGATCAGCAGCAGCAAGAGGGGATGATATTAGAGGAACGTCAAAAGGAAAGAGGCTCCACGACTTCCATGTGCAGCTGGGAACCAGAGGAGGCAGTATCCATATATGAAGAATCCCCTCAAACTGAATTGGAATCACAGAGCGGCGGTGTACCCTTTCTCGAGCTGGGCTCGGACACTGTGTCCCTCTATGGCGATCAGAAAGAACAATTGGGACAAATGAAGATGTTACGACAATCCAACGATGCCTACGATAATTGGCTATCGGGCAAAAAGCGACAGCACCTATACAAACAACAGGCTGCGCAAGAGAAAAGAAGATAGAGCAAGAAGAAGAGCAAAACCGTCGAAAGCTCAATGAAAAGCGAGTTCAAGAATGGTGTAAGCGAAAGGCACAGCAAAGCATCAATGCAATCAAACGCAGAACAATCAATGAAAGATCCCAAACCCAATTAAACCAAGATGTTAAGCTGCGTCTGCAGGCGTGGGAAATGCGAAAAAATCAAGAGGCGGAGCAACGTCGTCAGATGCAGGAAAATCTGGAATATCGAAAACATCAGGAGCAACAACTGCGCAGACAACGGGCGGATCTTGCTTGGAATCAATGGATAAAAGTGCAGCACATCGCCCGAAACCTGTGCCACTTAATCAAGGCTTCAAAACGCTGCGCGGTACTATCTCCGATATCTATATTAATCCTAACCAATGGGTGCGCTAAACTTATCAACTAAATAAACAGTAAGCAATAAACAGATGCAAAGTATTGCCTAATATTACTGCCTTAAGTAGTCGATGGGGAAATATGGAGGGTAAAAATTAATATACATACAGAATTTTTATTTATTTATTTATTTTAATTGTAACTTAGAATTAATTCTATAGTACAATAATGTAACCAGAGCAACTGAGGCCTTCAGGCTGCTTTTGTATATTCTACTTATCTTTTTAGACCCAGTACTTTGAAAAAGTACAAATGGGTCTATTAAGTTTGTGCAAAAAATAAATGTGCGTAACAGGCAGAAGGAGGCGTGGCAGACCCCATAAAGTATATATATTCTTGATCAGCATCAACAGCCGAGTCGATATAGCAATGTCTGTCTGTCTGTCAGTCTGTCCCTTTTTTGAACACCTATATCTCAGAGACTATAAGAGCTAGAGACACCAAATTTGGTATGTAGGATCATCCACATCTACCATTGATCAAGTTTGTTTTAGATTTTTGCCACGCCCCGCTCCGCCCCCGGAAACAAAAATACAAAATTTCGAAGTCGAATTAAAGAAGCCCTTTAATGTTAGCGCCTTAATTGTTGATACATATAATATACACTATGATCCAAACCAGTCCAGAAAATTTCATTCCAATCGGATGATAAACACGGAAGTTATTCAACTAACAATGTTACAGGCAAAAGGAAGAAGAAGAGACGCTTGCGACCTCTGTGTTTATTAACTTCGTAGTGGCGCCATCTATTGTTTGTTACGCATTATTGAAGAACAATCAATAGTGAACGCTTTGCACTCAAAAAGTACTGGGTCTCCTACTGTCCAGCTTTCTCCACTGTAGCTTACTGCATTTTTATACTTAATTTACTAGTGAGTTTTATAAATCTTTTTATATTGTTAGAATTGGCTTCAGCGAGAAGTTGGGTAGGTGGAGGGATATTAAGGGAGGTGCAAATATTTTTTATGAAGTCGCAGTGATTTAATAAGTGTTGAGTTGTGAGTGTAGTTGTGTTGCAGTATGGGCAGAGTGGCGCAGGTAGCTTTTTCATGAGATGTTCGTGAGTTAAGCTTGTGTCTGTGAGTCTGAATCTGGTAAATATTATTGCATCGTTTCTGTTTGTTGTTGTTGGTATTTGTATTGGTTGTCTTTCAGGGTTAATTGTTTTGTAGAAGTGATTGTAATTGTTCCAGATTCTGTTTAGAGCCTCTGTTGCGTAATTGTTGACGAGAATTAAGCTCGCTTAAATATAATATCGAGTGACATTTACTCCTACAAAATATACCGATTATATTTATTTTACTACACTCTCACGTATGTAAATAATACCGTTTTTCCACGACCATCGTAGTTACATTTTTGCCAAATTGGAAATTTTTTACACAAATTAAAAGCTAGTAGTTTTTCTTTCACAATTCCCAACAAATTTACACTCATATAACAATGATCAAATATCAAAAATATCAAATGTTTATGATTTGATGCCCGCTTTAAAGATTTGACGGAAGTTCGAATTTAGCAGGATAAGCTTTAATTTAGTCTAAACTTGACAAGTATATGAAGGTTAATCCAATCTTACTGGAAGTATTTAGATTGAGATTGGCTAAAATCATTCTAAAATTATCTAATTACAATAAACTAGAAAGTCCAATCATCATTTATAAGTCAAAAGCACAAAATACTTGAATTCTTAAAGCGATCAGGAATTCAAGTTTTTTTGCAATAAATGGAATTTATTTTCGAGATACTCTTTGTTAAATAAACCGGATCCTTGAAACCTTAGAGTAGAGTATGTATTTTTGTAATATGTATGTGTATGCCGTTATCAAATTATAAAGAATATTTCTTTAAAAAAACTGATGCAAGGGCTGTTGTTTAAGTCAGGGACTTTTGACATTTGCCACACAGTAAGCTTTAATGGAAACTAACTTGTGAAGCTGTCCCCGTAACCGGACTAAACAACAATAATTCGTATATTTATTATTAAAAAATGCAGTAAGCTACAGTGGAGCAAGCTCGACAGTAGGAGACCCAGTACTTTTTGAGTGCAAAGCGTTCACTAAAGTAGTTCTTCAATGTTGCGTACCATCAATAGATGGCGCCACTTGATAAACATAGAGGCCGCTAGCGTCTCTTCTTCTTCCTTTTGCCTGTAACATTGTTAGTTAAATAACTTCCGCGTTTACCAACCGATTGGAATGAAATTTTTAGGACAGGTTTGGATCATAGTGTATATTATATGTACCAACAATTAAGGCGCTAAAATTAAAGGGGTCTTTAATTCGACTTCGAAATTTTGTATTTTAGTTTCCGGGGGCGGAGGGGGCGTGGCAAAAATCTAAAACAAACTTGATCAATGGTAGATGTGGATGATCCTACATACCAAATTTGGTGTCTCTAGTTCTTATAGTCTCTGAGATCTAGGTGTTCATATTTTCGAAATTTTTAACAGCCGTATACTATCCGTTTATTATCCGATCCGGATAAAACTTTCAGGACAGGATTGGACTATAGAGTTTATCATGTATGCCAAAAATCATATCGCTAGCATTAAAGGAGCTTCGTTATTCGACTTTGAAATTTTGTTTCAAATTTACGTGGGCGGAGGGGGCGTGGCAAAAATCTAAAACAAACTCGTTTAATGCAAGATGCAGATTTGGTAGCTCTAGCTCTTATAGTCTCTGAGATATAGGTGTTCAAAAAAGGGACAGACGGACAGACAGACAGACGGACAGACAGACGGACAGACGGACAGACGGACATGGCTATATCGACTCAGCTCGTCGCCCTGATCAAGAATATATATACTTTATGGGGTCTGTGAGGCTTCCTTCAATACGTTACACGTTTCGAGACAAAAATATAATACCCTCTGCAAGGGTATAAAAATGCAGTAAGCTACAGTGGAGCAAGCTCGACAGTAGGAGACCCAGTACTTTTTGAGTGCAAAGCGTTCACTAAAGTTTGTTCTTCAATGTTGCGTACCATCAATAGATGGCGCCACTTGATAAACATAGAGGCCGCTAGCGTCTCTTCTTCTTCCTTTTGCCTGTAACATTGTTAGTTAAATAACTTCCGCGTTTACCAACCGATTGGAATGAAATTTTTAGGACAGGTTTGGACTTTAGCGAGTATTATATATACCAAAAATCAAGGCGCTAGTCTTAAAGGTTCTCTTGTAATTCGTCTTTACAATTTTGTTTTTCAATTTCTAGGGGCGGAGGGGGCGTGGCAAATATCTAAAACAAACTTGATCAATGCAAGATATAGATAAACCTTCATGCCAAATTTGGTGTCTGTAGCTCTTATAGTCTCTGAGATCTAGGAACTCAAAAATCGGACAGACGGACAGACAGACAGACGGACATGGCTATATCGACTCGGCTGTTGATGCTGATCAAGAATATATATACTTTATGGGGTCTGCCACTTCTCCTTCTGCCTGTTACGCTCTTTTTTTTTTGCACAAACGTAATAGACCCATTTGTACTTTTTTAAAGTACTGGGTCTAATTAATTAATTCTAGAAAATCGATATTTTAAGAATAAAAATCAAGTTAAAATCTTGTGTAACTTGGCTCTTTAGCTTTAACTGAAATGGGTCTACGCGTTTGTAAGAGAAATCATTTACGCGCTCGCACAAACAAGCCACACATTAACGCTTTTCATTCCCAGGACATGGGGTGGAAGGCTCAGCAACACTTATGTAATCCTCATATACAGCAGTAACACTTACTATCAAAACATTTGCAGGCATCCTATTCACTGGTTAACACTCCAGCATGGGATAACACCCTTCGAGCCATTTACATTGAATGTCCGTTTGCCAGTCTTTAAATATCGTGTTGCCTTCTTTGGAGTGCCAAGCATAGGTATCCTTCAAATAATCTCCTGATGCAATTTACTACAAGTGATTTATTTACTTATTTCTGATATGCTACTTTAAAGAATAATAATCAGTTTGTATTGCTTTAGCTTGATTTATGTATAATTTAATAAGTAATGTGGTACGTTGAAAGTTTTTGTTTAGTTGTCGCTGCTTAAAGCTGAATCCTGTGAATTTGTTCACCTGTTCTCAACAGCAACAAAAATCAACGTAAATAAAGAGGAAGACTAAACTGTGAGAACAACTCATCGTAAGAGCACCGGAAATATATACAAAGTTATTTAATATGAATATGGCGTGCAACCGAAATTTTATTTGAGCTTCGGTTAACCTGCCTGCCAGTTGGCCTTAAGACATTTATTTTTAGCTACATTCGCTCTAAGGAACATGGAAATTAAATGTGATTTCATATAGAAATTGACGGACGGTGCTCACAGTAGGATGGGCTTATTACTCTCTCAGAGCCTTTTTTAGACCATTCTACCATTTTTTTTAGTGAATCGCCTTGGAAATTTAAGAGAAGTTATGTTCTTTACCCTTATGATCTTATGATCTTAGGAAAATCTGAATATTTAATTATAATTTAAGCTTTCTTGATTTTTTTTATATATAAACAGATATTATAATGCATCCTTTAAAGCGATTGTGACCAAATTCGGTAGTTCTAATTCATTTCTAATTCATAATCAATCTAGGTGTTCCTAAAGATGCTTTCTAGGTTAAGGAAGCTTCCTTCTGATATTTTCAAATATTCCTGTAAAGTTTGCGTGCCGCATATAAAAAATATTCGTGGTTGGCTTTACAAATTACATCAACCTGTTAACAGTTCGAAAAAAGAATACGATCATTAACATAATACTTCAATTTAATTAAGGTCACGTGCTTCTTTATTAAATTAAGTAAAACCTAAACTCGATCGACTAACTAACTATATTTCTTAAATGTAGGTTGCCTTCGTTTTGGTCTGTCTATTAGTGACTCTTAAAGCAGCACCAAACTCTAACAGTAAAAATTAATTTAATATATATTTATTGGACGTAATTTCCAGTTACCAAGTTGTGGGAGCTATCCAAGAGGATCTAATATACTTAGATTCTGAAAAGTATTGTCTTGTTCAAATATACTATGTATTCCACATTTCCATTGCAAACACAATTTATAAATAATAAATAAATTTGACGAGTGGATATATGCAGTCACAATCCCATTCATTGCAACGTACATTTTGAGAGAATTTGGTTGGTTTATTTTGTATGTGATCTTAAATTGACCTAGTGCTTTCACCTTTTCAACAGAAGCCAATAACACAATTTGCGTAGCCGCACAATCAATTTAAATGTTAATCAAATTAAAGCATCTACGCGCTTTTTAACTGTGAAACATGGGCATGCCGTTCAGATTCTGTTGTTTGTGCTCTCAAGCAATTTTTTTTTTTAATAATTTAATCCACGGCAATCGAGGGGCACGGCGTGCTTGGACCGATTTATTGAAAATAAAAACAAAAATATATTCATACACACTCACACACACACACACACAAAACAAACACGCAGCGGCCTAAGAGTGTGGAAAATAAGAGAAGCAAATATTATTCCACAAACATTGATTGGGAACTGCTGGGAGCATTGGCGAATGGAGGTGAAATGGATGTGAATGGTTGTGAGGACATAAAAACATATACATATGCATTCATTCTCACACCCATACACACACATACAGCCATGTTTACACTGCAAACTCATGATGAAAAACCAACGCACGCTTTGAGTGCATAAAGACTGAAGTGAAAAACTGAAAATTCATTGAAAACTGATAGCGTGTGAAAAATAAACGAAATATGCAATCCGAAAACAAAACATGAAGTATCAATGATTGAGCTCTGAGTTTTATAAAGATGCTCCTTTACAAAAGTGGCATCAGTCAGTTATCTCCTACACGGTATTTAAGACAGCCTATCTACTGCCCCATAAGCTTAATCTCTTTTGATTGGCGATATATGTACTTACTCCTAACATTTTATCTTGGTTAAGTCATGTTACCATGATTAATCTGCGAAACTTATGGCTGTGTAATACGTTAATTATAGTTAAACTTTCACGATTTTTTAGCTTTAACTTTCAAGGAAAATTCTGTTCAAACCAAATTTTACTGTTATGGATTATTAATTGATACACTTATTAGCTATCAGAGAATGTGAAGCTTATGAAATCGGTTATGGTATTCTCAAATAATAATGATGACGAGAATTTTGCAATAATTTGGACAAACTGTAGTTAACTTATAATCGTATTGGCCTATGCATAGCCTGTATGACACGACTCAATTAGAGTCATTTCTATGCCAACACTTGGCAAAAATATGTCATATATTCAAATCCCTCGTAAAAATAACTGCCATACAATTTTCCAGTGGCAATTAGCAGTGACATCAATGGAAACAAAGCCCATTCGACTTATTTGCGAGGGTAGTTATAGATACTAAAGGCTATGCGCAATTTACGTAAAGTTTCTTGAATAGTATAGTTCTGAAATGGCCCTAGCTTTTGTAACAGCAATCGTTTCGGTATTAATTAAAACAAATTGGCAAATATTCGAGTGTTCTAAGTCTGCTAAAGTCAAGTGTTATAAAATCTTTCAAAATACTTGTGCATCCTACAAGAGAAATATGTATGTATGTGTGAACGTATGAGCACAAGCTAAGCATTTATTGAACTGAAATAAAAATGTCAGCCAACAATTTCCTGTTGAACGCCTTTCGAAGTCAATTTGCATTAACTAATTAGCACGATATCCAATGTTCTCTGAAGAGTCGGATAAAGTAAGAATATTCTTGTTGAATGTAGTTAATTGCCAGATATCTTATTTATAGTTTCGAGAATAAATAATAAATAAAGAAAACTGAACTAAATCTATTCTTTAATTCTGCTACGGTTACGTTTTTCACCAAAAACTAACTGACTGACTAACAGAAAACATTACAGATCGACTGACCGACCGATATATTCATAAAAAAGTTAATATATAAAATCATTACCCACAAAATACTTTAAAGCATCAGCCATCGGTTTTCAGGGTGGTTTCTAAATTTGCGTCACATAATTCACAAGATTTATTTTTATGACCACAGGGTATAAAATAAATATCACAAATTTCAGTTAATTAATGAAATTTGCGGCAGCTGTGGCAAAAGCAAGCAAAATATGACAAATTCACCAGAAATTCAAAAATTGGCTTAATTATTCTACGCATAGAGATAGATAAACAATGTATAACATATTTAGACTCACGTATCTTTAGATATTCCTACACTGCTATGAAACGCTATTTTGTGGGTAATAATAATTTAATTAGCCTCACATAAACATCCGCATACACGAGCAAACATATACTATCACAAAATGTGGCAACGAGTTCAAGAGAGAGGGTTGTATGGAGAAATGGCAGCTTATGACCTGACAAAATTTTATGCATATCAAAAATACCAATTATGGCAACATTTTGTTGTCCTGCATCCTGGCCATGTGCAATAATTTGACTGCGCAAGTGTTTGTGTCTGTTTATATGTGGTTCACCTGTGTGTGTGTGTATGTGTATGTGTATGTGTGTGCGTGTGTTTGTGTGTATGTGCTAGCATTTTCAATGGGGCTCGAGCATTAACGTTCAAAAGTCAATTAGTGGTTTTCATAAATGTGATTAAATTAAGTGACAATGTTGTTTACTGTTTTTACGGTTTTTGAATTTTTGTTTCAATATAATTGGCATAAAAGGGATTGAATATTTACAGCTAAATTTTCGACTGTTTGTTTGGATATCGATAAACTTACCAGATATTCGAGTAACAAAGTAAACAAACGCTGTTATAACTACTGCACTTTAAAAACAATTTTGTTAATAGTTTATTAACTTAAAGTCTGCAACGTTTTTAAAGTGTTTTCATATTTTTACATTGTGTTTCATGTCATTCAGCTTGCATATGGCATAACTGTACTTTCCTTTATATGTTATTACATTTATTTTGAAAATTTTATATTTTCAGATTTTTTGCCTTACATTTTGCTATGCATTTTGTTTGTATTCATACATTTTTGTGTCCCAGACAAAGCAGCAAGCTTTTAAGCCTTTAAGCGAAACAAAACCATTTTCCACTTGTCACACACACACGCACTCATACTCACTCACACACACATGATGAGTGAGACACAGCTGGGGCTTTCAACTGGTTTGTCTTAGCAATTTTTTTGTCGTTTTGTTTTTTAAATCAAAAAGCGACACAACGTCAAAACAATTTGTCGTCATTTAAAAGTCGACATTTAAATAAGAAAATGCAAATATGAAGGCAGCCCATGAGCTGTGCCCATGGCCAGGCAAAACCAGTAGAATGTAGACTGTAGACAGTAGCTCTGCAGCTGCCTAAATGTATGCAATAAAATTTTTTATGCGCGCGAAAGACGCCGCATACGTTTTGTATGCATAAAATTAAGCCGACTACGGACTACGGACTGACTATGAAACCAGAACACGGAATAGAGTTGGGGATATAGCTGGGGCGTCGGTGGTGGGGCATGGGTATGGAGCATGGGGCTTGGGTCTGGTCGAGCGTGCCGAGCGCAGCTGTAAATATAAAGTGTCAAGCAGTGAGAAGCGTACACACACAGACACATACTCGCCGTGCAAAAACGTGTCTATTACAATTCAATTTGACAATAGGCGCACACAAAAGCTAAGCCAACCAGCCGCACTGAGCTACCACACATACAATGGCCAAGCCCAAAAGTAGACTATAGAATGATACAAATATACAAACTGTTTGTTTTAAACTCCCTGAGAGTATCATCCTTTTTTTGTTTATCTTGAAAAGCTCTAACATTTTAAAAAGAATTATTTATTTTAATCTGTATTCAATTCCATATTCGATCTACATAACATAAAGGCGTGTAGCCAAATTTGTAGTAAAATTTCTAAATATATGGTATACATAGTATTCAAATCTTAAAATGTCTAGAAACATGTGCAACGCAAAGTTCTTTTAAGATATTATTGTAGAATAAACTATAATTGAATATGAACTAAACTTAAAATATTAAAAAATTTAAATTTCTGTAAAGGTAATGTATTAAATATAAGAATTAATATGTTTTTAAATTACAACTAAATAAAATATCTTAAAGTGACTCAAAATTAGATTTGGAATATGTTAAAATAAAAAATACATTAAATTTTTATAAATTTTTAAAAGTAAAGAAAATGTATATAAATGAATCAGAATTAAATTAAAATTAATAAATTACATAAATAAACTAACTTGGTAAACATTCCCATTAATAATTATACTGAAAATATATATTTTCCAATATTACTCTTAGGTAAGGGAATCATAACTTCGGTGTGTCATAAGCAGAAATCATACTGTTTTTGCCTTTGTTTGTTTGTATTTTGGCCATGTGTTTTTACTGCAACGGAAACGTCAAGTAAATTTTTTTTGCTACGTAGTTAGTTGATGAAAAAATAGGAAAAAAGAACTGAGAGCAACGCAGGTGGCGGTGGCCACAACAATGGTGACAACAGAGTGGAAAACGTGGAGAATGTTGAGAACGTTGAGAACTCTACTTTGCCTAGTCCCTGGGGCGTTATTTGCACGTTTCCGGTATAAATATACAACGCCCGAGATTTGTTTATGCGAAATGAAGCGCACAAAAGACAATTCGCATAAATGTTGTTGGGAGCTATACCAACAACCCTCTCCATTCATCTCCCTCCTCGCCGACCAGGCAATGTAAGCAAGTGGGTCGCCAGCTCAGTGACTTGTTCCCCGGTGCGTGACTCCGGCGGAAATAAAATTTGTCAGCTTTTTGCGAGTGTCATGACTTTAAATAAGTCGCAAATATTATAAATTGTGGCACGCTTCAGGGAGTGCTCCGCAGAGATTCTGAATTATATGATAATATATACCCGATGCCATATGGTATCACACTAATAGGTAGCTCAGTCATTCCCTAATTGAGTTTTGGGGAACGCACGCAGCTAACACTGGTAAGCGCCTTATCAATCAATCAATCAATCAATCAATCAATAGAGTGCACTGAAACTCAATAACTAATCACTAATAAACTTACAGAACTTGACCAACTCACATAGTATATGTGGTTGGGGAAGGTGGCAGGTATGTGCCTT
Source organism: Drosophila neotestacea (assembly GCA_035044365.1). NCBI lineage: Eukaryota > Metazoa > Arthropoda > Insecta > Diptera > Drosophilidae > Drosophila > Drosophila neotestacea. The sequence goes on along the minus strand of JAWNMD010000126.1, from coordinate 515,708 downwards.
GGCATGACTACAAATCAAATAAATAAATCATATATGAAAACTTTTTTCACTTAGGCAATATTTTTACACAAAAACTGTTGTACTCTTCCTATTACAATCACCATAAGTCTTGCTTGACTGGCGTGCTATGACACAGTGCACCAAAAGTGATTTTTAAGCCATAAATTGCCTGTAATAATAAACATAATATATAATACTATCAATAAGCAATCATAATGTGAACTATAAATAAATTGATATGTAATGTGTAATTGACATAATATTAAGCACAATTATAGTTCTTTACTTTGATATAGATTTATATGTATATCAAATGGTATTATAAATTGTCACATATATTAAGAGGATATTAATCCAATTATTCGGACTACTAACTCAGCTACTAAATTGTGTCTTACCATATTTGTCCCATTAATCTTTTTTTAGAAAATATTCCTTCCCTGATTATATTCCCTTTATGACCTATACGAAATTGCTCTCAGAAAATCGCTTAACAAAAATACCAAAAATAAACAATACAATATTGCTTTTAGATTTTAGCCTTATGTTCGTATTATTTTATTTCTTGAAATAGGCCTTAACTTTGAAACTTGGTATCCAGAATTCAGTTTTAGGAATTATATTTTTTTGATATGGTTAACCTGGTAGGAAATTTTCATGTAAGAATTGACTAAAAGTGTTTATTAGAAAGAATGCGTTTTTTTTATCAAGGCGTACCAAATTATTACACTTTAAAACCCTCTATTTTTTTATCTCTTCGCTTTCAGGAGTATTTCAAGCCACTGTACTCGAGCTTGTATACTAGCTTGGCCCAAAGTTGATCCAGCCAAATAGCCTTAGGCTGTAACTTGTAAACTTATTTTTCCACACACTTCCCCACACATTCATTCTCACATACTTTCACACACGCACACACTAATATTGTGAAAGAAGAATGTATCTTTTATCCTGTTCGCCGCTTAGCATGCCCAGCAAAAGTGTGGATACTCGTATCTAATATCTCCAAAAGGCAACCACAAAAAAAAAACTAAATAAAATATTCAGTTGCCGATGATGATGAATGGCGTTTCGGTTAGGTTGCGTGTGTGTATGTTGCATAGTTGTTGCTGCAACATGTGAAGAAATTCACATCAATTTGTAAGCGCTCAAAAGTATGCTATAAAAAGAATTTTGTCTATTTTCCACTAAAGTTCTCTGTACATACATAGATTGTTGGTTTAAACTGGACTTGGCTTTAAGGAGACAGCTACCACTTTTACTGTAGCACTGAGTCTGAGTACCGAGTGCAGACTGGTCACGTATTATTATCGCTTTGCATTACCCAACACGAAGCTTGTCCAGTTGCCAGCCAGGGCATTCATTTGATTTCGTTGCCAACTTATAGGCGTTGTGCATTTGACTCCAACGCTTTGTGCTTTGACCACGTTGTTTGGATGTTTTTCGGGGCGTTGACAGCGTCCGTCAGATTGTCAACTGACCAGGTCGTCAGGTCGTCGGGTCGTCAATTGATGGCGTTGCTGATAACGTGAGTTGCTCGCCTGGCAGACCCACTAATTTTTTATGGTAACCGTCACGAGGCCGCTATGGGTTTGGTTGGGTTCTTTTCCTCCTGTTTGTTGGCCAAATGTCAAATTGTTTTTAGAGCTGTTCCGACTCTAGTTTTTCCTTTTCTTTGATTTGCTTTTGTTTTTTGTCAGACATCTTTTTTATTGCTATCGAGTTTGCGAGCTTGCTTTGTAATCTGCGTTTGTGTGATGTCTCTGTTTTGTTGCCTGCTTTTAGGCGCGCCTGGGATTTCAGTGCTACTGACTAGGCCCTGGGTGTAACCGCAATGTGTTCAAAGCAACCAACAGGAAACTCGAAACGTGCTCATTTCGATTGTGTTTGAGACCAAAGCCATAGCTGAGGTACACAATTGGCGGCCAACTCAATTAAAGACTTGCGGTCTCTTTGAAATCACTTAAAGCTAAAATGGAATAATTCAAGAGCATCCAATCAATAAATTCACAGCAATACATTGCAATGGCCTTTTGAACTACTGCGGGAATTAAATAAAACATTTAAGGGAAATTATTCTCTCAAATTAATTATACTGTAAATATAATTTCCACAAAGCGAAACAATTATTCAACTCAAAATTCCAAAATAATATTTTATTTGGCAGAAATGTTAATCTTTTTACTTAAAAAAATTTTAGAAAATATTATGTTTTAAATAAATTTAAATTTTTCGATTTTTCAAGATTTAAATTAAGAAAAATTTGAGAATGTTTTACACTACATTATGTAAATAAAATAACTCACATATATTTACTATTATCCTAATTGGTTTAAAAATGTTGTACCGTTTAAGTTGAATAATATAAGACTTTACTAAACTTTTTCGATCCTAATATTCCTCCTAATCTAATCTCGTCAACCAAACAAACTGATTTGATTACTACACACCTACAACATTTTTTTTTGTACTATATATGTAGTGTCTAATAAGGACAAATAAACATTTATATAGGGTTGATAATAGATATTTTAAAGATTTATAATAATTAGATACAACTGAGTAATTATGTGAATAATTTGAGTTCTAGCTAAATACTCTACCTTTATTTAATAGACCGTAAAAGTGCCTCTGCAATGCGTCATACTTCCTCAGGTTGAAGAGTATTTATTGGCCGCTCATTTCTGATTATAAATTAGTACCTTGCATGCCTGATCGGCTCCGAAATATTGTTACTCCAAATTGGCTAACCTTATGACTCTGTGTGTGCGGCATTAATTAATTTTATATTCATTAGAATATCTATAATTTATCTGAAAATAATTTGCGTAACAAAATTCAAAATGCATGGAAATCATCTTAATGGTAAATCTCAAATCAATTTGCCAAAATACCGCACATGCACACACACACACACACACACACACACACACATATGTAGAGATAGATACATTTAGATACAGACACATAATTGTGCAGGAACGTGCAATTGGGCAAGATATAATCACAGGAATTTATCTAAAATAGTCAGGAGGTCGTTGAGGCCATCTACAACGTCAACGACGACGTCGACGGCGACGGCGACGGCGACAATGTCAACGGCATTTACATAAGCGCTCGATGGCCATTTTGTATATGTGTGTATCTTAAGCGAACTGCATGCCGTTGAGATGCAACCCGCAGATACACAGGAACTGCAATTGAAGACATTTGTCATGCGAAGAGTTTTGGTTAAGGCAAAGCGATTTACGGGACGGTGATGGGGATGGGGATGGAGATGGGTTGGTGCATAGCTGAGGTAACTGCAAGTTGGTTAATTATAACGGCTTCTGCTCAAGCAGACGGAGTGATTAAAGGCAGTAGGCGGGGCAATTGTAGCCGGCGGTTGTGCAGCAAATTGCAATTCCAAGAGACCCACCGGAAGGAAGTGTAAAATTCAAATATGACAAATGACATGAACTTAAGCGGCTGCTGCCCTTGCTGTTGTTGTTGCCTGATTCTAACCAGAACTGAAATACACAAACACACAACTGCATACACCCACACACACAAAAGATTTATTGTGTGCGGTATGTGGAAATTATGAATATCTTAATATTGTGGCATAATTTTCAGTTGGAAAGGGGTTCAAGTTTGAGCTTGTCTACTCGTAACTTTAATTAATAATTTTGTAATTTATCAATTTATATTCTAGACTTGTGCACTTGCTGGCATGCAACTTGATTGCATACTTGCAGGCGCAAAAGCAAATATTATGACAAAATTCACTTCAAATCAATGCAAAGGTCCTCACCGGACCCAGTTTAAGTAGAAGATGCCAAGTAGCTACTGTTAAAAGAAGACATTGTCGGTTGTATATGTTTTGAGCGCTCAATTTATCAATATTTAATGTTGATCCCTTGGAAGCGTTGATTTTGTTGCATCAACTGATGCAAAACACACTTTCATACATAAGCTCATGAATATATTGCAGATTATGTGACCTTACAGACTTGTATTCTGAACAATAAGCCTATTGTGGCTGGATCTTAATACTAGAGCCATAAGCCTATTGTGGTAAATTAGCTGGTAAATAGAAGCTGAAAAGCTGTTTATCGACTATTTCAGATGTGCAGCACAAAGTTAATTAATTATAATGCTATATTCACGCAAATACGTTAAGAAATTACGGTAGTTATGTAATAACTGTCTAGCTGATGAAAATTATAACAACTTAAAAACTCTACAATATATTTTAATACAGTTAAGGGTAAGTCTCTGGGAACCACAAAAGTTAATTTGTCTTAATAAATGAAATAAGTCGATTTTAGATTTTATTAATCTAACTAGGAAAATAATATTCAGCATAATTCGACAATAAGTTAAAGATGCGAGGTTAAATAATAATAGCCTATTGTAGTAAGAGAGCGAGACAAATCAAGGCAACAAGGAACGTACCTATAACCTATAACAGATTATAACCTACATCTGGTAATAGATTTTAATGTATATATTACAATTGAATTTTCTCTCCATAATTGGCTGACACAAAAACAATTTTATTGAATATAAACGACCACTGTTTTTTAAAAATAGTTTAAAATATGTTTTACATAATAAATATTACATTATAAAATCAGTACTTCTACCTAAAAGAAGTTTAATCTTAATCGGAAATAAGTATTTAGCAAATAGCTCAATTGAAAAATTCAGAATTCCTTTGATTATCTTAAAATTGGTTTAGTTTTAAAATAATTCATGCCGAGCTCTATTGAATTAAAACTAAAGTAAAAGTTATAACTGTTACTTCACAGACGACACATTAAATATTACAGTACCTAAAAATTGTTCATTGTCTTCCAGTCACGAGTCTTTTGTCAGCTGTGAAGTACTCTGTAAAACTTTCCACTCAAACTTTGGCCATTCACACGCAGGCACACATATGTATATAGAGAGAAATGCAATCAAGTGAAATGTAAGCCAGATCAAAAACAAACACTTGGCACACTTTCCAGCAATTCACATACAGTTTCCAGTTACAGATTGTTTAATTGTATTTGAGCTTTAATCAAAATATATGTTCAAACATATATATATGTTGTATATAGTATATCAACTTGTCTTTCTATACCAGATGGGTTAGAAGCTGCATCGAATGGGGGCAGAAGTGTTCATGTGTGCCACATTAGGTTTGATTTTGCTCTCAGTTTACACACTTTGATTTCAATTACAAAGTTGCTCAAGAGAAACAATAACATCAAATTGCTGGGCATAACCTCTATAGAAATGCCAGCTGCAAGTTTTATGCGCACCACAAATTGCATTAGTTCTCCTCCCCTCTCTCAATCCATCTATGGCCCTATTCCTTCACATCCCTTAATCAACCCAACAGGGTAGAATCGCTTGAAGAAAACCTTGAGGCAAGTTGTAAGCGCCACAAGTTGCATGTTAGCAACGCGTAAATTTTTTTGTTTATTACCTCAGCCGACAGACAACGGACAGACAACAGAACGAGCAAGTTTTATGTGTAGCAAACAGACAACAGACAACAGACAACGGACAACAACAAATGGCTTACTAAATTTTTTAATTTATTTCCAAGTTGCATTGTACGGCGGAAGCGTTTAAAATCGTAAAAGTGGCCACGCCCTGCCCACCTCAATGCACTTCAAGTATAATTAATTGCACTTTAAATTTGTTTACAGCTTACAGATTATTTATAAGATTCTTATAACATACTATGGCTTTTCATTACTGTTTTAAAAAAACATATAAGATATCGTAAAAACATAAACAATTTAGTTAATTTTTAAAGTTTAATCAAATATTTTAGTATTGAAAACGCAATTAATGCTTGCAACTTACTTTTGTATTTATAAACTTGTATTTGTTTGGCATGCGTGGAAACTAGGAAATATATAGTTACATATGAAAGTTTTACAACTTTTATGATGATTATCATTATTTAAAAATTGTTTAAAATCATAAATTGTTTTAAAATTTAATTTTGGGATATTATGCTCTATAATTTAAATTGTCCTTCAGCCATGGAAACAATTGCCTTTGTTTTTCTTTACTATTTAATTTATCAATCAATAATAGCATCTGTGCCGGGTAGTCAGGGTATCTATTTTGAATTGACAAGTTGTGACAAACCCATTCACTGAGAACCACAATTCAACCGCACAGGCCATGTCAATTGAAGCCACGACCAACAGTCAACTCAAGCTACTGCACTCGATATAATCACATGCTAAATCACTTGACCAAGTAGCTACTACAAACACACACACACACACACCGCACACACTTCAATACTTATCTATATGCATAAACCAAGAAAGGAGAAAACCCCCTCAACTGAATTTTAGCCTCTTACATTGCTTGACGCCATTGGAACTTACGCCTTTCGCTCTAAAACTTACCCCACAGACAAGGAGCATAAAGCACATTCCACAGACACCCAAAACCAGTTGGTCCTGCAACTCTAGCCAAACCCAATGAGCCACTTCAGCCTGGCCACATAAAGTGTCATTAGCTCGAGTGGAGGAGCTACTCCTAGAGCTGAGAGAGTCATACTGACTATTGCAACAGCGAGTACATTTGCCAGATTACATCGCAGTCTGCCGCTAAGCAAATAAACGCTAAAGCATAAAAATATGAAATTATTTGCTTAAAAAGAAAATCCAAAAGAAAAGCAAACATTCTTTTAAGTTGCATGACTTTGAGATGCTCTGTATACAGCTATTTATATTACATTCCTATTATTTATATTTATATAATTTGTGTTTTCATCTTTATAAATATATTTTTATTTAGATTTTGATTGAAATTAATATAAATTTTCTGATATTTATAATTTGGGTATTCTTTAAGTTAACTCATTGAAATTTACCTTAAAATGTTTTTTTGATATTTGCCCAAAGACCAAAGACTGTCATAAATGCTGATTACTGTCCTGCTTGGTTTTCTCTTACTCTTTGCTGTTGCTGTTATTTATCTTTTAGACAAGAGTTTCCATTGCTTTGTGGTGGATTTTAATATTGGCATTAAGTAGCTATCATTGCAACGTTGGACCATTCGAAATGAAGTGGCAACTTGTTTATTATTGTTATTATGGTCTGTTTATCTTTTTTCGTTTGTTAAAGTGAATTGCGAGTAGTTTTTCGAGTGTCTACTTTTCAGCTACTTATTTTCTTTTAATTAAAAAGCAAATTGCTCTCAAACTAACTCTCTCTCTCGCTCACTCTATTTCTCTGTCTGTCTCTATCATTAAGCTGATTGAAAACTGCAAAACAGAACGAGGCTTGAAGTAAGTAATTTGGCAAAGGTAAATAACAAATAATAATAAATTGGATACCGTGTCGATTTTTAAGTGCTTCTAATGAAAAAACTGCCAACTTGAAAGCTGGAAACAGAAACTGCTGAATAGTTAAAGGCCTCGCACCATACAAATAAGCACTTGAGCCACGAAATGTTGAAAATAACCAACCGCATAATGACCACAGTAAGGACTGCAATCCTAGAATGTAATAGTGTAAGTGTGTGAGTGTGTGGGGAGTCTAATGACTTTAAAACGTATGCAGCAAAGTCAAAAGCATGCACTTAGTGACTATTATAGCCATGTTAATCATAGATGCCAGCATAATGGTAACTAAGAACGCAATGAACGTGCATGACGAGCATGTAAAACACAGAACACACATCAGTCGGTGGAAAGGGGGTTATATACATAAGTGCCATAACATATTGTATAAGGTGCTTCAATCAATGATCTTTAAATAAGTACGTGCATGAATTCTATAATTATTAATGCAATTGTGAAAATTCCCAGATTGGATATAGTTTTGATTTGAGCTTTAACTTCAGATGTGATGAGAAGGTTTGATATGTGTATAAATAAGATAATAAATAGTTTATAAAAATAGTTAACAATAAATGTTGATTCAACACTAATGAAGTCAGCTTCTCTGACTATATCAGAATGTATTCATAATTCTTTTTTAAAATATTAAGCTTATATTTTAAATTACCAGATAGAAGTTTATCGTTTATTCAATTCGACACACACATAATCACTTCTCATCTTTCTAAGCCTTTATAACCAACAATGTTTAATTTGTCGCCATTTGTTATTTAAATGTATTTCATGGCTACCGCTTATATTTAAAGACAACATTAGCATTATTTTTCGATAATCTTAACCACCCCCCAATGGCAATAACTATGATGAATCACGATGACACGACAAACTTTCAAATCTAAAACTTTTTTCAGTTGAGCTTTTTTAACAATTACCGTATGCTTTGGGACCAATAAACTAGGGACAGAGCCCATTCGTAATTAGGCTGGTTACACTCAAATTGTGTGGTGAGTTTCCGACAAATCCAACACTCGCCCCAATTGAAAGATAACGACCTCTCAGACCAGGTGGAAAACATAGGAATGAGCATAAGGAAGCGTCAGAAAAAATACACAAAAAAAAGAAAAATGCTGGGAGTAAAGAAAAGCAACGAAATATGCGCAGTCGCCAAGTAAGAAAATCTCGTGGCACATACAAGAATGTAAGCAATAAGCACCTTAAAATGCATATAACTATATAATATATATATTTACATACATATTTGAAACAAATCATCAAATTACAATTGCAAATTGGATATTGACCCATAAGGCAGCTGGTAATAAACATTAAGTAAAATTGAGGCATCAAATTAGTCAATTCACGTGTCATTTACAAGTATAACGTCACGACAAACATTTAACAGCGAAATTTGCCATGCCACGTTTTCTATAGCATACTTAGTGGCGCCTCTCTGCGCATTACATAGAATGTATCTGTGTATCTCTGGCTGTGCATGTGTGTGTATGTGTGCGTCGCGTATTTATTTATTATTTAGCAGCAACAGCCTATCGCATGTCCTGGTAGGCGTACATTTTCCCACTTTCAATGTCTTCGCATTGGCGGCTTATTTCGAACTTCGGTATTTCTTCGTATCTTTGTGCATACATGTTTGTGAGTGTGTGCCTGCTTATTTGGTATAAACATATTTCCTTTCTTTTTTATGATTTTCTTAATTTTTCGTGCTTTGAGAAAAGTCACAGCTGTGTCACGCATTCAATTTGCAGTTTTTGAGCTTAACAAAAATTACGCATACACCACGAATGCCAAACATTCTTAATACAATTACGTTATGAACTCGGGGTCTGAGAACCGTTTCACTAGCTGTCTAACTTTCATACAGTAAAATGACAACTTTAAATTTTGGAAGACAAAGAAAAATGAATGTTATATTTATACAAATAATTATTAAATCAATCAATCAAATGAAAATCATGATTTAAAGACCATTTGAGTAACAATAAGTTTTAAATTTTAGCTGTAAATTTCTTAGCATGTATAAATTATATAATTTACCAACTAACTTTATTGAAACGACAATATTTTTCAATTTTACGCATTAAATGCAACCCATCCCACGTAGATTCTTTTATTTCACCACTGAAATTTCCCTCGTCGTTACTAAAAATCCCTTTCAACTAAACGCTTGAAAATGAGCTACAAAAGTGAAAACATTTTAGTAACGCAACGCAATCCAAGAGTTGAACATCGAATGAAGCTTGTCGAAGCTCATTAATTTATGGGAATATTGCCCTAAATTATGTAATAAAAGCTTTCAAAATAATACGAATTTTATTAATTTGTTAGGAAAATTGCTAAATTAACTTAACTTTACATTGAATGCACTGTTCATTTTATTTACATAGTTATAGTTGGAAATAGTACAGTAATCCGCACAAATACCAATCATTTGTTAAAAACTTAAAGCAATTTATGATAAGCTTACATGTAAATTAAATATGCGAAATTTACCCTTACACCCTGTTGCTATTTAAATTGGACATATTATGCAGAGAGAAACGTCTGTGAGAAAAATAATAAGGCACTAATATGTATTCTAAAAAAAAATTATAGTTTTCAACATGTTTAATTTTACTAAACATACTTTTTTGTCTGATATCCAACTGTGTTTTGTAAATAGTATAGGGTATATTTTAGATAATTACTTAAATTTTGCAGAACTATTTTGACAATGTTTCAAGCAATGGCAATTGCGAAATTGCACTATGCAATATACGAATCAATTATAAATTCACATTATAGCTGACATCAAATGAAATGGAATGTTATAATAACAACAAAAGCGATGAAAGTTCAAAGCAACAATTCCCAACAACAAAACAACAAATTTTCATTAAAACGAATATTGCAGCAAACTATAAAGCATAATGGGGATTGGTTAAGAGAATCAGGAACCTAAGGGGTTTGTACTTCTCTCAAGTGTCACTTACGATGCAGACTCCAGGTTGTGGTTTCCATTCACCGTCTATCTCTTTTTCTCTCTGGCGAAACTTTCACAGCAATGAAATGAACTTAAAACTGCAACACGTTGACATTGACTTGAAATTCAAATCAATTTTGCAATTGCAGAGAGAGTTCAGACCCAGACCCCAGAGTTGACCCAGCAGTCAGCAGTTGAAGTAGTTGGTCTCCAGAGGAAGTGGGAGTGCATGGGGCTGCTTTGTAATGCCGTAAATTGAATTCAATTAATACGTTTGTAAATGTCATCAGACTGTGCCGTACGGCAGCTCTTAACTGTTGCCCCAGCGGCATTTTAGTTTTGAAATATCAGACCGAAGGCTTTTCAATTCCATGAGTCCATAAACTGTTGGTCAGAAGAAAAAAAAAATGCCAGCTACAAGTTGAAACTCGAAATTGAAAATATGATGTTGATTTATGCTGTATTCTGGTAGGTCACAAAAGTCAGTCCAATTAGCTCCTGGAAATGTACTTAATACTGACACATTTCCTGCATTTGTAGCTCTGCTAGACATTTGGTCATCAATTTGGGCCAATGAGTTGACATTTGAGTAAATGAAAATTAAAGGAAAAGTTAATTTAATGAAATTTTGTAAACTTTCATTTTATATCTAGTGCAAATGATATAATCAATTTTTGCTAACGTCATCAATAGGCAGAGAAAGCGTGGAATCATTATTATATTATGAATCAGCGTCAACAGACTGTATATGATATACAAACAAGGAGTTTTAATATCAATAATCGTCAAGTTTGAAATGTAGACTTCTTAAATATTTAGACAGATGAAGCTAATTAATTATTAAGTTTGTTACAACAGTACAACTCGGAAGCTAGGCTGGGTTCACAAGAGGTCCTCAAAATCTAACAAACAGCCGACGCCCATTCTGACCTTTTAAATACATCTGGTTTCTTAACCCAGAACTATGCAGCTTTAACTCTGGACTCTGAAGAGTTTTATTTTTTGTAAAAAATCTTGTCAAAAGTGGCACAACATTTGACATGCAAACTTGCCTAGCTCTGTCAAAGCTTCACCAATTTTATTGTGTTTGCAAAAATAAATTTATTTCCAAACTTTCAAGGGTATATCTTAAGAAAGCTTGGGCTTTAAACGATCTAATTACTAAAATCTGAGCTTTTAATTTAAAAAGTTTCGATAATTTGGGGTTCATTTTAACAGATCGTGCTCAAAGAGCAGCTGCCTCATTAAAACGAAAACAATATCTAATTGATTTTTCATTATTCCCGCACTGCGCTTATTTTACGGTAATTAATTTGAACTCCCATGAGAGCGTGTATGCTTCAACTCGCTGTTTATCACTCTATCTATCTCTGTTTAGCTAAACAAAGTTAGAATGGTGGCCATCCGAAACACTAAAAGCCAACAAACTGCGGCTGCAATTAATTTTTCGTACAAATTTAACGCGAAAATCGCGTAAATAATCAAAAATTAGATCACAACAGCTGCTATGCTGCACAGACCCGCACGTTCACGTCCACACACACACACACACGTGCCACGCCTTTGCCCCAAAATGGTTTCCAGTGATTGCGGCGAGTTGTCGGGCTTTGCTTAGGCCTCGCTCTTGTCCCAGTCCCAGTCCCGGCCAGTCATGAAACAATAATGTCCACAAATTGGCGCCACAAGCTGTTGGTTCAATGAGAACACACACCATACGCACACACACGCACGCACACACACACACGCACACTCACAGACATACGCACTGGTTGCGTCTGTAGCACTTCCTCTGTGGCGCCATATTGAATTTGTGCCTGATGCCTGATGCGTGGTGCGTGGTGCCTGTTCTCTGAGCCTGAAGGCTCCTCTCAGTCGGTTCTGGCTCTGTTTTTATTTGCCTGCTTGTTTTCTGCTGGTTAGCTGCCTGATTTTGCAACTAGAGACTCAACAAGGCTCGTTGCCGCGCGTGTTGCTAACGAAAATACAAGCAAACATATTGCCTGCCTCTTCAGTTATTGTTGGTTTAGTTGCTTCTCCTGCTGCTTTTGTTGTTGTTGTCGTTATTGCATGTCAGGAGACACTGCCACACTCCTTCTTCTTGTTATTTAAAATGCATTGTGGCTCTGCACCTAGCATAGATTTGGGTGCCAACCAACTTTCAATGAATTTTTAAGTCGCATGCCATCCAGATTAACCTACATTCTCGACTTTGTAACTCTTCAAATTGTTTGCAGCTCCTTTGAAAATGCGTATGCTTAATATGCAGTCAACAAGTGCGATTACGCATTCATCTAACCTGTTTTTACATCTCACAAATAATTACAAAAGCTACTAGTTCAATATTTTAACAATTTCATTAGAGCATTAAACTAAAAAAAAAAAATTTATTTTAATAAATAAACAGCTTTACCTAAGATTTCTCAAAGTCTTAAAAGTGTTCATAAAAATATAATTCGATAAATTTATATAGCAACTTCTTTATCGTTTTGTTTTAAATTTTCATTTAAATCTAAAGTTTAAAGTGTAACTTAATAATTTACTGCGTATTTAAGAAAGCTTTAATTGAGCTGACATATCGAAATAATACTTATAAACAGATAAGTATATTTTTTACACTTTAAAGCAAATATCAGTTTAATCCCATACACATATTTATTTAACAATAACAATTGGCTCTCGATTCATTCAGTCCGTTATGTTGTCTTGTGGCTTATTTTGAACTGAATTTCTTCTGGCCTAGATTTAGCTCATTTCGTGGCATATCACATATTCGTATGGTATTTGCCATTTGCAACTCGCCTCGAACTCTAAACCAATTAACACAGCAGCAACTAAAAATTGCCTATGAAATTTCCATGTCAGACTATAAACAACAATTAAAATTTTATCCACAATCGCAAAACACAAAGACACAATAAAACAATTTGCGGTTTTTGGCACATATTGCGAGAAAAATACAAAATAAATAAAATGCAGAAAACATTCACAATGTGGTTAAACACTCAAAACTACAATATAAGTTAAAAAAAAAAAAAAAACAATTAAATAATAAAATCAAATAAACAAATATAACAAAAAATGTCAATAAATGTTGTAGATATTCAAATCAAAACGACAGAAAAAAAATCTCCAAATTCCAGATAGTGTTTAAGGCTGACCCTAACTAAAACAATCCGAAAACCTCTCTGCAGATGTATTGGTTACAATGTGGCTTCTTTTTTTCCCGAGTCCCTTTTTTTTGCTCTTTTTTATTGGCGCCTCATGTTTATGTTGTCAGGTTGTGTTGTCTTTTTCTTTTTTTCCTTTTTTTTCCTGTTGGCCGTGTAAACGAGTCAATTGTTTCCGCTTCGACGATGAGGCAATCGACTGCGTCTGTTTTTATGGGTTTGAGTTTGGATTTGGGTTTGGATTGGGGTTTGTGTTTGTGTTTCTCCTCGTTGTTGTTATTTTATGGTGTTGATATTGGCAACATCCGTTTTGGGAAAACTTTCTGCTATGTGTCCGTCGACTGAGGGGGCGTTCTGACATGGGCTAATAAGCTTGTTTCAGTCTGTCATTTTAAATAGAGATGAGAAACAATCGCATTTCACTTTGATTGCTCATTAAATGGGTTCCAATTTACTTATTTATAAGAAAGGGTTTAGCTAAGCATTGAATAAGTTCTCAATTGTTTTAGCATTCTCAGAATATACAGAATGATTTCAACATACATATGATTTCCATAAATATGGTTATTTCAAAATTAAGTCTATATTTGTAAACTTAGGTTTGAACTTAGGTTAACTTTTAAACTTTTGTAATCTATGATAAGTATGGTATGTCTTTGTTTGCTGCGAGTTAAATAGTTAAAAAAAGTTCCCATATTATACAAATTTTTTACTCAAGTTAACGAGTTTTGGAAATAAAAGTTTTTAAATCAAATTAACTATATCAGGAATTTATTATATTTGACATGTAAACACTGTAGACTTTTAATTGAAAACGGCCAGAAAATTATGCTTTGATCAACCCAGTTCCTTATCTGGTTTAATATCAATAGATTCTTTCCGAATGAATCCCCCTTTAGAACCCCTCGGCAGATCTTATAAGGATTATCTAGCGATTCAACTGCTGTTACCCCGTGAAGGGGCACATTTTAAGAGAGACTCATTAACATTCCCATAGGGTAATTGCCAGTTACAATTTGCGCATCTTATGTTGGCACTTGGAACGTCAACTACAATACATAATTAACCCTTATTTGCACACTTTATGACCCGCACCATAAAAAGGCCATTTAAATTACAAGGCGCAGAGCACAAAGAGTTGGCCATTTGGTAAGTGCTGAGCAATTTGTTGATGACTTCGAGTGAGGCCATAAAAAGCGGCCAATTGGCAAAGGTGAAAGAATGGTAAGAATCGGCTTTAAGGCAAATTGTTTGTTTGTGACCTTAAAGCTGCTTACAATTTGGCCGCACTCTAGACAAGCCGCTTAACTTGCATAATCCAAATATCTGGCCCAAACGCACTGCAGACTCTTGACCCTTTTTTCATTCCTTTTTGGGCCAAGTGCCATCAAAGTTGAATGCGAGTGCGTGTCTTATGCGGGCTGTGGTCATCATCAAGTGGGTCCGCTCCCCAAAAAAATACAGAAGAAGAATTGCTTGTTAGGTCATAAAAATTCAATAGCTAGGGGTTCAATTTGTGACCAACCCCTAACAGGAAAGCTTTAAAACTTAACTACGACCAGGGTGCACTGACATTGTCTGCGATTGCTAATGCAACTGAATTGAAACTGGTTCTCTGACATTGTCATTTAAACTGGTTCCCACTTTTATGATCATTAACTGAGGGTTGAGCTTTTAAATCGCATCTAACCCTACTGCAACTTTTAAAGACTTCTCACAATAATTCTCAAGTTGTTAACGTCCATGCTGAGTAAGACTGTCCAGAGTTCTCCTGATCAAATCACAACCTTGTGCAGTGGCATTATCGCAAACAATGAGGTCATAACCGAGTTGCGATTATTGCTAATTGAAAACTTTAACCAATATCTCGCCCTGTGTGAGCTCTGCTCACATTGAGGCAATTTTTGTAGGCTCGAAAGAGCTGACTTGATAATAAATGTAAAATAAAGACAAAAGCTGTGGAACAGAGAACATAAAGCTGAATATTGTTGATCAAGATATACTTTATCGGATCATAAATTTTCACAAAATCATTATACTCTTTTTCGACCATTTGTAATAGAAATATTGTAATTAGAATGCAATATCCAATGCAATCGCTTTTCAAGAATCTTAAAGATATTGTTTTTTAATTCTCATAAATTTTCAATAAGATTTTGTGAAAATAATTGGTTAAATGTAGCTATTAAGTAGAAAACTATAAAAATACTTAAATATCTCTTGGTTAGGAAAAGTTTACATGAAATGTTAGTTGAACATTTAAAAACATCCAAATAAAACTGATTAGAAAAGTCACAAAAACCTACAAATATTTAATGTAATTCTCTACAACAAGCTAAATCGAATAATGTTTAGAAATATATTTTTATTTACCAAAATTTTTTTAATAATTACAAATGCTATTTGAATGAATGTTACAAGTGATTTCTACTCTAAACGATTTTTGGATTTTTTTCTTCTTTTGGCACTGGACGTGCTAGGCATTTGACCAAGTGAGGAATAGCCCGTCGAAGTAGAGTCACAACTCTGGCGATAGGTACGCAGTGGCTTTCGTCTTAGCCAGACTCGTATGAGGAAGTTAATCTCACCCTTAAATGCCACCATGGGCTTAATCTGAAACATATTAAATTTATTAAGATTTATATTAGAATTTTTTATTCAGGAATTAACTTACCCTTTCCTTAAGTGCTATTTTATGAACATGCCAGAGAAACTCAGCCATGCCAATAATAAAGGAGATAATGATGCCAACAATGAGAATCACAAATAGGCCACCCACTGAATCCATATCAAACTGACCATCATCATTGGTAGACTCAATATTATCACAAGTTGTGTCATTCGTATGAAACCATTTATTTCGGATCCTATAGAGCTCGCCCTTCTCGCTGAGCCTTAGTATGCCCACACTGAGATTCGATCTAAAGTTAGCATCTGATGGGAAAGAGAGAAGGGTAATTCTGTATACATTCAAAAGTCGATTAACTTTACTCAGTGATCTTACTCAATGGCACTGCAATTCCGTAATGCTTCATTCCGAAACTTTCACCTAACTGAGTTAGCTTACACTCCTTTTTCGTATAGTATTGTAAACTTGTTGTTTCCATTAGATAGGCATACTTTCCTTTATTCAACATGACACGTTCGACACCCTCTTCATTGTTTTTAGTGAAGGCATCAGGTTTTACAGACAACATCTTATTCCAGGCAATACGATTTTCAGTATCATTTGATTCCGAAAAGTAAACAGAAGTAGCTCCTCCTCGAAGGGTTCCGAATTGCACCTTATTCTGATCCACCAGATCATGCAAAGAATTAATGCTTCCAGTCAATTTCGACGAGGTTATAAATGCAGCCAACTTGGCTATATATGTTTGAGAGACGAGCAGAGCAAATATCCACCAGAAGGCTGTCAGCAGACGCATGGGAGCACCTCTAGAAGTAAAGAAATAAAATAAAATATATACATATATAAAAAAAATGCAGTAAGCTACAGTGTAGCAAGCTCGACAGTAGGAGACCCAGTACTTTTTGAGTGCAAAGCGTTCACTTAAGTTTGTTCTTCAATGTTGCGTACCATCAATAGATGGCGCCACTTGATAAACATAGAGGCCGCTAGCGTCTCTTTTTCTTTCTTTTGCCTGTAACATTGTTAGTTAAATAACTTCCGCGTTTATCAACCGATTGGAATGAAACTTTTAGGACAGGTTTGGACTATAGCGAGTATTATATATACCAAAAAATTAAGGCGCCAGTCTTAAAGGTTCTCTTGTAATTCGTCTTTAAAATTTTGTTTTTCAATTTCCGGGGGCGGAGGGGGGCGTGGCAAAAATCTAAAACAAACTTGATCAATGCAAGATATAGATGAACCAACATGCCAAATTTGGTGTCTCTAGCTCTTATAGTCGCTGAGATCTAGGATCTCATAAAAGTGACAGACAGACAGACGGACAGACGGACAGACAGACGGACATGGCTATATCGACTCGGCTGTTGATGCTGATCAAGAATATATATACTTTATGGGGTCTGCCACGCCTCCTTCTGCCTGTTACGCACATTTTTTTTGCACAAACGTAATAGACCCATTTGTACTTTTTTAAAGTACTGGGTCTAAAAATATATTAATTAAAAACTTTGTATCGAGATGTATAAATAACTATATTGATTATTGTGTTATCTTTTTAATACTATTCTAGCTAAATTGAACCGTCGAGATCAAGGCATGGTTAAGGTTGAGGGAAAGGTCCTCACATAAGGTAGGACAATCATTCTACAATTGTGTATTATTTTGGATGGCTTGCTTGACTGAATCGACAAGTGATTCTGTGATAAAATTATATATTTAATACTCCTTATAGCAAAACATACCTGGGCAACAGATCGCAACCCTGATTAAGTATAGAACCAATAACAAGCCACATGGTATTGTGCAAATGCCAAGTATTCTCTAGCTCCACCTCATCATCCTCGTTCCGAACCGGCGGCTCCCATTCATATGGATCCATGCGACCGACCAGAATCAATGCCAACGCTGAAATTAGCATAGCAACCATAACATGGAACCACACTTCCATATCGTAGGGATTGAGAAAGCCATAGATATTTGGTTTTTCTGGTGGCTGCCTGTATCCCAGGATGCTAATGCCCAACTGCATAAATGGCACTGTAAAATCTACAACTGTACGACGCGCCTGAGTGATGGTCAAATCACAGATGCCAATCTGTGCATTCTGTTGGGTGGAAAGAGGAGGTTTGATTTAATTATGATGTATTGAAATTTATTGTTGGGTACTCACATTGTCGATTAGCTGCCTAATTATGCCATCCCATTCATCAGTCTTGGGATCATAGCTACCATATTTGTTATCCCTCACTGGCTCGAAATGGAAATCAAATTTACATTCCTTAGCCAGAGAATAGATCAAGTCCACAGCGTATCCCTCGAAACGTTCATTGCCCTCGAAGTGCTGTCCTTCTGGTTCCTCACTTTCAATTTTAAATTTGTTCAATTTGAGTTTATCTATTTTATTTAAGTATTTATACTAACCGCCAAGCGAAGTAGGGTCTGCCCACCCGTGTGGCTATCGTATATTTAATACCCTTTTGTGAAAAATCTTCCTTCTTCTCAAGACGTTGCTGTCTCAGTGTGTTTGTTGAGTTTTCTTTGATCTTGTTAAAGTCCACCAGATGAAACTCTTTGTTCCAGATGTGTGTAACACGATCGATAATCGGATTGTAAACCTCTAGATTAAAATCCTCCCGTTGACCATCGGCAGTTATTTGTAATCGTTGTGTCTTATAAGGCGGCTTCACTTGCTTTGGTGTAAGCTTAAAATAACAATGGATATTACAGAGGTATTTTTAAAAAAAAAAAAGTTATCACAAATCCAACCTCTTTCATCTGCTGCACTAGAAGCGGTCCTGGCTGCCAGAAGCCACGCCCACATCCAAACTGAGGCGTATAAAACCCGGAACGTTGACTCAATTGTAACGCGGCATTATAAAAGAGTACAACCGCATCGTATATCAGTTGAGTGGTCAATGAAGCAAACTGTTGTAAAATAAAAATGATTATTCTCCAGACTAAATTGAAAATGTTTTGGCTTAGCTCACTAGGTCCTCTTGTGTCTCATCGAAAACATCGATTTCATCATGTACTGGAGGAGGAATATAGTTTCGTATTCGTACAGCAGCAACAACAGCTCGAAATTCATTTGAATAGAACCGATCGATGCCACTGAGATGTGTATCCAGATTGGTTAGAAATAGATTCTAAACAAAGAAAAAGAGAGTGATAAGTGGATTGGAGAGGAAAAGTGATATTAAAATATCTACTCACATTAAATGATCCAGTCATATTAAAACCAATCGAGGCATTGACCACATCTGTTATTATATCAGTGGAACAGTCAAGCAGCACATACTTCTCACGCGAATTGCTAATACGTTTCCAGAGTACACGATAGTCGTCGCCACGCTGAAACTCTTGAAGCTTAATTCCAGTTTTATGAACCTGCTTCCAGGCAAAGATGTGCTGCAAACGTGCGAGATCTAAATCAGAGAATCAATAAGTGAGTTACTTCAAAGAAACTATCCAGGGATAACTCACGTGCATCCCGTTCATAGGCAATAGTAAATGATTTCCAATTAAATGATTTGCTGCTCAGTATGTCAGAGAAGGCAGAAGATAGTATAAGTTCCGAGGGAGCAACATTGATGGTCATCTGGTGGTTGAGACGATCTCGTAATGATTGCTGGGGATGCCAATCGAATTGTAGATGCGGAATACCCGTCATATTGCAGAGTACCCCAACGATATCTGAAAATTATGTGATAGATCATCATTCAAGTTTTAATACCCATAAACACTTTTGTTTAGAATGATTCGGTGAACTAACAAAACATACAATGAAAGTGGCGAGCAAAACAACGCAATGATACAAATGGAAAGACCCAATAGATATACTTGGCACTGTTCCAAAAAACCACTGGCAAGTGTCCCATCTAGTTGGGACCTACATGACTCTACATATACTTTTATACGTTTATTTACTGCAAAGAAATGTGGAACTAATGTTTGCTTTTGCGAATTTTATTTGAAACAACAAGAATCATTAACGAGGTTAGTGGCATATCGAGAATATATATATATATAAATATAAACGAGAATATATGTATAGTATAGTAAAAGCGACTCTCTCACGATCTTTGACTGAAAAACATGACACAAAACGCGCTCTTTCTCTTTAGTATACACGTGTGCTCTGTCTAGACTTTGCGAGCAACAACAATGCCAAATGTCTGGGATGAAATTTTATGACGCTGATTATGTTCAAAAATAATTTAACTTATCGTCTATAGAAAGTTAACTTACCACTGCCTGTCTTTGAACTTGGTCCAAAAATAGCGGCAACACCATTGCCAATTAAGTCACAAGCTAAGTAAATTTAATAAATGGCAATTACTTAATTACTTTTCTATTTCATAGTATTTCAAAGTATTACTTACTGAAGTCCTGCAGCACAATGCTATCATCAATTGTCATATAGTGCTTTTCAGCTTCCAATTTCAGCACTGGACTCAATGCATTTACCTCCTCGACAGCCGCATCAAAGGCCTCAGCCAGTTTCATTTCCGAGTCAAAGAATATGGCGCCTATATAAATTTATTTGAATTACTTGCAGCACATTTATATACAATAGCATATCATATTAACACAAATTGAAAAGTTTAGGTTTAAGTTTATTATTTCTTTAAAAATATATTTGTTTATTGTCTTACCAATTTTAATAACCAATCCCTCATCACTGGCGCCGCTGCTTAAAACTAACGCAATAAGTACTAGGAACTTTACAGTAATCATGACTTTATAGTTAGATCCCTTTAGACATTTCCGATTTCAAAGGAATACATTCATGGTGTTTATATAAGGCGATGCACAAAAAAAAACAAACACTTCACAATTCACTTCATATCCAAATATACGTATCAAACAAAAAGTATCCACATCGAGCGTAAAAAATATTCCTCTCGACGACGACAACACAAAATCTTTGGAGTAGCGACCATATGCCAACTTGGACCTAACCGGAGCGCTGATCAAGAGGCACTGAGCTAGTAGAAAGATAATTTTTTGGACAAAGCAATAGCAGATGTGAGATCGCTGAGGAGAGTGCTGCTTATTTTAGCACCAATTTCGTGGGTGGTGAGCGGAGCCCAAGAGCAATTTGTTTTATGGACAAGACAATGGTCACAGAACAAGAGCACCCCGATCTCTAGCCTATATAGACTGTGACATGAGCTACAGCTGGAAATGAGCCAAATAGATTGAAAGGAAATGTGCCCTGAAATTATGCGTGTCCACAGCCCACATCATATTTAATGTAGGGTATAACAGCATAAAAAATGGCTGCGAGAAAAAACCATAGAAAATTCTATTTATAAGAATATAATCAAAATTCGAATATACATATATAATCATTACTCAATTACTGTATTTTTCTTCAAATATTTATTCAACTGAATCTTACATTTATTAACAAATTTTTGTCCTAAATTTATTCTCTAACTGACCGTCTTGCTACGGGTTTTCTCCTTCGAGCTCCGTCTGGATGCCGAGGATCTTCTAGATGACTTGTCACCACTGCTGCTGTTACCACTCGATATACGCATGGGCTTCTTCCTTACCCAAAACATCAGTGCAAACATGAGTTCGGCCTTTAGAGCCTGCCAGGGTGTAACACGCTCCTCCACGGCCACATTCTGAATATTCCAAAGAAACTCAAAGATACCGATAATAACGCCTGTTACGACTCCACCAGCGAGTACTAGAAAAACACCTCCTAACTCTATGATGGATAACTCATCACCATCCACCTCATGCATCGTCTCACAGGTCACATTGTGATTCTTCCACCATTTGTTCTTAAGCTTATAGAGTTCTCCCTTTTCACTCAGCTGTAGAATCGAAACGCTCAAATTCGTACGGTAATCGGCGCCTGCAAAACAATTTAAGTATAAAGTTAAATATATATTTTACAAAAACCGGAACCTTTTCTTTCATATAGAATGAACTCTAATTCTATAATGATTATATTTTAAATAGGAAAGTTTTAACCCTAAGATATTGTTAATGTGATATGTGGGTAGTTGACAACGAAAAGTTTATTTATTTAAAGTCAAATACCAACTATAAAGCATGTTTCCCTCCACCTTAATTTAATTTTAGTTCAGTTTTTTGGCTTTGTGTATATTTCTTAAACGAAAGCCCAAATTTTTAAAGAAATATTTCTTAAAACAAAATATTTGGAAAATATAGTTTGAGCTGTCAGCAATTGAATTAATTTTTAAGAATAAACAAAGCTAGAATCCTGAGAACTTTAAAGGGTTAAGCCCCATGGATATACTTAATTTAATAAATTTTATATCAAACTTGAGCTCACCTAAGGGCACAGCCAATCCGTAATGCTTTTCACCGATTTGCCCGCCAATCTGTCGTAAATCGCAATGCCGTTCAATATTATAGGTCATGCTGGTAGTCTCCATAAGGAAAGCGTAAGAGCCCTTCTCCTTTTGTACACGATCTACACCCTCCTTGTTGTTGCTGGTGAAAGCTGAGGGATTAAAGCCCTTCATTTGATTCCAGGCACGTTGATAGTCGGTTTCATTCGAGTCTGAGAAGAAGAGTGACGTGCTACCACCATGCATACTGCCAAATTTCACTTTATCCTGTTCAATCAGATCCTCCAAGCTCTTGATGGTACTCTGATATTTGTTGCTGGTCAAAAAGGCAGCCAAATTAGCCGTGTAAGTACTGAGCATCATCAAAGCAAAGAACCACCACATGCCAGTTAGAATGCGCATATGAGGACCTCTGGAATTTGGATGGTGTTTTAGTGTCTTAGCATTCATAAAGAGTTTCACACTTGGAACTTATCAAACCTGGGCAATATATCGCAACCCTGTTGCATAATTGAGCCAACCATTAACCAGCAACTGTTATTTACATTCCAGATATTCTCCAACTCATCGGGATCAACAATAGCAGGATTCGGCGGCATCCACTCGCGATATGAGAGTCTAGGCCACATTATGTCAGGTGAAATGAGAAGCTAATATTGTTTTACACTTACCTGGCAATCAGCACAAAGGCCAATGTCATTACCAATTGTGCGAAAATTATATAGATCCACACATCTGAATCGAAGGGCAACAAAAAAGCAAAAGGATTCTTTGGTTCCGGTTGACTTTTGTAATGCAATATGCTAATACCCAGCTGCATAAAAGGCACTGTGAAATCCACAACTGATCGACGCAGTTGAGTGATTGTCAAATCACAGATTCCAATCTGTGCATGCTGCAAAAGAAAGTATTCCTTGTGAGAAGCTTTAATTATTGGGAAAGAATTGATCTTACATGATCTATTAGCTTGCGTATAATTCCATCCCACTGTTTTGTCTCAGGATTATATTTCCCGTTACCATTGACAATCATGAACTCATAATCGAATTCCATGAGCTCAGAAAGCTTTACAATCAGATCTACAGCATATCCTTCAAACTTCTCCCGACCTCTGAAGTTCTCGTGATCTTCTCTAAAAATGCATATCAATTAAATATATTAACAGAATTCAGAGAGTCTCTATATAGACTATTCAATCATTATGAAATTTAGAGAAGACAAAAATAATACACATATAAATATGTATACTAAATATCAAAATAATATCTTTCTTAATTTGATATCTCTTTGAATTTGGAATGGACTGTTGTAGGCTTTATAGTTACTAAACGCACTTCATCATAAAGTATGGCTCCTCAAAATGTGTCACCACCGTATAGACCTTGCGTTGCACGGAGAAATCTGTTGCTGGTGCAGAACTTTCGGAATCCAGACTAAGTTTTCTTATCTTAATGCCATTATCTGGCGTCCAAACCATTAGAGGTTCATTAACTGTCGGCTTATAGATTTCCAGATTAAAGTTTGTACGCTGTCCATACTCATTCAGTTTCATGTTTTCCGTTTTAAAATGCGGCTCTACATCATCCTCCGATATGGTTTTCATTTCCCTGATAATATAGTCACCCATTATCCATCGATCACCTAAACGCACCCCACAATCGTTGTTGGGTGGATAAAATTGTTGCATAGAAGTGATCACATTACGGGCAGAGTTGGTAAATAGCACCACAGCATCATAGATGAGTATTGGTAGCATCATTTGACTACCAAGAATTTGCTAAATGAATAAACAAAAAACCAATTAACACACCACTTAAGATCCTTTAAAGCACTACATACATCCACTTTGCTAATGCGAGTCTTCTTTCGCTCATAGGGATTCGAGTCCACAATTTTTAAACGGACCGATGTTATGTTTGCTTTGAAGTCTTCATTATAAATATCCTTTAAGCCCGAACTATGCGTATCCAGGTGTGTAAGGAACCAGTTCTGTAAATTTGCGTATTTAGCTTAGACTCATTCAAATTTCAGTTGTTTTGAAAACTTACTCTAAATGGACCCTGCAGCTTGAAGTTCACAGAGACTTTAAGCAGTTCCTTCAATGTTTTCGGTTCGCAGTCCACAATAATTCGCTGTTCGTGAAAGGTCTCATCTGCGTCCTTCCAAAGAATACGATAGTCGCCAGTATAATCGGCTAAATTTCGCAGCTTGACATAATCACTATTAAGAGCGTGAATCTTCATTAGATCCTGCAGGCGGGCAAGTCCTGAAAATTATTATAGATGACAGAAGGAGGTTTTTATTAGAATTATCGCTATTTCAAAAGATTACCATATGAAGTTTTCATTTTAACTAATTTCCGTCGAATATCTTGGATATATTTAACAGTTTAAAACCTATTGAGACTTACCCTCTGGAGTTTCATAGATTAACGTAAAGGTGCGCCATTCATAATTTGTCTTGATAATCTGGTAATAGGCATTGGATAATGCTGACAATGAGGGTGCCACATTAACAGTCATCTGATGATTTAAATGCTCTTGACGTGTAGCCTCGAGTTTCCAATCAAATTCAATATGTGGAATGCCGGTCATATTCGCGATTTGCGCTACAATATCTATGAAAACAACACAAACGATTACAAAATAATGATCACAACATATGGTCCGACAAACGTACCACTAGCTGCCTTTGAACTTGGTCCAAAAATAGCCGCAACGCCATTGGAAATCAGTTCACAAGCTAAACGGAAGATGTGGCCTGGTATCAGTCTGCGTATAAGTATTATATAGAATACTTACTGATCTGTTGAAGCAGAAAACTATCATTCGTTGGCATATATCGCTTAATGGATGTAAACTGTAGCTCAAAAAATTTTAAGTTGTTCACTTCACGCAGAGCCTGTTCGAAACTTAATTCAATTTCCACTTCATTTTCATAGAAAATGGCACCTTAAATTTAAAAATCTCATTAATGCGAAAGGAATAAAATTATAATATTGTTGGTATCTAAAGACATACCCACTGTGATTTTCGTATGCCCCTCGGCGCCAATGGCGAGGGCATACTTTAAAAATAACACAACGTAAATGTAAACTGGATACAAATGCATTTTTTCCAAAAAAACAAAAATATATTTATATATATATATTCTAAAATACTAGCTAAACAACGCACTCAAACTAATTGAATTTTCTAAATGCAGCGGCCATTTCGTAGTTGAACTTTTAGCTATACAAACGGACACACATTCACACACGGACACACACTACAAAATTACGTAAAAATTTTTAAAATGTTTATTTTATTTATATTATTTTAAGGCGTTGCTCCAAGCGACCGCAGCATCCAGTCGTGGAGCGCTAAGCACGCAGACTGACCGCCCGGACTAACTGTGTGTCCCACTCTCCAACTGTCCAACTAGCAATAACTCAAGTCGTCGCATATATAGCCAGAGATTCTCTTTTCCATTTTCTCTTTTTCTATTTCTCTCAATCTCTTGAGGAATTGCCATGTGCCATTTGTCGTAGCATAACATTATTTATGGCGCTTGTCGATGACGTAGGCGGCAACTAGTCTACCATGCCGTGTTTTGCTTTTTTTTTTTAATTTCATTCTTAATTTTCATTTAGCTTTTGTTTTTGTTTTATGTTTGTCAGGGACTTCCATATTGTGTGCCAAATAACATGATGTTCTTGCTTTTGTTTGCTCTTGGCAGATGTTTTGATCTCCAAAGTGGTCAATTATGCTTTTGATCTTGTCAAATCTTTTTAATGTTTACTTAATGTAATTTTCAATGTACAGACTAAAGTACTATTACAATCACTGTCATGCAGCAAAGTGGAATACAAGGACATTATACCAAAAAAAAATTTAAATATTATAAAAACAGTAAAATCTTGTTCCACACTTGATAATTCGAACACTAAAATTGCGTGCAACAATTTTTAATAATACTGTTAAAAAACATCACTAATACAAACAACAATATGTACAAATTTTGTATTCAAGCGATGGAGCAAAAATTAAGTTTTAGTCTTAAACAGAATTAGTATTATTTTATGAAATAATATTGTTTTTAACCAAAATTTTGAAAAGTTTCCAATTTCTGTTAACGTATAATAAACTACAAATATTTTTATTTTTTTGCGAAGAAAAAGTATTAAAAAATATAGCGCAAGCTAACTTTGGCGCGCCAAAGTTTGGATACCCTTGCAGTGCCCATTGTAAGCCGACAGATTTTTTACAAAATTTGTTATATGTTGATTTTGAACCGATCGTTCCTATGGCAGCTATATGATATAGTAGTCCGATTTACACCAAATTTGGTTAGCCTGTTTAAAACTTAGTCAAACACACAATGTGTATATTTGGTTGAGATATTTTGAGAAACAAAAAAGTTTTTCATACTAAATGTTGTTTTCGAACCGATCGTTCCTATGGCAGCTATATGATATAGTAGTCCGATTTACACCAAATTCGGTAAGCCTGTTCAAAACCTAATCAAACACACAATGTGTATGTTTGGTTGAAATATTTTGAGAAACAAAAAGTTTTTCATACTAAATGTTGTTTTCGAACCGATCGTTCCTATGGCAGCTATATGATATAGTAGTCCGATTTACACCAAATTTGGTCAGCCTGTTCAAAACTTAATCAAACACACAATGTGTATATTTGGTTGAGATATCTTGAGAAACAAAAAAGTTTTTCATACTAAATGTTTATTTCCAACCGATCGTTCCTATGGCAGCTATATGATATAGTTATCCGATCCGGCCGGTTTCGACATATGTACTGCGTGCAGCAAAAAGACGGACCTGTACCAAGTTTCATCAAGATAGCTTCAAAACTGAGAGACTAGTTTGCATAGAAACAGACGGACAGACGGACAGACAGACGGACATGGCTATATCGACTCAGCTCGTCGCCCTGATCAAGAAAATATATACTTTATGGGGTCTGTGAGGCTTCCTTCAATGCGTTACACATTTCGTGACAAAATTATAATACCCTCTGCAAGGGTATAATAAAAAGCGTTCAAATAAATAAATAAATATCTAAATAATTGAAAAAACCAATAAACACAGAATATTCTAAGCTTATAGATTAGATTTATCATCAAAAAAAGTATCATTTCGTATTAAAATCCATTTATCATTCTTTAAACATTTATAAATGTTGCTTTATATGTATAACTGAGGAGGAGCATAAGTTCAGCGTAGTTATAATGTTATATTAAATCTCATCTTTGGCTAAACTTTATAATATAAGTTTTGGGAATACTAAAAATATGAAATTCTTTATAAAATCGAGTAACTTATGTAACTCTTAGTACTTTCAATGATTTTCTTGTCAGTTGCTCATAAACCAGTTATATTATAAGTTCATTTAAAGAAAACTAAAAAAAAAATATATACATATATAATATCGGTAAGATGGAAATAAAACCCACTGCATATCATTTCTAACCTTTTCCCTATTAAATAGAAAAAAAAAAAAACCAAAAAATGGGGGACAAACGTGCGGATTTGAGCGTTCTAGATTTTAAAAGCTATGAGGACTACCTGAATTCATTCACAACTAAAAAAGATATCATGTATTTGGGAAATAGCAAAATCGCACGTTGCATTGTCAAATTGGGATATCGCTCCACAAAAGTACCCTACGATGAAAGGGAATTTGTGAAACGAACCGAATCGGCAATGCAGGAGTTACGACCAAAAATAACGGGCATTCAACCATTTAGTAGATTCATGTCTCCCAATAATACTGATCCTGTCTTACTGCAGTTCAAGGAACGTGAAATACCAATATTTAGCAAAGTTTTATCGGTAAGCTGAAAAGCTGAAAAAGTGTTAATTGAGTTTTTATTAAAGTCCTCCGCAGACAATTGTGTTTACCTCGTGTGTAAATAAAGATGGGTCAGAGATTTCAAGTTATCTCGACTTGGGCATGAGTTGGCAGAATGCAATTCGGAATGCCTTTAAGCACACTGATTGGAAAGGCACCTTTGAGGGTCATTCAAAGCTAAGGCCAATGTCACATCATCTGAGCTACAGAAACCCCCGACATAATCAGATTCAATATACCGATAGCGATAACTTCAGGGTAATGCACGATCATACCTATGGCTTGATGTTTATGCACAAAGGTGATCACAAATTTATTCCTGTCGGTGGAGAGTGGAATAAATTCTCGAAAAATGTAACTCGATCAATGGCATATTCCCCTAAATATGGATCAGTCGTATTTTACGACCATATTGTGCGCAAAAAGGTTTAAATGCGCGCATTGTCATATCAGATAATCAAATATATGTGTTCCTTATCAAAGTCTATGAAATTATAAAGTAAAAGTGCTCAATAATTCGCTGGCGAAAGTCCAATAATAAAATTTGTTTAGATTTTTCTCTCTCTTGTTGTTTAGAATATGTTTAGCACAACAAACAACAGAGGGCGCTCTCTCTCTCTCTCACTCTCTTGACATGGTCGGTATGCTCCGATCTAACTTTTAAAATTAGCATATTTCAGTTCAGTTTTATTCATCTATATGGGCGACATAGCTCATTGTGTTCTAGACCTCTCAGCATTATAGTTGCAAATTTCAATGCAACTTTTACATCATCAGCAAATAGGAAAAAATATAAATCAAAAACTTTAATTAAGCTTTTAAAATGCAAATATATCAATAAAATGTGGTTTAAATATATATATTGGCTAGTGGTGCTAGTGGTGCACTCTGTCGCAGACAGGGAACAATTTATGGTGGGTAAGTACCCAAGAATCTGGGTCAGCTGCATTCAGAAATTCTATATTTGCAATTTTTCATTCTAGGCAGCATTTTTACATCGGACAAGGATGAGGCGGAAATAGCATTTCGCACGGCTGTTGATCGAGCTAATATTTTGGAAAGAAATATAGAGCTCGTCCCAGTAGTGGTCTATGCCAACACGGAAGATAGTTTTATAATGGAGAAAACAGGTGAATACAATAAATAATAGTTATGAATCTTTGATAAGCAAGATTTTCATTAATTTGCTGAACATGTTTCTGTACCAGCCATTTAATATAAGTATTAGTGACAGTGTCAGTAATTGATAGAGCTATAAGCAGGACCACCAACCAAAATATTAAAGAGGCGGTTAGTTTTGATGGTTTCAACCATTAACAGATTTCAGTACGCTTCATAAACCAGGTTCAGAAACTCTTAAACCTAAGGTTTTGACTCAAACTTAAATTTGATTTCCTTAAATTTCTGAAACTGATAAACTGATTTTCTTATTATTGTACTACTTTTCCAAACTGAAGTTAACTAATGTTAATCAAACCGAACCTTTTTATTATGAAATTTTAAGGGTTCGACTCATGGGTTCGATGCATAAATTAGTTCAATTAAAAACATACTTCACTTTCAGTTTGCAATCTGATTTCACAAGGAGTTATTGCCATCTTTGGACCCAGCACCGGCAGTAGTTCAGGCAAGTTTGAGTATTACAAGTACTATTCCACCAAACTCTAAAAACTACTTAACTTTCCAGATATTATTGCATCGATTTGTCACACATTGGATATACCACACATTGTGTATGATTGGCAACCCGATACTCGTCTATATGAACAATCCACAATGACCATAAATGTGCATCCAGATAATCTACTTTTGGCACGTGGTTTTGCTGAAATTGTGCAAAGCTTTGGATGGCGCAGTTTTACCATTATCTATGAGTCCGAAAAGGGTAAAGAAATCACATAATACTTTTTAAAAGACCTTAGTAAAATAGTTTTCTACCTCCAGAGCTCCAACAGTTGCAAGATATACTTCAGATTGGAGATCCAACGAGTAATCCAACAACAGTCAGACAGTTGGGTCCAGACGACGATCATAGGCCCTTCTTAAAGGAAATTAAACTTTCTACTGATAATTGTCTCATTTTGCACTGTTCTTCTGAAAATCTTATGAAAATATTAGAACAGGCCAATGAGCTCAAAATGTTGGGAGAATATCAGGTGAGGAAGTGTGAAACTAATAAAGTTAAAGTAAACACATACCTTTGTAGACACAAGTTTTAAAAATGCTTTCTTTGTTTACAGAGCGTGTTTATACCCCAGCTTGATACACACACATTGGAGTTGGGAGACATCTTTAACGTAGAGGCCAATATAACGACTATTAGAATAATGGATCCCACAGACTATCACGTTAAGAATGTGGTGCATGATTGGGAGGAGCGTGAAAAACGAGAGGATCGATACTATAAAGTGCTGCCCACACAGGTTAAAACTCAGATGATATTGCTTAACGATGCAGTCTGGCTTTTCTCAAAGGGGCTCACCGAACTTGGAATTATCGAGGAACTGAAAGCGCCAGAGATTGAATGCAAACGAAAGAGAGCATGGCCTCAAGGCAGACGAATCATAGAGTTTATGAAGGCAGTAGGTTATGTTGAGCTACAAAATTGAAAATCTACTAATCCAGAGCTTTTCCATTTTTGATAGCGCTCCGAGGAAGTCGCCACAGGTCGCGTGGACTTTAACGAGTATGGACAACGGAGTTTCTTTAGTCTACGCTTTATGGAAATCGAAGCTGGTGGCTTTTTGGATCTGGCTATTTGGGATCCAGTCAACGGTTTAGATGTGCTCAACGATGATGAGGAGAGCGAAAAGCGTGTGGGTCAAAAGTTGTCTAACAAAACATTTATCATATCCTCGCGTATTGGAGCCCCTTTCTTGACCCTAAAAGAACCCGAAGAGGGTGAAGTCTTGATGGGAAATGCACGGTACGAGGGTTACTCCATGGATCTCATTGATAACATAGCACGCATGCTGAATTTCAAATATGAATTCCGTATGGCACCAGATGGCAAATACGGCAGCCTGAATAAGGTCACCCAAACCTGGGATGGTATTGTTAAACAACTTCTCGATGGGGTGAGTATTAATTTACCCCCTTCGCTCATGGAAAATGTGGAAGAAATTATAAATTAATCAGTTTATTATTTAACGTGGTAGAGATCAGGAGTACATAGTATGTAAAAGCTCTAGTGAGGCATCTCCTACCATATCAAAAAATTTATATTCTTGATCTGGATCCATTAACGAGACCAACGAGTTGAGTTTCAAATTGAAGTTTCCGATAAACGAAACGCAGATATTTTTTTTAAGTTCCGTCATTAATTAATATGTCATTGAACATTGCTGTTTTATTATCATAAATTATATCATATACTTCCAGAATTCTATCACGAACATAAAATAAATATGATCCACAGTACAATTCAATTCTGCCGACTCTCAATAACCACGGTCCTTTCTACAGTGCTGACCATGTTTCTATATTTCAAGGCTTAACTAAAAGCTACATTTTAAGTATATTCTAAACTTCAGATCTCTTCTACTTTATCATTGCAGAACGCCGATCTGGGCATATGTGATCTGACTATGACCTCATCCAGACGTCAGGCAGTTGACTTTACGCCCCCATTTATGAATCTGGGCATAAGTATTTTATTCTCAAAGCCACCTGTACCACCTACAGACTTGTTCTCATTTCTATCGCCCTTCTCGCTGGATGTCTGGATCTATATGGGCTCCGCTTATCTGTTTATATCATTTTTATTATTCGCATTGGCTCGCATGGCTCCTGATGATTGGGAGAATCCGCATCCCTGCAAGGAACCGGAGGAGGTGGAAAATATCTGGTTTCTGCACAATACCATGTGGCTTTCAATAGGATCTCTTATGGGTCAGGGTTGCGATATATTACCCAAGTGAGTAGAACTTGAATATCTACAATTATTTGCTCAGAAAAACAATGTTTTTAAAAACATTATATTATTGTAATTATAATATCAAAAGCAGGAATTGCATTATTTAAATTGTTTATTATAAAATTTATAAAAAAAAACCTGTTTTGTTTGATTTTTATAAAAATAGTTGAAAACAAAAGTTATCCTGTTTCGAATTTACTCCATTCAATAAAAGTATAACTGAAACTTTCTAATCTAGATATTTTTTTATATTTCTGATTCTCATTAAAGGCTATTGACAAACAAAATCAAAATCAATTTTATTTAAGTTTAAATCAAATTACTTCAATTAAACTTAAACTTTATTAATAATCATATGTAAAATATTTAATCATTTAAATGAAATCCTTTTAATAATATTCTTAGTCAATTAAAAACTATTTTATAAGTTAGAGTCTAACTGTTAGACTGTTAAATAAATAACAATCGTACAAACTCTTCCTCTTTTCTTGTAGAGCTGCGTCAACACGTCTGGTCACGGGAATGTGGTGGTTTTTTGCACTCATGATGTTAAACTCCTACACGGCTAATTTGGCGGCCTTTTTAACCAACTCGAGGCAAGCAAGCTCCATTAACAATGCCGAGGATTTGGCTGCCCAAAACAAGATCAAATATGGCGCATTACTTGGAGGTTCTACCTTAGGTTTCTTCAGAGACTCAAATTTCAGTACATATCAACGTATGTGGGCGGCAATGGAGAGTGCCAGACCTTCTGTCTTTACCAAAACCAACGACGAGGGCGTGGAACGTGTTCAGGTATAGAAAATAAGTTCAGATTCTCTCAAAGACGTTTCTTTACTATACAATTCATTCAGAAAGGAAAGAATCTATATGCATACTTCATGGAATCCACAACTTTGGAGTACAATGTGGAACGGAAATGTGACCTTATGCAAATTGGCGGCTGGCTGGATTATAAGAGTTACGGCATTGCCATGCCCTTTAGTAGGTTGTCCAATAAAGTTCAAGAGATTAACCCAACTAAAACATGCCATCTTTTCAGACTCACCCTATCGCAAGCAGATCAGTGGAGCAGTATTGAAGCTGGGTGAATTGGGAACGCTCTCGGAGCTAAAGCGTAAATGGTGGAAGGAAATGCATGGTGGTGGCAGCTGTGAAGGCGCCGAGGAGGGAGACGCTGATACCCCAGAATTGGGTCTAGAGAATGTTGGCGGCGTATTTCTGGTCTTGGGCTTGGGTCTGTTATCAGCCATGGTCCTGGGCTGTACGGAGTTCCTTTGGAATGTCAAATCAGTGGCTATCGAGGAGAAGGTGATTTTTTAATTTAATTATATTCCAAACTATATTCAACTGCCCGCACAGATCTCGCTAAAGGAAGCTCTTAAGGCGGAAGTTATGTTTGCCTTGTGCATTTGGATAACCACCAAGCCGGTACGAACTAGTGTCGGATCTAATAGCTCCTCATCCTCATCATCATCCAGTTCCTCATCTAAGTCAAAGGGATCCAAGTCGCGCTCTTCGCGCTCCAAGTCCTTGGGCATGTCCAGCAAAAGTCGTAAGAGCTCTGGCGATGTGGAATCCTCGGTGCACAGCAAGCTAAAGAAGATTGGCTCCATGTTCTCATTAAAATCACAAAGAACGGCAACGCCTCCCATCGAAATTGACTGGAAACTGGATAAGGCCACACAAATGAGTGTTGAACCAGAAGCGAAGCAGGAACCAGAGAACGAAGAGCAGGAGGAGGCCCCTCCAGCACAAATGACACAGCGACGACATCATCATCACCATCACCACCACCATCGTCATCATGAGCCGGAACAATCTACAGATCAACGTGACAGCAAATTGAGTAATGGAATTTAAAATTAAACAATTTTTCTTTTGCTTTCAAAAAGTGCTTAACACATAAATGACCCAAGCTAATGGTAACTCAGAGGAATTTTTAAAACTGAAAGCTTATAAATTATAAAAACAAAATGCATTTACAAATTATTTTGACTTTTGAATTACAAAATTCTCCAAAAAGTTCGTCATCAATGTGTCAACACTCTAAGTTTTCAAAAAATATTAACAAGAACAATGTACATCTCGGTTTTTTCTGATTTTATTATATTTTTTTTATGATTTTCTGTATTCTAATTGGGCATATTGACTTGATATTTTTTTAATTTTGTCAAAGTTGTTTAAATGATTTTAATTGATTGAGGAGAATCTCAGTTTGTAAATCTTCCTTTAATACTTAGATATTTTCATATTTGAAATATTTATATTAAGTATTTATATTAATTATTTACTTGCAAAGCTAATTGAATACGTTTCTTGTTGCTCAATGTTTAAGGTACATTTTAGTTGATTATCTTTCTACTCCTTGCTTTCTTTTTTTTTTGATTTTTGAGCTTCTTCTGAATAATATTTCCTACATTTTAAATTAACGTAGGTTTTCCTATAAATAAATACATACATATATTTTACAAAGTAGAGAGAGTAACTAACGGAATGAGAAAGCCGAGAGTTAAAAGGATATTCTGAATTCGGACCTAAGCTATACAGTTATATACAAGAACAAATTGCCGAAATTAAT
The DNA here is from genome assembly GCA_035044365.1 of Drosophila neotestacea. NCBI lineage: Eukaryota > Metazoa > Arthropoda > Insecta > Diptera > Drosophilidae > Drosophila > Drosophila neotestacea. The sequence continues at coordinate 480,909 of JAWNMD010000126.1, read as the reverse complement.
TATGAGTTAAATATTGCTTAGCATAGATATTAATTACATAATCGTATTAACTAAAATACTTTTTTTGCGATTTTTCTCTGTCGAGTATTTGTTGTTTTTTTGTAGTTTTTAAATTATAATTATTTTTTTTCTTTCGTTAAACTAAAATAAATTGGTTTAAATAATTAGCTAATTTCTTAATTTTTTTCGGATTTTTAACACTTTTTGGGCTTTTTGAAATGCAGAGAGCGTTCTTAACCACAATGTGATTTGTCAACTATGATCAGATCTTTGTGGGCGTGGCGTCGCGGTCAATCCTTTGCTGCTATGGCCACGGGCGGAAACTGGCGCTCGTCATACAGCTTTGTGGGCGTGTCAATGGCATCGCATAGCTTGCGAAACTTGGCGGAATCTGAGAAGAAAGGCATTAATGAGCATTGAGCAAACTGGGTGATTGGTTGTTATCACTCACCTGACATGGCATCCGCCTGCTCACCACGCAATATTCCCGCATAGCTATTGTCTGGCGCCGGTTCTGGATTCTCGATAAGCACACTGGCCGCACAGCTCTTCAGCATTGTCAGCGATTGCTGAGGCAGCGTCGTTGCTGGCAGAGGCTTTGATTGCGTACGTAGTACACTCTCGCTCAACTGCAGTTCAATGACATCCTCGAGAGCACCCCGTAGATCGTGCACTGCCAGCAATTTGCAGGCTCCACCTCGCTCCACATTGAAATCGTGCATATAGAGGAAACCATCCTCACAGGCAATCAAAAGACGCAGCTCCTTTTGCACCCGCGTCAGTGCACAGATGTTCTTCAGACCCGACTGGGGCAACACCACCGTAGCAAAGGCTCGATCTTGGGCTAGGACATCGCTCACCTGAGCTGGTAGCAGCAGCGATGACACCGCTTTGGTGAACATGCCGCCCCAACTGGCTGCAACTGGAGCCGGTGTTGCTTCTGTTGCATCCTCCGTAGTTGCTTTCGTATTCGCAGTCGCCGTTGTCGTCGTCGATTCCTTGGATAGACTGTCAGATTTGGCAGCCACTTCAGCTACAAGAGAATTAAGAACTCAGATACTCAGCCAGCATAAGCAAAACTTATCCACCTACCTATGGCCTTCAGTTCCGCCACCTCTACAGCCTTCGTATCAATCTTGAAGACGTGCACCGTTTCCGTGTTGGAGGAGGCACACAGAAAGTCACCGCTAGCTGCAAATACCAGAGATGCGATTCTCACACAACGTTTAACGCCACGTCGGAACTCCTGCACCCGCTGTCCATTCTTCACGCAAAAGACGCGTATCACAGTGCCTCGCTCGGAGGCGGTGGCCAATAGAGCTCCGCTGGGCGAGAACGTAAGTGCGGAAAGGGGCGTGTCATGCGCCTTTATTGTCATGCCCGTTCTCAGTTTGTTGGCGTTAAAGATGCGCAACTCTCCGCTTGATTGACAGATGGGAAAAGCCAGATGCGAGTTGAGGGAGAGCGCACAGAGTCCCAACTCATTTGGGGCTATGTTCTCAATGGAATGCAGGATCTTCATGTCGCGTATGTCATGTATGTGTATGCTCTCTGCCAGGCAGACAATCAACCGCTGTCGATTCATGCGCACGCAGAGAATCTCCGAGGGATAGAAGCAGTTGCAGATGTCCTGTTTCTTCTTAAAGTGCAGCATTTTCAGACAGTTGGGCTTCTGTGAGGTGACCAGCACCACCAGAGAACTGTTAAAAAGCCGTTCCACAATCCTTATTTGCTCCGTATTGTCCTTGGCAAAGATCTCCTCGACTTTATCCTGTCCAGCAATCGAATACAAACGCAGGCCTGTGCTACTCAGCACTGACAGGGAACTACAACAAAAGAGATAAATCGATAAATAAATAACATTCTCTTGACCTATCAAACGAAATATCAGAACATAATAAAAGCTAATGAGTCGGGCTTCCTTTTAATATTGCTCATTATTTCTAAAAGAGATGATTTCGTATTATTCTAAGACTAGTAAACAAATGCCACAATCGAAAATGCACAACGAAATTGTCATACAATTTTCAAGTTAGTCTACGTCATATTTATTATGAAATTGAGCCCTCTCGGGCTTCCAAAAATTGCCGTAGTGGACGGTATTTCACGTCCCCATGGCGGGGTATTGGTTAAAGTTTTCAACTAGCAATAATCGCACCTCAGTAGAACTTCATTGGTTACGATATCGCCTCTGCGCAAAGATAACATTCCCTTGCAACAAACGATTACTCCATTCTCGTACAGCTAAAACCAGTTGGGAATTGCAAGTAGCAAGCATGAAAAAAGTCGAAGCAGTTAAACGTTTTGTTTTTGCAAAATGTGCAACATACTTTAGGGGTACGTATGACAGGTGGCGCTTTGTGGTTCCCAATGTGACCAATGGCGGCGCTAACAGAACAAGCGCATACTCAAAATTACCGTCAAAGTAAAATTTATTTTTTAACCTAGAAAATGATTTTTGTTTTCAACAAAAAAAGTTAATTCGAAATTAGAAAAAATTAAGCCGCCGTATTGAAAACATGTCTCGATTTTCTAGCTCCAAAAGTGCCATCAAAGTGTTACCAAATTTGGCAGCAGGGCAGAAAACACTAAAAATAAAGTGGGTACCAAAAAATAGAGCAAATTTTGTTTATTTTGACTTATAACGTATGTTTTGCAGTTGTTTGTTTTCATTTAAATATCCTTTTACTGTTCAAATAAATGTTGGCAAGTGTATCCTATAATTGAGATCCAGCTATATAATATTTTGGCTTGTGCTACACTTTGTACTTTGTACTTTATTGCTAATAGAAATTGCAGCAGTTGTTCTCGCTTTTTAAATCAAATCACTGGGCGACAACTGAGATTCACCTTCAGCCAAATAAATATGCATCGCCTTGTGGAGAAGCGCAATTCCCAAATGTTTCTTTTGTTTCATGGTCCAGATTTGTGCCGGACCATAGTAATCTCCCCTTTTGAGATTGGTTAAATGTGCCAGACCCAGTGCATCAATTATAGACGCTTCTCTGGTGTATGCGTCCGTTGGGAGAATATTGTGAAAAACATGCAAACAGACGACGCCACTTCCATGCTGCCAAATGTCCAGGATGCGTTGGAGTTTCTTGCTTCCAGCAGGTCCACTTCCCGGTGGTGGAGGCGACTTGAACAATTCCGGCATCAGTAGGCATCGTTTGACCTTTTCACGTTTCTCTTTAGGCTGCTGCTGATGGGCACGTGTATGTTGACGCATTGCATCATAGAGGTGTGCATAGGGTCGGGAGCATTTTCCTTTGCCCACATAGAAAATGGCATCCAGAAAACGTGACCAAATGCACAAGGGATCCAGGAAAGCACGTTCTCCCGGCAAATTACGTGATATCCGTGGATCAATCAACATGTAAATGAAACTTTGCTTCAGATGTCCCTCACGCATTTGTCGTCCATTCGAGGAAGCTGTGGCGAAATGGGCAGCTGAATTAATCTCATATGTCATAAATTCATCGATGTGATCAAAGTCCGCCTGGGAACGTAGTGTGTGATGCAATTCCACGGAGTATTTGATCTGTGCTGCCTTTGCATGCTTCTGTGCCGCCAGCAAAGCCTCCGTGTTTCTTTTATATTTAATCAGTTGCTTGATGTAGAGTCTTTTGGTGCTGTGTGTAATGGGTCCAACAGGTGCTCCCAGTTGGGTTAATTCTGCACGCAGTGCATCCGTTTCATAGTCTAGAGGAAGCGTTAGATTTGTGCTTACACTGCTATCCAGCTCCGAAGGCGAGGGAACCTTTAAATGTTGCTGCTGCTTTCGTTTGGTTGGCACTTTCTTGCCGGGATTCTGTAGCAACTTGGTCTCATAGAACACAAGTCCATTCTCATCATCCGTGTGGACATATGCCTCTGTCATTTGCAGATAATAGTCCTCTTTCCTGGGCGTCTGTATTTCATCCTGTGCCGTGTGATAACTTTGCTCTAGCACACACGCTTGAGCCACTTGCTCCACCAGCTCCCCAAAGGCGGCTCTGCCTGCTTCAGAGGCTTCTGGTTGCTTTGGTGCCGTCTGCTCTTGTTCCTGCTCCTGCCTGAGCGTCTGATGCACATGCTGCTCATAATTAAAGTCATCCTGGGTCATGGCCTGATCCACCAGTGCCTCAACATGCTCTTCCTGCAAGAGAGATTTGCGTACACGAGAACGCTCCACTTTATCTCGCCAGCTTTCTATCAATGTTCGACGACCACTTGATGGTTCCTCACGGTTTGTTAGTTCCGCAAGATGATCCCTGGTGAGTGTAAATAGATTCACCGAGTGTTCGGGCTCATCTGAAAAACTGGGCTGCGGTTTGTTTCGTCTGTGGGTAATGTTAATAAAGTAAGGTGAGGTCACATCATGATTATACTTAATCCCAGATTTTGGAGTTTTTAGTGTCTGCTTCAGCTGCTTCTCCTTTAAAATATGATCACTCAGCAGTTGTAGCACTTCGAAATGACACTCCTCTATGGCATAATGCATGGGCATCTTGTGCTCGTCGTCAACCATATCCGGTCGAGCTCCGTGCTCCAAAAGCAGACGCACAAGCTCCACTCGACCATAAATGGCAGCTATATGGAGCGCAGCCATGTTGCCATCACAGACCGCGTTTACATCGACCTGATCACTGGCCAGGAAGCGTTGTAGGATTCTCAAAGCCAGTTCCTCGTTCTTCATGCCACAAACATAATGTAAAGGGGCCAAACCACGTTCACAGGGCACAACACTGGAATTGATGATGTTCCGGTCAAGCATTGAGAATATATCGGATTCGTTTTCATCTTCCAGAGCATCGAGCAGTGTTAAAGCCAAAAAATTTGCACGTTGCTCCATCGCGTGCAATTGAACAATTGATTTTTCACACGTCCTGGGCTTTAATTATTTAACTTTTCAATCAATTGTTCCAATTTCCGCCTTTTTCAATGTCAAATGCAAGCGCATTGTTGTTGTTTACGATTTGTGTTATCGATATCGAAATGGTTATCGCTTGTGTGTTGCAGTTCTGTGTAGTGTTGTAAAACGCACATAAGCGCGCTCATTTTAAATTTGCACCATGAGCAGCTTTAAAGCTTATTGTTTTAATTGTTTTAACACTTGAGATTATACAAAGCCATTCCGACCATGGAAAACTTTGAGCTTGAGATATTTGCGCCAAATATTATTTCAAGCACGTTCCCCCAAAACGATAAAACAACAAATCTCATGCTGAGCGCAACACGTGTCTGCTCGGGCGATTTGTTTAGCTGTTATTATTATTGTTTTCATGCTATCAAAACTAGTTTTCTAGCAAAGGCGTCGGCCGCAAAAAAAGAGGCTCAAGGTCTTCGTTTGACTTATGTGGGGGACCCAGACCCCCATGAAAATCGATAGCGCGACAGCCTTGTATGCGGTTTGTTTTTATTATTATTTGTTGCTTTGCGTTATTTACTAGCAAATAACTATGCATGATTAAGTACATACATACATATGTATGTATATTATATTTGTGTTGACTTTTGCAAATTTTAAAATGATGCATACAAAATTACAGCTGGAACAAAAATATAAACAATCGACCCATAAATAAAATACCAAAGTCCCAGGTCCAGACAGGTTCATTCGCAATCAAATTTGGGGAAAATACTTTCTCAACAGACCGATGTTTGTTTACTCTTCTTTTTCAAATCAACAAGTATGTCCCCGGTGTTTTTCTTCCACTAACATTTACTTGTTATTTTCACTAGCAAGTCAAGTTTTTATAGAAAAATTTCTTTCTATACGAACTAACAAATCTTATTAATTTTACAGAAGATACTTTAGTTAAATTAAACTTTAAATAAGTCAAACTGTATTAAAATCTGACTGGAAGCACAGGAGTGGAAAGAGTATCAAAAGAATAAGAAGAAGAGTAACGAAAAAAGCACGCAATAACAACGATGACCAACTTGTGGTGTAAACAGCTATCGTAAACAATAACAAAAAGAAAATATTGAAACGCTTAACTGCACTACTCGAGCAGGTTTCCAGCACGTGCTCTGAGAGCGTTTTATGATTATCTGCGTTTCCCTTGCACTTGCAACTGCACCTGTGCACTTGAGCTTGGCAATAAATCAAATGCAAGGGAAATGTTTAATTGATTTTTTTGTCGGTGCATTCACCCTCATTTTGCTTTTAAAGCTAATTGATTTGTTCTGATTAGAAAAATTTTGCCTGCTATCTCCTTTTCTCAGTGGCTCTTTGTTCTCGCTCTATGACGCGCGTCTATCAGTTTTGTTGTTGTGGTTTTTGTTATTGTCTTTGCTATTGTTATTGTACATACTTAAATACAAAGTTAACAAAAACATATATACACACACACATAATGGATTTTTTAAGTGTTTTTCTTTTTCATATTTTCGCCATAAGCAGCAATATTGATTGTTTTTGTTTTCATTGTGTGCGTCACATGCACTTTGGCGAGAGTGAGTGAGAGTTGTGGGGGGAGGGAAAGAGATCAAGAGAGTGAGAGAGAATAGTTGCTCAGCAAGTAACGGGGTATTAAGCTAACCTAATATGACATCAGCTGAGCAAAAATAAACAATCTTTTAGTACAACAAAAGAGCTTTAAATAAAAACAAAGTAAAATAAACAAGTTTACTAAGTTTGCAAGTCACAAAGGCAGCATCAGCTGTTGCGCGTTCACACTATGTGTGTGAGTGTGTCAGAGTTTGTATGTATGTATATGTGTAGGTGCATAGAAACTTTTGCACTGCACAACAAAATGTTAATGTTATGCGAACCTGATTTTCTGTTACGATGACGTCAGATGTGAATTATTAACAGGGATGAGCAAATGGTTGTATCTATTAAGCTGTTATGTACCTCTGTATTCTCACACTTTTCGTTATTATTGTTTTGCAAACCAGTGTAGCTCAATAGTTTCCCCCCCGTTGTCCATAAACTATATTTCATAATAAATGTATGCTTGTTATTCTTATTAGAACTGGTTGTTTGCATGTTCTAATAAGCAAACGACTCTAGTACACGCTTGCACACACACATATGACTGATATGAGCTGTTACAGTTCAGCTATTAGCAGCCATTGTTCCCGCTCTCACCCCGCCCAGCAGCTGTTTCGCTTGTTTACTTGTCTCGTTTGTCGTTGTATCTCATTTTTTTCTGCCATTTTTTCTCTTTTTTTTTGCTTAAATGACCTTCTTTATGTGGAAGCAAGGCTTTTCAATATGTGTGTCTGTAAGTGAGTTGGAGAACAGGGAGAGGGGATAATTTGTTAAAACTTACGTAAAGTCTTGGTTGAAATTCATTTGATATGCTGCCATTTTAGCAATCTATCTGTATCTTTTATTTCACACACTTCCACTGTCAGACTTTTTTCGTTTGGTTATTTTCGTTACGATATGTTTGGTGATTTCAATTTATTGCACTTTTTCACAGCAAAAAATACAAGAATACACAAAGAGATGGCACTGCGTATTGGCTCTTTTAAACTTTTTAGATATAAATTAAATTTTCAAAGTTGTTTTTGTCCGTTTCTGTTGTTTTTCTACCCTCTTCTTATTTGCTTCTGTTACATTTTCAAACAAATGTTAATGTTAATGCTCTGCTCAGGTGAGCTGAACAGCCAGAAGTTTCGTTAAGTGAGCTATGTTTACAGTTGATCGACCAACCTCCACAGATTTCAACACCACTAGTCGGTCGCCTATCGGTTCTCATGCGTCGAAAAATAAAGTAAATTAATAGTGGTATAAAAGTAATTTAAATAATGCCTAATTCGTGCAATAAAGTGATGTGCATTAGGCGTACTTAAAGTTTAAACAAATGCCGTACGTGTTTTGTGTTTTAATTGCTGTTTTGCAAGTGTAGTGTACAATTTGTTGAGCGCCTTACACATTTTTTCAGCAGACGCATGAAAAATGGCGGCGTCTTCAGCTACGGCTGAATGTAAAGAAGAATGTAAAGATAAAGATGACGATGCATTAACTACAACGCTGCATACATGTGCAAATGATCCAGATTTTGCAGTAATATGTTCGTTTATGCAAAAATTTGCTAAAGATTTGGGCTTGGCATTGCCAAATTTTAAGCAATTGCAGGAGTGGTTGACAAACAACGATGAAGGTACGTTTGTATGTATGTACGTGCATACAAATCTATGCAACTGTGTGCGTGTGTGTGTATGAGAAAAAGCGCAAAAGAGAGAGAGCGAGTAACCGAGAGAGCGTTTGCTTGTTTGTATTATTGTTTGGTATGGAGTAAAGCGGAGACCGTAAAAATTTTAAAAAAGAAAACAAAAACAAAAAACAATCACAACATTTAGATAACATACCTTACACACACTTTACTTTACAGTGCCCCAACTGCGAGACCTGCACATTAAACTGTTGCGCAAGACACGAAAAACGGTGCATGAGAAAAGCTGGGAATCGGCGTTGAGTAAATTCTGTTTTGGATACTCTGTTCAGGATGCCTGGGAGATTGAACGCTTTGGCTATCGCAACTCCAGCTTAAAGGTCAAACTTCGCATTTTACGCGTGAGTAAAAGTGTCTCTAAGGGATCAACAGATCGTCTGTGCTTTTGAAATCAAAGAAACTCCACATGGGATAAATTGTATCGAAATGCAATCCACAAAAGTGGAACAAGTTATAATCCAAGACCCAAATCTTTTAAAATACAGTTGAGACTGAATAAAGTGAACTAAACGATGCAAGGTTTGCTTTCAGGCTTAAAAACTTAGATTTTTAGGTGCTATTGTATGTAGCTTTCTGCTTAAAAAACTAATTTTTAAGTTTAGAAATTGTTAATTGCTTTAAATTATAAACAACTGTCTTAAGAGGAGTGTTCACTACATTCAGTATTGACTGTAATGTCGAGCTTTGAATTCATAAGTATTTCCAGTAAAGAACACATTTAATCCTTGAACTTACTCTACTTCTCCATTAGGAACTTCTCGAAAGCCAATTCGAGCGTAATGCCAAATTTCGGGCTCATATTTTGACCCTGAATGCGACTTCACTGCGTGCCCAGCCAATTGGGCGGGATCGTTTGGGCCATGCCTACTGGTTGACGCAGGATGGTGACTGTAATTTGAGGATATATCAGGAACACTTGGATGAGGAAATATGGCAAGTGGTGGCCACAAATCGAGATGAATTTGTGAATTTAATTGCACGCCTGCGAGGCAATGAAGTCGTCCTGCCGTCCAAGGACATCGGTGAAGCGGATGAGGATACCACAAGTAGCAGCAGCAGCAGCAACAATGCACAACTACCACCACCTGAAGAGCAACAGCAGGATCAGGATGAGGATTCACATGAAGCGAAGGTCCCCAATTTAAAGATCAAACTGCGTACTCCTGATCAGCAGTCGGAACAACAGGAACCAGAAGCCAAGTTGAAGAAGGTTAAGGTGAGGGTAATAGCTTGAGATTATATGTTACTCTGACTGAACGTTTTCTATTTTAGCCGTTGCTCATAACACAAGCTAAACTCGGAGGATCGCCTGCGCCGGCCAAGAAACGACCACTGGAAGAAGTGGACAGCAGTCCCACAGCTCTGTCGGCTGAGGAGCAGCAAAAGAAGCATCGACCATCATTGCTGGATACGAAACGGATTAAGAAACCGAGTCGATACGAGAGTACGAAATCTGAGGATGATAATGAGGTGGATTCGGAAGATTCAGAGTTGGATGAGGGCGAAGAGGAGGAGGAGGAATCCCTCGATGGCGAGGAAGAATCACTCGACAGTGCTGCTGCCGACGAAGATGAAAATGAGCAAAAGTTTAATGAAGAGGATGATGACGATGATGATGATGATGATGAAGATGACGATGATGAAGTTGGCGAAGCCATCGAAGAACCTACGCTAATAGTTCGTGGCCAGGGAGCGGGACGGGATTGTCAGGCGATACCTGAAGAAGAACAATTCCTCATCACATATGTCAACGAGGAGGAACTGGATGTAATTGTGGGCGAGACCATCGTGGAACCATTCTACTATGTGCACGGTTCAGGCAACGGCCTGGATTGCCTGGTGGGCAATGGAAAGAATGAATCTACCACGGAGGAAGCACCATCTAAGCCAGAGCCCAAGGCGACTTTCTTTTTCGGTGAACCCGGATGTCTAAAACTGAGTCCCATCAAACAAACACCAAAGCAGGAAACGAAACGCAGCATATTCGATAGCATAGGAGATCCTGAACCAGAGACGGAGACAGAGAAGACCAATGGAGAGAGTATTAAGGTAGACGAGACACCGGGAGGGACGGAGAAAAAGGAGACACCGTTGCTAAATGGAACTGAACCCGCGGAGGAAACAGATTGCAGAGAAAATGACAAAACTGAAGCTGTCATTGAAGAAAAGGCTCCAGAAATGGATCATACGGAGAAAGTCCCTGAACCAAGAACTGAAGAGTCAAGTGAAACAAAAGAAATCTCAAATGATGAAATAGAAAAGCCGGAAAACCCCGAACCCAAACCAGAGGATAAAATAACACCAAAGTTCGAGGTGAAGGTGACTGAAACTAGTGACGAAAGTGAGAAAGTAGTGCAAGAAAGTATAAAAACTGAGGCAAAAAAGGTTGCAGACGAAGTAGAAAAAATAGAACCGAATGAACCTATTACAGAGAAAGAGGAAAATGTTCCGGATGTTGGGATTAATCACGTGGAGAGTGAAACAATCAAAGAAGAACCAGATAAACCCGCTAAGGAAACGGAAGAAAGCAGTAAAACGACGATTGCAATAGTGGAATGCTCAAAACCTGAACTTGAACCTCCTGCAAGTGTTGATGAAACTGTTATTAAACCGATTGAAGCTGAAAATACAAACGCTGTAGCAGAAACAAGTGAAAACGAATCGGTTATTGATGATAAAGTAGCTACAAATGGTGCTGAAAATGATAAACACATAGATAACGCAGATGAACCGGTTAAAACCGTTGAATCCCCCCAGAACCGGTTAATACAAGCACAACAGAGGTACAAAACGATTTGCCCAGCACCTCAAAGATCACAAGTCCAATAGATAATCAAAGCCTGAACTCTAAAGCATCCAACAAAGAGGAGACTAAGAAAAATCCAAGTGAATCAAAGCAATCCTTAGTGTCTTGTGTTGCACCCAAGCCACAGACAACTTCCGAAGATGATGGCAAGAAAGCAATTCTGCTGCCGAATCGAAAACGTCGTTTAACCGATTTTACAGCTCCAAATCCAAGACATTCCACGTCAGAGAGCGAAGTGGATGCATGTGCCGAGCTTCCACCGGATGAGGATCAACAACAGTTGGCGGATGACAATGACGATGACTTAGATGTTGGAGGAAAACGCATTAAAATGCGACCAAAGATTACCAACGTAGAGGTGCGTCGCAAGGTGGAGGCACAAAAGACACAAGTCGAGGAGACAACATCCTCCAGCGGTGAGGAAGATCTGCGAAGTCGTCGTAAGATTATAGCGCCCAAGCGTCATCTGGAAAAGCCCAATCCTGTTAAGACAAAGCCAACTCTGGCCGAAATCATTGAAAAGAAACTGAAAAAGACGCCAGAAAAACCAACGGAACAATTGTCTGAGTCGCAACCCATCACAGAACTCACACCTCCAGCAGCAGCAGAAAAGGTTGAACCTGTACCCTTTACACCACCTAAAAAGTCACCTATTACAAAGCCCCTGAAAAAGAATCTACTCACCCAAATTCGCCAGGAAGAAAGCGACGAGGAAGCAACTCCCAGAAAGCGCACGACCAGCGAAACTGTAGTGGCATCCCTTCCAGCGCCACAATCAGTCGGAGTGGAGTCTTCCCAGCAACGTAAACGGCGGAGTAGCGAAGAGGCCAAGGAGTCCAAGGAGGCAAGCGTTAGCGAGGAGCATCCTGCAGTCAGCGAAAAACTAAAACGCAACAACGACCAGGAGGAGGAAGAATCGCAGTCTATACAGCAAAAGTCACAGCAAGTTGAGCTGGAGAAAACGCCAATCAAGGAAGAGACATTGCCAGTCAAACGGGAATCCTCGCCAGTCAAAGAGGAAACTCCTCCAGAGAAAAAGGAGGCGGAACAAGTCAAGCAGACGACGTCGCCTCCCGTTGAAGTGGAGGAGGCTAAACCGGTCAAAGAGCCAACTCCACCACCAGGTAAAGAGGAAACGCCGCCGCCAGCGGAAGGTCCTGGGCGACGTTCAGGACGTCGAGGAGGTGCTGCTGTAGTTTATACAGAGTTGCCACAACCGAAGCGCACCCGAGGTGGTCCTAAAGAGAAGCCTTACGTTGAAAGCAAGCCACAGATAAAGGAAGATCCACTTAAGATCGATGATGAAGATCTGGAAGAGGAGGAAAAAGAACAACATCTTAAGGCAGTCAAACCCGTAGCAAAAATAAAGACACCTGTCAAGGAGGAACCGAAGAGCGAGACGACGACGGAGCCACCAAAGAGTTTAGAAACCAAGGAGGAAAAGGCAAAGCCAGTGACAACACCTGCAACTCCAGGCGTTGGACGTGGACGTGGTCCGCGTAAGAAGCGTGAGGTGGACACCACCAACATCATCGATACAAATGATTCTGAGACGCCTGTGCGTCAATCGCGACGTATAGCACAACAGAAAATCAAAGAGGAGGCGGAAAGACGCAAGTTGGAAGAGGTGGCACTGCGTACCATGAAGCAGCAGCTCAAAAAGAAGAAGATGGCCGAAAAGGAAACTGATCCCACTGTGCTGGAACCTTCAGGCGAATCCGAGTCCGCTGAGTCGGCCAGCGAAGCCGAAGAGACAAAGAAAAAGATTAAAAAGAAATGTCCTGGTAAAGATGGGGGTTGGTCCTCGGACTCTGAAGAGCAGGTCGAAAGCGAGGAGGAAGAAGAAGAGCCACCACATTACGATACTGATCCCGGCTCACCGCTTTTCAAATCCGATCATGAATTCTCACCCGAATCAGAACTGGAAGACGACTCTCAGATCGTGCCCATGAAACGCGCTCGCACCCTTCGCAAGGAGAACGCCGATGAGAATGAGGAGGCGGATGCGGATGAATCGTGTCAGAAGTGCGGTAAATCCGATCATCCCGAATGGATACTTCTCTGCGATACGCCAGACTGTAATAAAGGCTATCACTGCTCTTGTCTCAGTCCCGTGCTCTTCTACATACCCGAGGGCGACTGGCACTGTCCTCCATGTCAGCAGGAGCAGCTCATCATCGCCCTGGAGCAGCAACTGCAGCAATTTGATGATACGTTTGCCCGCAAGCAGCAAGAGAAACTTTTAGCCGAGGAAGCTGAGGTAAGCAAGAACATTATCTTAAAATATATATTCTACAAGGATATTAGAAGAGAGTCGAATATCAAAGCGATTTTAACAGACTGTATTCAGAAAATCTCTTCATAAAATATTCCAAGAACTTAAAAAAAGATTTTAATTTCAGTAAATTATATTTCGATACTATTATTAAGTGTAGAAATTAAAAGTCAAGAAGAGTTGCTAGTTGTTAGTGACTCTAAATGTTTTTTAGACACTAGGTTATTACGCAAAGCAAAGAACTTGTAGTAAAAAGTATAGAATCAATATATTATATTGTTTAAGTACAATCGTTTGGAGATCATCCTTCAAAACTAAAAACTTTTGTTTTTTAAGATATCTTAACCAATTTTAAAGATTGTGACTTTGGTTTTGTCTTAATCATCTTATTTGTACTTACATACAAATATTAGAACGATCATTTAAAGATTTTTATCTTCTGCTTTATTTCAACAATTTTGAAATGCTTCCGAAAACTTTTAATATTAACTTAAAGTCTCATTGGCCCATTTTTTAAATGTCCATATAAGCTTTATTTGTTAAACATATTTGAATTTAACATTAGTTTCTACACATTTTAGATCAGTTTATCATTCGGATAGTTAATTGAAAAAATGGGTCATAAAGTACGTTACTATTCTTTAGTTTTTGCTTTTCTCATAATTTCAACCATTCTCATAATTTTGAAATGTTTCTTTTAACTGTTAATGTTAAAATGTATACCATCTCATAGGGAATAGTTTAGTTTCTTTCTTCTTTCTTTGTGACATTTTCTTAAATTTCCACAATTTATTTTTCATTTTCCAGCGTGTGGCAGTAGCCGCAGCAGCTGCAAGAACCGCCAGCGAGTTGGAAGAACGTTCGAATCAGAATGCCCGCAAGAAGGAAGATGCAGAAGATGGCGAAGATGATGACAACGATGATGATGAGGATGATGATGATGCATCCAGCAAGGCAAATAAACGCAGCAAGGCGGACAAAACGAAGCGGAGACGGGGTGATGGACGCAGCAATAGAAGAGCAGCTAAAAGAGGCACACGTCGTCGTCGTGGTGGCAAGGATGATGAATCTGATAGTGGCAGCAGTGGCACGAAGAGTGGAAAGCAATCGGGAGCAGGTGGAGCACGCTCTGGTAGCTCTAGCAGCAGTGGGAGCAGCAGCAGTAGCTTCTCGGACTCTGATGATGAGCCCATTTACAAGCTACGCAAGCGGAGACAGATCAATGTGAGCTACCGGCTAAATGAATACGATGATCTAATCAATTCGGCGCTGAAGAAGGAGATGGATGAGGTAGCGGGTGCAGGGAATCTTGGCAGAGGCAAAGATATAAGCACAATAATCGAAGCGGACAAAGAGAAGACGCGTCGCGAGGAGGGTGAACAACCAGAGGAGGAAGGAAAAGCGCAGGAAAAGGCTGAGAAACCTTCACGAGAGTCACTGGACAAGTCGAGCAATGAGGATGACAGCAATGACGACAGCAATGATGACGAGCAACCTCTCAAAGCATCAAAGAAATCAAAGATCAAAACGGCGCCTCCAGCCAAAAAGAAGGCACGCAAATTAACGACGCTCGATGTCAGCTCCGAGGAGGATCATGGCAGTGATGAGGACTTTAAAACATCCAGTTTCTCCGACGAAGACAGTTCGCAGTCTGCGTCGGATGATTCTGATTCCAGCCTCGAGGTTTATCGTCGTCCCGGACGTGGCAAGAAGCAGCGCAAGGCAGCCAGGCGTGCGGCTCGTGAACGACGCAAGGATCGCAAATTTGTGGTTGAGGAGAGTGACGAGAGCGAGGAGGAGCAACAGAAACGTTCCAAGGCAAGCAAGTCAAAGAAGAAACGGAAGGAGGATTCCGACTACACGGAAACCGAAACCGACGACGATGACAATGGCTCTGAACTATCCGAGAACATGGACAGCGCTGATCTTTGCGATGATACGACTAGCGAGAGCGATGATGGAGGCTGGCATCCATCGAAGCGCAAGAAGGCGGCTGCCAAGAAAGCATCTGCGGGAATTGCACGCAAATCTCCGAAATTAAAGAAGCCGGTGAGCAAGAAGCCCAAACAGTTGGAGTACTCTGACGATGACATTAGCGAGAGCGAGGAGGAAGAAGAGGAGGATGACGACGATGAGCAGATTGGTGCCAATGGTGTACCCATGTCTGGAAAGGGATCTGGCAAACAACCGCGTTCACAGCCATTGAAAAAGACGACAACGACTTCATCGTCGGCGCAGGCGCAGTCGTCTGGCAAGGGTAAGGGTAAAGGCAAGTCTGGCGGTGGCAGCAGCAGTACCAAGAAGAAGAAGAGGGCGGCATCCTCGGATGATGGTGGTGCTGGCGGAGGTGGCGGCTCCGATGAACGAACACGAACACGTGGACGTCGCTATGCGTACATCGAGGACTTTGACGATGACAGCTCCGACGGTGGAATCAAACCTGGTGTACAACGTCCGGATACACCGCCCGAGGAACGTCAGAAGTTCATACAAAAGCAGGAGGAGATCAAGCGAATGTTGGCGGAAAAGAATGCCGAAGGTGCTAAACTGGCAGCCACGCCTCGTCTTACACCCATCAAGGGAGCTACTGGACCTGGTGCCTTGCAGGAGAAACGCACGCCCAACAAGACGGGTGGAGCTTCCGGGGCGAGTGATTCGTTGTCAACTGTTCCATTATCCGTGATACGTCAGGCCAAGGTATTGGATATTGATTATTTACAGCGCAAAGGAGAGGCTATCGATGATCTGGACGATGTGGATGAATCGGAACTGGATGATGCTGAACTACCTGACGATTTGCCCGAGGATATGGAGGATGCCATAGCACGCATGGTCGAGGAGGAGGAACAATTCACGGCGGCAGCTGCAGCCCGGGAGCTTCCTGCACCGGATGAAGTGCTTCGAACCACGCCCGCCAAGTCCAAGGTGCCCAAACAGTTGCCCACAACGCCAGAGCAGATGCCAAGCGCCTCCGGTCTTCAGGAGCCGATGCGCAAGCGCTTGCCCATGCCCACAATGCATCCGCCGCTGTTGCGTCATCAGTTTCCAGGTCACGGCTCAATTGGAGCACTTCCAGCCTCATTGCTACCTCCACCGCCAGGTCAACAGCAACAGCATCCGCCAGGAATGCATCCCATGTTGCAGCGTCACTTGGCACCGCCACCTCCACAGGCCATGCAACTCCTCCAGAATGCACTCTCCGCCCCGCTGGGTCAGCCCCTGAGTCGTGCCAACTATCCACCACCTCCACCACAGCAACAACAGCTTCCAGCCATGCAGCGTCTACCCCTGGGCATGTCCATGCCCGCTGCTGCAGCCCATCTTATGCAGGCTGCCGCTGCAGCTGCGGCAGTGCGTCCTCCGCCTCCGCAGCCCGATTCCAAACCGCGTGGTCGACGAAAAAAGGTCACTCCACTGCGGGATCAACTGCAGAAGCAACAGACCGCAGCTGCTGTTACCGCTGCCACATCTAGTACAGTGAGCAGCGATAAACCAACACCTCCTGGCAAGGCGCCACCTTCACAGCTCTTCAAGCCACATGAGGATGCACCGGTTGCCGTCTCTCAGGCTTCTGTCATCACTCGCATGCCGATGCCCTCACTGTTGCCTCCCGCACATGCACGGGGTCCACCGCCACCACCTGGAGGTGGCATGTATCCCAGCAGTGCGGAATTGGCACGTTTCTATGGTCAACCACTACCACCCAGCTCTGCGTTGCGACCCACATATGGAGCACCGCCGCCGTTACGTGGTGCACCACCCACGTCGTCAGCAGGAGGAGCACCTGGCAGTGGGCCCAATGCACGTCCACCGCCCTATCTGCATGGTCCCGAGCATCATGGCGGTCCTCCACCGCCACCCGGCGCCTTGGCTGGCGTCTACGGCGCAGGACCGCCACCAGCTCGTCACGCCTCACCGCATCTAAATCCCTACAGGTGAGTCGATTACATTAATAAGATAAATGCAATATTAGAGCGATATTAGATTAAGATAAATTAGTAAAACTAATATGGTATATTGTATTGAAGAATATACCAGAAGGAATTGTGGTAGAGCCTATAAAGTACAAATGTTTTTGATACTTCCGTCATTCCGTCTAAAAGACTACATATAAGAGCTAGAGCAACCAAATTTTGTTTCGCGCCTCCATCCGCCCACGCAAATCGCGAAAAACTCTATTACACTCAGTCCTTGAGCTAGAACGTTACTATTGACGATGAGTCTTTCCGTTTAGTATTAACAATCATCCCACTTAATCGCATACAGATGGGATGTACATCTATAGTATATAAATAAAACTCTGTCCTAATTGATTCACTGACTGATCACGCTGTAGACCAAACGGCTTAAGATATCGAGCTGAAATTTTCACACAACATTGCTGAGACATAACTATTGTGCAATAAGATATTCTATATTCCGACTGGAAGGGGCTAAAATAGGAGGTCAAAGGTCAACAGTTTATATTATATTTATAATAATATAATATATTATACATATACTATATATTATATTCCATAATATATTATACATATACTATATATTATTATATAATATAATATATTATATATTTCACTCCACATTTCTCCCCGAGATTTCAGCGAGCGTAGCGAGCAGCGGGCAAGTATATTTATAGTTATGGCTGTCTTTAACTACTTCGGGTCCCTATAAGTTTGCTTATATGACATATATATAAATTGACTAATTGATATCCCATTATAGTAAACTCGACTGCAGCGTTTCTACTTCCATTAAAGGTTAATTAACAAGTAGCTTTTCATTTTTAAAAAGCAGCAGTACCTGCTGAAAGACATGATATCTCTTCATTAATAAAAAATCCATGTCCTTCGTTCCTAAAAAACAATAAGTTTCAGGTATCACACTATTTTTAATGTCGTTAAAATCCTTATCATCAGGTATTCTCTTTGGTTACCAACATAAATAAAAACTAAGAAGTCTCAGCACTTAAATGAATAAATAATATATTTTGTGAAATACTAACCGTGTTATTCATTTGAAACAGAGCACCGCCCATTTATGGCAATCCCAACTATCCACCACGTGTGCCACCACCCGGTGCACCCAACATGCGACCTGGCGCCGTGGATTATGCAGCTGGAGCACGTGAGTAACCACTGATAATATGTCAGATCTTTATTTCTATTTCTATTTCTTATTTTCTTTCAATTTAGGCGGTTATCCACCCTATGGCTATTATCCACCACCTCTAACGACACCACCCGCGCATGCGTCTGCACCCAGTTCAGTGATTGTCAGTGCGCCGCCTCCACCGCCTGTCACGCCCACAAATCATTCAGTTTCGGCACTAACACGTGGCAAATCACCAGCTCCTGCGCCAGCACCCGTTCCAGTTTCAGTTCCGGTGTCAGCTGCAGGTCCCGTTGTTAATCTAGCCCCACCACCAACACAACCACCACCACCCACACCAGCAGGTGCAACCACAACGGATGTGCCGAAATCATCCGTAATAACAAGCAAAAAACTAATCACACTAGAGGCTTACTCCAATACCAAATCCCCGCTGGCAGTTGTGGGTGATTCCTCAGCGGATTCACCTGCTGCTATTGCGGAGGAGGATTCCAGTTCGGCACACGGCCACAGCAGCAATGTGGCAACTGGGAATAGTGTCGGTGGTGGCGTTGGTGAGTTTAGTGGCTTGGTGAGCTATTTCAGCTCCCAGCAGGATGATTATGACACATAACAAACGCCGCCGTCAGCCACAAGCTTGTATATAATGTAGTTGATCTATATATAGAAATGTATATGTGTAGAGTAATAGGGTTTCCCCACGGACACATTCGGTCACATTGGATTTAACTGATCTTTGTAAAGCTACTAATGAATGTTAATAGTTAACAGCATCTTATCGTGCGCTTAACAAACAAAAATACTGAATGAATGTCAGCTTTTGGCTTGAATGTTGGCAAACTGAACATTCGGGTCTTATGGGAATTTGTACATAGATCAATCAGGTATAAACTGAGGAATCGGTCGGAATGTGCCAAATGTGTGCTCGTGGAAAACCCGTATGAACCGAATCTTGTCCTATGACGACCTGGCTATCCTCTTGCTTTAGGCCACTTGTTAAAAATTAAAGTCCACACAAACACACACAAACTAACGAATATACGATCGCAATGGAAAAGTGCATATATTTTAGATCCATTCAGGAGGATATGGATCTATACAAGGACGTCAATACTATATATTTTATTTATTTTAAGTTTAGGCTTTTATTTTTGTGTACGCATTCTCTATGTGCTCCTAGAGTCGCTTCAACAGCAACTGCAACAAATTAAGTATTTTAGTTTAATTGTAATTGTAAAGTATGAAAGTTGAAATATTCGATATGTTCGATAAATATGTATGTTAACGTTAGCCAACCTTTATCGAGCGCGATATCAATTAGACGCATTGCAACAATAATTATAGTAATTTATATATACATACACACACACAAACACACACACACTACCCTAAATAATATTTATAGAAAACTAAAGTAAACAAAACTAAACTATAATTAATTGACAATGCATATTATAAAGAGTTAATGAAACTATATAACAAATGTGGATTTAATGACGTATACTAAAAATACAAATGAAATTAAAAGAGAATCAAATCATCAAATAAAACTATTTAATATTAGTTTAATAAAAATTACAAATAATTGTTTTCTTTTCGAATTGTCTAGTATGGAAGGTAAATAAGTATTTTTATTACTATGAATTAAATAGTGGACCTTCAATTGGCAAACATCTCGATAATCAATTGATCAATCAAAAACTATAAATATTATTGTTTGATTATTATTTTTGGCTTTTGTTTGTTTCTCTTCTCCTTTCGCAGCAAATCTCTTGCATATGCATAAATTCGCAAATAAATAACAGAATTCATTATGAAGAGCGTGGTGTTACGGATAAATAACTGTGTATGCAACATTTCCATTTTTGCATAAGTTATACTATAATAACCTTTGCTAATCAACTTTCAATTTGGCCTAAATGTATGCGTGCAAACAAATAGACTTTTGATCTATTGAATGCACGAGTTAACAAATGCAAATCGTCTTATCAGGTCACAAATCAATGAAATCTTTCGAAATTACCAATTAAATTGTTATCGAATAAAGGGTTTCCAAATCTCATTTCTTTGCTTCATAATAATTAAATTCATATCTAATATTATTTTCTTGCTGTAAAGATTTGTAATTAACTTTCACTGACTTACCGTAATATTTTTCTACTGAAGAGAATATATAATAGTTTTTGATATTCAACCAGAATGTGCGGAAAAAATCTGTAAAAGCAAGGAATTCTCAAACTTTAAATATTTTCTGAGAGCTACTTGATATGGTCATCAAATCTATACTGCAATAGTTTCATGCAGTGCAATTTACAGGAGTTCTTAATTTTTTTATTATCTAGGATTTTGTTTAAAAAGATTTTAGCAAAAGATCCTTATTAGCCGATCAGCACCCATAATACAAACACCAATTTAATAATAGCTAGAATCTTGAAAAACTTAAAGTTTCAAGAAGCATTTTTAAAAAATAAAATTAATTTTTATTATTAATATACAATATTTTTGATGTAGCTAGCGACCTTAAATTTGTTAAAATAAAGGGTATTAGCTGATTAAACTTTATTTTTTTAGTACGCAAAAAACTTACAGACATGATTAAAAAACTTTTTTTCAAATGCGGGAGACCTTAACCTCTGCTTTTTAAAAAAGCTAAATAAAGAATATTGGAAATGTTTGGAATTATTAATTTAAATTTTGACAAAGTATTAAGCACAGTATTTAAATGAATATATCTGCACTTTCAACTTCGACTTCGATATGGTAATCTCCTTTTATTATCAGGTGATCTCAATAAAATTAATTTTCTGCATTGTTGTGATCAAGTTTCATTGTTATCATATTTCTTTTGATAATCCTCATTTGCGAATTGGTAAAGCAGCAAAAGATTTACATAATTTTGTAGCGATTTTTATGGCACTTTACTTTTATAGCTTTTCAATATCTCCATTCTCCATATACATATGTATGTACATTCATTTATATATACATATATAAAATTGGTATCACGCAATGTTCATTTTTAAGGGGTCGCCTCGTAGCTTTCAGTAATTAAGAGACTTTTGTGTATTTACTAATTTAATTTTTTTTATTTTTTATATAAATTTATTAGCTAAAAATCTCAACAGAAACTTTGCATAATATCAACAAATAATCAACAACAAAGAGACAAAGGCCGCTTATTAATTTAACAAACGGCGTTGCCCTAATGAGGGGATATAGGTGACCCCTTAGAAACGGAAACGCCTAGCTGGCACATTGTATTCGTATCCATTGGACTCGCCAGCGGGGGCAGAGTAGACTGGACCGGGAGCAGGTGCAGAGTAGACTGGACCTGGTGCTGGAGCTGGTGCAGAGTAGACTGGACCAGGTGCTGGGGCGGGAATGTCCTGCACAGGTGGCAGATACTCAGGAGCGGGATGAGAAGGAGCAGAGAATACTGGTGCGGGAGCGGGAGCAGAGTATACTGGGGCGGGAGCAGGCGCAGAGTAGACTGGAGCTGGGGCAGGAGCAGAGTAAACTGGAGCTGGGGCAGGAGCAGAGTAGACTGGAGCTGGGGCGGGAATTTCCTGTGCAGGAGGCAGATACTCAGGAGCTGGCTGTACTGGAGCAGGTGCGCTGTACTCGGGTGCGTGGTACTCAGGAGCAGAATAGACTGGGGCTGGAGCAGGTGCAGAGTAGACTGGAGCTGGTGCAGGAGCAGAGTAGACTGGAGCTGGAGCAGGGGCAGAGTAGACTGGGGCTGGAGCAGGGGCAGAGTAGACTGGGGCTGGAGCAGGAATGTCCTCAACAGGTGGCAGATACTCTGGAGCTGGAGCAGGTGCACTGTATTCGGGAGCTGGAGCCGAGTAGACTGGAGCTGGAGCTGGTGCACTGTATTCGGGAGCTGGAGCTGAGTAGACTGGAGCTGGAGCGGGAGCAGAGTAGACTGGTGCTGGAGCTGGAGCCGAGTAGACTGGTGCTGGAGCAGGAGCAGAGTAGACTGGAGCTGGTGCTGGAGCGGGAATATCATGGGCAGGAGGCAAGTATTCAGGTGCAGGTGCAGGAGCAGGTGCAGAGTAAATGGGAGCTGGTGCGGGAGCAGAGTAAACTGGACCTGGAGCTGGTGCTGAATAGGATGGACCCTGAGAAGAGACGGCTGCCGAGCGGATGTCAATGTCAAATGATGGCGTTGGCTTATCGTAGGAGTAACCGTTGCCACCTCCCAGATTCAGATGCGAGACATCAGCAGAAACGGCGGCAATCGCGCACACAGCCAAAATGAAGAATTTCTGCAATAAAAAAAACAGAAACAACAACCGCAATCAGAAGGGGCGATTATAAAAATCCGTGGAACTGATGATCCATGCGAGATTAGCGACCAGTTAATTGACAGGCCAATGTTAAAGGTAAATAAATGTAAGGTCAACTCCAAGTATCTTGATGGATGTGATATGTGGTCAAGTTGTTGTTTTAGTTGTAGTTGTAGTTGTAGTTGCAGCTGTACTTGTTGTCGTTGTTGCTTACCATTGTTGTTGATATTGTTGTTACTTAGGTTGTAAAGATTCGTTGGATTTGGTTTGACCAAGTGGCTAAAGCTGAATGATGACAACCAACAGATGCGACAGCATTTATATACCAAATACCCAAAAAAAAAAAAAAACAGAAACGAAAACGCTCGACAAAATGTTTCATGTATGGCTGGTGGCTGAGATTGAGATTGAGATCTTCCTCTCAATCTACCCTTCCCTTTCACTCTCCAGCTCTCTTACTCAGCCTCTCAGGCTCTCTCACTCTAATGCTTATCAACAGCGTCTGCTTCTGCGCGGCTGAAGTCAGTTGAAGGTTTTGCAATGTCAATAGGGCGCATCAGCATTTCGGTAGCCGACACGCCAACACATTAGCATATGCACAGAAACACATACAGAAAATAACAACAAAAAATTAGGGTATAATAATATTTATATCTATATTTACACCTACATAAATCAAAAGGTAATTTAAGGGCCTACAGTAAGGGCAAATGTCAAAGTTTGTTAGCCCATTTCATGCATATTAAACTATGGCTAAAACGTTCATTGGCCAGCAATTTGTGTGGCTTTAGCCACTATGTTAATGGATGATGCATGCTTGACTTGTCCAGCTCAAGGATAACCAAGCCAGCCCATTCCATCATTAAATTCATTTTCAGGCTGTTATGTAGACATCATTTAGTTTTTATTTTAATTGTATTTTGAGTTATTAACAAGTTTCATTTTTATTTTTGGGATTTTTTTCCGCGACTTTTACCCAACAGTTGCATTAGTTGGCATTTATTTTTCTCCTTCTCTCTTTTTACTCTTTGTAAATTTTTTTGGTTCAGACACCTTTTTCTTTTCTTTTGGGTTTGGTGTGTGTCTGGTTTGGGAGCATTATAGTATTGTTGCTATGGGGCGACCTTCAGACGGACGACAAAACCTGATTAATTTGCTTGTATTTAAGGCGATGCCAATCAATGCATATTGGTTAATGTTTAATACATGCAATTTGGATGGCATGTTTCACTTAAAACCTTAAGACTTAAAACAAAATCAACTCGACCAAACACGCATTTGCTTAGCCTAGTTTGAACCTCTCGTCTTATATATTGTTGACCTGGCCACGCATGGGGCGTCTATTTTAAAGCCGTTTTAATTATGACCCTCAATACGTCACAGCCAAAGACATAGCCACAGGCAAAATTATTCGCAAAACGCTCATCTCCAAATTGGTTGTCTGGCCATCTATAATTAACCAATTATGTATCATAGGGAAATACATATGTAACTCGACAGACCCTACAAATTTGAGGTAGGCTTCGTTTTAACGATCTGCAGCTTATAAATATAACTCGTTTCTTATTTTATGATTGACTGTCTCGATATTTGTCTATTAACAATGCTCAGAATTATCTAATAAATACATCTTAAATAAACACAAATTATTTTCAGAGCCAAACAATAAGTTTGACCAATAAATATTTAGAGCAAGAGAAGCGGCAACTTAAAAGTAAATGAATTGATTTTACTGATACTAATTAGCGTAGATTACTAAGCTAAACGGCCATTATTATGCTTGTCTGTTTCTACGTAAAAAGCTTCATCATCGTCAACTGATGCATAAAGAGAATCAAAAGCTTTTTGCTTTTTAAAACACAAAAGCTTCGCGCGCATTAATTCAAGCTTAAACACTTGACAGCACTGAAATGCTGTTTACTATTTTCTTAGTCTGGCAACTCTACAACTTTGTTTCTTTTTTCTTTTTTGGCATATAGGGTAACACTTTCTGTAAATGCCGGCATTTTTAGACCCAGTACTTTAAAAAAGTACAAATGGGTCTATTAAGTTTGTCAAAAAAAAATGTGCGTAACAGGCAGAAGGAGGCGTGTCAGACCCCATAAAGTATATATATTTTGATCAGCATCAACAGCCGAGTCGATATCTGTCCCTTTTTGTGTCGCCTAAATCTCAGAGACTATAAGAGATAGAGACACCAAATTTGGCATGTAGGTTCATCTATATCTCCCATTGATCAAGTTTGTTTTAGATTTTTGCCACGCCCCCTCCGCCCCTGGAAATTGAAATACAAAATTTCAATGTCAAATTACAAGAGCACCTTTATCAAAGTTGGTTTGAAATTGTAATTAAGAGAGGGGATCGATGGCGAATCACATCAGAATGTGGAGGGAAATGTTAAACAAATGGCTTTAATAATTACGACTCGAAAATGGTAAGCTCCATATACGTTACGATAATTTTGGATACAAACATTCCCTAACATCGATCAAATAATAAACACAATATTTACAACGGTAATTGATAGTTGTTGGACACACGACAAAGATATATTAGATAATGAAACAATACTAGACTTAGAGAAGTTTAAACTTTAAAGTATTTAAGTATAGAGTTCACCATGCCTACTTGAGTCGATATGTACTTAGTACTTATTTTGTTTTGACCAGTTAGCAACGAAACAAATATGTTTCTAGATAAATTTCAGTAAATTATGAGGTACTCAAATTCTATTCCATCATTAGAAGAGCTTGGTCTGCTTGCTGTTAAACTGATCGGTTTATCAAAAAATTACATTCAGTCGGGAGGGACAGTAAAATACCCTGGTGGATAACAGAGATAACTTACACAGATAAATATGCATACATGTAAATAAAAACACATTAAAACACATACACACACACACACACACACAAAAACATATGTTATTATATATTGAATCTATAGATTGAATAATTTTTTCTTGAAAATCTTCCGTATTTATTTTCCGACTGTGATCAAATTTTCACGGTGGATTAACACCACCCTAAGTATCATTCTTAAGTCTCCAGCTTGATAATTGACAGCGTTATGGTTATTTGCTGTTTGTGCACCTCATTCTTCAAACCATCTCTTAGATCTTGGACGGACGTACGGACAATCGGACAGACGCACATGGCTATATCAGATCGGATTTTGATGCTGATCAAGAATACATACACTTTACGGGGTGTACCACTCCACCAACTGCCTGTTACATGCTTTTACTTTTTAACAAACTTTATGTACCGCCGCAGGGTATACAAATTCAATTCTTGCTACAGAGCATTCCCAAAAACATTCTTAGGAAAATTAATTTTACAACACAATTATAAACCGGGCTCAATTATTATTTTAATATACATATGTATAACTTTACGGCCGTTACAATAATGTAGATGGTTTCACATTTTTAAAGAATTGTTAAATTCTTACATATTCCATCCTGATACCGTAACATATGTAAGTTGGCCGCATTCTGTTCATCTTATCGAAAGCCTTTAAGCTTACTTCCACTTTGTAATGACCATCGAAATTGAAGATATGAGTGTCAAGAATAAATTCTAAATCAAATGGTTGATAAATAAATTTGGTCTGCAAATAAAAATAAATGCAAATTACATTAATCAGAAAGTACTTTAAGGGCTTACCCCTGGCACATTTACGCATTTGTCCTTAATTTCTTCTAAATTTGTTACGTATTTAAGCCATGAAATGTACCAAAACTGATTTTTATCGTACATAATCGGACAAAAATTCAAAATTTTCATTGAATATATAGTTGGTTGCCATGAGCCCCGATCAAATTTCAATAATTGCCCGTCGACCTAAAAAACACGATCTTTAAAGTAAGGAAATATAATTAGGCAGCTTAGTATCACCTGGACTCGATCCATTGGCTGAATATCCCATAATAAAGTAGCATTTCCTGATACTGAAATTTTGTCCAAGTCCGGTGTAATAATAAATTCTGATAAATCAAAAAAACCGTGCATATCGAGTTCGTTGCCTAGTTTAGATTCACACTTGCTGAATATTTCATCATCCTCTATTACAGTTTTGTATTTGTACGCCCTGGATAAGCACACAAATGTGACCAAATTCACTAGAACTACACGATTAAACCACATTTTTTGACTTGACGTTATTCCACTCTTATTTGTATATTTATATAGAGAATATATGGTAAAGAGACACGTAAGCTGAGATCTGAATCGCAATAGTTAAACCCTTAGACCGACATTAATAATTATCGTGTTACTCCGTTAATACATAGCTGATCTTGTATTATATTTTAAATATATAATTAAATTCAGAATGCAATAATAATAAACACAGACAAAAAATACAAAACATTACACTTAAAAATCTTGATTCCAGCTAGAATTCTTTAGATAAACACTTTTGATTTACTTCTAATATTAAGTTCGGATCATCTGGCAATGACTCAGACAATGATAGGCAAATAAGCCCAAATTATTTCATTCAATTACAAAATTATATGAAATAATTATTAGAGCCAGTTTATGATAATGTATGAAATTTCCAATCTTGCTATAGGTCATTTGCAACACCATTCTAAAGAGAACAAAGCTTAAGACATACTTAGAAACACTTAGGTTGTTGAATCAATTTAAGTATTTTATTACTGCAGGCTTAAGTTCTTTTTCCTTACTAATTTTTATTTTAAGAATTTTAATTGGTTTCATTTTATTGTTTGTTTGGCGTTAAAAAAAATTAAAACATAGTTGAATAAACTTTCTTATGGATAACTTTAAGGTACAAATAATTTACAATCTTTTACATTTTTTAAAGTGTTGTTATATTCTTACGAGTTCCATCCTAATAGTGTAACATATGTAAGTTGGCCGCATTCTGTTCATCTTATCAAATGCCTTTGCGATTACTTCCACTTTGTAATGACCACCAAAATTGAAGATATGAGAGTCTGCAACAAATTCAAAATCAAATGGTTGATGAATAAATTTGGTCTGCAAATAAAAATAAATTCAAACTACATTAATCAGAAAGTACTTTAACGGCTTACCCCTGGCACATTTAAGCATTTGTCCTTAATTTCTTCTAAATTTGTTACGTACTTAAGCCATGAAATGTACCAATACTGATTTTTATCGTACATAATCGAACAAAAATTCAACATTTTCAATGAATATATAGTTGGTTGCCATAAGCCCCGATCAAATTTCAGTAATTGCGCTTCGATCTAAAATGCACGATCTATAAAACATGTTACTCTGTTATCACATGTTTATAATTGATCTTTGATTCTATATTAAGTATATAATTAAATTAAAATTACAATATATAAACATAAACAAAAAAAAATATAGCGCAAACTAACTTTGGCGCGCCAAAGTTTGGTTACCCTTGCAGTGCCCTGTGTAAGCCGTCAGATTTTTTACAAAATTTGTTATACATACTAAATGTTGGTTTCGAACCGATCGCTCCTTTGGCAGCTATATGATATAGTAGTCCGATTTACATCAAATTTGGTAGCGATGTATAAAACTATACCAAACACAAAATCTGTGAGTTTGGTTGATATATCTTAAGAAACAAAAAAGTTGTTCATACTAAATGTTGATTTTGAACCGATCATTCCTATGGCAGCTATATGACATAATTGTCCTATTTGAACCATATTTGATAAGAATGTATAAAAATGTGTCAAACACAAAGTTAAGTTTAGTTAGTTTGTTAGTTTGGTTAAGATATCTTGAGAAACAATAAAGTTTTTCAAACATATATGTTGATTTCGAGCCGATCGTTCATATAACATCTATATGGTATAGTTGTCCGATTTAAACCAAATTTGGTATGGATGTATAAAGCTATACCAAACACACAATCTGTGAGTTTGGTTGAGATATCATAAGAAACAAAAAAGTTTTTCATACTCAATGTTGATTTTGAACCGATCGTTCCTATGACAGCTATATGATATAGTTGTCCGATTTTAGCCAGATTTGGTAGGGATGTGTAAAACTATATCAAACACACAATCTGTGAGTTTGGTTGAGATATATTGAGAAACAAAAAAGATTTTCATACTAAATGTTGATTCCGAACCGATCGTTCCTATGGCAGCTATATGATATAGTGATCCGATCCGGCCGGTTCCGACATATGTACTGCGTGCAGTAAAAAGACGGACCTGTACCAAGTTTCATCAAGATAGCTTCAAAACTGAGAGACTAGTTTGCATAGAAACAGACAGACGGACAGGCAGACGGACAGACGGACATGGCTATATCGACTCAGGTCATCGCCCTGATCAAGAATATATATACTTTATGGGGTCTGACACGCCTCCTTCAATGCGTTACAAACTTCGTGACAAAATTATAATACCCTCTGCAAGGGTATAAAGATACGCAAGCTATTATTGGCTTGCCAAAGATTGTATACCCTTGCAGATGCCAGCATTCAAATTTCAATATGTGACAGGTCTATTATAAAGTAGTCCGTTTCTGTGGTCAAAATTCTGTCGCATTCTGTATAAAGATAGCAGACAAATAATCTATGTTTACTTTGACTATCAACAGTCAAGGTGCTAGCTTAAACCTGCACTTGTAATTAGATTTTTAAATGTGTTTTATTAATTTGGAATTTGTTTTTCAAAATTCTTAAACAAACTTTATCAGGGCAAGAAGTAAAATATTTACATGTTTGACAATATTTTACATTCAACTAAATATATGAAGTATTAATTCAGTGGTTTTTTCAATGGAATTACGCATCTTAATTCGGTTGACTAAATTGTACATCGTTATATTGAAGTTGAATCCTGAACAAAATAGTGATAATTTTCAATCCTCGTAGGAATTATCGTCTCCGGGGGAAAAAAGTTCACTAACTTCCAGAAATTGAGCCAACTGCTTGGCAAGGACAGCTCCAATAATGAAACCAGGCAAAATGGTAACTGCAAAGCCCAACACATAGTACTTATCACGTTTGGGCTTTGGATCGAATCCTCCAGTTGAATTATGGCTAAACCGTCGTATGGTTCGTGGGTAAACTCGAGGTCTTGTTAGGATTTTATGCATCTATGCAAACTCAGCCAATGGTTTCATCTTTTAGAAACATGACTTTTCTAAACTGCAAATTTGTTGGTAATGTTGTCTATATATTTTTTTTTTAATTTTAAATTAACATATTGACGTAAATGGCAAAACTTTCTCCATACTAAAGTTGTTTGAGCAACAAGCACTCAATTCAAGAACTCATTGCGCATGTCTCTCTGCCTAACGGTTTCGAACGTCGAACCAGCTTTATATGGCACTTCCGTTCTGTACTCAAATATTTGCCGGCTGTCCAATTGACCAATTGTCCGAGCTTTACCGGGCCAATTGTTGAAGTGTCTACAATGTAGACGTCAATTTCTTCCCAATGTATATTGTCTGCATTTGTGGTACTTGTACTTTATATCCAAAATATCTAGTTGACCTGCACTTTCTGCAGTTTGTAAGTGTATGTAATTGTTGGACTGCTTAACGGTGCGTCACTTGCAACCAAACTTGAATCTAATCTCAGTCATTACTGATCATTAAAGTCTATCTAAATTGAGCTCTGAAATAAACAATTATTGTTATCTTAGTTTTTAGGGCTAAGAAGATCATTCGGTGTGATTTTATATATTTTTGGTTATTATTTACAATTGGGCAAATGTTTAAGACAGGAATGTTAGATGATAAACTTAAGTTCAAGTTAAAATTGTAGAAGAGATATTTTGTCAAAATTAGGTCATTAAACTTTTGAATTATGCTTCCAAATGCCACCATATATTCGTAAAAATAAATATTAAATTTCATCTTGTCGTTTATCAAAGAAATATTTTAGGAAAAAAAACCTTGAAGCTTGAAGATAGTATAAACAATTTTGGTATTCTAGTATATATTGCTTCCAGTTTCATTAACCATTTATAAATGTAGTATCACAAAGTATATTTTCTTGATGGTTGTCTGTTGTTTCATTAGTCTGTCTCGCTGATGATTCAGAACCATTAGCACAGTATAAAATAGGTGGTCCTAGGCAATTAAAATCGTTTCCTTTTGTGTAATTGTTATGCCACACTGCCCTCTTATGAACCCTCCTATAGCCCAATTTCTTACTTGCACCCTTTTAGCCAACCTATTTTTTTCGTTTTGTTTGCTACCACTTTTGCTTTGGGAATTTTGGGCAAGTTCGTTGCCCAAGTCTTTCGTTGTGCGCAATTGCCACAACAAGAGTTGCATATAAGTAGATTCCGCTTCCGTTTGCCATTTCGCACGTACAGGATTCTCGCATATTTTTATGGCCTAGGATTAAGACACGGCCCAGACTGGTAAATATTTGAAAACAGCCGTCGGAAATCCCAAGCACAAAAGGCCCATGTAGAGAGAGTGCTATGTAATTAGTAGGATGTTTCTAAGGAACTATCGGTTAATCTCAATGCACTAGCCAAGCCCACACAGTGACCAGGGCCTTAAAAACGATCAGGTAACCAAAATTGAATTCGCCGCAAGTTTGAGTCAGACTCACGAAGCCGCCATTAAAACGCAAGTCAACGGCGTTGCGCCCAAACGTCTTGCCGGTAACTGATAAACCCGCAAAGCTTTCAGTATGTTTTCAACTGTGGCGCGTTGTGGACGTTGAAGCTGCCACGAGAGCTATTTAGGTGTAGGTAGTGTGTGTATAAAGAGTAAGCTAGAGTGCATGTATATATATATGTGTGTGTGTGTGTGTGTGTGAAAGCCGTTAAGAAGTCTGGCACTGGCACTGGCACTGAGTAAGCCAACGAACCAACGATTGAGCCAGCTAGAGAAATAGAAGAAAAAAACTGAAATAAAATCTGTAAAACGGGCACGTCGCGCTATTTTATTTTCATCTCTTTTGTCGTACTTTTCTACCTATCCAACTATGTATTGGCTGCTCTGCGGCTCTCTACCTTCTTTCGGCCTGCGTTTTGCCTTTTCTGCTGGCATGTCTTGTGGTCTCAGTCTCTGTATGTGACTGTGACTGTGTTTGTGTGTGTGTGTGTGTGTTGCGGTATGGACTGAAACTTCAGGTGCAGTCGCGTTGAATTTCTTGAACAAGTTTTAGTCAGAGTTTGGCCTTCGTCTGGCATGGTACAGTATACGCATTGGTTCCGTCGCTGAATCTTCGATCGGACCCTAAAATAATAATTGACAGTGCCAGTGTGTGATTGTGTGTGTCTGTGTGTATTTCTATAATCGGCTTAAACTGGATTTCTTGGCAATTGTTTGTGTACTACTTAAGTGTCGTTGTGTTTGTGTGTGTCAAAGGATTTGTGTATTAAGTTTTTTCGCCAATCAAAATGCGTGCAACTCTGCAAAAAATATTGACAAACAAAAAGAATTTTCGTGATTTTTTTTGAGAAAATCTAAATTGGATTTAAAAAA
The DNA here is from genome assembly GCA_035044365.1 of Drosophila neotestacea. Classification (NCBI taxonomy): domain Eukaryota; kingdom Metazoa; phylum Arthropoda; class Insecta; order Diptera; family Drosophilidae; genus Drosophila; species Drosophila neotestacea. The sequence continues at coordinate 448,819 of JAWNMD010000126.1, read as the reverse complement.
GAAACAAGAAGAGCAAATGTGAAAATGAAACACCAATAAAATATTTAAAAAAACTTATAGAAACATAAAAGAAAACTTTTAATTAACAATTGAATTAAAAACTTTTCAAAGATACAAATACAGTTTTGTAGCTGATATCTAAGGAATGAAATATCAATAAAAATATACTAATTAAATCAATTAAATATTAAAACAGACAAATAAAAATGATTGCAAATCTACACTTAATGGAAGGTTTTAAAGAAATACGTTAACATTACTATTCTTAGCTGGTTTCTTCTTTTGCACATTAATATAGCTGTTTATAGCCATTGATCTTAGGTTTTGTCCAAGCTTATCCACGCAACTTAGCTGAACTTAAGCATTACAGCTAACCGCTGATGCTATTGTTGTTGTCGTTCTTTTTTGTACCACTCCATTAACTTGTCTCTGGCTTTTGCACTTTACGTTAACTGACATTAGAATACGTACGAGTACAACTTATATTCATACTAACTTCGCATGCCAGCTGCGCATTTACGCTCCCATTAACCAGGTAGAAATTGTGTACGGGAAACAGGGGAAACAGGCACAACAACAAGTGTTTTGCGCAATGACCAAAGAAATTGTGGTAAAAAAGAGAGAGAGAAAAAATAAAACAGTAGCAAAGTACAAAGTATAAATAAAAAATACCTAAAAACTCTGAAAAATTGCAGCTTGTGGTTTAAGCTCTGGAATTGCCAAATAGGAGATTTGAGGCAAGTTTGTGGCCTAAGTCTTTTGTTTAAGTATACAAATCTTATGAGGAACGCAACAATCTCGCCCCCAACCAATATTTTAATTAGCATAAATATTTTTCTTAGATTTCTTCTACAAAACTGTCTTAAGACCTTAACGCATTCAGAAAACGTGCTTAGCATCGTCAAGCGGCTCAGGTGCTTGTTTCTGCATGCATAATTAATAGGCCGCTAGCCCAGCCCATTTAAATATTATAGAACATTGCATAAACATGTTCGTTTCATAAATTTCATTTTTTGTGTCGCGTTGAAATCCGATTTGTGTGTGTGTTTATTTTTTGGGAAACTTTCAACTTAACCTAACTCAACCGAACTTTTAACTACTTATCTCTCTGCAGTGCAACAAAGTTGGCCTTGTGCATTGAAAAAACTACAAGCACATACAAGTATATTTTGTAAAAAAAATATACATTCAAAAGTTGCCATAAACATCGAAAATAAATACAACAAATATATACTTAGTTATAAAGAGACCACAGTTGACAGTTGTTGACTGTGTTGCATACGAAACGGGAAGACTTCAAGGATAACCAGCTGACATGCCACATAAATTGGATTACTAAAAGGCAGATCGCGTTAAAAAAAAACCAGCTTATACATATTCTGTGTATATATAGACTGCATATAATCAGAGGTGAGTTGCATATGAAACGGAGTTACTTAAAGGGTATGCAAACTACAAGAGAATAATACTAGGAATATGAATTAAAACCAGTATGCAAAGTTCAAGTAGAATATTAAATATTGCACATAAATACAAATTAAGTGAATCTTTTATTGATTGTTTGAGTAAAGCAGATATAAATTTACAAATAAAAATCGGAATCTTTTTAAAATTTTTCCATTCATTAGTTTAGTTGAAATCTTAACTCTTTTTATTCGATAGGACAGCTTGTGACTGACATCATGCCCCAAACTTCAATTCAACTTATCAAAAATGCCAGTTCATGCCACACCTTTTGTTACACTCATTGCGCAAATATGTGATTATGAATGTTTATCGATAAACAATAGCTATAGCTATATAACTATTTATATGTTTGCGATATTATAATAAGTGTACAAATGGCACGCTTTCATTTTGCCAAGCAACTAGCATTAAAATTGATTGTGTATTAGCAGTCGCCTTAATTGTGTTTAAATAATTGATTGATTGATTCACGATTGAGCCAGCAAATGAAAGAGATGGAAGACTAGGCTGGCCATAAACAATGTATGTGCTGCAGTCAGTTATGGCGTATTCAAGATGCCGGGGAGAAGACCGTATAAGTAGCACAACGGCAATCAACATGAAAGAACAATTTCTTTTACTTTCTATAAAGCGAAACAAAAGCGCCGACTGTCTGACGTTTCTGTGCGTTAGTCTGTCAGTTTGTCAGTCTCACGTTCGTTTGTCACATTTATTCAATAAAGGCCAAGTCAACTTCCAAGTGGCGACTCAAAAAGCGAGAGCGCCGCGCCACAAAGAGTTAACCTCAATTATTTCTTTATATATTTCTTTTTTTCAAGTCGCACTCGCAGCATGTTGTTGCTTAATACTAAACAATAACAAAAAGCGGCTTGTTGTTGTTTTTTTATTATAGAAAATTTCACTAACTGGAAGTGAAAAGCAGAACAAATGACGTGCGAGCTGTATGATGCTCTGACTCCCTCGCACCACTTCTCTGAGATCTGTAAACAAAACGAAAAATAAGTTAAACCTTTTGGCAAGCATTTTTAAAAGCTGAGTTCATATTTAACTCAGGTAAATAAACCCGTTTCGTGGTTTCTTTAGTAAGACACTTTATAGATGAGTTCTGCTTAATAATTTAGATAAACGAATAAATGAAATTTTTCGAGCTGTGGTTATAAACCTGTGTAACTTGTTTTTGCCTGTGTTTTATGGGCAATGTTTCAATGATTAGTCATAATTTATATATTAGCAAGTGAATGAAACGGAAGTTCAGCTCATAGTTTATCTCTGACTCCAGGTATCAGAATTACTTTCCTCTTCGATACGCAACTTGCAGTAATCGATTTTTTGTACACTTTTAGTTGATTCTCACTTGAAGCGATCTATCCATTACCAAATGATCTAATCCACATTCCTTCAGTTTCAAATTTCCCAGAAGTCAACATTTAAATACCTTGAAATAATCCAGCTATTGTTGTTTCCTCCTATAAACAGCAGCTGATGCCTAGATGGCGGCATTGAGTCCTAAACCAAACCCAAAACAGAACCCTTAGAAATCAAAATCAATTCACAAATCCCGAATCGTACGCAGGTAATAAGACAACAATTTGTTTACCTGCCTCAAGGTGCAAGAAGTCAGTTGGAAAATAGACAGAAATAGACACATTTTGATAGCTATTGAGAAAAGAAGAAACCCCTCAAGAAAATTTGACAAACAGCGAACAATACATCAAGTGCCAGTTAGAAGTGAAATAAGGGTTCACCAAAGGGGCGTATGACTCATATAACAAGATCTATTAAACTGATTAGAGCCGAATGATCAAAGCCTTGCTGTTGCCGTCATCATCTATTCGTGTCTTAAGTATTTAGTTATAGTCAGACATGCGAGTCAGCTATTATGCTTGAACAGATTTTTCATATCACAATCTTAAAATAATTATATATATTTTGGGATTTCAATCAAGCATCATTTTCTAATCAACAACTTTTCCTTGATAATGAAAGTTCCCAGACGCCGCTTCCGTCTTTTGGATAGTGAAAGTGCTTCAAGTTTCAAGCTCATTCTAAAAGCGAATTAATGTTGGCCTAAGCATCTTTTCTGCGACAACAACAGCAATAACGAAAAAGCCGCTTAATCATCTTGAAAAACAGTTGACAATAGCGCGTACTTGCTGTATGGAGTAAGTTTCATAAGTTTTTCCGACTCCGCACAGACATCATCACATCTATAAGGTGGGCGCTTTCACGGCGCCGACGCCGATTAGTTACAATTGACACGAAAATTTTTCTCTTTCTTTCGTTTGTTTTCATAAAATTTTTATTTTTAATTGTGAGAACTGTGTGTACGGGCGCATAATGTTGCAAGAAAGTGGATCTCTGGAGCGTCCGGCAAAACGTTTTGACGCTGTCATTGTCGACAATTGTTAAAATAATGATTAAGCAATGGAGGGGAATACAAAGGGGGTGGGCTAAGGTGTTGATATATCTATAGTAAAAGTGTTTTCTTTTCTGATATCGAATAGCTTTTGTGGAGTTAATTTTTTACCTTTATTATACTTAACTCCCAAATCAAAAGACTTAGACAACAAACCTGTTAATTTGTTTTACAATTCGGGATTCTAAGTTACAATGGAGGTCTTTAAAACTAGTTATAAACTAAGCATTTGTTACTATGACTTTACTATATCTGGATCCCAAATCAACAAATTTGTAAATTTCTTTGACAATTCGAAATTCTAAGATCCAATGGAGATTTTAGAAATAAGCTATTAAATATTTACTTTGTATTTACAATATTTGAATTCCAAAAAGAAATACTTGAACAACAAAACTGCGCACTTCTCTAGCATGGGAGGAGTTGTTATGGCAATCTTTTATAATTATTTACATGTGCCCCTTCATTATATTTGATTGCCAAATCAAATGACTTAGACAACGAACCTGTGCATTTTTCTGGCAAACGCTCACTTTCAGCATACAGTCAAAACCTTAAAAATACCATCGCAATTGGACCTTTTCGCTGCATTCTGTTGCTCATCTTTGAGTTTGGCATATTTGCCGCACTGCGTCTTGAATTTCAAAAATATAAAAAAAGTGACTAAAAACTGTCGAGTGTATGTGTCGGAGCGAATGATCATGATATGCTGCATGATATCACAGCTGCGTTTGCCACGCTGACTTCACTCGCCACAGGCGCGGGTGTGTGTTAGTGTTAAAGAGTATATGTATGGGTGTGTGTGTGTGGTATGCCTGCTTCAGGTGCGGCCTATTGCATACTTAGAGCTGTGATTTTTTTTGGTTATGAGCAAGTTTTTCACTTCACTATTCAATATGCTTAATGAAAACATTAAAAGCAAAACTTTTTCTTGTCTATTTACAATTCAAACATTAATTGCACCTCCAGACCACGCCTCGTGCCTGTAATGCTCGTCCATGTCTTCTTCTTAAAGTGTAATGTGGCTAGCATTGCATTGTGAAAGCGTCGGGCAGTAGAAATCATTTGACCATTTGTGTGTGTATGAGTGTGCTGTATACTCTGCCCAGCTTTCGTTAGCCTGCACATGAAAACAAACATTGTTTTTATGGCTAAAACATACTTGTTGTTAGTTGATGTTGCAGCTGCTGCTGACGACGCAACGGTGGCAAGTTAACCATAAGATAAACAGCAAAATGCGTCGACGCTTTGGAGAGTGAAAAGTGTTTAGTTAAGTTGTATTTGTTGATCAAACTGGACTCTCGACTTACTTGTCAATGAAAACTAAAGTGAATGAAAGGAGATTATAATAATAATAGTTGGAGCAAAGTTTGCCTGATTACAATCAGTTTGCAGTACTTTTATTTGTTGGAGTCTAATTGTAATTGTTAGCTAATAATGAATGCTCTTGTGGCCCACACTAACCACAAATTGTATGCACACACGCCGCAACAACCTTCGCAGCTCATTAGACCCTTTAAGCATGGCTCTCACCACAACTCGCGCACTCAGCTCCAATATCAAAGTCTACTGGTACATTATTTATGCCAACCCAAATACCAAGCACTCAAAATGCTACATGCCACAAACCGAATCTAGTTCAATGGGGCTGCCCAGCTGGTTTTTTCTTTCGGCTTTAAGTGTTGGTGGCAATGCTGGACAGCGACCCGGCAGGCAGACAGAGTTGGAGTTGCTTCAAGCGATGCTTTTACCTGCGAGCTCAAATTAAAAACACCAATTTGTGCTAAGGCAGCAGATCAATAATACACAAACACATACAAAGACAACAGCTGAACAGAGAACTGAAATGAAATCACGCCGCATTCAATAGCAACCAATACAAAAACAACATCAACAATAAGGAGAAGAAATTTACATAAAAATCTGGTTTTTAGTTGTAGAACTTTTGTTGAAAACATTTGATTTAATTCGATTTGTTCAGCTGCAGTCGTTGAGTCTGCAAAGAATTCAGAACGGTTCCAATGCGGATATTTAAATATTTTTGAATTTATTATTTTTTATAAATGAGAGTAAGTCTGCTTGGAGTATAATCTAAATGGAATTCAACTGGGCTAGTCAAGTTTTTCATTTCAATCACAAGAGAGCTATTTACATTTTTACAATTATAAACTGTTTAAATGAAAACAGTATTCTGATTCATATTCACTAAAAAAAACAAACCTTTAGAAAATATGTACAAATGCAAAATATGAGAGCTTTCAAACATGTAAAATCCTAAATAAACTTATTTATATTAACTTATGTGAAAGAAATTGGTATCACAAGCTCTTATAGTTTTGGTTTTCCTGATCTATGAATGCTCCAGTTTCTCTATTGATATTTTACTCCTTTTGCAATCAACCCAATTTCTCGATTGCGCTTTGTCATAAAACCCCAATTGACCTTCAAGTTGTCCAATTTACAACATGGCTGTAAAAGCATAAAAACCGAAACTAATAAATTTTTTGATCATTAGTTGGGCGGGCCGAAACGAGTTTTAGCATAGTCCCGAGACCACGGGGTGTAAGTATGTATATGTATGTGTGGCCAATATTGACTGACCGACCAAAGCGCCAGACAAGTGCTCAAGTGAAAGTTCAGTTTGCAGTTTGAATGAAAAAACCAAACTGGTAAATGTACAACTAGCAGTTGCCAATGTGAAATGGAAAACTAAACGCTGCCCATAAATGGCAAGCCGGCAGCTGGCGGCAAAAAGTTCAACTCAAGAAATTATTTACCAGTTGACTTTTACCATTTTGTCTGTGAGCCCTAGCTATTGCTATAGTATAACCAGAGCCTACTGTATGTTTACCAGTCAGCCGCATTTAGTCATCGTCTACGTTTTGTTTGCTGCGCTTAAATGTCGAAGGTGTCATCAATAATGGTGGCCCCGGCCCCCAGAAAACTGACGACCGGTTTCTGTTGGATGCTGTTTCTGTTGCTGTTGCTCTTTTGTTGAGCTCTGTTGTCTTGTATTGCGTTTTTCATTTGTATACTTTGCATATGCTTTAAAATTTGAATTTGAATTTTGATTGACGCTCCATGAGATTTACCTTTTTCCGTTGCCTCGTGGTATTGCGAAATGACTTTGCAGACATCTTGGCTAAACAGTTTTTGGTCGATTTTCATTGCTTAGCTCGAGACTCATTTTTGTTCTGTGATTGTGTCTTTTTTTAAAGTGTGGAGTTTAGTTCTTGACTTTTCAATATTTTAACTGTGTTATAAATAGATAAACCAGTAAAACCTATAGAAAATAGTTGAAACTCTTAATTAATTTTGTAATTATAGAAGTCGTACTTCCAATTACAATTTTTGTGTTTCTGAGCTGAATTTGTCAAGTTCGTTGCCTAAGTCTTTTGTTTTTCACAGGCAATTGCAATCAAAATCAAGGGTTTGTGGTTTTATAGTAAAGTTAACAATAATTTAAGCATTTCTCGAAACTTATCATATAATTAACCTTATCATTGTCAACTTGATCCTTAAGCAACTGTTGCAATACGATTTGTGATACGCATCTTTCTATTAAATAACCGTTTTATCAATAGAGCCATAAAGGTGTCATGCATGGTGATTACGACAAATATGCGCAACGTAACAAAAACAAACATTAAACAACTAACAACACCAACTTCCCATGCTGCCCATTTTCATGTAAATAAGTATGTTGTATATTGCGAAATGAATTGGCGCATAATCAAGTTGTATGGATGCATAATCAAAGTTTAATTATAAAGCTATAAACCACAGCGAACATTTCGAACCTTTCACTCTCGTCCGGCACATTATTAACATGCTAAATACGTATTAAATTTCGGTTTATTTATTATTAGTTGTACGTCGTTAACGACAAATGAAATTTGCATATTGCAAACTGCAGTTTGGTAAGCATTGAATTAGGGACGGACTGGATGATGCGATCGTCACAATCGTTTATCCAGACAATTTTTTGGCTTGTATTTTTGGCTTTTGGAATTGCCTTTTGGCATAGTTCGTGCTTTGGTTCGGTTCGTGCTCATGGGATTCGTTCATTAGCTATGATTATATAAGCAAAATATTTGCCGGGGTGTTGACTTCTATCTGACTGTTAATTGCATGGCCCAAGGGGAGGTGAATGTCTCAACTGAAAGACGTTTGAGGAAACTTAATAAAGCAATTCAATTAGTCATAGAAATGGAATGAGATTAACGGAAATTACAGTTAGGCACAGTTAGAGGCGTTCACAGTTCGTTTCGGGTGTTGAAATAAATAGAATTTAACAAATAATTCCGAGCAGAAATATATCAAATATTTTACTTATAAATTAAACAAGTATTTGACAAATATGGATAAAGTTTACAGCTTAAATAAAGTAGACAATTAATCTCTTCGTGTTTGACTTTGAGTCATCATCACAAATTAATGTCAATGTTGAAAAACCTTCATTTGCTCAGTTTAGCTAATGACACTGCTCTTTTTGGCCATGCCCAATCGGCCCACGCCCCCAAATTGACGCTGTCGGGGCTTAATTAGGCGGCAAAGTAAATATACATGTCGCTTATAAACAAACCTGTGGTTCAGTATACAATTTTTGGCGCCTTTCCGTAGACCAAACAATGGCAGCTATCACCCACACACAAATATTTGTGTTGTACAATAACAACAACAACAACAACGGTAACATTAACAATGACAGCAACAACTTTGCGCAGCAACGTAGCCAGTTTGTTGGCTGCAAATGTTTGGGTTGCAAGTTGCTTTCTGGGCCAAACCACATAGCCAGCTAATTGCAACAACAGCAACACAACAGCAACAGCAACAGCTGCCGGCTGGTGGCTCACAAAAAATGTGGTTTGGGTGGCTATACAGCTGCAGCCTGGATGTTAAAATATTTAAATACCCTATAGTTGAAGGCTGAAAAGGCATATCAGTTTTAATAGAAAAGATAAAATTGTCAACTTAATAGAAGATAAATATATATTTTTAAAATAATTTCTAATATCATTATCAATATTGATAAAATATATTTTTGTAAGCTCTCTAAGCTGGGTGTACCTGACTTGTTAGGAATAAGTTTGCATAAATTGCCTAAAATTAAAATAAAATGCCCGAGAGAAAATTCATAAATGTAAAAATTATGCGCATTGCATAATTCAGGCAATTAAGAAGCGACAAGTACGGGAAAATCTTTAATTTTTCTTTGCCTAATTAGTAGTAAGGTGGTGTCATGTGGTGCGTGTGGAGTTTATAACGCTTACTTGCAAATTAATTTGCCTTTCAATAAAATACCGCCGACGCTGTAAGCCGCTTTCAGTGGGTCTTGGCTTAAGTTTCAGCCTTTCGCATGCATTAATCAAAGTTATCTAATAAGTATTGTTGTATGTACATGTACATACATATCTATCTCCATTTGAAAATGAAATATTCGCAAGGTGCTGAGTTGTACAACCTTCGCGTTTGACTAAATTTTAAGCTGAGATCCGAGATTGTCAGCCTCTACGGGTGTGTGGAGATTTTGTTTGCGGAAGTTTGTTAATGGGCAGGGCTTGGAAACAGTATCAGATATGTCCAGTTTTACAGCTGCGATCATTGTAGGCAGCTGAACAAAAGCAATAAAGCAAAACAAAAGACTTAGGAAACAAACTCCACTCGATTAAATTACAAATGGATTATTGAAGAGATTTTTAACAAACGAATTTTGTTGTTATTGCCATGAGAAAAGTGTGTTATTATTAATTTTTAAAATAAAGCTAAAATAATTATTAAATTTCTGGTTATAATAAACATTCGGAAGTTTGTCTCATTTTTTTCACACAAAGCTATAATTTTACCGCTTCAAATTCTAGCACCTAAAGGTCTACCAAAAAGATTAAGCAAACAAACGAAGTAAAAACACGTTTAGCTGTCCGAGAAATAACAACAATTATGCACCATGTTTTAGTTAGTAATAATTACTAGACAATAACGGCAACCTTGCGCCTCGATCTCACCTTACAATGCGACACAAACCCCAGACCGTATGACTTATTTTGCATGGCATATGAATGAAAGGCACACTCAAGCACTCACATATATATGTACATATGTAGTAGACAACGAGTATGTCTGGGCTTTTAACAATGAGATAAAAGTGAACTACAGAGTTCAGACAGACACGCACTCGTGATTTATGACAACAATGCAAAGAGCCTTAAACTTTGTCTCCGAAATGGAGTTGAGAGAGGGACGGAGAAGAAATAAAAATGATTGTATTCGTATTTCTATGATATGCGCTTGACTTTTTTAGCTCATGAAAATTAGAGAAGGGGTAATTGTCAAAGAGCTTAAGCATGCTTAAAAGTTAAGCTTTGAGGTACATTTAATTTTGCAGTTGATAAACTGGTTTGAGAGATAAACAAATTCTCAATAAGTGTAAACTTACCAAGACTATTAGACTTTATTAATTTAATCAAAAAATATTTCTAGCTGTCCGGAAGATTTGCATAATACCTAACAGAAATAAAATTGTTTAGTTCGAAAGTTTTGTTTGTAAGCAATTACGAATAAGTTAATAAATGAATTTAAAAATAAACTTTGCGACACACTTTTACTATATCCAGAACATTATCAACTTAATTTTTTGAATATAATTATTCCATTCGGAATTTCACGCGAAAGAAAACATATTAACCCCGTCATTAGTTGAATTTATTGCAAGGCAGCGACCTCGACATTAGTCAGTTAGTTAAACTATATGCAAATGTTGTTGTCTGGCTTGAATTCTGTGGTTTAAGTGTATGGCTACAGAAACTTTCTAAACCGCATTCACAAAGTCTTAAAGCCACAAACACGTGCTACGCTCTGAGCTACGAGCTTCGAGCTGCAGATGGGAATAGATTGCTAATCGTTAAAGTATTTATAAGAAAAATTGTTGGTAAAAAACCCGAATCGATGTCATGTGTGATTCTATTTGGGGTGTGAATGAGCTAACCAGTTTTGGTAAATTTATTTAATTTTTTTTTATGTATCTAACATTATTTTCATTCGTTTGGGGCCTAGTCAAATTTGTTAAATTGCTTTTTAAAATAATTTCTTGCTATTTATTGTATTAAAATCATTTCTGATTGCTTACTTGCAGGCTGCCCCATTCAACTTTAATTGGCATCAAATCGGCAAGATGACCAACCCGACGGCAGCCAATTCGCATTGGCTGGCCGCTTTGCTGCTGGCTGTGGTGCTGATCCACACAGCCACAGCGGACGAGGCGTTTTCATGTCCAAATGGTAAGTTCGCATTCAACTTGAAATTCGAATTTTCTTCAAACGACAAACACTGCACTCGAAACTTGAAACTTGAAACAATTCAAACAGCACGTGCGTGCCAAAAGTTGCAGGTGTGGCACAAACTTTGCGCATAAATCAAAGCGTATATAATTGTAATTATATAGTTAGACGAGTACACACATACTTATGGACATACATACATATATATGGTCAAAACGGATGTTGATTTCAGTATTAACTTTGGGCCCGGTAAATTATCTTTGATTTCCGTCGCCATAATTGGTTTTTGTCCACGTTTGTAGTATTTGAGCGTTTAGCTAAAGTAAACTGCAATTAAACTTATCGATACTTTAAGTTGCTTTAACTTTAATTGTGTATTTTATTTTGTGCAGTTTTTTGTGTTCTTTGATTAAGCACTTGATTGCGGATTAATAATGTTCGACTATTTTAAGGAAATAACAGTGCAATATCTTAGACTTTTCGTTCCAGCTTTTAAAGTCTGTCACTTTAACTCGACTGTTTATGCCATTTCAAAACTCTAGGATTAAAGGTGTCTATTTTTCCCTTACTTTAACTTTTAAGAGGCTATAACTAAACAGAGCAGTTTTTTGAACCATTTGTTTTTCAGAATAACACAAGGTCTGATATTCCCTTGTAAGCCCCGAACTTATTTGCTCTTGTTATTTCATGTTTATCATTATTTTCTTTTTAAGCTCTTCACAGCCTAATTTTGAGTCAATGATTATGTTGAAGGAAATTATGAAATCCTCACTTATGGCCTGTTTTATCTAATTACTACATTAATAATTATTAATTTCCTGTTGTTTATAGGCAAACTAAATGACTTGTTTGGAAAATAAATGAAAGAAATCATGAGTATTCAGTTTTCTTTTTAGATGTGGATAAAAAAAAGGTTGATTTTTCCATTTACCATGATGATAAGCCTGAAATTCTAGAGTTTGAAAAGTTAATGAATGTTCATTATGTTACGTGTTCGGTAGGATTTGAGATCTTTTCATCTGTTATAAACTGGCTATCGTTAAGCTCTTGTCATAAACATAGAGCACACTTGAGCCATAAAAATGCCAGTGCGGCATTATCGTTAATGACAAATCTACAGGTTCAGCACAGCACAAAAGTTGGCAGCCTGCCAAACGAGTTGGTCAGATCTAAGATTGAAAAATCTGCTACATTTTGGCCATAACAAATGGAAAGAACTCGCCTGAACCTCGACTGACGGAAATGGTGGACTAGCTAATCAATCATTGTATGTGTGGCCGGTAATGCAGTCAACACTTGTTGTTGCTGCTGCTACTTCTGGTGGGGCCTTTCACTCGATGGCCACCTACAACAGGCAGTGGCAACGATAACGGTTATTACATATGCCAAACTGGTTGTTATTATGTGCCCCACTGGGCGGTAATGCCAAGAATGCTCACCATGAGGCAATGACAGCACACTGTCTTACAACGCAAGAACTCTGACAAAGACTAAACATACATATGTATATTTGTACATATATATACATATGTATGTAAGTATATATACTGTGAGTACCATCGACACAAGACCAAGACGAAGCCACATCTCCATCCACATGTGAGAGGCGAGACAAGTTTCGAGCGTAGAAAAAAGAAAAATACGTTAACGCGCTTTGAAACAAGATTTCTTAACGGTTTTTTAATGCCAAGCCAAGTTTGCCTGACTGACTGACTAACTTGGCGATCGGTTTGCCTGCATCTCCTCCTCCTCCTCCTCCTAAACCATTCTCCCAGTCCCAATCCCAATCCCAGTCTAGTTGGCATGCCACTTTTTTTAGTTGTTGTTGGAATAGCTGTAGCTGCCTCGTATTAACTAGCTGCAGTTGCAGTTGCTTATTAACACTTTTATATGCACACACATACACACACACACACAAGCACCTGCCAACGTAGCCGCCAACTTCGATGCGGCCAAAACAAGTTCGTTGCCTAAGTCTTTTGATATTTTTATGTTACGTTCGTTGTTTTTGATTCATATGCAAGTCAGGTTGCAGATATGTATGTGTGAGTTTCTACATGTGTGTGACTTGTTTTTAGGTGCAGTTGTGCAAAAAATAGGCCAAACTGTTGGCGGCTATTGTAGTTGTTGCTGCTGCTGCTGTTGCTGTTGCTGTTACTCAGCTTAAGCATTGCTTTTATTGATGTATTTTGTACGGGTTGCAAATATAAACCACATAGTATATGGGCGCTTAATTGATTAGACCCTGTAGTTGCACCATTTAGCAACTGTCAGAGTGTTATTGGCTTTTAATTAAAAGGATTTCCTGATGTACTAAAACATGCTCTATAAGATCGTTTCTAAGATACAATTTATTTAAAACATAGTAAACAATTTTTAAAAAAATTGATTACTGTTTAAAATACATAGAGACATGTTTTTAAATTATGTAATTTTATGTTAACTGTAGTTCTTTTGCCATAACTATCCAGACATCATGCAAATTTAGAATTAAACTAATTAGATCAACTTTTATCTAAGCCGCTTTCTTTGATGTTTGCTTAAAGATTAATCGCAAATGCGATGGAACTTCAATAAATGGATTTTATAGGCTTTAAGAGGCGCATAACAAAGTTGTATCGTAAAATTCTAAGTAAATTCAAAGCACATTTAGATCGTGAGCAATTTCCAAGTGGAGCCACACCAAAGTTTACCTTCATTATTTATCACTCAAGCATCACATCTAACTGTAAATGGCTCAAATTGATAAACTGACAGACGGACAACGCAAACAGACAGAAAAACTTACCTAGAAACGAAACGCATAAGTAGTCAAAACCAACAACATCAAAAGCCAGATCAACAACAAGAAGATGAAGAAATAGAAGAAGAACTAGAACCAACTTCCACAATTTTGGACACGCTTGAGCAAATGCCAAGAGCAACAGCTCTAAAAGCTAATTAAATCAACTTCTCTGTGTGAGCTGCTTCCATTCCTAAATCTCGTTTGAGAAATGCAACATTTTGAAATGATTTTCTGGGTCAGCACGCACAATCCAAGTGATATATGACACACTGATAAGTCCAACTCTTATGACACATATGAACATCGTTTTTGGTTGAGTTTTATTTATGATTTTATAATTTTAACATTAAGCAAATCATAAAGCGTAAAATGCTCATGAGCTTAAACAAATTTGTTGGTGGTTTATGGAAGTAAACACTTTTCTAGTTGACTGATTGCTGTGTGAACTGTGTGAGCAAAAATCAAACTAGAGGGCTAAAGAGTTTAACGAACTTTACATTGGATTTCAGGTTTAATGAACGTAATGAACAGATATTGACAGGTAGGCAAAATCGCTTGCAACTATTTTTCAGGTAATCCGCAATAAAGCAGATAAAATTACAAGATATATTCTTGTACTCTCCGCTTTCTACGCATTGAAGAAGATTTTTAGATTTCTTTTGTTGCTGATGTGGTAAAGATAAATTCGCATTGCCAAGGCACAGAAATGCATGGAAAATGAGGTTAATGAAAGGGGCACAAGAAGATTTATTGCAGTTGTGAAACTTATGCGTGCCCAGCAACTTGATTTTCACTTTCTTGTTTCGTCAGAAGAGCTTAAGAACAAACAAACAACAATAGCAAAAGCAATAGCAACAGCACAAAAAACAATGCTGGCCATTAAGTGAATTTCCAAATTACCTAAAATAGGACAGCCGACATGGACATTAAAAGTTTATTTGGGTTAACAGCGTGCTTAATGAAAAACTAGGAAAAAATAAGTGATTTATGAACTTTAAAGCTAAAATTTGGTGTTATAAAATTATTATTAAATTACATTTATTTAAAACTAATTATTGAATTTCACAGCAAAATACTTTGCGAAATATTTGCTTGAAATATGTTCTCAGCTTCTGCAAGGCCATTCAATTGTTTTGATAACCAGCTCAATAGCCAAATAATAAATTTAAAATCTGTCTGTTCTCACAGTTTAGGCATTTAAGAATCTAGTGCAAGTATCTTGGTTGCGACTTTAAAGAGCTCTTTGCTACTTTTAGTTTGATAAAGTGCAAAAGTCTGTTCAAATAACTTGTCATTTATGGTGTGAGGTGTGTGTGTGTGGCGCTCCCATCTAGTTATACCTTATGTCTAACTATATCTATAAGCATCAACATTTTACGTAAGAAATTCTCACATTATTAATTTGTATTGTTTTTCATAAGATTTCGTCAGAGAGCGTTGGTTCGCTGAGTGTTAAGTCTGAAATACAATGATCAGTCAGTTGATGGAGCTCTGACTGCTTTCAGCTGGCAATTAGAGCACGGCTAACATATGCAATTGTTGTTGCATAGAAATAGGCAACTGAACGACTTAAGAGCCGTCTTTTATGTGGGGCAACAACAAAAAGCAATAAGAACAAGCAACAAGTCACGCAGCAAATTTGCATGGCAAATGGCTTACAAAACTTCCTGGCAAGAATTTTAAATATGCGGCACAATTCAATAAAGCAGTCAACAAATACACACACACATTCTCATGCAAAGTAAATTAAAAGAACTGAAAAAACCAGCTAACCTTGTCCAGCTGTTGCTGCACCCAGTCCAAGAGCAAAGGAATTTTAGAAGCCATTGCTAGTAGCGTGGCTTAAATTGCTCACATAGAAACTTCAACTACCAGGTTGACATACACACATACTTAGTGGGAGTATCAATCTAGAAAGAGAGAGAGAGAAAGAGAGAGAGAAGACAGACAAATAGCTGATCATTAAAAACAATTACATGAAGTTTGTTCTGTTGACCGTTTCGTAGACTCTTCGTTTTTGCCGATCGACTGATTTCAATTGTATTGTGGTTAAGAAGCAATGAATCCAAATGTCTACAGTTCTCGAATTCTACTTTTTTTTTATTCATTTCTTTTTTTTTGTTAATTGGCACAGCGTACGGTTATGCTGATGGATTTTGTTTGGGCTGAAACGTTGATAAAAATAAATACAAATTGTTGCGGTAAATAGACAACAAGTAAATAAATTCCAAATTGCGGCAAATAACTGTTTACAGTTATATAAATAGCAAATAAAAAAAGAAATAAAAAATATATATTGGGGCATAAACGGTAATTGGCTGGTAAATACTCGTACTTAATGTTGAGTTGTATTTGAATTGAGAGAAGAGTTGGCAATATGTAAATTAAAGTTAAGATCTGGTAAAAATTGTTTAGAAATTGGAGAGTTATGTCAGATAGCTTACTTTAGTTGCAACTTGACATAATTATGTTAGGTTAGTTGGTCAAGAGCAATAAAAAAACTAGACTTAGTTTAAAGTTCAAGTTGAGACACTGTCAAAGTTTAGACTAGGCCTAAGATCAAGGTAATGCATTTAACTTAGTATTAATGCCGTTAATGGAGACAGCGCTTAAGATTGAGGATCTTATTGTGTTATTAAAAAACAAAACAAAAAATGATAAAATTTATGATTTTTTTTAGTTATGATAAATATAAAAAATAAGTGTCAACCCCTACCCTTTATTTATAATTTTTATTTGAAAAATTATAATCGACCCTCCCTGCTTTAAGACATATTAGAATTGAAATATTTACTAATAAAACTATTTATATAAGTTATTCTAGCATAACTTCATATAGTCTATTTATAATAATATATTTTCATAGAATTAAAAAAAGAGTTACTTCTTTCTTTGAGCCTTGCTTTCACACTGCCTTTGATTAATCACAAGCCAAATTCTGTGTTTGATATTTGGTTGTCTTTAATTAACATAAACACGGAAATCGTGAAAGTCCATGCCAAATCTTAACTATCTTACAGTCTGAGCCATGTCAAACTGCCTGCAACATGAAAAACTGTAACAACTTTCAGTCTGTGGCTAAAAAGTAGCAGCACCAAGGCCCCGTCCAAATGGTTGGAGCAACTTTTGTTGACTGTTTTCAAACACATCGCAAATTGTTAAAATACTTTTGCTTTTCTTTTTGAAATGTATTATATACATTGCGCGCGCCTTGTCGCATATTTTAGACGATTTGATTTTAAATGAAAGCTGTCAATCAGGCTGACAGAAGGCGGCTAACATCAGCGGCGTCAACTTTCCCATTTTTACCAGGAAAACGCAACGCATTTAGATTGAGGAAAATGAAAGCGCCACGAGCTGACCAAATACTTAATTGTAATTAGCTGGAGATACTAATGATTGAAGACTCGACTTGATAAACAGCTCAATTGCATCTTGTTTTTATCTTGAGAACAAGCAATTAAATCTACAATCATAGCTCATATGTCACTCCATGTCATGATACTCGTAGATAGAAAGCCAACTCAATTATGCTAAACAAGTAGCTTCGATTCAGGTCATTGTGGGATAGAGAACAGCGGGAAATCAACTTCCAACTGCAAAAGAATAAAATGCTAAGGAACCGGCCAAATAAAGTTGTAGAATTTGATGTTTGGTGTTGCAACGGGGGAAAGAGGTTATGGGAAGTAATTTTCTTTTATCAAACAGGGGAATTAAGTAGTTTTCTGTGTGAGTCTTTTAAAATGAAATTCAAGAGGGTAGGGGTATCTTAATGTGTTAAAAAGAAGTTAAACTTTATCGCAGTAGCGTTTGTAGTAAGAAATAATTTATAATATTTAACGATAAGGTACTGTCTTGGATAATAGAGTTGTGTAGAGCAGAAAGTGATGGTTCTGGGAAAACAAAAGAATTTAACAATCAAGCTGAATATTTTAATGTTATAATAGAATCTTCTCTTAGGCACTTATTTATGTTATTATTATATTATCAATAGACCAAATTAAAGTTTTTATTTTTAAATTTCTTTCTTAATAAAAATTTTACTATTCATTACTTCTAACTTACTGAAGTGCTGACAATGCAATAAAAACATGAATTTTGATCATTGCTAGGATGGAAAATCCACTTTGTGGCTGTTTTGTTAAATCAATAAAACAATAATATTTTAAGTGAAATTTGTACAATAATATTTGAGTGCAGTTTCCCAAAGTGTTGTGACCTTGTCTAAACTGAATAATTCATTATTTTCTTTTTTGTTGTTGTTTATTTACAGGCTGGGAACTGCGCGGCTTAAATTGTTATAAATATTTCAATATCAAACATTCGTGGGAGAAAAGCGCCGAGCTGTGTCGAAGGTGAGTAAAGCCATAAGCATAACCATAATCAGATGATAATTTGAATATCAGTAGACTATATACACATATATGGATAGATTTATGTGTGTATATAGGAAGTGGTGGGCTCGGTTCTCTGATTTAGACAACTTGCGTTGCGTCAAAGTGGCTCAAAGTGGTTACGCTTCAATAAGTGCAGCTACCTGTTCTTCTTGATAGGTACACAGATACAAAGATAAATAGACAGAAAGATACTAGTTGACTGTCTAGATATATTGTTGTTGTTGTTGTTGCAGCAGCAGTTGCCGTTACAGCACCGCATTGCATTTCCGTTGCCGCCGTTGCTGACAGTTAACTGTCAATGCCAAAGTGGGCTGAGTCTCTGGCCAAAAAGGCGGGCCATCAAACTTGCCAACAGCTTGACCAAGTTTGAAATTGCTTTTCAGGCCTGACTGGCCACAGCAATGCGAATGGAATCGATAAGCCAAATCTATGGCCGATGATTCATAATATTATTCATTCTTTCATTTCTTGTTGTCGTCGTCGTTGCCTTTTTCCTCTGGCCAGTTTTGATTCAAGCGAAAAGAAAGTCGTTGTCGACATGGTCGTCATTGGCGGCAGTCGATAAGCTTCCGGCGTTCGAGGTTCGGTCCCAAAAGAAAAAAAAAAATAAAAAACATGCCTGATTCGGTTTTTGGGTGTTAACCTGCTGTTGACCCAAATACTTTCGAGTGGCCCGTCCACCGACTGCACCTGCCCAATGATTTGAGTTCAGTTAAGAGATGGAAAACTGAGAGTGTTTCGATTTGATTGGATTCCAAGTTTACGAGTAGGTATATCGAATATTATTTCTGCTCGATTTTAATGAGCGTGTGAATCGGCTGGGCATTCGCATTGACCGCGGGGCCTGTGGGGTGAAAGTTACATCGGTATCACTGTTTTTTCGGCAATGTTAAGAAGACATTAATAAACCTATCGACCGACTGTTTGCAGTGTCAATGTCCTACGCAATTTCACTTCGCAGTCGAGTGTTAAATGACAATTACATATGCCCGGCACAATCTATAGAGCCACTTGACAGTGTGTCCAACTATCAACTACTGGTGAAGGTGGAGGTAGGGGATAGTCTAATATACGAGTACTCGTCATTTACATGCCATAGACCTCGCCCCAGTCCAATGACAATTAAAATGCGACTGGTGTTTTATTATTTCTGCTTCCACAAGTTCAACAAACCACAAACAACTGTTGACTGCTCGAATTGCTTAGACGCTACATTTGCCAAAAAAAATGTATATGTATATGTATATATATTTATGTACATACATATATCAGTATAACTGAGCATATTGTCGACTTTAGTAAACTCAAAACTTAAACAAAAAATATTTGTTTTCGGGTGAAATTTTCTTTTATTTTTTTAACGATTTTGCGTGTGCAGCATGCGAAATGCGTAGAATGAAGGAAAGCGCCAAAAAGGCGTTAACATTACAAGTTAACGAAGCTGTGACCATAGATAAAAAACCACTCTGCGATTTGGGATGGGGATTTTTTGGTTCAACTTACTTTTGCGCATAGTCAATGAATCTCAGTGAAAAACTATTCGTATGAAGTTTTGACAATTGCCGTTTTTGCAAGGTGGTTGGAGAAATAAAATGTTTAAATATATAAAAATTTGATTTGCTTCGAATAAATCATTTGCAAATAAACTTGCTATAAATATTAACTCAATTTGTAATTTGTATCCTTGCTTTTGTAATAAACAAATTCTTTACCTTTTCAACCCAAAATAATTAATCTTGATAACGAATCTTAAGAGTAAATGATAGTCGCTTTTAAAGTATTCTTAGCCGGTTCTTCATAGGAAGTAAATTATTTTTAGTCTGAAATATTTCTTACAATTTTGTGTTTGGCTCAAAATTAATTCATTATTAAAACGTGAAACGAAAATTAATAAAAAACAAAAAATGTAACAAGTTTATATCACTTTTTATATTTGCACAAAATTAATATTTTCTAAATATCAACTAAATATTAATTTGTATCCTCCTTTTTGTAATTATCAACTAAATATTAATTGGTATCCTTCTTGTTGTAATAAACAAATATAAATAATCTTGATAGGATCTTCTTAATTATTTTCTGGTCGAAATATTTCTTTCGAATGTTTCTATTGATTATAATTACCTCGTTATTAAAATGAGTAGCGAAAATTTATAGAAATAAAATATGTAACAAATTTACTTAGCTAAACTGAAAGAACGAGAATGAATATAATTTGACTTGCAAACTTTGTATACTTATTTGCACAAAATCAGTTAACAAACCATTGGAATGTAGCCAACAGTCAACAATTGAATGAATTTGTGAAAATAAGCAAGTACAGTCAGACAACTAAGCTCAGGCAACAAATCGCTAAATGAACAACCAAACATGCGAGACAACAACACAATCCCAGTCCCTTGTCATATACGAGTACCAACACCTTTTTCTGTCTTGAGCTTCAAGTTGTCTGTAGTTTTCACTGTAGTCTGAGGCGTGTGCAACATGCATAATTTTTGGCATGCAGCTGCAACAACTGCAAATATCACAGGCGTTGTCAAAAGCGCCCACTCTGCGTATGCGTAATATGTATTTGAGATCTTTGACAACGTGAGTCAGTCAAAGGCAAAGGCAAAGGCAAGATATTTATTTATTTTCTTATGTGTAAAAACTTGTTTTTAACTTGGCTCACAGCTATTGTAGAACTCATAAGCCAAAAGCTGTGACTTGTAATAAATGGATATAGAGTTTTGTGATTGGAAACGAAAGTTTTCTTTTGTTAAGCTTGTGCTTAGGCTTTTTTGTGCGAGTGTTGTTGCTACAGATTTGGGGCAGCAGCATAATTAATGCAACAGCTGAAAATAGAAAGTAAAGCTGCAGCTGCATAATTGAAATTAAGTTGAAGCTAAAGCGGAAGCAAGACAACAATTACTCAAGTTTATTCTTTGATCTCTCTTCTTCTCTTTTGCAGATACGGCGCCGAGTTGGTGGCTATTGATACTTATGCGGAGAACAATGAAACCCTGGCGATAGCACATGCCAGTGATCCCAATCAGCGTGCCTCGGATAAATATTGGCTGGGCTTGGCATCGCTGGATGATCTACGCACAAATACCCTGGAGTCGGCATCGGGTGCATTGATCTCACAGTATTCGGGATTCTGGTCTCTGCAGCAGCCGAATGCTGAGTCGGGTGAATGTGTCGCAGCGAGTTTTGGTGGCAAGGCACAGAGCTGGGATCTGGGCACCTGTGAGTCTCTGTTGCCATTTATGTGTCGTGCTCCCGCCTGTCCCCAGGGTGCGTTGCACTGTGCCAATGGAATGTGCATCAATCAGGCCTTCAAGTGCGATGGCAGCGATGATTGCGGTGATGGCACCGATGAGCTCGACTGCCCAGCCCAGTGCCATTATCACATGCAATCCGGTGGCGATGTAATTGAGACACCCAACTATCCCCACAAGTATGGAGCTCTGAGCAAGTGCAAGTGGACGTTGGAGGGTCCCTTGGGCAGCAACATTATACTACAGTTTCAGGACTTTGAAACGGAGAAAACCTTTGATACAGTACAAGTTCTCGTTGGTGGACGTACCGAGGATAAGTCCGTGTCGTTGGCCACGCTCAGTGGCAAACAGGACTTGACCACCCAACCATTTGTATCCGCATCCAACTTTATGATTGTCAAATTTACCACCGATGGCAGTGTGGAGCGTAAGGGTTTCAGGGCCACGTGGAAGACAGAGGCGAAGAACTGTGGTGGCACCTTGAAGGCAACTCTACAGCGTCAGATCCTGACCAGTCCCAATTATCCCAAACAGTATCCTGGCGGTCTGGAATGTCTGTATGTGATCAAGGCACAGCCAGGTCGCATCATATCCATTGAAGTTGATGACTTGGATTTAGCCCAGGGTCGCGATTATTTGCTTATTCGCGATGGCGAGTCTCCAATGAGTCGCACCATTGCTCAACTGACCGGGAAAACCACACAGAATGAGCGTGTGATCATCTCCACCGGCAATGCTCTCTATCTATACTTCAAATCCAGCCTGGGAGAGGCGGGCAAGGGATTCAGTCTGCGATATATTCAAGGTTGCAAGGCCACAATTACAGCTCGGAATGGAACTGTTACCTCACCAGCCTTTGGTCTAGCCGATTATCCAAAGAACCAGGAATGTTTCTTTACCATCAGGAACGGAGCTCGTGCTCCACTCTCGCTGAAGTTTGACAAGTTCACAGTCCATAAGAGCGATAATGTTCAGGTCTTTGATGGTTCCTCCACCTCCGGCCTGCGACTGCATTCTGGCAATGGTTTCACGGGAACCGCACCACCAAAGCTGACCCTCACAGCCTCATCTGGCGAGATGTTGATTAAGTTTTCCTCGGATGCATTGCACAATGCTGCGGGGTAAGTCCTTACATATGCTGTAATCCATTTAATTCACAAACTAATATTGAGTATATATGCATTACAGTTGGTCAGCTACCTTCTCAGCGGACTGTCCTGAGCTACAACCTGGCATTGGGGCCTTGGCCTCCAGTCGCGACACGGCCTTTGGCACGCTGGTCAGCTTTACCTGTCCCATTGGACAGGAGTTTGCCACCGGCAAGACGCGTCTGGTTACGGAATGTTTGCCTGGTGGCAACTGGAGTGTCTCCTACATACCAAAGTGTCAGGGTAAGTTTCAAACTTTCAGCCTAATTTGTTTCTCCTTTTACATTAAATGTATTATTTGCAGAGGTCTACTGCGGTCCTGTGCCACAAATTGACAACGGCTTCTCCATTGGCTCCTCGAATGTCACATATCGCGGCATTGCCATGTACCAGTGCTATGCTGGCTTTGCATTTGCCTCCAACGAGCCCATCGAAAAGATTTCCTGCCTGCCCGACGGACGCTGGGAGCGTCAACCCCATTGCATGGCCTCACAGTGTGCCGCCCTGCCGGAGGTGTCTCATGCCAATATGACCCTACTCAACGGAGGAGGACGCAGTTATGGTACCATTGTCCAATATGAATGCGAACCTGGATATGAGCGCAATGGACATCCCGTCCTCACCTGCATGTCCAATGGCACATGGAGCGGTGATGTACCTCGTTGTACTCGCAAACGTTGCTACGAGTTCCCTGACATTGAGAACGGATTTGTTGTGGATGCTGCCCGACCTTATCACTTCGGAGATGAGGCTAGGGTACAGTGCTTTAAGGGTTACAAACTGATTGGCAGCAACATCATGCGTTGCAGTGAAGCTCAGCGATTTGAGCAGCCTCCCACCTGCGAGGACATCAATGAGTGTAGTTCGTCGCAATGCGATCTAACGACCACCGAGTGCATCAACACTAATGGATCCTTCCATTGCCAGTGTCGTTCAGGTTTTACGGCCACTACGGAGTGCAGACCCGTTGCGGATCTTGGACTCGGTAATGGCGGCATTCCAGATGATAGCATTAGCACCTCCGCTAGTGAGCCCGGTTACAGCAAGAGTCTGTTGCGTCTTAACACGAATGGTTGGTGTGGTGCCTCCTCGGAGCCAGGTGCAAACTGGATACTGATTGATCTGAAGGCACCCACTATTCTTCGTGGGTTCCGCACCATGTCTGTCCAGCGTCCAGATGGCAATGTCGCCTTTAGCTCAGCTGTGCGTCTGCAGTATTCAAATGATTTGACTGACGTCTTCAAGGATTATGCCAATCCCGATGGAACAGCTGTAGAGTTCAGAATACTGGAGCCCACGCTATCCATTCTGAACCTACCTTTGCCTATTGAGGCACGTTATATACGCTTCCGCATTCAGGACTACGTTGGCGCTCCTTGTTTGCGCATGGAGCTAATGGGCTGCACCCGCTTGGATTGTGTGGACATTAATGAATGCAGCAAGGATAATGGCGGTTGCGATCAGAAGTGTATCAACTCACCTGGAGGCTATGCCTGTGCCTGTAATACGGGATACCAACTGTATACTTCCAATGGAACTGCTGGCTACCACGTGGAACGTTCGGAGTCAGGAGAACGCGATGGCGATACCTATCAACGCAACAAGACCTGTGTGCCCTTGATGTGCCCGGAGCTGGAAGCCCCAGAGAATGGTCAACTGCTCAGCGAACGCAACGATTATCATTTCGGCGATGTGGTGCGTTTCCAGTGCCACTTTGGCTACATCATGAGTGGCAGCTCGGTGGCCTTGTGCCTCTCCAGCGGTCAATGGAATGCCAGCGTACCGGAGTGCAACTGTGAGTATAGAAAAGTTATTTGACTCACAACTAGATCTTATTTTTCCCCTTTTATTTCCCTCTCAACAGATGCCAAGTGCGTTTCCTTGCCTGATGACAAGCTGGAGGGCTTGACCGTTGCACGTCCCGATCCTGAATCGGTGCTCGTTCCATTCCGTGATAATGTGACCATTAGCTGCGGCTCTTCAGGCCGCCAATTGCGCTCCACTGCCTCAGCTGGCTTCAGACAATGTGTCTACGATCCTAAGCCGGGTCTTCCTGACTATTGGCTATCGGGCATGCAACCTTCCTGCCCCCGAGTGGACTGTTATGCTCCTATGCCAACACCAGGTGCCGAATACGGACAGTTTGTGGATACACGTTTCCAGAGCAGCTTCTTCTTTGGCTGCCAGAACACCTTCAAGCTTGCGGGACAAACGCAGCGTCACGATAATGTGGTGCGTTGTGGTGCCGAAGGCATTTGGGACTTTGGCGATTTGCGCTGCGAGGGACCTGTGTGCGAGGATCCAGGTAGACCAGCCGATGGTCGCCAGCTGGCACGCAGCTACGAGCAAAGCTCTGAAGTATACTTTGGCTGCAATCGTCCCGGCTATATTCTAATCAACCCCAGACCCATTACGTGCATCAGGGAACCGGAGTGCAAGGTTATCAAGCCACTGGGTCTAGGCTCGGGCAGAATTCCCGACTCGGCCATCAATGCAACTTCGGAGCGACCCAACTATGAGGCGAAGAATATACGCCTAAACTCTGCCACAGGCTGGTGTGGCAAGCAGGAGGCCTTTACCTATGTCAGTGTTGATCTTGGACAGATCTATCGTGTTAAGGCCATTCTGGTTAAAGGTGTAGTCACCAATGATATTGTTGGACGTCCCACAGAGATACGTTTCTTCTACAAGCAGGCAGAGAGTGAGAACTACGTCGTATACTTCCCGAATTTCAATCTGACCATGAGAGATCCTGGAAACTACGGAGAATTAGCCATGATTACGCTGCCGAAGTATGTACAGGCTCGCTTTGTCATTCTGGGCATCGTCAGCTATATGGATAATGCCTGCCTGAAGTTCGAGCTGATGGGATGTGAGGAACCCAAGCAGGAACCATTATTGGGCTATGATTACGGCTACTCCCCGTGTGTGGACAACGAGCCCCCGATCTTCCAGAATTGCCCACAGCAACCCATTGTCGTGAGACGTGATGAGAATGGCGGAGTCCTTCCAGTTAACTTTACCGAACCCACCGCCGTGGACAACTCCGGCTCGATTGCCAGACTGGAGATCAAGCCTCAGAACTTCCGTACCCCGAGTCACATCTTCAAAGATACGGTGGTCAAGTATGTGGCCTTCGATTACGATGGCAATGTGGCCATTTGCGAGATCAACATAACAGTACCGGATGTGACTCCTCCATTGCTGCAGTGTCCCCAGAGCTATGTGATCGAGCTGGTCGACCGACAGGAAAGCTACAATGTTAACTTCAATGACACAAGAAAACGTATCAAGACTTCTGATGAGACGGGTGAAGTTCGTCTTCAGTTTACTCCGGAACGTGCCACAATTAAGATTGGTAACTTTGAGAACGTTACGGTCACCGCCACCGACAAGTACAACAATCGGGCTAGCTGCCACTTCCAGGTGTCCGTTCAGGCCTCTCCTTGTGTCGACTGGGAGCTCCAGCCCCCGGCTAATGGTGCCATCAATTGCTTGCCCGGGGATCGAGGCATTGAGTGTATTGCCACCTGTAAGCCAGGTTTCCGCTTTACTGATGGTGAGCCCTTAAAGACCTTCTCCTGTGAGACATCCCGTCTGTGGCGTCCCACATCCGTGGTGCCGGATTGCGTGTCCGAGAATACGGAACAGGCGGCTTATCATGTGACTGCTACCATTACCTATCGTGCAAACGGTGCTGTGGCTCAATCCTGTCTTGGTCAATACCAGGATGTGCTCTCCCAGCACTATTCGGGACTTAATCAACTGCTCTCCCAGCGTTGCTCTGCAGTGAATGTGAACATGAATGTGACGTTTATAAAGTCGGTGCCCTCACTGCTGGAGGAGAATGTAGTCAAAATGGATTTTATACTCTCCATCCTCCCGGCAGTGCGTCAACCCCAACTGTATGATCTCTGCGGCTCCACACTGAACCTGATCTTTGATCTAAGTGTGCCCTATGCTAGTGCCGTCATTGATTCCCTGTTGAACATCTCCAACATTGGCAATCAATGTCCACCACTCCGTGCCCTGAAGTCTCAGATCTCTCGAGGATTCAACTGTAATATCGGCGAAGTACTCAACATGGACACAAGCGATGTGCCCCGTTGTCTTCACTGCCCCGCGGGCACCTATGTCTCCGAGGGTCAGAACAGCTGTACCAATTGCCCACGTGGATACTATCAGAATCGCGATCGTCAGGGCACCTGTCTACGCTGTCCTGCCGGCACGTATACCAAGGAGGAGGGATCCAAG
Source organism: Drosophila neotestacea (assembly GCA_035044365.1). Taxonomy (NCBI): domain Eukaryota; kingdom Metazoa; phylum Arthropoda; class Insecta; order Diptera; family Drosophilidae; genus Drosophila; species Drosophila neotestacea. The sequence continues at coordinate 421,815 of JAWNMD010000126.1, read as the reverse complement.
TCGATGAGCGACTGCATTCCCGTTTGCGGCTATGGTACCTACTCACCGACTGGACTTGTGCCTTGCTTGGAATGTCCACGCAATTCGTTCAGCGCAGAGCCACCCACTGGTGGTTTCAAGGATTGTCAGGCTTGTCCAGCACAGACCTTTACCTACCAACCATCTGCATCCAACAAAGCGCTCTGCCGAGCCAAGTGTGCGCCTGGAACCTACTCCGCAACTGGTCTGGCTCCCTGCTCGCCCTGTCCCCTGCATCATTACCAAAGCGCTGCCGGTGCACAGAATTGTAATGAATGTCCCAGCAATATGAGAACGGATAATGCCGGTGCCAAGGGTAGAGAACAGTGCAAGCCTGTGGTCTGCGGAGAGGGTGCCTGCCATCATGGTGGACTTTGTGTGCCGATGGGTCATGATGTGCAGTGCTTCTGTCCAGCGGGATTCTCGGGACGTCGTTGCGAACAGGACATCGATGAGTGTGCCTCGCAGCCATGCTACAATGGAGGACAGTGCAAGGATCTGCCTCAGGGCTATCGCTGCGAGTGTCCCACCGGATACTCTGGCATCAATTGCCAGGAGGAGGCCAGTGATTGCAGCAACGATACTTGTCCTGCTCGTGCGATGTGCAAGAACGAGCCAGGCTACAAGAATGTGACCTGTCTGTGCCGCAGTGGCTACACTGGAGACCAATGCGATGTGACCATAGATCCCTGCACTGCTAATGGCAATCCCTGCACAAATGGCGCCAGCTGTCTGGCTCTTCAGCAGGGTCGCTACAAGTGCGAATGTCTACCAGGCTGGGAAGGACTCCACTGCGAGCAGAACATTAATGATTGCGAGGAGAATCCTTGCCTTCTTGGCGCTGCCTGTACTGATCTGGTCAACGACTTCCAATGCGCGTGTCCACCTGGCTTCACCGGCAAACGTTGCGAACAAAAGATTGATCTCTGTCTCTCTGAACCATGCAAGCATGGTGCCTGCGTGGATCGTCTCTTTGATCACGAGTGCGTCTGCCATCCTGGCTGGACAGGATCTGCGTGCGAAATTAACATCGATGACTGCGAGACCAGACCCTGCTCCAATGACGGCGTCTGCGTGGACCTTGTTGACGGTTACAGCTGCAACTGTGAGCCTGGTTACACGGGCAAGAATTGCCAGCATACGATTGATGACTGCGCCTCGAATCCTTGTCAGCATGGTGCCACCTGTGTGGATCAACTGGACGGTTTCAGCTGCAAGTGTCGCCCTGGTTTTGTGGGTCTTAGCTGTGAGGCAGAAATCGACGAGTGCTTAAGTGATCCTTGCCATCCCGTTGGCACAGAGCGCTGCCTGGATCTGGACAACAAATTTGAGTGCGTCTGCCGCGATGGCTTCAAGGGTGCTCTCTGCGAGACGGACATTGATGACTGCGAGGCTCAACCCTGCCTGAACAACGGCCTCTGTCGGGACCGTGTGGGAGGCTTCGAGTGTGGCTGTGAACCAGGCTGGAGTGGCATGAGATGTGAGCAGCAGGTGACCACCTGCAATGTACACGCTCCATGCCAAAACGATGCCAACTGCATTGACCTGTTCCAAGATTATTTCTGTGTCTGCCCTAGCGGTACCGATGGCAAGAATTGCGAAACTGCACCCGAACGCTGCATTGGTAATCCCTGCATGCATGGCGGCAAGTGTCAGGACTTTGGCTCTGGCCTCAACTGCAGCTGTCCATCGGATTACTCTGGCATTGGGTGCCAGTATGAGTACGATGCCTGCGAGGAGCATGTCTGCCAGAATGGTGCCACCTGTCTAGATAATGGCGCCGGCTACAGCTGTCAATGTCCACCTGGCTTTACAGGCAAGAACTGTGAACAGGACATTGTCGATTGCAAGGACAACTCCTGCCCACCGGGTGCTAGCTGTGTGGATCTTACCAATGGCTTCTACTGCCAATGTCCGTTTAACATGACTGGCGATGACTGCCGCAAGGCCATTCAAGTGGACTACGATCTGTACTTCAGTGATCCATCCCGTTCGACGGCAGCTCAGGTGGTGCCGTTCCCCACGGGCGAGGCCAACAGCCTGACCGTTGCCATGTGGGTTCAGTTTGCCCAGAAGGACGATACTGGCATCTTCTTTACTCTGTACGGTGTGGACTCCGCCCGCATGACTCAACGTCGTCGGCTCCTGCTACAGGCTCATTCTAGTGGTGTTCAGGTTTCCCTCTTTGAGAACGCACCCGATGTGTTCCTCAGTTTCGGGGAGTACACTTCCGTCAATGATGGACAATGGCATCATGTGGCTGTCGTCTGGGACGGCATCTCAGGTCAGCTTCAGTTGATCACAGAAGGATTGATCGCCAGCAAATTGGAATACGGCGCAGGAGGTGCTCTGCCCGCATATCTATGGTCAGTTCTGGGTCGCCCTCAACCGGATGGAGTGAAGCACGAACTAGCTTACACGGATGCCGGCTTCCAGGGTACCATTACCAAGACTCAGGTCTGGGCTCGTGCTCTAGATATCACCTCTGAAATACAGAAGCAGGTGCGTGATTGTCGCTCCGAGCCAGTGCTCTATCCTGGACTGATTCTCAACTGGGCGGGTTATGAAACGACCTCAGGCGGCGTGGAACGAAACGTGCCATCGTTGTGTGGACAGCGCAAGTGCCAAGTGGGCTACACTGGCGCCAACTGTCAGCAACTCGTGGTGGACAAGGAGCCACCAGTAGTAGAACATTGCCCCGGTGACCTGTGGGTCATTGCCAAGAACGGATCCGCTGTGGTCTCCTGGGATGAGCCACACTTTAGCGATAATATTGGTGTTACCAAGATCTATGAACGCAATGGACACCGGTCCGGCACTACTCTTCTCTGGGGCACCTATGACATCACCTACATTGCATCCGATGCCACCGGAAATACGGCTTCCTGTAGCTTCAAGGTTTCCCTATTAAGTGAGTAACTTACAAGACTTACTTGGATCACAACTAACTTGTGCCGTATTTTCTTTTTTTCCAGCTGAATTCTGTCCACCTTTGGCTGATCCTGTGGGTGGTTCTCAAGTGTGCAAGGATTGGGGTGCAGGTGGTCAGTTCAAGGTCTGTGAGATTGCTTGCAATACGGGATTGCGCTTCTCCGAGCAAGTGCCCGAGTTCTATACTTGCGGTGCCGAGGGCTTCTGGCGTCCTACACGCGAGCCGTCCATGCCTCTGGTCTATCCATCCTGTTCACCTGCCAAGCCTGCTCAACGTGTCTTCCGCATTAAAATGCTATTCCCCTCGGACGTGCTCTGCAACAAGGCTGGACAGGCTGTGCTGCGTCAGAAGGTGACCAACTCGGTGAATGCTCTTAACAGAGACTGGAACTTCTGCTCCTATTCCATTGAAGGCACAAGGTAAACATTAATTGCGGACCCTGCTGGTTATCCTTACTCAATATGCTGTTTACCTGTCTCTCTCTCTCTCATAGGGAATGCAAGGATATTCAGATCGATGTCAAATGTGATCATTATCGTGCCGCCCAGAATAATCGTGTGCGTCGTCAATCCAAGGATGGTGGCGTCTATGTGATGGAAGCTGAATTGCCAGTGGTCAAGTAAGTAGATCCCTCAAAAGAGGTCAAAGAGAAGAAAATGAGTTAGGGAAAGCATGTTTATATATATATATCTATGTGTGTGTACTCTGTGTTATATGTTTGTGTTCGTTAACCCAATTTCTAGCGAGGATGACGAGCTGGCTTTGACAGGTCGCCAAGGACGCCAACAAACTGGCGGCGATACATACACGCTGGAAATAGCCTTCCCGGCTGTTAAGTATGTCCAAGCACGATAACGATCAATTGCACCCGATCTCTCCAGCATTATCGCACCCAGCACTATCACTTGTCTCAGACTAATCCAGCTAATGTCTAACCATCCAATTCAATCAATCACAAATGCTTTAAGCTAACCCATGTGTTCTGCGCTCTAACCCATTTTATTTAATCCAGCCAAGTCATATTACATGCCATAACATAAGCTAATCTTTTCTTTTTCTCTCCCTTTCATAGTGATCCTGTGGTGCACACGTCGACTGGCGAACGCTCCAATGTGAAGCAGCTGCTGGAGAAATTGATTTTGGAAGACGATCAGTTTGCCGTTCAGGAAATTCTACCCAACACTGTGCCAGATCCTGCTTCCTTGGAGCTGGGCTCTGAATATGCCTGTCCCGCCGGCCAGGTAGTCATGATACCCGACTGTGTGCCCTGTGCCATTGGTACCTTCTACGACAGCGCCAACAAGACGTGTGTGGGCTGCGCCCGAGGCAGCTACCAGTCGGAGGCGGGTCAGCAGCAGTGCAGCAAGTGTCCGGTTATAGCTGGACGTCCTGGTGTTACAGCTGGTCCTGGTGCTCGTTCCGCCGCAGACTGCAAGGAACGCTGCCCGGCTGGCAAGTACTTTGATGCAGAGTCAGGTTTGTGCCGCTCCTGCGGCCATGGCTTCTATCAGCCCAATGAAGGAGCTTTCAGCTGTGAGTTGTGCGGTCTCGGACAGACCACACGATCCACGGAGGCGACCACGCGCAAGGAATGCCGCGATGAATGCAGTTCTGGCCAACAACTGGGTGCTGATGGACGCTGTGAACCCTGTCCACGTGGTACCTACCGTCTGCAGGGTGTGCAACCCTCTTGTGCCGCCTGTCCGCTGGGTCGTACCACACCCAAGGTGGGCGCCAGCTCAGTGGAGGAGTGTACACTCCCAGTGTGCTCACCTGGCACCTATCTCAATGCCACACTCAACATGTGTATTGAGTGCCGTAAGGGTTTCTATCAATCCGAGTCACAGCAAACTGTCTGCATTCAGTGTCCGCCCAATCACAGCACCAAGATCACAGGCGCCACATCCAAGAGCGAGTGCACCAATCCCTGCGAGCACATTGCCGAGGGCAAACCCCATTGTGATGTCAATGCCTATTGTATTATGGTTCCAGAGACATCGGACTTCAAGTGCGAGTGCAAACCTGGTTTCAATGGCACTGGTATGGCTTGCACGGATGTGTGCGATGGTCACTGTGAGAACTCTGGCACCTGTGTCAAGGATCTCAAGGGTACACCATCCTGCCGCTGTGTGGGCTCATTCACTGGACCTCATTGTGCCGAACGGTCTGAGTTTGCGTATATTGCTGGCGGTATTGCTGGTGCCGTTATCTTCATCATAATCATTGTCCTGCTTATCTGGATGATCTGTGTGCGCTCCACGAAGCGTCGGGATCCAAAGAAGATGCTGACACCAGCCATCGATCAGACCGGATCACAGGTGAACTTCTACTATGGTGCACACACACCCTACGCGGAGTCCATTGCCCCCTCGCACCACAGCACCTATGCACATTACTACGATGATGAGGAGGACGGCTGGGAGATGCCCAACTTCTACAATGAAACCTACATGAAAGACGGTAAGCATCCTTAAGCTAAAATTCGAAATCTCCCTCATGACTCTTGGATCTCGTTTGTTACAGGTCTACATGGTGGCAAGATGAGCACATTGGCCCGGTCCAATGCATCGCTCTACGGAACTAAAGAAGACTTATACGATCGACTGAAACGTCACGCTTACACGGGCAAGAAAGGTTGGTTTATCTAAACTTTTTAGTTTGATTAATCACTATCATTTACATTATTTTAACTATATTTTTCAGAAAAGAGTGACAGTGATAGCGAAGTGCAGTAAACCATCAACAAAAAGAAAACACAAATAACTTAAAAACTTAAAAAAATGTATAACTTTAAAAGCTGCTTTAATGTAAAATGTGGTCATAAATGTATAGGCACTGCAGAGGCAAAGTTTGAACACTGCCCCCCAAAACAATTAAAAACAAATACTCATTGAAAGCGAAAAAGTTGTTTCAACATTGAAAGCCGCAAATTGAAAGCTTTGCATTGAACCGCTGTAATCGCTGGCTTCAATTTAGAACTTTTAGCTGTTTAGCAAATTACGTGGCTTAATGCAAAGCTTTAAAGCTGCTTTCAAGTATTGAGAAAGAGAGAGAGAAATCTTAATTTAGTAACTCCAACAAGTGCTCTTTAATTATGAAAATTAAACAGAAATTAAGTCGAACTTATAATACGAGTATAATAAAAGATAAAATTGTTTTATTCTTAAGTATTATTTACCTACATATACGCACAAACATAAATGACAAAACTTTAAGCTACCTTGCTTTAGAAGGTATTAAATGAGTTCAATTGCAATATAATAATGATAAACATAAATGTACTTATTTTCCAAACTTGTTGAAAAATTCGCGAGTGCTGTAAAAAGCAAAATCAAATATAGTCGTTATTTTGTAATTTAAAAAAAAAAGAAACAAAAACAAAAGCAACTTTATTAATTAATTATGTACGAGTAATTTTATAAACTCTTTTTGTATATCTGTATAAAAGGAAAACCGAACTAATAATAAAAAGCAAAAGCCTTTGTTTATATTTAACTCTGAGTTTAATTATTTAATACAGTTTAATAGAGAAAACATTCTCCAAGGAATCTTCGGATTCTGAGTTTGTACAAAATAATACCAAAAATGCTGAATGGCGCATTTACCTTTCCTTTGTCCCTATCATACAATATATTGGCAATACAATATATGGCTGCTCATTCTAATCACTAAGTGGCAAACGCATTCACCTGTCTCCTGTCCCTAGCAAATGTATCACTTAAGATGACTTTTTAAATGATCCTGAGATTTCCACACTTCTCGTTTATTTCAAGAGATGGATCTGATGAATATTGCTGAATATATATATATAAAGAAATATTTTTTAAACGGATTTGTGTGAATTTAAAATTTATTTTTTCCTGGAATACAACATAGATCTCGTAAACATTAGATAATAACTGCTTTATTTTTTAAATATCTCTTGATGTTAACATTTTATAAATACGTTTTCCAAGATCTTTTTGTAGGGCAATGCCATTTTCTTGTGGCATGAACTTAGAGTCGCTAAATGTAAATCAAATGGCCATAACGTTCTTCGTTCCTTAGTCATAAAGACCTTGCATAATCCTATTGTGAAGATCGGTATGCTGACTAGCTATTACCAGAATCGTTACAGACAATGGAAAGGTGATGGCGCCAATTATCTCATTTTCATGCACATAATAGGTATTTTTGGTTACGATTTCCAATCCCAGCAGCGATTGTTTGGTTAATAAGAACACGGAATGCTCGACTGACATCCAGAATATCATACTAACCTCCACTAAAAAGATCGCTGTAACTACCTCTACAATATATTTAAGACCTGTTGAGATGTTTTCGAAGCTATTTGGAATAATGCAGTTTTCATTGATGATATCCAATACTGCAACGAACACGACAACTGTGGGAATTCCTGGGCCAGGTGTATTTAGCTTTGATTGTGGTGTTGTATAAAAGCTATAACGAAAAATCAAATGTACCATGCAGGCAATTAAAACTGAATCCAGAGATGCCATATTCAAAAACAAAAATTTAAAAGAAATTTAACAAGTTTTTACTGAATAAAATTTTGGCTAAACTGGTTTTGAAATGCTCATGTGATCGAAACAATTCCATTCCTATTTTTTATTAATGATGAATTTGAAAATGATTCCAAGGACATTCTGCAAATTTTTCCAAAACGGGTAACTAATAAAAAAACGAATTTTTTGATTCATCTCTAAAGCAAAGAAGAATGTTATCTTTAGCTGAACAACAAGTAATAGGGTTCAACTGATTTTTATTCATGTCTAAATGACAAAGTTTAAATAATAAACCTTTTTGTAGATGAGATTGAAATGTTTATTATATAATTGATATAATGGATATGTGTGGCTAGTGTAGTTTTCTACTTTGTTGTTGTATTCAAAGTTCCAAGGATGTTGAATTACAATTGTATGATTTATAGCGCCATTGCCACATAGTTTTGTTTAAACCATTACTAGTATAGCCAATTTATTTTATTCATAAAATAAATGTAATTTTGAGAATTCAAGTTGAATTCGATTTTGTTTGAGCTATCGCAAAGTTTTCAATTGTAATTTTTCGGTATATGATGATGATACAATTCCCTAATTCTTACGAAAACGAAAAAGCAAACCCACAGCCATGCCACATAACAGTATTGGGTAGCTCAGTTTGCGGATGCCTTTGCCACAAATGATATTTAGTAGAGAGCATACGACTCCAACTTGCTTCCAGGACCCCTCGGTCTTATCCTCCTCTATCTGTGGAGTGTTCTCCCTAGCAGTTATCATCTCAGACTGTGCAAAATTATCGCAGGACTGTTGCAAGGCAGGAGCATCGCTATTGTCCAGTTGATTGTCCTTTTGGAGTAGCTTGTACAACATGTCGATATCGTGCTCCGCCTCAAGAAGTTCTTCCACTCGGACATGCTTACGTACGGTTGTACTAGATCCCATTGAAAATTTTTCAAACCTCTCCTCGTCGGCTGCTTGGCACGAATTCTTTGATTCAGTGTGCTTCTTTTGTTTATCAACATCAAGCTTGATCTCCTTCTCAAGCTTCTCAGAATGCATTGCCACATCCGCCTCCATTTCAGCGACAGCACGTTGGAGCACTCGAAGCGTTTGCTGCTCAGCCGTTTCCAGTTCCAGAAGACTCTCCATAGTCTCAGTACTGTTCCTTTGCCTGGGCGTTAAACTGCCCAAGCGAAGGTTGTGCAAATCCAAATTTAAATTATCATCCTCTGCAGTTGAACAGTCCATCTGCACGCCCGAGTCTATAGTCGCATTCACCAGAGTCTTGGTACTATCGAAGCTTTCATTATGTAGATCTTTCGTATTCAGTGACTTCATAAGGGTCGTATATTTGCGATGGTTACAACCATTCCCCATATGTATTGGACACGGAATTTTGGTTGGTTGCACTGCACTCTTAACACAAATTGTTTCAACATTGAAGTTTACATTCGCATCCATAATAACGTTAAATGCTTCGGTCTTAGTTTCGTCTTTGGTGATGGCTGAGGATATAGCTGAGGATATAGCTGAGGATGCGTCCGATGGGGTTGTGGCTTCACTCGGGCATTCGGTCATTTTCTCCAAATTATTATTTGACAGAGTGGCTTGAAGACCGCAACTGGCCATAATAGCTACCTGAAAAATCGATTCGAATTCGACTATCTTCAATTATACTTTATATATTTAAGATTTCGCTTACCCTGGACTATTTGCTGCAAAACTGACGGATTTTCAGACTGATTCGAGTAGCAAGACTATTTTTTTATGGTTTTATGTAGAAATTTTCTGGGGGTGAATGTTTTAAATTTAGGCCTGCACTGCTCCTATATTGACAGATGAAAAACTCATTCTGACAAACTCAACGAATGGCCTACTTTAATAAGTACATTTGTGTGCATTTAATATCATTTAGTGTTGAATATCGAATTTTTGGGTAAGCTGAGATATATCAGTACGCACAAATATTGAAATCGAATAATTAATAGTATAACTCTGATTTTTAATTGTCAGTGCACAAATATTTGAACATTACTCTTAAAGAATCCCAGAAGTATCAAATTCGTTATTCATTTAATTTCCCTTTAAACTTCCTTCGGATTTCCCACCGAATTTCGCTTCTTTCTTCCCCACTAATTTTCCTATTAATATTCACACCAAATTTGATCAATTTTTTAGGCTAGAGACTAACAAAATTTAATTTGTAAATCAAATAAATTATTCAAAATATATTAGATATATAGAAGTTCGCCTTAAAACCCCTAAACTATTTAATAAACATGTTATTTTTACTCTACATATTTGAATTCAATTTGGAACATTTTATCAAAGGTGAGAACCGGAATAGGTAGAGAAGTTCACTTTCCCAAATCTTGTTCTTTGTTCTAATATTAAATATGTAATACGGAATATCGTTGTATTGAGTCGTTTTAATTTTTAAACAAGTGAGAGCATATTAAATATTATAGCTTAAGAACGGTGTTTTCCACGAGTTAACATATGTAATTTATTATCAAGCAATTCCAATCCTTAGGAACCTTGACTAGGTGAAATTTATAGTTGACAATGACTCTCAATCAAATCTTTTTAATTATGCCAACCTTATACCATTTTTGGATACCAACTAAATAATATAATGCATTAATTTCATTTTGTTGCAGCATAATGTTATTATCGAATTATGCAATTAGTTTAGTCTAAAAAAATATTTCATTTATTGTATAATATTTTAAGATGCGTTTAAGCGCAGAAATAAATAAAAACTTAGTTAATTTGGTTAAGATTTATGGCAGATACATTTTGTTGCTTGGGTCAACTGGGTTCAAAAAACAAAAACAACTGCGAGTGCGACTGTTCAGTTTTCCAGTTCCACCTTGAGTTTCAGATGGGTTGGCAGTTCGTTGTAGATGAGGGGCGGTACACGTGCTATGATGAGAGAGAAAAAGATGATGAGCTTGCGAGTTGGCAAAAGACCAGGGCCAATGAGCCAGAGGGCCTACTCACTGTTGCATTTGTAAACCAGATCCGACCATATAATCATCTCTTGGGAAAAGCAGAAAACGCCCAGACGACCGCCCTTCAGAGTTAGTGTGGCATCGTAAACGTTATGAGAGTCCAGAATCAAACGTTCCCCCTCATATATGCTAAGAGAAAAAACTTCTTTAAGACTTCTGCCTTCTAATATGCATTTGGCTAACTTACCGCAGCCGGATGAGCCCAATTGCAGGTCGATGCACCAGGGACCAGCGATAGGAGGTTTTTTCCTTCCAGCCGGCATTCAATGGATCCTTCCAGAGCAGTCTGGCCTGTCCTGGCGTATCTCCAGCATGCCATAGACTATTACGCAACATGGAACCAGGTCCCGTATTGCTATCAATAAGCTTGATTTGCACGCCCGGCTCAGCGGAGGCACGGAATGGTGAGGATTGCCAATAGGTTTGGGTGCCCTTCTTCCACTGCACCACATAGAACTTGCGATTGCTTTGGTAGCTGAAGATGAAGCCCACATAATCATCGTCCGTATCATCGTTGATATAGAAAGTTCCCTCAAAGTCAACGCCTCCAAAGGAGTCGCTCCCCACAACCAGACCGGGATCAGAGTTCAGAGTTTGCGTGATTTCTGAACCATTTGCATGAACCTCCCAGTTGGGATCTAGCTGTGCATCGCCCTCGGGGTCGAGAATAACCGAACGAATGGTCCGAAAATCGGTGCGATGAATCATGGAATTGTTTGGACAGTTATCGATGATGTTGGGCGTGCCATCCTCATCCTCATCATCCTCGCAGACATCACCCTTCCCATTGTGGTTGGCATCTAGTTGGTCAGGGTTTTTAGCTAGCGGACAGTTGTCTCTATAGTTGGGAACTCCGTCACCATCCATGTCATCGTCACAGGCATCGCCCTTGCCATCGGAATCTGTGTCCAGCTGATCGGAATTGCTGACCATTGGGCAATTATCCTCGGAATCCTGTATGCCATCATCATCACCATCGATGTCACTATCGCAGGCATCGCCCACCAGATCCATGTCACGATCCTCCTGCGCCGGATTCGGAATTGTGGGGCAATTATCACACACATCGCCAACACCATCGTTATCCACATCTGATTGATTGGGATTGCGAAGCATAGGACAATTATCGTATTGATTTATAACTGAATCATTATCAATATCATCGTCACACTCGTTGCCCAGACCATCCTCATCCGTGTCCAGTTGCCTGCGATTCGAAATGAAGACACAATTGTCACAGGCATCGCCGACACCATCGTGATCCGAGTCCAGCTGATCACTGTTGTACGCATATGGGCAATTGTCCTTGCTATTGAGCACTTGATCGCTATCTGCATCATCGTCGCAGCCATCGCCAATGCCATCCAAGTCCGCATCCTCCTGACCAGAGTTCGGCAAGTCCGGGCAATTATCACGCCTACAGTGAGGCTCCGCACAGTTGAGCGATTCATCCGGCCATCCATCCAAATCACGATCACGCCCACAAATTTGTCCATTGCCCGCCCAACCAACGCTACAGCGGCATTGATAATGATAGCTATCCGTGGGAACACATTCCGCATTCCTCGAGCACATGCTGCCATCGGGACAAAGATCTGCTGCGGACAGACAGCTAAAGGTTCCATTGGCCACATAACCATCATTACACTGACATCTGTAGGAGCCCTAAATTATTTTGGATTGTTAACCAAGTTGATGGGGTTGCTCCAGTTGTTCTACTCACAATGCTGTTGTGACAGCTGGCATGTTCCGGACATCTAAAGAAGCCCATCTTACACTCGTCGATGTCCAGGCAGGTTTGCTTCTGAAACCCTATGGCCAGATAGTCCGCGGAATAGCCTTATTAAAGCACAGTTAATGTTATATCACTCAGGACTATGTTCTATCTTCTCTTATCTTACCATGAGCATGAATGCCATCAAAACCAGGTGGACAGGGTCCACAGCGAAAGCCAGGATTGAGATTGTTGCAGAAGGTAGACTCATCGCAGGGCTGATAGAGCGAACACTCATCCACATCACGACAGGTTGTGCCATTGATTTTGTGGCCACGTGGACAGGAGATGCACTGGAAATAGGGTGGAAAACCCAACTCGATGCACTCGACACCTGGCAAAGTGAATGAAATCATAAGATTAATTGAGATTTATTGACAAAGCTATTGGTAAGCACGAACTTGGTTGAAAAGTGGTCATTAGTATGAAAAAGTGTGGTTATGTTTACCAAATGTTAGGTTATGTTTTCAGAAACTAATCTAAATAATAAATTAACGTGATGTTTAGGAAATGTTATGCGTATTTTTTAAGTTTAGTACTCATCTAACTTTTAAAAATTCAGACCCGAACCGCATTCCGCTTTCGTAAGGCTCTAATAAAGCATGACCAGAAAATGATAGTGAATAAACATGAAGCGCAATGAAGTTCAATAATAGAGATATAGGCATATGAAAGATGATTTTGGTAGATAGAAAGAAAGAGTGGAGAAATTAAATTTTATTTACCGAAAATTGTATCCAAAACGCAGACCAGTGAATTCGTTTATTGCTCAAATAAAACAACTGTATTTTATTTTATTTTTTTTGAAAAAGTATCGTATAATTTTTATTCACGTTTCATTAAAGACATTTTACAGAGAAGATAATGATGGGAAATTGGTAATATTTCGGTACACGCTTATAAACTCCACTTTCTGGGCATTCAGATGGTGTTTGGATCGAGGGTCACATAGTATTAATAGAGCATTTACTAAAGTTCTTTCTTTACTGTTTTAATAAGTTATTATTAAGATTATATTTTCCAATTTTATTGTTGTTTTTATTTTGTAAGTAATTGGAGAGTGTTTGTTTGTTACAGGGCGATAATACTTTGAATGGATTCAATTTGCCAATTATAGAGCTTACGACTTATGACTATTTATTAAGTAATTTATGATGTGCTCTCTTTCTCTCTAAGTATTTAGAATTTATAATTAAATTATAGGTGCTGTTGTCTGATTCAGTTCGTTACAACCGAGTATTTGCGTGCCGAGTACTGGCTCTGCCTCTGATAATGTTGCACGTTATGTGTGGGCACTAAAATGTTGCCTAATAACGAGAATTTATTTATGCATTAATATCGTATAATATTTAAGAACAGATTAATCAAATCCACCCACTGCAAGCACTTGGACTTTACTTTAACGAATTCAATTAGCCAACTTAACTTATAAGGCACAACATTCCAGCACGCCTCAAAGTTGACTAAGTACCCTGCCTCCAACTCTCTCAGTCTGTCCGATCTGCAGCTCTAATTAGCAACCTTGTTTCACACATTCATGGAAAATTGCTCCGGTACCCTATAATTTTCAAGGGATTTTCAATCAAAAGGCTCCAGCGATTTCTTTCGAGTTCCGAACTGCGCATTAATAAATCAAACAATCGTGTGAATTGTGTGCGCTACCAGGAAATAGTTAAGGTATTTCAGTTCATTGAGGCTCAAAAAGTGTTTGAATTAAACGCCACTAAACCTATGCTAATCTGCATATTTATTCTAGCAACATGAGTATTTTAGAAAGAAAATCGAATAACCTACAAATCTAATTTTAAAAACATGAGAATCCATCTTCAATCGCAAAAATATTAAAGAATACTTCCTTAAAGATGGTAAGAGTTTGCATACTATAGAAAATCAATTGAATTTATGAGTTTACTTATTTCTTTTCTGCCTGAGGTATCATTATATTTGACTCATCTTCAGCCCAACCTTCTTAGCTATTTAAACAACCCACACAGTTGACTGTAGCTCAAGGCACGACAAACTCAAATTAGCCATAAAAAATCTGAGAGAACAAAACGTGGCCCCCAAAAACTCCACTTGAGACTTTACCTAATCAAAAAGTCAAACAGGCCGCTAAGAAGAAAACACAGATACACACAACACACACACTGTTGTTGTTTATGGACTTACCTGAGGGGCATGGTGTGTCCAGACAAGGATTACGTATCGAACATGTGCGTCCATCACCTTCATAGCCAACTGGACAGGAGTCACACTGGGCACCGTTCACAGTATCGTGACACTGAACGCCTCTGCAAAACGGGGGGTAAAAGATCAGTATAGAGTTTTGGACTATAGGAATATTACTATGTAGTTATATATGTGTGTGTACATATATGGTTGGGTTTGTTATTGTTTATTATTATTAATACTGACAGTCAGGAACAAATACCAGGCAACAAAAGATTGTAGAAATAACCGAATAGCCATACAAAAGGCAAATTTATTAATGATGTTCAGCAGGGAAACAGGGAAAAAGGTTACAGTTGGACCCTCTCTTTGGGACACAAAAGCACCGACAAAGCGCAGTCAACACACACATGTGTGTAAGATTGGGTTTGGGTTTGGGTTCATGTTCGTGTTTTCGAAAATGCACAGGAAGAGGGAAGAAGACTTGCAAAGAAAACAAATTACAATTACAAGAAAATGTTATTAAAAGCCAGTTGAGGCCAAAATAAATAAAAGAAGAAGGCACCAATGTGAACATGTCTCTTGGTTGTAGGTTGATGATGTCCATCCAAATGGCCCATGGCCAAAAAAAAAGTGCAGTTACATTGGCTGTGTGGCATGTAAATTTCTCTTTATGGTCGAGCGAGTAGTGTGGGATTCGCTTATGGCTTCCATATAACATTTACATTTACATATCATGACATGGACATTAGTTCGCATTCGGTTTTTACGGTTAACGTCCAACAGTTTCAAACTCTCCCAGGATATAACTCATTGCCAATCGCTCGTCGCGAATTTCTTAGGAAGTCCATCACCTTCAGTCAGACATGCAACTACTGTGCCCAACTGACCCAGAAGCCATTCATTGCCATGTTTTATGGCTAAGCCCACAAACTTTGAGTTGTAGATACCCACAATCATGTGGGCAGAGCAAGGGCCAAATAGAGTTGAAGTCAAAGCCCTAAACAGTCAGGCTCTCTATTCCTGAAATAGCCAATCTTAAGTCTGGGCATTGTCTGTTGTTTGCGTATCCAACTGACGCCCATTTTCTCATGCTCCTGTCAAAGTTAACAGCGAGCTTAACATGTTCTCAAACTTGATTTTGTTTGCCGAATCAGATTGTAAAAACGGAAACAAATAGCTTATTTGCTCGATGTCTGTATTGCTTAAAGCACATGTCAACCGACTTTTAAATAATATAAAATATACGAGATGGCGTTGCCAGATTAATTAAAATAAATTTTAAAAGTTAACAGGCAGTTTATCAGCTCATAAACTGTTGATATATTAAATAATATTAATACAGCATTACCATATTGAAATTAAAATGCACTTTATAGTTATATCATCTAACATAATATTTGATTAGTTTAGTCTAAATAAAAACGACCGATATGGAAACGTATACATATGTATATAGTGTATGTATGTATGTAAAGTGTATGAGTAATGATTTATTTTACTATTTAAAAGGAAACAAATATCAAGTTGTCACATCAAATGACAACTGATGAATAAGCAAGTTGACATCCTCAAGTTGAGCCCTATATGGCGGATGTGTATAAAAAGAATACCATCTTGTTATTTGCCACGTCAAATGCTGATTTAAAGGTTGGTTACACCCACAGCATACACATCGAAGTACAGTGAATGTTCGATAATTATTGAAAGTATAATTAAAGCTAGCCCAAATATGAATTTCAATTCAATTCTTAGGCGACTAACTGAAATATATTTTGACAATAATTGTATAGAAAATAATGGTAAACTGTACTATGCAATAACTGTCGTATCGAAAATTATTTCTTGACGTGAGGTCATAAAAGTAGAGTGATCATTTTGTTTAGTGACTACTGTAGATTATCATATAGAATTTCGGCGCAATAAGAGCTTAAGTGTTGTTATTTTAGTGTGGTTGTGTGTCTTTCTGTCAGTTGGTGGCCAACAGCACTTGTCAAAAGTGTGTAAGAGTGTGTGTTCCTGTGTGTGTAGGAGACATGTGTGTGAGTTCGTCAATATTTTGGTAGAAGCATTTGGCGGCAACGCGCAATTAGCAAAAAGTGTTAAGTACTTAAGTGGCAAGCGGCATCGCGATGAGGCGGCGCTGTTGCTGTCCATGTCGAGATTTAGAGACAAGGGTGAAGTGAAAAAAAAGAGGAAGAGAGTGTGTGTGCGGTGCCACAAAATGTTGCGTAGGGGTTTTCGTTGTGTCCGGCACTTTGCGCTTTTCTGCTTTGTTTCAGTTCAGTCGACCATATTGTCTTAGCTGGAGCCGGGTCTTGAGATCAGCATCGGCATCGTTTGAGTGCTGGGAAAATAGTTAGCCAAGCGCATCGAGGAACGCATTAGCATTTCTGCCACCGCCCTGCTGCTGTCCCTCCCTCTGCCTTCCCCACGCCACCCCACCATGTTAGCTGTTGCATCCCACTCCATTCTAGCAGTTAGCATGACGAACCCACTTGCCGTTTGCCATGTTGTTGTTGTTGTTGCTCGTTCTTTTTATTAACCACGCATTCATAATTCATAATTCCAATTTGCTGCTGCCTGGACCATACCAGCCTCTGTTGCCGTGTTACCTGCTTGGTTCCGACTCTGGCTCTTCTGCTCGAGTCCAGTTCAAACACTTTGCCAGGCACCACCCAAAAGACACAAAACCTTTAGACACGGACCTCGGACCCACAGACGACAGACAACGGACTGAATAATGTGCGAACATGGATTTGAAACCATGCAAAAGGGCTTTTAGGCCATTTCCATTTGGGAATACGCGAAATGAGCCAGAAAACCAACTGACAAGAGGGCTGATTTAAGCCTTCAAAAGAGTGAAGAATGGCCCAAAAGATTGACTACTGAATATACAAGCATATTTGCATTTTTAGATTTATCTAAAAGAAAAAATATATATTTCATTGCAATAACAGAAGAAATATGATCACAGCTTTCATGATTAAACTGTTTGCAAAGTTAGAATGAGAATGTTCTAATGGAAACCAAGGAAAATAAGATTAGGCAGTTTGGGTAAAATTCTTATGTACAGAAAGAGATTTTCATACCTCTTCATTTAATTGGAAAATTTTAAATAATTTTGACACTGTTTAAAAAAAAATGTTATGCAATTTGTATTTTGATAGATAAAATTAATGAAAGATCTTTGGAAATCGAGACGCATGTTCCTTGGTGGAAACTCTGTCTCTGATTGTATATAAAAGCATTTTAAGAATTCTTCTACTATATACTATATAGCTCTATTTATTTGTTCATTTGATAAGCAATGTCAACATTGTTCCTGACTTTATCAAACTTACTTATTGCATGGACATATGCTCTAAATGATTAAACTCTACCAACATTTCCTTTCACACTTCGCAATCTGATATCACAGCTATACTGAGCTGAAAGTTGATGTCAACAACTGTTGATAGATCTTAACCGATTTCGCCTTTCGCAAGACGTGATGAACCCATTTCTCTTTTCACTCTATCCTGTTTCTCAATCATTGAATAATTCCCTAACAACTCCACCGAAGCTTATCTATTATTGGAGCTACGATTGCTGGTCGCATTTATCCCACCCAAATTGCTTCTAATGGTAGCGCATGCCATGCAAATGCATAGCACTTACTCCTAACAACTGAAACACTTGGCTCCACTGCCCTGGCTCTCCCTTAAAGGAGTTGGTGCATCCACAACAACAACCATGTGGACAAACTACAACAAACTGCCATAAAGCGGCGTTTATTTTGCCACAGGCCACTTATCTGTGAGGTTGGCAATAGGTTGGCTGCTGGCTCCAGCTTCAGCTTCAGCTCCAACTCCAGCTTCAACTCTAGCAACAGCTTCAGTTCCACCTCGGGTTTGGTCTCAACTCGGTCTGGACTTGGCTTGTTTTTGTTTTCATTGCTGTGCTTGCGCTCAGCGTACAGTGGGTCAAAATACAAAAATAGTTAAGTTAAATTTATTTAAATTAGATGAGTGTGAAGTGTTGGACTTTTGACAATTCTTTTTGTATGTTCTTTTTGTAAGTAGACCTCGAGTCAGCTAAAAACACTTTATTGAACAAATAAAAAGGTCGATACTTGTTACAAAATATACAATTTTATATGGAAAAAATTTGGTTTTTGAAAAAAATAATTAAAATTATGGAACACATAATAGAAACGACAGGTATTTTGTCATTTCAAACCAAATTGTAACTAATATAAGAAAATTATGCCCTTTAAAGTCACTATTAACAGTATCAAAAAAAAATAACAAAACATAATTTTTATTTAACTTTTGGGCTTATTTGTAGGAAAATAAAACCTGTACTCGCTGATCTGTAAAACTATCTGCATATTGACTTGAAAGATCAAAATAAAAACTAAACTAAATTGAAATCATTAGCTCTCATTAGCTTTCAGGGAGAGTCAAGAACAATATTCTTGATCTCTGACCAGTTCGTTTATCAGATTTTGTTCTGAAACAAAACTAACGAAGTCAATAATGTTTTTGAAATGAATGGAAGTTGAAGAAAGTCAAACGAAAAACCTTGTAACGTCTGTTTTCTTATTTTCAACTGGGTCTTTCTAAGTTCTACCCAAAAATTTTGACAAAATAGTTATAAGAAATACTTAATACAAATGCTGAAACTTGATTCTCCTAAAATTATACCTTATATACTTATTATGTTTTCAAATTATAAACTTGTAATAATGGAACTATTTGACTGTACTATTTTCAATTTTAAAATTTGTCTTAAGATTTGTTAGGCGGTGAGTGTTTTGGTCCCACAGCGCGGCACACGGCACGGCACGGGCAACGAACCAAACGAACAGACAGAGCCAGTTGGCTATTAATTTGAATTCAAGCAGTCAAACGCTGCCTCAGTCCCGGCGACACAGTCAACAACAGCAACAGCAACAACAACCGCAGCAGTTGCAACAACAACAACAACGACAACGACGACTTGGAATCAATGGCTCCACTTTTGTGGCGCGGCTGTTGCTTTTTTGGTGCGTAGGCGAACTCGATTCGCGGCTGAGATATGCGTTCCACCGAACTTTGATGTTGTATCTGTGAACCAGCTACCCTCTCTCTCGCTCTCGCTCTCACTCTTTCTCTCTATCTCACTCAGTCAGTCAGTCTGTCAGACTTTGTTGTGGAGGAGCTGCTTTTACCAGTCAAATGTTTGCTGTAAACGTTTTGTTTTGGACCAGGCATAAGCCTAAGAATCTGTGGGAAAGTTGCCATAATCAAATGGAATTCTGTTTTTTGAAATTGTTCACAACATGTGTATACACATGTTGCATGCTGCATGTTGCAGCTGCAATCGGATTTCAAATCTCTATCTAAATCTCAATCTTGGTCAGGGTAATATAATCTCTCTTTCTCACTGTGTTGATTGCATTGCTGATTATTTCATCATACGCATAATTTAAATTGAACAACAGCCTTAGTCTCAGAATGTGCGTTGAAAGGCAGTGAAACTTTTGACGGCAGGTTAGGTTTAGCCTCAGGTTAAACTATGATTGGCTTTTCTAGTTAGGGTCAGCTATGAATAGGGTTTAAGATTTAGTAGGACAGCGCAGTTTAGAAATGGAAAGTACAGTTGAATCAACTGAAAGTGAATAAAATTTGGTGATTAAGTAAGGGAATTATTTTCAGTGAGTTGTATTTAATCAATATCTTTAAGAAATTCTGGGTACAAACATTATAGCTCAAATAAGCTTGCTGTCAAAGGGTATTAAATGCATGAAAGAATCAAAAAGTTGAATTGAAACAACTGAATGTTCATAATATTTGGAAAAAGAGTTAATAAACTCTTTTCAGTAAGATATATAAATTTAATCTATCTACAAAAACTCTAAGCAAAACCATTATTACTTAAAATAATAAGATTGCCACCGAACAACTTTAAATTCTTTCCCTATTAATATACTTTTAATATAGTCATACTTTAAAAATCATATTCTAAAATTCAATTAAAGTAGGTATTTAAAGTCCTTATATATCTAAGCCTATTGAAAAAAGCAAATGGTGAAGATCCAGATAGAGGCTATCAGTATTATATTTACATGAAGTTCTAGCAAAAAGTCAATGCAAGATTTTCATCAATTTAAAAGTGGCAAAAATAAAATTTTAATAAAAATAAAGTTTTGGCTGTAGAGTTTTCGTTGTATGCCTCAGTTAGCAACATTTTGTAAATAGTCTGATATTGAGTAAAACTTCATCAGAAAGCAGAACTTAATGTTCATTAACAGTTGTGGGCACAATGAATATCTTTTGGTATGGCCAAGCCCTTGTGGCAGTCATTGATGATAGACACACCGCACAACAAAGGATCAACAGGTGTGCATGTCATTAGCTCAAGTTTTATGGCATTTTAATAGAATTGATCTTGGGCATTCAAAGTTGATTTGAAAAAATTCAAACAACAAAGCGCTGACCATGTTAAACTATGACGCCGGCTACAAACAACATTTCGTGGGTTCTAAATAAAAGTGATGTTCCAGAGGGAGTAGAGGAAGGATGGGGGGACTATTCTGTATAGGTCTTTGTGTGGAGTGTTTGGTGTGAGTTTATCCGTTTACCACACGCATTGGCCACATTTCATCGATAATGAAAGATGACAGTAACGAGTTGGCGATGCTGACAACATTTAAAACAATTTTATGCAAATTAAAACAGGGTCGCATAGCCAAAGGCGCACCCTGGCCTAGACACCTACAATACACACTCACACACACAATAACAACTGTTGCTCGTTTTCAATAATTTACACAAATTTATGGTCAAGATGCTTCCCCTGCGCGTGGATAGGCGCTCACTTGTCGGGTATTGGGTTTAGGGTTCTCACATTTCACAGACCGAAATCACTTAAAGTGTTTTGACACAATGAAGTCAGTCGGTCCTCAGTTCTCAGTTCTGGGTCCTCTCATTCAATGTATTTGTGCGGGTTCCCCACACATTTAACTAATTTATGCGTCAGCTTCAAGTGCCATTTGTGGTCCAGACCTCACAACTTACCGATGCCCCATCTTATTCCAGACCAACTTCAGCTTCTGCTTCGTCTACATCTTCTTCTACATTATTGCAAAGGTTTTGTTGCATTTTGTTAAACAATTTCTACAAAATATTCTTCTTCTGTAACCGTTATAGTTTTGTTTAACATATTTATGACATGTCTATTCAAATTTTACCCAACTGACAGAATTTATGTTTTTATTAGTCAATGTTCTGGAATATTCTGCTGTGGGTCTTTTGCATAATTAGTTGACTCAAAATAAGTTAAGAGAGTCTAAGAAGAATTTAATGCCGCTTTCTTCCGGTTAAAAAAAACACTCCATATGGGCTGTGGGCACTTTTATGACTAGGTTCCGCAAAAACCAACATGTGTAGATTCTGTATATTGGACAACTTCCAGCTGTGCTTTAAAGTAGTCATCATATCAGCGGGGGACTTAAGAAAAGTGTCTTTTATTTGTCTTTGAAATAAAATCACACATCTTTGAAGATGCTTATCGAATTAAACTTAGGGAGGAGCTATGTATAAGCTTAATGCAGTGCGTTTTTTCTAAATATTTATCGTAAGGATAAAATGTATTCCATTTTAAATTGGTAATAGAAGCATACACTTGAATTAAGTTCTCTTGTCCTTCAATCAAGTCCCACTTCTCGAGAGATTATTGCGATATTCTTTACATTTAAATAAAGCAGTATACTCAATAATACTTCCTTTTGAGATGTAGTTAAATTTTCATTCAATGAAGAAAGGGGATTCTAAATAAGTAGAGATAGAATAGAAACTGTTTTTTACCAGTTTTTTTCTCTCAATTTTAAAGAAAAAACTTTATCATGTATTGAGCTTTTCCAGCGTTATTAGCTTAGTTAATAGACAACTAGCTTTAAAAAAAAGCCATTCTTCTAAAAAAGATTTATGCGTAAAATGATAAACTTGAATGGCATTAAGTAGAGTATCAAGAATTGATGTGCAAAGCTCTTAATCCGACAGGGGATTAGGCATTTTGCATATTGTGATTGTGATTGGCATATCAAGAGTCTGAGATCTAAGCACATGTCATAAGGGTCCATAAAGCCTAACTAATGGCTTTGGGGAAACTGTTTAATGATACCTCTCTTTTTCTTTGCTCCTATTCATTCAGGAATCGTAGAGCATATGGAAAAATTGAAATGTCAATGGGCAAAAATTCTCAATCATAGATTTGAAAGTCTTAAGCTGTCTGAAGTGGCAAGTGGAGGAAAAAAGCGTCGCTTGACTGCATCATTAAGCCATAAACAACATCAAATTGCCATTAAGGCCATATGCAAATAATTGCAGACTCAAAGAGAGAAAGAGGCAGATATAGAAAGCCCTTTTTGCGAATGAATCTGCTGAACGACATTTTGCGTGTGGCGGTGCCTTTCAAGCGTCGGGCGTCCATCTACGTCAAGAGAAGAGCATGACAAATACAATTAACATGGATGCAACGGCCACGCCCTAAACGCCATTAACAACAGTGAGGACATGGATATAAAAGAAACTTAAGTTGTAGTTAATTCTTTTGCATACAATCGACTTACAAAAAGCAAGGCCTGTCCGCACAACTGACGCCCGGTTTACAAAGTTTACCATCGCCAATGAGGCCGGCAGGACAACGGCCGCACCTGGGTCCCGAGGCGCTATCATGGCAATCAACGCCTGTGGGCAGTAAGAGAGATGATCATGGATCGTTGAAAGTCGAGTTGAAGATGGAGTTGAAGTTGGGTGCGTCACTTACCAGGATAACAAGGATTCGCAGTGCGACAGTTGGGCTCGAGTCGTATGTTATTATCGCCACTTGGCTCCTTGCAGCCCGCACAATTCTCCAACAACATGCGCAAGTAGGCAATCTCCTGGCGCTGGTGGGCGACGTCTTCCCTCAGCAGTTTAACCAATGCCAAAAGATCACTCAACGATCTTGCGAGGGCGTCTGGAACAATGAGCACAAAATACAAAAAATAAGAGTTTAAAAGTTTATAAAGCAACAATAATTCATGAGCCGCTGTGAGTTTATATACTTATGTTTATGTGTGTGGGAAGCGTTCAGGCGTCTGACAAGATTAAGGCCTAACCAATGCTAAAATCGCACTCATTTTGAGCATTCGCCCCTCTCTACCGAACCGATTCCTGATTGCAACCTAATCCGCTTTGTCGCTTGGACGACTCTAAGCCCGAACCCAAAGACTGGGCCTCAATATCCAGCTGCTAATGCGCTGCGTTTTAGCGCAGTTTAATGCAATCCGACAACAGAGTTGAGCACCCAATTCAATCTAAGCTCATTCAGAGATGCCTCCCACATTCACAATGAATCACTGGCGCAGTCACAGTCATGATCACTGTTACTATCCGTGTAAGTCACACTTTAATTCTTTATGAATTTTGATTAATAAATGTTATTACTTTCATTTTTAGTGTAACTAATCCTACTTTATGTACAGTTTAGATGGATTACTCAGGTCCATTTTTAAGACTTTATTGATATAAGAATGGTCTTAAATGACTATTGGAATGATAATTTGACGAAAAATATATAGAAACTAATGTCAATTTCAAAGATAATTAGCTTATTAGCTTAGCTTAGCTCCGAAAAAAAAGTTTTTAAATCGATGCGGCTAAACGGACGCTTGAAATTATGTTTCAGTTCTTATAAACAGAAGTAACCCATACAGAAGGGGATAATCTGAAACTTTACATCAGTTTAAAATTGATCATAAATATTCTAAATTTATTAATACCTTGATTACTTTAACGATCGCTGACTCACTCATGATCTTGCATGATTCACATAGCCTGCTGTGTTAACATAAGAGTACAATTTCCGAACACTCTACAGTTATTTTCTTAGCCTAATAAGTTCTCGGCTCATCTCTAAATCTCATATGTTGCATGATGCCATGCTAGACACATGGTAACATAACTAAACTAGTCCAATGTTTCAACGGTTCCATTTGTCTGTCCGTCTGTCGGTTTGAGTGAGTTTTGTCAACATTGAAAACGCCGCCGCTGCCTTAACGCCCAAACGCATCCGTTAATGCAATGAAAGGAGGAAGGAGAGAATGAAGGGGAGAGAGGATAAGGGGGCTTTGGTTGTATACTCGATCTCTGATCTTGTTTTTGGTGTGCAACCTTCGTTTCTATCTCGTCGGCGTCATTCATTACTTGTGCCTTTGCGATTTACCATATGCCGCCTGTCGCATATAAGAACATGTGTGTATGTGTGTGATACAATTATGTGTGTGTGTGTGTGTGTGTGTGAATGTGTGTGAGTACATGATACAAGTGTGTGTGCGAGTGTGTGGGTTCAGAGCGTGCTACCAATTTGGCGTTTTGCACTGAGCTAGATAAATAATAATTATGCTTGGGTCGACATCGACCAAACTGCACTCAACAACACTCAAACCCAAACTCAAACCCAGACTCAGACTCAGACTCAAAACCTAGACCCAAACGAGTGCACAAGTTATTCACGGGCTTTGGATCTGTGGCTTTGGCATATCTCTGGGTTCATTAGTGTTGTCTTTTCAGTGGGCGCTCCTCGCTTGTTTCTCTGTCAGTTAGTGGCGACTTATTGGCAGATCAACATGTGGGTACTCACATATGTACTCACAATCATATAGATATCTACTCGTAATACTCATATAGCCATATACGAGCATTGTAATTAATTGGCCACAGATTTGCATGGCATTATCGCATTAAATAACGACACTTATTGCCCTGACCATATCAAGTTTTATAGGGTAAGCAGAAAGTACATGTATATCTCATGAATAAGCCTGATTTAATAGCTGAAAATTGTTCACAGCACGGACTTACAAGAAGTTTAACTTTAATTATGAATGGTTATTGTCAATATTATAAAAGTAAGACAGAATTTTATGGGATTCATATAAGAGTATACAGTTGAATGTAAGTGTAGCTTCACTTTAATTGTCAATATTATAAAACAGGGTCTTTTGGGATTTAGTTGAATGATCTACATTTATTTAAGGATCTTATTATATTCTCTAAGGATCTTGATAAGCTTTTGTTATAAATATCAAGCTGATGAATATATTAACGCTCTCGTTGATGCTCTTAGTAAACTGTTCAATAAGTAAGTTTTATTGATAAAGTTCTTAATGACTTAAAAGGAATAAGACATTGACAGACGATATTTAAAAGTGTTGAGGAGATTTAGAAGCGGTCTGAGTATTTATTGGAGGGTATTTATGAATATCAGGCTACCTTTGCGAAGCCTAATAATTTTTTTAGGTAACCTAATGAATCAAAGACCATATATAGCATGTGTAATCTTAATTTGGCCATGTTTTATAAAGTCCGCCTGCCTGTTTCTCTGCAAACTAGTCTTACTTAGGGTAGAAGCTTCTTACATATGTTTCTTTGTTCTTAGACGACTTTGAGTAGAGTTCTATTCCACCGTAAAGCTCTTCCGACTCTGGGTAATTTTATCTTAATTGAATTATGTACCTTGACTGACATTAACGCCAACTGTTTTCCGCAAAAGATCTGTGCAGAAAAAGATAAGTTAAGGGCAACGCCTTGTAAAGGCCACCGTCCCACCCAAAAAAGTTAGTTGAAATCCCACTGAAATTCTGTCACAAGGCGATCCACGCCCCAAATGCGACAAATGTCATCGACTTGCTTTATGACTTAACTAAGATTGGTAACTAAAAAAGTCCATAAGGACTCGACTTTAATATACCCTGTACTTACTCTGTAAAAACATAACTAAAGCCCCGCAAGCTTTGTACGATGTCAACTTTCTTTTTTTATTTGCCCAACACTATGTTAAATAACTTTCGAGTTAATTGTCCGATTGAGATGCAATTTTCAGTCCGGGAGAAATTCTAAACCAAAAATAATATGTGTTTTTTGAAGTGGGCTTGTTGCCTCTTTAGCCTATTGAGTAACGTATTTTGGTGTTTATAGTTGGTGTATATATTCTGGTATCTAGGTGTTGATACAGACAAACGGACATTGACTGAGATGTTCATGCTCATCAAGAATATAAATACTTTAGACTCTTTGGTTTAGAGGGTATGCCACGTCTCTTTCTACATGTACCGCAAATTTTTCTGACAAACTTAATGAGCCACTTGAATTATTTTAAACTACAGGGTGTCGGACTACATCCTACCTTCACAATCTCCATGCATGATGGGTATATCGCCACGTTCCACATCTGTAGGGACTTCATGTTGTCGCTGATCAACGCCATCCCGAGCTAGAGTTGGCTCATTGTACCAATTGCTGCGCACATCGCGTTTCTTGTTCTTCTCTGTAAAGAGTTGAAGAATTGTGGGCTGTAAAGCAACCCACTGGTGCACCACAACTGATCGATAACTTACCACGCTCACTGATCTTGTTCCGCAGCATGCGTCGATTGCCTCGACGATGCAAACCCTTCTGACAGTTGGCACGCTGCAAAGAGTGCTCCATATCTGCATCGAAATGCAGTGGATATTTACGTTCCCTAAACTATGGAACAAACAGAAAGTGATAGATTTTAGCTTATTCTATTGCAATACTTGAATACACTTACCAGCTTGATTACTGGATCATCCATTTGGGTATAGAGCTTGGCCAGACTCATGTCAATATCGTGGAAAGTGCTTGCCTTACAGTCCACAAAGAGTGTGATCCGATTCTTGGAGAACTGAAGTGCCAAAGATCGTATGGTGCTTGTCTCATTAATATTGGGTATATCAAAGTTTCGTGACTCTGTCGCTCCATTGGCACTTATATCTAGAGTAACTCGTTGCTGTTTGCGATCCAAGAAGAAGGACATCTTATGCTTCAGCATGGGAAAGTCAATCATGAACAGCGCCTCAATTGAAATGTGCAGCTTACGACGGGGTCTGAAATGTTGTTAAAGAGTGTGCAACAACTTGTTAAACAACTGATAAGCCCATCATCAAGGCTAAGGTGAATTTACCTTATGTGTCGAGTGGATATGACGACATCACCTTTCCTGATATACTGTTCCAGCTCAGCAGAGGCAACTGTGACAAGACAACAGATAAGATAATCAAAAGGTTAAGAAAAACATTTCATTACGGAAATTTGTATGCAAGGTTAAGAGTTGAAAAAGGCAATGAACCGCTTTAAAAATATATTTTATTAGGAAGAAATAAAAAAAAACAGTGACATATTCTTCTTTACAACGTTTTAGATTCAGATAGCTTAAAATATTATACCACTACATATTTCCTTAATAATACGAATAATGTTGGATCGTTATTTGTTAGTCTAAATCTTTATTGCAAGAAATATTGTTGTTCAGCTACACAAAAATATATTTTCTAACTGCTTTATCGAAATTCAAACATATTTTCAACTTTTCAATATACTTTAAATCAAATATCCAAGTAGGAAATGTCTAAAAAATCATTAATGAGATTTGGTTACTTAACGATATTTACATAATTATTTACTTCCATCTATAGCTTTTAAAATACTTTGTATGTTCTTTTCGTTGATATTTCGTAAAGGTCCTTATCTAGTTATAACAAGAAAATATCATATTAAATAGAAACTATTTTTTGGAAACTGAAATATTTCATACAAAATACTTTTATTTTGTGTTCTCAGACTAAAAATTATCCTATGATTGATTTGTAGAGTAAACTCTTCACAAACTATCTTTTTGCCTGTTTTCCTATATACACAAATCATTTGAGCCTATACAAACTTCCGCTAAGAAAGTGATAGATAGTTACACGTATCGATTACAAAATCAACATAAAGAAAAACCAAAATCAAATAATGCCTTTGGACAGTGTTTGCTAATCCTCATCCAAAATCTTTGGCACTTGCTCTATCAGTTTTCGCGCCTGGCAAAGATTATTACAACACTTGGTGGTGTTTATTTTGTTCAGCCAGTGATCGGATAATCCCTCCGCATGTTGACCCAAAAAGAAAAGAAAAACAGATATGTGGAAAGCAACCAGATACATATTTGCCCAAGATCCAAAGACCCTACACATAATGTAAGTATGTAGAATTTCACGCATTTGTGCGGTTATTTGTCATGTGTAGGAGCTATGTTTTGACAGCCGCATGTAAAGTGACCTTCACGATATCGTGCCCCACTCAATCGAAGTTGGACTCCACATGGCGATTGCAATTCCAATTGCAACTTGGTCAGCTCGTGATCGGGCAACGCCAACGCCATTTATGGGGCAGGGAGGTCGACTACATGCAGCAATTGCAATTGCAACTGCAACTGCCACGGACAACCAACAACCGACAACTGACACACGACGTTGACGTTTGCTTGGCATTTTCTGATTTACATAAATCGTTATTTGAGTTGATTTTTGGGCGATGCCAACTGTCCAGCAAATATTTACCTTGCAGGCTAGCTATCGCATGTTTGCCCATAAATACAACGGTAAACATAATGCGGGAATGCGGTAATGCGGCACCTACCTGGATCCAGTGAGAGTGATGCAACCTCCACAATCGCCAGCCCCAATGCGGCCAAACCAACAAGAAACACGCGTGTCCAATTCATCGTCAGACTCCTCTCTTCACTTCGATCTGATTTGTGCTTTCGTCCACTGAAATATAAATAAAGTGCATAGCAAATAAGACGAGAAGTATTTAAGTTGGATCAACGAAGTTTGAATACCCTAACAGTTGTATAGTATTATTAATACTTACTACTACTTATTAATACCACTTAAGAAAGAAATCGACCCGACTTACATATCTATATAACTAGTTTATCATTCTTAAAATGATAAAATATTAAGAAGCATTCCATAGTTGATCAGTCTGATTGATATAGCTAAATAAATACTTTATTTTCCGAATGTTTTTATTTTTAATAATGGAAGAGTAGTTGTGAAATTATTAGAAAATTTATTTTGCTCATCTATTTTTCATCTAAAATATTTTATTCTTATCTTTCCTAATCAAAATCAACCTTACAACTTATAAGTTGACGACTTATAAATATAATGAAGTATCTGTATAATATAGTGTACGAATATGTATATATGTATGTACGAAATAAACTACAAAATCCATATGCCCTCTTCAAGAGTACAAAATAAATACAGAAGACACTCAGCCGGTGGTTGTTTATTTACGTTTAAAAATAAAAGCACATAAAATGCATTGTGGCTGCCCCATAAAATCGCATTAAAATAATAAAAAAAATCAAATTAAATTGCTATAAAGAGTAAAGAGTAAAGAAAAAATCAAATCAAATTTTAAATGAAATGTTTTGCGGCATTTTCCAAATTCTTAACATGCATTTATTGAGCTGAAAACTGTCTACGCCTTGTTCTGGATTCGTGCCGGAAGTGTTGCTCTGATATCACCCATAGATACATATATACATACATATATATATTTCCCTTTATCTATCTATATATATATGTATATCTTTCATCTGTGCGGCCATCTGTGGGCGTAATAAAGCATTTGCAGCTTAAGTTTTTATATTCTTTTTCCACTTCTGTTGATTTTCAGTTTCCCGAGATTTATGTTGGATTTTTGCAATCATTCTTTCGTCGGATCGTGTTAGCTAAATAAATGTTTGGTTGATGTGTTTTTGGAATTTTAGATTTGTATCTTTTTGACTCTGCTTTTTCAGGTGCGGTTACACAGCGGAAGCGGGCGTGCAAGATGAGGATTTCTTTTGTGGCATTTGTTTTAATGTTTTTTAGACTCTTTTCGAATTTCAATCTCATGCGTTCTTATTTTAAATATTAATAAAAGAGACAAGAATAACTCTTCAAGCAGCTGGACAGCATTAAGAAGCCCCATTAAAAAGGTCACAAGATTTTCTTGATTGTTGATTACCATTTCCGTTGTTTTCCAGCTGTAGTACACAATTTACTTTAAATGTTTATTTTATGCTTATAATAAATAATATAAGTTGTCATCATGCAACTAATCTGCCCACAGTTGCCAAAAAAAAACATTTCTGTACAAAAACCAAACAAGTTTTTTTAAAAAGTAGCAATCTAATGCAATTTTAAAAGAATTTCTTACTTTAAATTTCTTTCTTCCTGGATTGAGAGATCAAGAACATAATTAATGAATGTGTAAGCCATGTATTAGTTGATCTCTCACATGGCCATCACATTTCAATTACAAGCCATAAATCGTACAACTAACTAGTCAACTGTTTATCTTATTGCTCCATTACCACATTCCCTCCAATTTCTCCACACTCATCCTATTCCCGTGTCCAATAAATAAACCCGTTGCCAGCAACAACAAGAGCTACCGTCAATTGAAGTAATTTGTTATCGGGTGCTTAAATCTTTCAGTGATCAAAGGCTTCAAGAGCAACAGCTTTATAACTCTGGAAGATTGGAGCTGGAGCCTGGAAGCTATATATGCTATAGTTTCACTCACTAATAAATTGTTGAAAATACACAAAATTTAACGATCAATGAAATAAAATAAAAAGCTAAGTAAGTGCACATTAATTGGTATTAAAGAAGGGGCAATCGTAAAAAACCCAAGTTGGATTACCACACTATCAAAAAGTGTTATAAACAACTTGCGAAACAACAACAAATAAGTACGTAATAAATCGAATAGAAAAATCCTATTTCCATTAGAGAGAACTTTCATGCTTATATAAACATACGAAATGTGGCCATCTTCACGGCCTTTTTGACTTGGCTCTAAAGGGGTCCCAGGAATGTTGTAACGGTCGAAGTCACAGCAATGTCGATATGGCCTTAAAAGACAACATTTCAAGAACTTCTGCCAATACTGGTCCAAAAAAACTTGAGTGACAGTTATGGATTTATAGTGGCAGTTAGACTATTGCCTTCTGAGCCGCTGATCTCTCCTCTGTCAGTCAGTCTGTCTGTCTGTCTGGTTCTGGCCATGTTTAAGACACGCTCTCTACAATGTCACTGAGTCACAGGCTCAGAACATGTGCCATTTATGGTTGAAATCGCAATTGCCAGTGTTACAACAGACTTTACCAGTTGGTTGAGTCTTCTACTAAAACTAGCTGCTAGTCAGGCCAGGCACTCTGGCTGAGAGCTTTTTAAAGTAGTTTAAGGTTTTTATGTGCCACTTGACAAAGTTTATTGAGACCTGGGATTATATTAAGGAACAATTGGGATTATATACTTAGCTGCAACAGCTAGAGAAAGGAGAGTAAGAAATATTGACATAGTACTCGATATTAATGTCAAAACTAGGATACGACTTTTCTAAAAGACATAAATATGCGCAGATTTATAGCAAGTGCTTGGTCAAGAATTGTAGGTTATTTATGATCATCAACTTAAGATTGATCGAGCTCTATATTATAGAAATAATACTTGCCTTCATACCTAAAAACTCTTTTAATATCTAAGTATATTAAAAAAAGCACTACTGTCATTTTAAACATCACCTTTGAGCAGCTTATTGTAGATTCAAGGTATTTTATCTGATGTTATGAAAAATCGACTTCACTGAATAAACACTTATCTCACCATAGAAAACAGGATTAGATCTTCTGAGTGCTTGGCTGATTTCCAAATAAACGAAAGGTTCTACAGAAGTCAAGTTAAGCTCTTCGGGTGTTCATTGAAACGTATAAATGTTCAGAAAGTACAGATTGCTACTGAGACCGCAATCGCTTACACCGCAGAGAACATTTCCCACCAAATGTCAATCGAGTGCCTGAAATCCCCACAAACTTTGCGCTCTATGGCACTAAACTCATAATCCCCAGTCCAAAATTTATAAAATACTTTTTAATTCCTCTCGAAGCATACGTAGATAGATCTCTGTCCAGCACCCACGCAGTCAGCATAAGTCCAATATGTCTTGAAATCAATGACATCGCGTCGCCATAGAGACGCCGCCCCATCAACCTAATAATGCGCACAAATCAAAAACAATGATGTTGAGGTTTAGACATACATATACATGGGAATACAAATGTCTATACTTTGATTGACATTTAATTAAGCAAAGGCAAATGCACACGGAAGCCGCAAAAGACGATGACGACCACAGCAGAAACTGTCACCCACAGTCCGGGTTAGACCTTACTGATCTAAGTCGATCGAACAAGTTTGTCGGCATCATGACAAAAGGCGTTGCTTGTTTATCATCAGTGGAAATTTGATGCTTATCGAAAAAGTTTTTCCATCAGATTAAATGGAAACTGGCAGGCGCCCTAAGCATATACAGCGGGTTGCTCCTAAAGTAAACTACACGGACATTTTTAATATAAATGAAATATTACACAAAGAACAAGCTAGTCAAGGCGTTTGTCATTAAATATTTTCAACTTTAGCAACACCAAGTGGTCAACATCACCTAGTTGGCAGAGCAATTAGATCCAATAAACTTTTGTGACTAAGAATTATATGCAATTCTTAGTTACAATCCCTAAAATCACAATTGTACCAATAATTTAATTTCTTCAAAATAAATTGTGTTGTCAGTTAAAAGCATATAGTTATAGTTTAAAGTAGTTACTTAAGTTGCTTATAAAATAATATTTAAGAATCATCGCTCTAAGGAATAGTCTCTTAAAGATATTCTTAAATTTAATTAGAGCTGAGAGAGGATTATACTGAAAAGAAAATAAATTCAAGCAGTGTCAAAAGTTAGGTAATTACGGATTTGCTTAAGGCAAGTACGAGATACTTGATTCAATGGTATGGTTTTTAAAGCATTTGAATGAATATTTTAGACTTAGAGTTCTTCAACAACTATATCCGAAATACTTCCTTAAAAAATTCAAGTCAAAAACAAGATTTTTAAACCTGCATTTTAGATCGATTTTTATCGTGTACTTTTCAATTTCTTTGATAACCCTCTACACGTTATTACCATGTTCTATCTAATAAAGTTGTAAGCAAAAAAGAACAACCACATGATTCATCTGCATTTCCTGATAGTTGGGACAGCCCTCGGTATGGCATTAGAAATTCAAATATTTTGGCTGTTGCATCGTTCGCCAGCATGCAACATGTGCCCCAAGTCCCCCAGGGCGATGAAAAGAGCGCAAAAAACGCGATCGCTGGCTACTGCAACTCAGTTGGCTCTAAAGCAAAGCGTGTGGGTAGGACAAGTTTTCGCGTTCGTCGTCATCGTCGTCGTAGTCGTCGTCGCCCCAGGCGTCGTGTCACTGAAATCAAATCAGCCGCATTTAAATGCTCAACCGAAAACTCAAACTCAGCTTCCAAGTTGAGTTCCAAGTTTGAGCTCAAAGCACTGGCAAACCTGCTGTCAGTTGCTGGTTTGACACGGAAAGAAACGACGGTCGGCGCCTACGCATCTAAAGACCCGGCCCCACTGATAGAGACAGGGAAAAACCAAGAGAGAGAGAGAGAGAGAGAGAGAGAGAGAGGAAACCCAGCAAAGCTGAGCTTAGGGAAATTCTTCAACGGATTTTCATTTACAGCAAAACTTTCTTTGGCTTTTGTTTAATATTTCTTATTTTTCCTTTACTTTAATTGAAAAACTGAAACGATTTTCTATCGCCTTCGCATTTGACTTGGAGTTTGGCTGATAAATTGGTTTCATTATGGCACGGGCATAATAGATTTTTGTATAACTTCCGGCGCAATTCGAGTGGAATTTGTTTTATGTAAAAGTGTCAAGATCCCAACGAGTTCAATAGCACTTGACTTCGACATTTCTGTATTTCAGTATTTCTCTATTGATTTCTTTACGTATCTATTTAAATCTTTTGATTTTCATTTTTCAATGAAAAATGCAGTAGTTGACAGCTGAAAAGTTGATCATTCAGCTATTACACAAACAGATTTCACGCTCCTTTTTTGACTCATTTCATAATATTGAAAGGTTTGTCAATTATATATATGAGTACGGTGCTGATTTCTGATTTCTGGTATGGTAATTGTCGCCTGCCAAGCGGCTCAATCAAACAACCAACAGAAAAAAAAACAGATAAAAAGGTGCATAAATTGTCAGTGTAATTGGGCCAGAAAGGTGGTAAATTAATGACTTTTAAATAGCATTGAAAAACACAAGAAAGAATTGTTTAGTTTCGTGTGCTGAAGTGGGAAATATTCGGCAAACTGCTTAGAGGATAGTTTTTAATACGCTTTATTTAATAGGTGTTAAAGATTCAATATTTCAATTATAAACACCATCTATCACTGTAAGTTTACCTTTTATATGGATGAAACAAATGGATAAATATCTTGTAAAGGTTTTTAAAGGCTATAGTACATAGGTAATACATCAATTTATTATTTTGTTCAATACATATACCTTTGATAAATCTAAACCGTACAGCAAAAAAATTGATGCAAATATCAAAATATAATTATAAATTCACATATCTTAAAGATGAAAACAAACATTGCATTTAAACTTTGATTATTATCATTTATTGTACGTTGTTAATCAATTTAGATATTCCAGCTAATATGGTAATAGTATAACAAGTTTTTCTTTCAAAAAGAATCATCAGTTGACTTAAGCACATTCCGTAGGCTTTTATCCGGCAGCAACAAAATGACTGTTAACGTATTATTATAGCCATAAACAACAATAGAATATGTCACAAATATGGCTGCTATATAATCAAGTGATTATCTCAGCTGGCTTAGAGACACACCTGGTAAATCTGCCAAGCCAATTTCCAAGACGGAATATCAAATTATAATTCAGTTAACACCAAACCGCAAAATCGTCAGGCAAAAAATGTATTTTTTTTCTCAAATCTAATCAAATGTTTATGAATGATATTTTAAGCGTTCGGTGAAGCGCCTAAATTGGCGCCACATTTCTCATTTCAAATACAAAAGCAACTATTTTAAAAACCTGTCAAAACGCTTTAGAATCTGTTTAAGATGTAATTAAGCCAAAAATCGAAAAGCTATTAACTTATTTTGATGAATCATTAAAATGAAGTTTCGTTTCTCCCGAACTTGAATAACATTTGACGCCGACAATCAAAACAAAAACCTCCATTTTTATTATCGTTGAATCGATTTGAATTGCAAATTTGATGTTGGTGCCGAAATGCAGTCAATACAAAGCATTAAAATTTGTAAACCTAATCTGAATCTGAATCAGCCAATGACTTTTACTTCATACGATGCGCTAATTTGTTTGCCACAATTTTCCAGTTCATTTGCATTTGTTTATGAACTCATAACTTTTAAGCGGAAATATCATTAACAGCAATATTATTTATGTTTTAATAATGCCAGAGGCACACTCTCCATATATGGCCAACTCTATTAACCACAATTGTATTTTGTATAATATATTCAAAATAATAAAATAACCAGCAAACCGCACTCTCTGAGCCATCGTCGTGGCAGTTATAAATTGTTATGGTAATCTTTTCAGTGGGCGTTTTTTAATTGAATTGGTTAAAACGACAACTAACAACAACAAATGTTGAAATCAAATAAATATATTATACAAATTTGTAAGTATTCATTTGTAAAAGACACTTGGAACACGCTCGCATTTGGTTAGATTGTGTTTAACGCTCAAGCAAAACAAAGTGGAAACAATCGCTTATGGCCAAAAAGGAAATGCCAAACAAATGATCGCTGCTGTTCATCTAATAAAATAGTTCATTTTATACGCTGACTTGGAGCACAGTCAAGAGAAACAGGCAAATCGTTGTAACTTGTCCCAATGTTCGTCTGTTTCACATTATGAGCTAAGTTTCTGCAAAACTTAAAACAACTTCCATTTTAAAAATAGAGTCTTGATTTGTAGCAAGTATCTGTACACATATTTTTTAGCATTTCTTCTTTGAATTCTTTTCATAACAACAACACATAAAATATGAGACATTTTTCTTGCTCTTTTTCAACAATTTTATAGCACCCAATTGTCCTCAGCTCATGGAAAACATTTTAATTTGCTTTAATATACGACTCATAAAGATCAACCTGCTTTTAATATGTGTGGAAAGTCTGGTAATTAATAGATTATGACTTGGCTTTGGTATTTATGGCGCCAATGTAGATAAGGCCAGAGATCTTTAGATTAATGCACAGACGTTGTTTGGCCCGTAGCCAAACTGGGTGTGTCTAATTAATATGTATCGATAGTATTTGAATTACAACAACAATTAGCATGATTTATTATCAGATATGAAGTCGGTGAAATGCGAGTTTTCTTCTACCTCATAATTATATTCATAAATTGGTCAATTAATATGGCTAATATTACAGACAACTGAGAGTTTTGAATTATTGCGGTAAGGATAGCTCTAAGGTTGGGAGAAATGATATTTCGAAATGCTTTGAAGTATCATATTTGATATTTATTGTAAAGATTAAAAGCGACAAAAATTATTGAGTAGAAAGTATTATGCACAATACTCTTATTAATAGTAACAATTAAATATACACATAGATCTAGGAAGTTGATTGTTTGAGCATTTTCAGAATAATCCTAATCACGCCTGAATCTTGACAACTTTTCGTCTCACTTTAATATGTCTTCCCAAGAGAGATCTAACACCCAATTGGTATGACTTGTTTAACACACTTAAGAGCCGTTTTATGGCCTTAACACTCACCTCTTTGTCAAGGACGTTGCACGTTTAACGTTTCCGTTGTTTGCTTAATGCCACTTGGACTTTCAACAGCTTTGTAGCGGCTTCTTATTCGTACTTCATTCAGACAGGGGCAACTTGATGTGGATGCCACTTATTGCTGTCAACGTAAATGTATTTAGAATAACAACAACTTGAGTTATTTTTATGGTTGTTGCCACACACTTAATTTCCTGAATTTTCGGGATATTTATGCACTGAAGTGCAAGATCAAACAAATCGCATCGAAGGCTCTATTCAACACTATAAGAATCGTTAATAAAACGGATGCATTAAAAACTTAAAACCCTTTTCAAGAGACAACAAACATAAACAACAACAAATATGCACACACACACACAAACACACTCTACACACACGCGAAGATCTTTTCGATTGGTTTTATTAGAATGAACGGCACACGCGACGCTTTCGATGGGAATGACGATGGCGACGATCCTCCAGCGATGGCAACGGCTACACAACTGAACGAACCTGTGGATGTGGCTGTCGTGTAGGCAGTCAGAGGCAGGCCGTCCGGTGTTCGTGCTAATAAAAATTAAAACACTTTTATGCTATTAACAACAAGAACGCGAACCGACGGCGTTGGCGATGGCGATGCCACCACCTTGACAGCCAAATGGAAATTGGAATGGAAAGGGGGAATGATGTTTTGGGGCGTCTGTCAAAATGCACCACGGTGACAATTTAACAGTCGTTCGTTCTGATTTCTTGATATTTGTGTAATAATCATCCTTAAATCAAGAACAACAACAACAAACGAGAAACACTAAAAGCCGTCATAGATCACGATCAAACAGCGACAAAAGTCGCGCGCGTTTATCGATAGTCGCGCGCGTTTATCTGTTTACCTGTGTCCGCTCTATGTACCGTCTTGTTCAACGTGCAAACGCACACTGAAGGGTAACAGCCGCGACACCAACATCAAAAGCAGCAGTAGCACCGTTGGAGGCAGTGCGAGCAGCATTTGTTGTTGCAGTCGTCGTGTCGTCGACGTCGCACAGTGGGGCCTTTTTTCATTTTGCTTTGCAAAACATTATATATTTTTAACCAATCAAGATATTACAAAAAATAAAAGACCTTTGATAGAAAACTTCTTAGCCTTTATAAATTATAATTAATGCTCGTGCGCGGTGATAGGCCTACAGGATGCTTCAAGTTTGGCAGTTAGTAAACAGTCGAGAAACTAAAGTTTGTACTGACTAACTTTTCCAAATGTGCATCCACAGGTCTTACCTGCTTTTCAATCCTTTTGGTCTTTTAATAAGAGGTGGGCGCGGGCTCAATTTTCCTGATCCGACCCGACCCTGCAATTCGAAATTGAGAAAAGTCCCGAGCCCGCTTGACACTATTTTGTAAAGCCTGTCCCGGTTCGGCGCCCAAATTCGCAGAGCAGTTAAAGATTATGCCTATTTCAAATTTTAATTTGTATATCGGGCTTTTCGGCCTTAAAGTTAGGCACGAGCCCGATCCGAAATGAGATTTATAGTCCCGAGCCCAATTATTTATGAAGCCAAGAGGCCCGATACGGCCTACGCTTAATCTTTGAAGAGTTTTCTATCGAATGCTCGTACCAATTTTTACGATTCCTTAAGAAAAATATTTTGTAGCCACGTTTTTCAGCTTGACACCCCAGTGTATCTCACGTCGTCGTCGCCTGATTGCAGTTTGTTTTGTTCTCAGCTGTTGTTGGCTTTGGCTGCGGTGATGCTGGCAAGATGTTGCTGTTAACTTGTTGCTGTTTGTGTGGTGTTATGATGTTGCTGTTGTTGTTGGGAGAAACGCGACCGCGCAGCATTTTGTCTTCGTTTGTGTTTCTTTTGACGCGTGAGTAAGCTAAGACGCCCACGTGCAAATTTGCGTAAGCGACTGCAGAGTTGCCAGACTGTTGGTGGCTTTTGAAAAGTAAATAAGTTGAAGATTAAGCTTTGATCGATGACTTTTTGGTATTTTTGATTTGCTAGGCTTGATAAATATTAAATCTCTTTTTAGTTCAAATACAATGAGGATCAGTTTTTATGTGAACGATTGGATATTGTAGGTAATTTATTTATTAACTTAACAAGTTAAAACTAGTACTTATTCAAATTATAGTAGTGTTTGACTTTTAAGGTAATAATGCAACACATTCCAACTTATAAATGGAATGGAAGGTTATTATGGTTTTTTGTTGTTGTCCTTTGTAAATATTCACTTTGCAAGCATTTATTATCCAATTAGTCTCTAAGATAGGCAATAAAGTATGCTCTTATTTTGAAATCGAAACCCAGTTGAGCAACAATGTTGGCCTTGCTCATAAACCGCATTTACCCTGAACAGACTCGAACCCTTTTTATGTTTGCATTCCAAAACACATCCCGGGCAATATACACAATTTTAGAGTTGGGCCCTATTTAAAAATGCCCAGAAAAAAGGCTCATAAAACCGGCACGCTCTGCAATCATTAAAAACAACATCCAAAATACTCGTAAAAACTAGACCTCCCCTCTGCCCCACCCAAAATACGAGATGCATGTGGCACCTATTAATGGCTACTTATGCACTACAAGTGTTGTCCCATGCCCCCAACCCCCTGACCCACGACTCCCATCAATTCGTGACAACAAAGTGATGCGTAACACGTCAGTAACCCAAAAGACAGCTTCAGATCTCATGGAGTGGTACGACTAGTTCATCATTATGTCGCCGCCATGTCAAGCCCTCTACGGGCATTACTTATGTATATGCGTACATATTTCATGGCGTTATAGCGCACACCCAGATCCAGGCAGCAGATTCACATCATCATCATCTTCATCATCGCTGCATATTTTGCCTGCTTGTCTGCTGCATTTTTGGACACGACGACCACTTGCTGAAATTTCATTATGTGCGTGATTTATAAATAAGCGACCTGGTGTGCGCCCCGATCTCGATTAGAGATGGATGCGTGCGTGCCGGGCGACTCAATTCCAACGAATTCCATTTAGGAATACTAAAAATGCATAATCATAATATTTAGATCTTTTTCGTTTTTAGCTTTTGGCAAGAATTTTAGGAAGTGAGTATCCTTTAACCGTTTTAACTTCGTTTCAGTAAAATGTGGGGGACAGCGTTTATCCGCCAAAGTAAAAATGGATAATTTGTGAAATTCTCATTAAATTAAATCATTTAATGCTTGTGGCTCACGGGACTCTGGCTGCTTTTTTATTTTTCCGTAATTTCGCAATATACGAAATACTACTTGTAACACTCCTCGTATACATTACCAAAACAAATATTGCAGATGCCCCAGTAGCTTTTGCTATCACTGTAGCTTTAGATTTGACCATAGGTATACAGTTACATATAAAAACTAATATTGCAATGGCTAAAAAACCCAGAAATAAATTTAGGGAAACATTCTATTATTTTAGTATAATACTACAGCCGAGTCTGAATATAGTGAAATAATTTTTGCGAGATCTTTCCAGGTGTTCACTATGTTGGTTGTTATCTGCTTTAAGGTGGATTATAAATGTTCTTTGAAATTTAAGTGTTGTAATTATATCTAAATGGTTTAAATATAAGAACTCATAGTCTTTATATCCATTATGCTCAACAGATCCTGACTCAACTGTATTGTATGTACATTAATGTTTTTAAAACAGAAACCCTTTTTGTTTATTCGTGCAGATTCGTGCGTGCTCGTGTTCCACAATCGAATACGACACGCGCTCAGCTTTAGATGCTGTTGTTTTTGTTGCTGTTGTTGTTGTTGTTATTGTTGTTGCCCCAGCATCATCTTCGGCAACGACCCACGCACTCTGACGGCGCTACAACACAGCTTGCATGTTGACTACCCCTCTCTTCACTGTAGTTGTTGTTGATGTTGTTGTAGTTCATTTTGTATTAATCATAAAATTGTATTATTAACATGTTTATTTTTCGGTCTTCAAGTTTCGATTACAAGCATTCCTCTGTTTATTGTGCCTCTGTGTGTGAATATTTTTCTAAAAGTATGAGTGTGTGAAGTGCCTTGGGAACGCGTCTTTGTTGTACAGTGTAACGAAAGTAAGCCACTTTCTAACACTGTAAGCAAACGGTGCATTCACACTGGAAATTGTCTTTTATGCCTTTGCCCGTTAATTGGGTTACTCTCAATCTCACAGTTGCAACTACCAAAATGGTTAAAACTGTCGCATAGGATGCGTGGGATGAAGACGTTGGAAGGAGTATTATGACAGTAGTAAATATTACGACTACCAAGAGTATAAAAGAAAAGGGGAAAGGAGGAACTAGAGTTTATGATCAATTACAAATTCATAAGAAAGTTTTTGAATTAATAAGGACAGTAGTTATCCTTAAAATTTCTTAAGAATCAAGAGAAAAATTGTGAAACACATCTTGATTGGATTGAAAGAAAAAAATTTAAACAAGTGTATTATTTCTTCGTATAGCCGTTTAGATATTGTAAATAAGTTTCTTAAGTACTGATTTATATCTTATTGACAATTAAATGTCTTTCAACACTTGCTTGGACATCCAATAGAAAAAACTAGTTAGAGGTCATACGTCCAACTACCCGAGATGCCCTCAAACGGAACGGGTTTCCTATTCATCGTATATCTCATATCATCTAATAAATATTTAAAAGCGCGCACACACACGACCATATAATTAACGTCAAGTCGGGCCGTAAAGCAAATGATTAACGTCGTCTTAACAAAAGATCCAATGCAAATAAAGTCAAGGGGCCTATGGTTGTGGTTACCTGTATGGGCAGGGTTTTAGTCTAGGACTGATCATTAATTACACATGTTCAGATTCTTGTTGTTTGCTATTTTCTATAATTTTACATTTGATATTCGATTTTATGAATAAATTAATTTAAATTAAGCAATAAGCCAACTAACTAGAGTATCTAATATTACGCGATATTACGTCTTAAGCGTATTTAATGATAGCTTTTAAACATTTTTAAAGGCCTAGACCAAAATATTTTCCATCTGATCTGGCATATTTGTTAACATTAACATTTTAATCTGTTACTTATAGGCAAAATCTCGTGGAGCAAATTAAATAGCCTTTTGTCCTGAGCCGCCTCAAAAAACGGTAGCAAGTCTTAATAAAGCCGTTTGCTGTTTGTCATTGAAGATGATCTGGACACACTTCGTATACTTAACCCTATATCTTCATCTATGTCATATTTCCAGCAGTCGGTTCCATGGATTTGCCACAACTGTAAGTACATCCATTAGATTGTTTCGTCTAGCTTTTTGAGGCTTTAACTTAACTCTTTGTTGTTATTGTTGTTGATGAGTTGACACAAAGTGATATATGGGGGCTTTCTGAAGTGGGCTAGGCTCCACATTAGCATAGGCAAACTTCAAAATCTTTGGATAAGTTTAAAGTGAGTGAGCGACAAGGTCGACATGGAAAATGAGGTGCGAGAAACATAGTTACTCGAGAATGGAAAGTATCTTTTATGCAGAAGACTAGATCACTAACTACGGATATGTGTGCACTTATAAACAATCTATACCTATCTCACTTATTACTAATAGAGAGCGGTCTTTCAATTTTGTAATCTAAACCAATTTCGCTGACCCTTTTGAAGCGTACTGTTTATTATTTTAATATGGGTACATATTCGGATTAAATTGAATCGAAATTAAATCACCATGTCATAAACCTGCTTTAGGAACGATCGATTGAAAATTAGTTCTTTGCAACAAGAACATACATAGTTATAACTCTTATTAAAATCTTAATTAAAAGTTTCAATATGATTCAAATCAGACAATCTAATCTATTAGTTGCCGAAGAAAGGATTTACGTTTAAGATCAAGTACCGGCTTTTTTAATCGTTCGTCCTTTATTAGCAACACATACCAATGAGCAGCTTTTAGACCCTATAAAACCCATTACCTCACGGCTGCCATCCTCGAAGGCCAACCACAAATTCACTTTTCTATTCTGGCAACGATGTTGCAACACCTAGTGGGTCTACGGATTTGGACCGCAACATAAAACCCTAGAATTTATGCCGACAACTGTGCGAAAACCTAAATGAAAAGTGAAGTTGATGATGGGGCGTCATAAAAAGGCAAAACAGCAGCGAGACGACATTACTTCTTGGGCTGCTTGGAATGGTTGGATTGCTCCAGGCACTTGATGGTGACAACACTGACATCGTCATTATCATCCAGCATTGTGGCAGGGGGTGCTGTGGCAACCGGAGACTGTGCGTCGCCACCAGCGCCATTTGTCTTCAAGTTCACCACATGCGCCAGCTTTGTGGTAGCCGCAACTGCAGCAGCCACAACACTTACATTCCCCTTGCTATTGGCATTGGGATTAGGCAACGTGATGATGGGTTTCTGCAACAGCTGATTGGATGAGTCCAGGCGAGTCGATAGCGAAGTGTGACGATTGTTAGCTGACTGTTGGAAGAGAGTAGTAAGCAAATGTTAAATGTTAAGCAAG
Source organism: Drosophila neotestacea (assembly GCA_035044365.1). Lineage (NCBI taxonomy): Eukaryota > Metazoa > Arthropoda > Insecta > Diptera > Drosophilidae > Drosophila > Drosophila neotestacea. The sequence goes on along the minus strand of JAWNMD010000126.1, from coordinate 378,360 downwards.
TAAGAACAAAGTCGAGTCTTTGACTTTCGGATATCCCTAACTCAATTTAAATATATATCTCTATATCTTGAAACTTTATAAATACTTCATACTTTATGCACTCGTGTTGCTCAAAAGCTTAAAACAGCTATACCTGCGTTATAGATGAACATGTATCCTATCTTAGAGAGAATAAGTTAGATTATTAAGGATACTAAAAGAAACGTTTAGCATCTAAAATTGCATGGATAGTGGACATGCATGGTGTAGAAAAAGGCGTGGTCAAATTCTAAAAGATTTTAAAGTCTCTGAGCGTAATACACGTCTGACCTCTTATTTTGAAGTATCTAACTCTTAATATAGATGCTATCCGATTTTATTGTTCTGTGAGTGAGGGAAGAACAAATATTGTAGATTCCAAAATAGAAGTCTGTGTTACAAATTCGATTATGGAGTCTGAGGTTAGTTTGTTCATACAGAAGGAGAAGAAATATAAACTTTATAAGGTCTACCAATTCAATATACCCTTTACCCTACGAGTAACAGACTTAACAACTTCAAAGACTGACGGATCTTCGTCTTTTTCTCTCACTAAGCTACCAAACAAATGAGATTTTTTATAAAGAGGATTGATACTTACTGTATTGTTGTTGTTGTTCATGCGACCACGTATGTTATACAAGCCATAGACCAAGGGATTCATGCACGAGTTGGTCGAGGCGAAAATGAAGAGAGCCTTGCGAACTAGTGAATTAACCTTATCCACTGATGTCTTATCCAAGGAGTACCACATGCAAATAAAGTAGTAAGGAGTCCAACAGATGATGAACACAATCACAATGGTTATGGTCATCTTTAGGGTGCGTTTCTTGGCCCGACTGAGTACATCATCATTGGATCGACGAAAGCGTTCTGAAATTACATCCTTAAGAACGCGCTGATTCTTTCGATAGATCTCCAAATAGATGGCGCCATAGCAGTAGATGAAAGCGATCAAAGGAAATGCGTACATGGCGCACATTGTCGTGATCTGATAAAGTCCGTTTTCCAATTCGCTCACAAACGAATGAAAGTTGACACATTGAAAGTAGCCTTTAACGTGCGGATGCTCCTCCAGATGGAAGAGAAAGGCCTGTGCAAAAAGGAAGTGGTGACATTAATTGGCTTGGCTACTGTGCCAGGTAATCAACCCACCTGTGGAATGCTGCATATGACAGAGCCTAACCAGGCGCAGGCCAACATGATGCGACCACGATTATGGGATCTTTGTAGGGGCTTTAGTATGGCATAATATCTGAAAATACATAGAGGAGCAAGAAAAAAGTTAGTCAAACGATTGACAGTTTCTGTTTTATGTGTATTTGTGTGTGTCGCCTTATCTGGCTATCAATTTGGTCCATTAGCGACATCGACGTAGACGACTCACCTGTCCAGCGATATACACACCATGACAAAGCTCGACAAGTACAGTCCAAACACACGAAAGAAACTCATGAGACGGCACATAAGATCCGTGGAACGCCACTGCACCGTCCAAGCCCACGCAATCTCGAGCGGCATCAGGAGAAACGTCACCATTAGATCCGCAATGGCCAAATGCATTAGCATGACGTCAATACGTAAGGGACCCCGCAAACGACGCTTGGTCAACAGATATAGCACTGTGCTGTTGCCAATTGTTGAGATCACAAAGAGTATGCTGCAAATGGAAAAGGTCGCAGCGATTAAACGGATAGCTAAAGAAACCACACAACGGATAACGCAACCAAGTGGGTGCAGAGACGGGCACAGAGAGGGGAATGGGAGAGAAGGGAACGTTTGATTCGTGGTGCGTGGGTGTCTTTGGTTTGATAAGTGGGTCATGCAATTGATCGGTTCATTGAATTGAATTGTGATTGCCAAACTCTTAAGAGCCCCGATAAAAATCAAGGAAGTTGGTTTTATGCATGTGAATGAATTAAAAGGGTATCATAATGTATGGGAAATAGTTATTTATTTATTGTACAGCGATTTTAAATATTATCTTTAGTATCATAATATATTATATATTTCAAACAAAGTCTTCCTAATGATATCACAATAAAAATGTCATTATAACATTAAATAAATGTTCTAAAAATTCTTTAAAGATTATTTGTATTAACTTTATTTACATTTGACCCGAGTACTTCTTACAACCTTAAGAATCGTGTACATTTTACTATATTAGAACTATAGAATTCTAGGGAGATTCAAGCTGACTAATGTGCACTATTTTATTTTAAACTATGTTTATAAATCATTCAAAAATACTTTTATGACAGCATTAAAATTTTAACTAATATAAAAAACTATAGACTAATATAATAAAGTACTATTTTGTTATTAGCCCATGCTCGTTAATTGATAGTAAAATGTAGGCTAACGTATTTCTTAAACAATCAAGAGTAATTATCTCAGTTAACGGTTATAATTGATAACGTATTTATTAATTCTTTAAATTATTACAAGTGTTTTACATTCAATTGCAATTAAAGCAGTGAATTAATTAAAATAATAGTATATTGTTGTAACTGAACATAATGGCTCTATCAATTATCTTCTGGTAATAAATGATCTCTTATAAAAAAAACCTAGTTGACAACAACTTCAGTATCTCTTTAATTTAAATACTATGTATATATTCAAACTAAAAGTCATTCATGTATTTTCAGTGTGATCACACTAAAAGTTTATCGTAATAAGCTTATGATAACTGGTTGGCATATGTATGTATTACATTATTACATAATTTATAAGCCGTGAAAAATATAAAGCACTTTCTACGGGTTTCTTAGTCAGTTTCTTTTGATCGTCAATCTGTTAAAATGATCTTTGTAAATTTCAAATCACTCTATTAAAGTGAACCCTAAGTTGAACCAGAGAGTTCAAATTCCAAGTGACAAGTGAAAATTATTAAATCTCCGACAGATAGACATGCAAACGACATGATTTATAATTTTTTATAACCACATCTACATCAACATCAACACCTACACACACCGAATGACTGATAAGTTTAGAAAACTGCATAGGCAATCGACCCTTATCAGTGGGAATACCAAAGTACAACAACGCGGGCTGGGAAATGAGTGTGTGGGTGATCTCACTTGGTTCCAAAAGCAGGAAATAAACTTGCACATCACCAATAACCAACACATACAGAAATACATACATATGTACAATGTACATATGTATATTTATTTTCCTATTTATATGTATTTCTATCACTCACCTGTAGACTGTAATGGATAGACGATGGCCATCATTGAAGATCATGTCTTTAGACAGATGCATTGTGCCGTTGGTATTGTTCACATTTGACCAATCACTTAAAATACGATGATCGGTTTCAACCTCATTCACTTCACCGACCTGGGCCATATTTACAGTTGACCCTGCAATTTTCACTTTTGTTTGCTTTCCTCACACGGTCCAACAAAATTTAATTTATTAAATTTGTAGTTTTAAAGCCTTCAATTTGTTGTTTTCTATAAATCCGTTTTATTAGTTAATTTGTAAATAAACACAATTTTAAATTTTATATGGTATAAGTTCAAAAATTTTATATTATTATTAAAACACAATTTTTTAATAAGCTATAAACAGGAATTTTGCTGTGCTTATGTTATTTTCTTAGACGAAAGAAAAATTGCAGCCATCCAATAAACGGAAATAATTAATAACAATGTTATTTCTTTCATTGATTTGTTTATTGAAGTTTCAAACATTTGTGGCGGACACTTTTACTATTGGTACACATTTTTTCCTCAAAATATAATAATTATAACATAACCACGTTCCTTACGCATGTGATGCTAAGCAAAGTCATTTCTATCAGGAAAGCTTTAATATATACATATATTTCAAGTATGTTTATTTATTGCAATAAAATATTTATACATATATTAGATTTATAATGTGTGTTAATATTTAAAGCAAAACAAATGACGTTTTTGCCCAATTCAAGCATCGCATTTGACATTGTTGGAGGGCCCGTCATTTAGGACGCGTATAGAATCAAGACCGTTTTAATTAAGAGTGACCAACTAGTAAACACCCTGCACTCAGCTAATTTAAAGCTTGGTCTTAGACTAAGACTAAGACTGAAACACGGACTGTGCATGAATAAATCATTATATCAGTCACCGTTTTCTGCAACATTTCGTTTTTTCAGAAAGGTATTATACCCTTCTTAAGCACACACCCTTAAGCACTTAATTGCTACAGGGTATTATATCTCTTACACTAGATTGAAAGCGATTAGTTAATAGGCATACCCAAGTACACTCATAATACTCGGTAATATGTTCGAGTACATTTGTTATTATTTTTTGCGCTCCAGCAAATTTGCTTTGTTTTTCATTCCGCTTGATTGAAAGCCTTGTGTGATAATCACAAAAACAGAAACAGAAACTGAGACAAAATTTCAAGATGCACTGCGTTTTAGTATAACAAACTTCGTCCTGGAGGGCTTCCCTCAACTACTATTTCACCATTACTGATAAACATTTTCCTCAATGTTTTCACCATTTGATTAATTAATTTCACTCAAATGATGAATGAAATGAATGAGTTACAATGAGTTCACTACATTTAATTATTGTTTTGATTTTAAGTATAATTTCAAATGTTTGCAGCATTTTTGACCTTGAACTAATTTAATTTCTCCGATAATATTGGTATATTGTCAAAATGATAATAAAAATTCCACCTATGCTGCTTTGACTCTTTCATAATAATGCTCTCTCTCATGCCAGGCCTGTTCTCAGAAACCGAGTAGCTTATTAATCTGTTAATCAATTGCGCTCAATGGGGCAAATGCTCGCTCAATTGAAAGCCAGCAACAACAATGATAGATAATGATTATTGTTGGAAACAACAAAACAACTGTCTCTCAGTGCATTAATCCTTGAGCGTGCTCGTTGAAAACATTTTGTAGTACACAAATTAATTGTTTATTTATTTAATCATATAGTGTTTGTTGGCTTTTGAACTTTTCAATTCTTTTTTCTCTCTTGTTTTGTAAAGTAGAATAGATATATATACATGAATACAAATGAGTGGCAATCGGGGGCTCGCCGATTGAATTCGAGCAATTATAACGAAATTTATTTAATAAACATAAGCAGAAAACTTAGATATCAGAGAGGGAATACATTTTAAAAAATGTTTGTAAATGGGTGGGTGAATTCCCAACAACTTCCAAAAACCATGTGATCAATTGTTATCCAACACTCTAGTGTTACTAGAGCTATTGTAGATGTAATCACTGATTACGTCTACACTACTACACATTTTTTGCTTATTTTTTCCCGTTATTAATTAGACGTCTTTTAATGTATTTTTATTTCCGTTTTGTTTTGCGTTTTCTAAACACGCGCGCGAACCGTGCACAATAATATACATACATATATGTACATATATAAATTTGATCATTTGCACACCTCAAGCACCAACACCTGCAAAACAGTTCACATGCAGAACGGAAGCGAACAGTTTACAACACTGGCCAAATTTCATTTGATTCGGACGCTTTAATTAGCTGTACTCTTTAAGTATTTGCACCGTGCGGCGTACAGGAACTGACTGAAATGTTAAGGCGGCTGCTACTGCTGAGGCAGCTGATGCTGCCGTGAAATCGAAATCTCGACAAAAACTGATAATCTTATTTAAAAAAAAAAAAGTGCGACGTAGCCGGCAAAGCTCCCATTGCTCCCGCATTCTAAATGTTGTTGGCAACGCTGACGCACTGATAACAGCGGACGACCCCAAAATGGCACATTTGTCTGTTTTGTGGAGCCCGCCCGCATAAAATTTCGAATTTATCAATGCGTACACAGCTGTCTGTGTGTAATTCAAAGTTCACCGGCGTCTGTCTATCGGTTTGTCTGACTCCTGATTGCCAAAACATTTCTTTGGAGTCTTATCACCGAAAATGCCAGTCGAGAGCTCGTCTCAAATAATACCTATTTCGTTATCAACTGTCGCTATGTCTGGCAGCGGCACGTCTTGACTTTGCCTCCAAGTAAATGCAAACAAATATAGTAAAAATATACGTACATTTGTATAACTTATAGTCAAATTATTCAAATACTGCGCAGTTTATCCTTTTCCGGAAACACTTGTGATAGCTTCGACTGTCCGTTGATATCTGTTTTGAACCGCATTTGTGCACTTTTCAAGGTTTACCATTTTGCCAATAAATGCCGAGTCGCAATTTGCCAACATTTCATTAATGTAATGACCGCAAATCGTTTTCAACAAAAGGATTTCAAGTTCATGTTCATATTCATGACAGGCCAAAGCCCGCTTTTGTATGCTACGATATGTGTGCGTGCGAACGGATATCCATGTAAATGTGCGACCCGTTATCAAGATGAACCGTTGCTGATAAGGCGGCATTTTGTCGATTTTAATGAGACAGCTTGTGACTAGGCAGTGCATTGAAGAATATTAAATTAACAATTTAATCGCTGTGTATGAAACCCAAATTTAAACAAGTTTACCAAAAAATGTAAACTAACAAGCTGGTAACTAGTTGTAAATTGGTAAAATTTCACTGTACTAACAAACGTATAAATACATAATACACAATATTTGTATTAATACAAAAGTATGCCACAAAAGAGCTAACCTGGATTCTAAATACCAGTTACAGGTCTTATAGCCATATTTCTATCCAAGGCAATGACCACTAGAATAAGACTAATTGTCTCCGTATTTAATTTGGTAACACCTGCGTAATTATTGAAATAAGTACTTATTTTATACAAGAAATAAATTCATTAAACTTTAAATTCATAACAAATCTCAATCAAAATTTGAATATGTAGAAAATGTCTTTTCGACTGCATTTTGTTAGTTTAATTTAAAATACATTATACCTATCCGAAATTTCAAATACTTGGCGGTAAAATGTGGCACGTGGGCTGGGGTGAAACTCAAAGAAGAGATAAGATCGCTGCAGGATAAGATTGATAAGATAAGATTGAGGTCTCAATTTGCGTCTGCTATATATACATATATGCTTATATTGAATGTAAAGGCGATGACAAATGACACCCACCAATACTAAGAAAACAAATCGTTGTTTCGCATGTTTCTTTCACAGATCCCCATTTGGAACAATCGGATGTGGGTGGAGGTAGGTCCAAGACGCCATTATGCAGCAGTGTTTCTTTAAGCCTTGGTAGGACCACTAGGTTGTCTCAACTCTTCGCTTCCGCTGGAAATAATTGCATCATCTTTAACATTATTATTGTTGTTTATTCTCCTTTATTCAGCTCTTTTTTATACTTTTTGCGCTGGTACCTTTTAAAATTAAGTAAATTCTTCCATTGTTAAGAAATCGCGCAAACATTTGTAGTTTTATTTCGACTGATCTCAATCAATCAATCAATCAATATAAATTAAGACTTGTCTTTTTTTTACTGTCTGAACGCAAACAACACCAATACCACGACAAAATTGTAGTTCTAAAAAAGAGGCGCTAGCAAACAAGAGGTGGCGCCAAAATTGGACATACCTGACAGCTCTGGTCACCGAAATCGAGTGACCCCCGAAATTTTGTCGGATTGGACACTCACGAAATTCACTCGAAAATAAAAAATCATTGAAATAAATTTTTTGTAAAATTTTCTCAACCTTTCCTGAAATTTCCAGATGTTTTGGGACTTATTTGAATGAACTAGGCCCCCGGAAGGGCTACAAAGACGAAAGAAGTGTCAAAAGGATCCTCTGAAATTTATCTAATTTCGAATTTCAAAAATTGTTGAAAAAAAATCTGTTGTTACTTAAAAAATAGTTTTCTATTTTATTTTTAAATAAGCGCGCGTTGCCACTTGCAATATTCAAGTATGATTACTTATTATTATTATTATTTGCAAAAACTTTACAAAAACTCATTGAATATCTGATTTTGTGGCCCACTTTTGAGTGCATTTTCCCTGTCAAGTTCGCATCATCTATTGTTTTTTAGCGGAACTAAATAAAATAGCGCCACCTATTGTCTTTCATCGAAACTAATAATGGTCCTGTTTTTTGAGGGATGTTTTGAGTGAATCCCGATTTTAAGTGACCGAAAGATTTTTTCACTTTTTTCAGGTCGTGCTCACGGATCGGATTGAAAATTTGCATGCATTTTTTTTAAATTTTTCTTAGCTTTTCATTAAAAACCGCAGCTTACTGAGAAAGCTGTGAACGGAACTTGGCCCCCAGTGGATCTACAAAATCGAGACATATTTTAAAAAAGCGACTTAATTTTGTCGAGTTTCGGATTTACTTGTTTTGTTGATTAAAACTCGATTTCCCGGTTAAAAAATTAATTTTAGTTTTAGCAATTTTCTTTCAAACATTTTAACTGTTTTCGTATAAGTGGCAACGCTCCGAAACTCGCAACAATAAAATCGCGTATCGATTAACGGATATCGATAAAGTTTGTTTGGAACTTAATCGGTTTACATTTCACGTGTTGCGGTTCGTATAGTTTGTTGTTTTCATGAAAAATAAGTGAAAATCAATGAAAAAATGCTACGCAAATCGAAAAAACAACCACAGACGGTTGCCGAGAAAGTGAACAAACTGCTCGCGCATCCCAACGATAGCGAGAGTGAGGATAATTCCGACATTGATGTGTCCACTGCAGCGCGCATTGAGGAATTTGCGGATGAATACGATTTACCCGATGCACGGAGCACAGACTTTCGAAAGCAAAATGTGAAATTACTGTCTGAACAAAGCGACCGATATAAGGGAAAAATCACAAGTCGCAAGGAATTTGAACAGGAGGATGAAAGCGAAGACGGTGAAGAGGAAGATGAGGAGTTGCCTTATGAGGCGAGCGACACTGATGAAGAGGAATCTGCGACTATGGAGGCATTCAGTAAGAAGTTAAAGGCAGCGGAATCAGCTGAAAATAATAAAAGTGATGACAGTAGCATGGACGAAATGGAGGAAGTCGATGATGAAGAGGATAATGGGGAGGACGATGGAGAAGATGACGACGAAGATGAAGAAGACGATGACGAAGATGAAGATGATATGGACTCTGAGGAGGCTGACTCTGATGATGATGTTATGGACAGCACCGAAATCATGTCTAAAACAAATCAGCAAGCCGAGATACAGAAAGGAATGTGCGTACAGAATCAACTCCGTATCTGGGAGCGACTTCTGGAGCTGCGCATAAACACGCAAAAGGTTACCAGTAAGGTGAATCTTCTGCCGCCACCCGAGACACTGCAAACTGCCAACGAAAATAATGAAGAACTGCAAGCGGTACTAAAGGAAGCCCAGGAACGAAGCTCCAAGCTCTTGCAACAGCTTCTTGCTTTGCAGGCGGCGCTTACACAACAGAATAGCGAATTGCGTCAGTCGGTCAAACGCAAACATCCGGCGGATGAGAGCACGGAGCCGGCCGGTAAACGTTTTTCAAATGCTTTGCAAAGTAATTTTGAAAACATGCGCAGCTATCGCAACGAGGTATTGCTCAAGTGGGATGATCGCACCAAGCTCTTGGCACCTGGAGCAGGTCTTAAACGAAAATCCGTTCAGGAGGATTACGACATTATCAAGAAGATTGACAGTTCGATGGCCAATCGTCAGGCGCTTGTTGAGAAGTCACAGATGCTCAAGAACAATCAACAACAGCAAAAGGAGAAAGAGGATTCAGAGTTGACTGGTCAAAGCCAAAGACAGCCACACATTTATGATGACAGCGATTTCTATCATCAGCAGTTGCGGGAACTCATCGAGTATAAAGCCAACACGACATCCAACATGAGCGATATAACCAAACAGTTTGTGGAACTGCAAAAGTTGCGACAGAAAATGAAAAAGAAGGTGGACACAAGAGCCAGCAAAGGCAGAAAACTACGGTTAGTTAAATTCCTCAATTACTAAATTGTAAATTATTTAATAAATTTATCTCTATTTCCGGCAGTTATGTGGTGCACAACAAGCTCATCAATTTCATGGCACCCAACGAGGCCAGCGATTGGACAGAGGCGTCTAAAACGGAACTATATAAATCGTTATTTGTTTAGTTCATAAATATTGAAAATTATTGGATGCTGCAAATAGTTATTTATTGCTAATTACAGCTTTAATATATAGCAAATAAAAAAAAAAGTGTAATTAATTTCAATATCTGTTTAAACTTTACAATCTCGTGTGGGGGAATTCTTTTAGCTCAGTCAACAAAGATGGAGTTAGAAAATGTTAACAACTTTAATTTTATACTCGTATGCAGTGCAAAAGTCATTAAGATTTGTGTTTGTAATCATATCGAATTTTTATTTTATTTATTTCATATGTTTGTTTACTTTTAACTGCTAAATTTGTATGTTCAACATTTGCTTCGTTTATTATTTGATTTATTTATATATATTATTTATTAACTGGGTAGTTTATGCAAAAAACGAACGGCCAAATTGCATAACAATATGGCTTCAAAATAACCGTTTCAACGTTTTTCCCATAACCTTTTCACTTGCGGTTCAATTGTGGAGGGGGAAGATTGCATATTGATATTATGTAGTTGCGTTGTGTTTGTTTTTCTTTTGTTTTGTTCTTGTTGGTGTTGTTCCAAGTTGCCTTGTTGTTCATTAGATACATATTTATATAATATATATAATTTGTTAATATATTAAACTAGTTTTTCACTGATGCACAAACATACTTGACTTGGTATTCGTTTAATTTACTTTCTCTAGTTTCGTATTTTCTTATTTGCATTTATAAAATTATTATTCTTTATGTGATTTAGTATGCTTCGTCGTCTAAGTCATTGTTAGTTAATGTTAAATTGCAATAAATAAGATAAGATAAAGCAAATACTTGCTAATTAGCTTTGGAAATACACACACACATGTTCTGACGACAACAATATATAAAAAAGAAAAATAAATACAAATTGCATTAAAATTTTCAAATTAATATCTTGTCCAATTGTATAATAAATAATAATTATATGACTAAGTTTTTGAAAATATCCAAAAGGTGATATATTAAAAATACTAGAAAACTTTCGAGCACATGTCTATAAAATAATTGTCATCATTAGTTTGTAAAAAAGATTTTGCCCATTCAAGGCCATTAGGTAGGTTACGAAAGGGATTGATGGAGAGGGGTGAGATGGGGGTGTATACATTGTCAAGCTCTCATTAAAAATTAATTAACAATTAGCAGAAAATATAGAGCACATAATATCAATCAATAATTGTTATGTTTTGTATATATATTGCACTTAAATGCGCACGAGAATTTATAATTTGCTTTCGACTTAAATGCTACAAAAGTTCCACACGACACAGACAAATGCATACAATTTTGAAATGACATAAATAAATACTGGGCTTTTTCGACTCAAAAGTAATACCAAAAGTTAGTTAAATACATATACATATAAACCTACGATGAGGGTGTGTTGGTTTGATTTGGTTGGGATGTGAAGGGATTGTGATTTTAGCGTTGTGTTTTCGTTCTCGTTTTTTCGTGTTTTTGTTGTATACAAACTACCAAATATAAAGATTACAAAAAATGCAATGTGTCGTCTGCTCATTAATTTTCCTAATTGTTAATGGAATTCTTCAGCAACAGGGGTAGCCCAGTTTTGGTTTTTGATTTAGAAACGAGTATTGTGGCAGTTTTGGTGCCAGCAGCAGCAGCAGCAGCTGCTGCTCCACTGGAGGCAGCTACATCAGTGACAGAAGTGCTGGGTCGTGGCGCAACTTGCAACTGCCGCTGATGCAGCTCCTGCAGAAGCATTGAATGTTTATCCAGCGCCTGCAGCTGTGCTGTGTTCTGTGTTTCGTAGAGCGACGACTGCAGCTGAGTATGAATAGAGGTGACATTGGAGAGCGTGCTCTCGGCATCAGCCGTTAGAAAATTGCTTAAATAACGTTTGCTAGTTGTAGTTGTTGTCGATGATGTCGTTGTAGTGGTTGCCATTGTAGCCTGTTCCTGCGCTGAAACCTGCAAAACAAAAATGGAAACAAATTACCAATTATATTATAATCATATTATATGCTACATTGATTTCTGTTGCTCAACCTTTCTGTGTACACCCAACTCTGTGTCTCAAGTGCACTTGGCGGGATGTATAACATTCTCCATATCCTTTTGCACCGCATACAGTTCTGATAGACTCTTAGCAAACAACACATTCAGTTCACTCATTTTGGCCAGCTGTAAAATGATTCAGTTAAGTATCTTTTTATTTATAAATTCATGTGCTACTCACAGTTTGATCATTGCACTTTTCACGTAAATTCATATTGGCCGTTTTAAGCTCTAATTCATGTTGCAACAGCTCCGCTTGCAGCGTCTCTGTGCGCGCCTTGAGTGCGGCCACCTCACGACGCAACTCATCTTCAGTAGCACCTCCTGCAGCGGAGGCACCTCCAGCACCTACGCGCAACAGATCCATTTCACGCTTGAGGCGTATGTTCTCCTCCTTGTAGGTATGCAGCTGACGTTTCCACTCATCCACATTGGCTGTGGATTCCTGTTAAATTTAAAAAAATGAATAATTAATAGGAAAACTAATATTTGTTAATTAAACACCTCTTAACTAAAAATAAAAAGCACAAAACCATTTACAATTCACTTCCCATCTTTTTATAATCATTTGAATCTTCGTTGAAAGTAAGTATATATATTAAATTAAAATTGAGCTTCCAGAAAAAATATTGATTTTAGTTGGGATTTATACTCTCTTATTACTTACTTACTCTTATACTAAAATATTAGTGATGATTTTCTCTCCCATAAGAAATATTTAATTGTGAGTTTTTACTACCGGTATATATTTAGATAAATAAATAAAATAAATAAAAGTCAAATAATTGTGTAGTGCTCAAATATTAAGCTATTTAAAAAGAGAAAACAAATATGTTCAACAAACAAGTATATACCATTTTAAATGGAAATTATTTTCGTTCTTTTGGAAATTATGTGAAATAATTTAATAACTAAACTAGAAACAATATGCCCAGCTTTTAACTAAGTAAATAAATAGTTGAATAGACGCACCTGCAAAGCGCTCGTCAGGCGTATGTTATTGTTCTTCAAAGTGGCCAACTCAATTTCCCACTTTTTGGCATTGGCACAGCTGTAAATGAAATTAATTATATTGTTTGCTTTTTCCTCCGTTTCAAGTTAGGCTTACCTTTGTGCCAGGGCCATTTTCAGACGTTCATTTTCGTATTTGAGCTGTTGCTCTGCCGTAGCACCCGCCCCTGGTCCAGTGTGCATTCCCACAATGCTGCCACCGGAGGAGATTGTAATTCCACCACCACCACCAGCAGTTCCTGTGCCAGATCCCATGCCCATCGTTGGTTGTGGCGAAGGCGTTGCCGAGCCAATATCCTGTTTGCCATCGCAAGTGTTTAGCAGCTTATGCGATGGACTATCCGGATTGGCATTCTGTGTGTTCGTATTACTTAAATTCGGCGGTTCAACAGTGTGGGGATCTATGGCGGTATTATCATTCTGCATGGCACCCACAGCACGTCCTGAAATGGGCGATGTATTCGCCGATGTTGTTGGCGTTACCGCATTAGAGCCATTTGCAGATTTCATGGCATTTTTGGTGGCCTCCTTCACCTCTTGGAATTTTTCCACAAACTAAGAATAGAAGATGTTTAGTTACATATAGAGATGAGAAGGAGTATAATATAATATATAGACAGACCTTTGTAAGCTCCGCCTCCGAGGAGAAACCCAATCCATAGACCGTATTGGCGCGCACATCACTCCACTGTCCAAACTTTTGTGAAGTCTGTGTGAATGTCATACTAGGTGTAATCGTCGAGTTAATGACCGCCTTCGTTCCTTCCACACTGATGATGCGATACAAATTCCGTGAGCTATCATAGAAGAAGCTCACGTTGACCGCCTTCATGCTGGCTGTGATCCATGTGCGTTTCGTTTTCGGATCAATATGAAATACATGCGCCTGGCAAGTGAAAATTGGTTGTTCGCTGTTTTACGAGATAAACGATGGAAAAAAGAGAGAGATGGAGAGGAGGAACAGCAGACGTGGCAGCAACACACACACAGGTGATTAATTAAAAATTCCATTAAAATTCTTGCACGTCGGCTTAATATTTAATTTGTAAACGCTTTAGCTAAGGGGATAGGAGGGGGGAGTACAATAAATATAGTATGTGACCATGTTTGAAATGGCATCTTAAGTCCCTATATGTGTACAGTAGTTCCTAAAACTATTAGATAACGCATAAACACCAAATAATAAAACCCTAAATAGCTGTGACACTACGAAATCTCAATTAAAACTACGGATGTAATTCTTTGGCGGGAATTAATATATCAATTGAAATAAATATCAAGTTAAGATTCAATTTATTTCAATTGTTTTATTTTTTATAATTTAGTTTAAATTTCACGTTTAATAACAGGCCCCAGCTTATTTAGGTAATTAAGGAATTTATATAATAATGGTAATAATTTGGCATGAAGCTTTTAAACAACTATTATGTAAAATTTGTTTTGTTTTCCATATGTAAATCCTCATGCTATAGCTTATTTAGAAAAATATATAATTTAAATAATAATACTTAAAAACACCTCAGTTAAAAAAAATATATATTCTCTAATTATTAAGGAATATATTTAATTTGAATGTTAATATTTTAAAAATTGAAATAAATATTAATAAAAAATTAAATTCTTTCTTGTATCTTGAAAAAATATTTCCTAAACTTTTACTTGAAGAAAATAACTACTGTGATTTCAAAAAAATACTCTACTGCTGAAACAAATCAATTAAAATAAATACTAAGTAAAATTTTAAACGATTTGTTTCTCTTAATTTAGTTAAATTTTAGTGTTCTTCCGGAAAGTACATGTTTTAATATAATAAGAAGTAATTAGCTCTTTATGATTAACAGCAATTACTGTTACTTTAAAATGATATCTTATCACATTAACTACTGCTAACATAAATAAATCGAATTCTTTAGATAACACATTAAGTAATTAGTTAATGTGTCTAATGGGAATCAAGTTAGATAAATAGTCTTCACTATATCATGTTGCAGTCATGGAAACAGCAACAACAACATTTGTTGGGGGTTTGAAAAAGCATTAGCGAAAATAGATTTTGACGTTGTTGTTATTGATATTGTCGGCACCATGTCATTGGCATTGTTGTTCTTGTTCTTGGTGGTATTGTGTTTGTGGTGTCATATGTAGGTGTAGGAAGGGGAAGCCCCCGCTGCCTTGGCGACTAAATTGCATTATGCGCTTAAGTGTTTTGTAGCCTCGTTTTGATTTTGCTCAAGTTTACTGCACACACACACCTTCACATGGACACATACATATATAGACGCACGCACACCTACACATATACAGATATACACATATAATTGGTATCGACGGGCGGCATTTGCCAGCCTACACCTACACATTGTATATAGCACATACATACTTATATATTTACACCTCTACACAGAACCAAGCACAACAACAGCAGCAACACCAACAACAACAAAAAGGAGTAGCAAGGAAAACGTCGGCGTCGATTTTTCACACAACTTGAAGTCGTTGTGGAATTCTTTGCGCACTTACCCCATTTTGTTTGTTTGCTGCAGCGCTTAATAGGCTTGAATAGCAACCCGTTAAACACTATGCTAATTGTTTATTTTGTTTGTAATTATTACACTAAAAAATAAAACACAAACGAGGTGCTTGCTGTGTGTAAAAACTGTAGGCAATGCGGCTAAAACTGTAGGTTGTTGAAAAAATATTGGTACATCGATATATCGATAGATAATTTTTCGTGATGACATATTTGTGCACGATATGTTTCCCTCGATAATATCGCTATCAATGTTTTGGGCAATATTTATCCGATGTAATCAACCGTTGATTTAACGGTCCTTTCACTTATTTAGGGAATTTTATAACAAATTTGAAATATTGATGTGACTACATCAAGGTGAAATACTTGTAATAAAGACATCAAAGCACACCCAAGCTGTGTATAAAAAGTCTGTCACAATGTTAAGTAAAATAACAGTGCAGTGTTGAAAAGATCTCTGTTATGCTCGTTCATCTTATAACATCGAAATAGTAATATATCGAAATGATTTCACATAAATTTATTGCCTTCTTCAAGTTATGACGCATATTTTATAAGTAAATTTATACTTTTTGATGCGTAGCGTAATTGATGTCTAGAATCTACATGGATCTACTTCCGCTGCTTAGAATCGATTAAATCATTATCGATAAGTATAACTTGAGTAGCCAAGTATTGGCGCTGCCAGAAAGTTAAATGTCAAAACTTGGTGGTAACCATCAATTTTTAGACATAAGTGGCAACCAAAAAAAAGAAACTAGAGCTGCGTTTTTTCGCACATAAAAATCAATCGGAAATAAATAAAACCTGCTACAATTGCAACAAATTAATAGATATATATGCAAAAGCTGAACAGCAACAAAAGCTGTTGTTGCTGCTGCTGCGCTGCCGCCGTGCGATCGATCCTTGTTGGCTACGGGGTACGTGTTTGTGCCTGGGAGGAAGGGAGTTTTTTTTTGCTCTTTTTGCATAAAAGCCGTCCTCTATGTTGAAGAAAAGGCGTTTTACCAATCATTAATCGAGTCAGGTGCAGCAGCTGTTAACCTGCGACTGTGTAGTTTAATGTGTTTCGCATAATTGGTGGTAAAATCATTTAAAAAACCTTAATTTTATATAAAAAATTTAAAATATTCAAGAAAAAACGATACATATGTGTGCGTGCTGGCATGCGTGTATGTATATATATAAGTGCTGTGTATGTGGGCCTAAGGGTGCTGTGTGTGTGTGCTGGTGTAGAAAACTTGTTATCAATGCGGCGCCTATGATAAAAGCCTTATTAGACATGTTTAGTGTGGTGATCCAATTGGAATGTCTTAACCCGTTGCGCGGGCGGAAGTGAGGGGAAACGTCAACAAACACATAAAAGTCCAATCAGTGCGTGGGCAATGCGTAGGCAATTTATGTAGCGAAAACAGGGAATTAAAGCCAAGTTTATTGAGGAAACGGTTATACATAATAAGTTGCGGTTACACCCATTTATTGTATTTGGAAAAGCGGTTATATGATTTTGTGAAAATCGGTTTTAGTTTGTTTGACCTATGCCGGTATGCGATAAACCGGTATTTACCGGTTAATCAATTTTACAAGTGAAATCGTTGTACTCTATTTATTTATTTAATCGCAACTAAGAGACTTTGAGCTAAAGTAATTTGCAATTGAATTAAAAAAGTGATTTTCGATGATAATTACAATAAATTGTATACAAATTTAAATGAAAAGATGCTGAAAAGTTAGTAAATCGGGTTCAAAACGGTTAATTCAATAAACTTGAAATCTAAGTACATTTACATGTATACATTATATTTGAAACATAGATTTTGACAATATTGTCAGTTTAGCAAAATTGCATACAAAAACAATCAATATTCGATAAATTAGATACCTACTTATACCTATTGAATAAATGGATTTATGTGTATAGTTTTGTTAGCTTTAGTTTGCTTAACACATGCAGGAATGCAAAAAATCTATACCTACCGGTTCAATCGGTTCTGTAAATGAAATTATGCGAAACGGTTTTAAAGGGTAAATTAAATGATATTGAAAATTTCACTGAAATATAGATTACGAAAAATCAAAATTCAAATTGTTTGGTTACTTGGCTCAATTGTACAAAAATATATCATAAATCGTTATTTTCGATATTTAAAATATTGATTGAAATAATTTATATATTCATATATAGTTTTACATATATAGTTTTAATCGTTTAATATTGATTAATTGTTTTCTTCGCACACAGTCTTGCATGCGTGCCCGTGCTCTGGCGGCCAACTAAATAATGTGGAACATGATGTGCGACGTGATGCCCACAATATCGGAAGACAGCATATCGCAGCGTTCCTCGCAATTTAGCGGCGAAGATGCCAACTTTGAGCAACTTATGGTGTCCATGCTCGATGAGCGGGACAAGCTTATGGACAGCCTGCGGGAGGCCCAGGAGAGACTGGGCGAAACGGAAGTCAAACTGCACGATGTCGAAAAAGAACGCGACAGTCTGCAGCGTCAGATCAACGCAAACTTACCCCAGGTTAGTAAATGGAACAAGATCACCCAATTATGATTGAGACTTATCAATGTCCCATTGCAGGAGTTTGCCACGCTGACCAAGGAGCTGACACAAGCGCGGGAAACGCTCTTGGAACGCGATGAGGAGATTGGTGAGCTGAAGGCGGAACGCAACAACACGCGGGTAAATTACAAAACATGCAATAAACCTTTAATACCCTTGCAGAATTCCTTTTTCGATTGACAGCTGTATAATATAAAGAGTTTTATATATACAGACACTAGAAATTTAAAACAACGACATAAAGAAAGAGTTTTATATATGTATACAGATACTCGAAATATAAAACATTGACAAACTAATCTGTCAGATCAGTTAAAAAACTTTACAAAAAAAAAGAAAGAAACTGGTTTCATACTTCGGGTTTATTGGGATGTATTTATGTAGGTGATTTTTTTAAGGTGTTCAATTTAATAATTAAATTTAAAAATTAGATTAGATAAATTGTATATTAGAAAGGTATTTTATGCGAAGTCTAATTTACAATACTACAATATTTCAAGAAGTGGAAGCTGTATCTCGGAAAAGTATTGTCTTTCAAATCGTCTAAAGTTTATTAAATGATTCCTTGGTCTTCACGTCATAGAAAAAAAAGAATAGTTTGTATAGTAATAAAAGGAATGATGGATATGGTTATACCCTCTGCTAATCAGCCTAAACAAGAATATTCTTACTATATCGGCCTAACTGAATGTCTGAAAACACGCTCCACATCTTTTGACAAAATTACAGTATATTTTGCAAGGGTATAATAAATTACTAGACTCTGATAAGCCAACTAAATGTGTGTTTGTTTCTACAGCTTCTGCTGGAGCATTTGGAGTGTCTGGTATCCCGGCATGAGCGCTCCCTGCGCATGACGGTCGTTAAGCGGCAAGCGGCTGCACAGAGCGGCGTCTCCAGCGAGGTGGAGGTGCTTAAAGCACTTAAATCCCTGTTTGAGCATCACAAGGCGCTGGACGAGAAAGTACGCGAGCGACTGCGTCTGTCTATTGAGAAGAACAATGTGCTTGAGGAAGAGCTGAACACAACCAAAGAGGAGCTAACCCAATACAAAACGGGCGCAATTTCAGGGAGCGGCGGTGTTGGCTCTGCTGGCACTGTCAGCGGTGAAAATGGCATTAAAGAGAAGGTGTGTGCTTGTTTTCTATACTCGTATGTGGGTAACTGTATCAATGTGTGTTTGTGCAATCAAGCGTGTATTTTACATATTTACATATATTCTATATACCTTTTGTTATTCCTATTGTTGCAGCTGGGAAGCGGTGTCGGAGGCGGCGGTGGCGTCAATGGCGATGCCACTGAACTAAACGAATATGCGGCCAAAACGCACGAGCTGCAAACGATCATCGAGAAGCAGGTAAGGGAAGAGAGGGAAACTTTCAGTAGGCTATTTGATTCAGTACTGGTTGCTTTACTTGTGATGATCAGTAATCAGTGCCTGCTAAATGCTTTGTTAACTTTATCATATAAATCAGACATGTTACGAAACGTTTGTAAAGAAATGAGACTCAGGTAGCACACCATTGTCAATATACATTTTATTGCGATAGCAATATAAAAATTAAAGGTTATTAGTTTAATTTAATTTTTTTAATAAACATTCTAGCACTAAAAATATGACATCAGTTTAGAACTCTGGTCTTATATGATACATAATATAAAATATAAACTTAAGTTGGCATTAATTAATCAGTACTTAAATCTATACCTCTATAAATACCCATTTTTTAAAATAATCTATACAGTAAACACTATAAACCATGACTCAGATCATGATAAAGCATTACTACTGGAAATCATACATTTATTATACAGAAATATTGACATTTTATTGTCGAAATGCGTTAAAAATGTTCTTCAACAAATTTTAGTAGAATTCGTAATATGACAGATTTGCAAATTTTACGCAATTTCTAAATGAAATTCAAAACTCATAAATAATTTAAATGCTGATCGTAAAAATTTGTTTTTATGAGTTTGTGGATATTTCAAAATGAGCCATAATCTTGGATGTCTGAATATAAATCTATTAAGTTGCACACATTTAAATTCCATTTGATTTTCAAAATTTTCAGACTGAAGAATCTTTTTTATTTTACAAAGTTGCAGACCGCAAAGCTTAGATATTTCTAAAATCTGTTTTATTTTTGAATTTTCAGACCTCAGAACTTTCGCAATGGCAGCGTCGCGTCTCCGATCTGAACAACAAGATTAATGAGCTGGAGGAGAATATGTCGCGTGTGCAAAAGGATCATTGCAAGGCGCAGGATCAATGCTCAAAACTGCAACGCGATCTTCGTGAAAATGTGGCCCAAAAGGAAGATCAGGTGAGCAGGAATATTAACATTAATTATATAAAAGAATATTTAATTAACTACATTATTATTCAACCTAAAGGAGGAGCGGATTACCACGCTGGAAAAGCGTTACTTGAATGCCCAACGGGAGTCCACATCGTTGCATGATCTTAACGAGAAACTGGAGCAGGAATTGCGGCACAAGGAGGCGCAGCTAAAGGTGCGTACACTTTAATCAAACTTCATGTTATTGGTTATGGTCACAAGGCATGGGCGAAATTCAATCAATCGCACCCTTCTATGATAAGAAATGTCTAAATGTCTAAGCAAAATATATAGTTAGCAGCTAAAACTGGGGATAGCAGTTCCGGGTTGACTTTAAAAAAGTCAATCATTATAAAAATTATCGGTTTGAGTATGAAAATCCGTAATATCATTTTTTTCCAAAGGATTATTGATATTTAATATAAATTTCTAATTTTTAAAGCAAAAATTAAAATTGAGATAAATTAGAAAAACATTTAAATTTATTTTTAGTTTTATAATAAAATTTGAAATTGAAATATTTTAAATAAATTTTATAGCATAATATGTAATATATATCAACAAATATATTTTAATGTTAAAAATTTATGCAGTCCCCAGAAAAACTGTTAGCTATAAGAATACTAAAATTTAATGTTTAAACAACTTGCTAAAGTGAGTAACAAGCATTAGACATCTAAATATTTATTCCTTTCAATTTCACCTCTCTTCGAACACCAATTGACAAGTAAACACTTAAATCGACAGTGACTTGTTCGCCCATGCCTGTTTATTGCTAAAAATCGTGACTAATAATTCATAATATTTATCCCTATCCTGTGGCATTTATTAAAACCAAACTAATTAAACTCCCCACCACGCAAACGAAAACACAATGAACTCTTTCGACCCTGACAGCTGCATGAAGAGAAAATCAGCGCGATTGAAGAGAAACTCGAACTCTCTGAGCAAAAACTAGCCCAACATGCCAAACTGCAGCCGGACATGGAGGAGCAGCTAAAGGCGCGCATGGAGGCATTGACAAAGGTAGGAAATAAGGTATGCACTCGAACTAATATGCGCGCCGACAGGTTCCATAAGTATATCAAATCAATTCTAAAACTAAATTCTAATTTTATTTATCTCTGTGTATTTCTTTATAGTTTATTTTGTTTCTTTGCCAGTATACTCTCTTTGTATACTTTGACTATCTGTACTTGTATATTTCAACAATATCCACAATACTAACAAAAAAAAAACCAAATCCAAGAATATACGAATCTCTTTTTTATGTATATCTGTCTTGCACAAGAACTCAGCGCACCGACAACAACAAGAACAAAGAACAACAGAAAACCGATCACAAAACCTTACTCCTCCAACTCACTTATAGCTTTCATTACTAATACTTAATACTACTATTTTGTTATCCAATTGTTAACACATTGAATGTGCGTTATTAAATGAATTTGGCTGAACACATTGCAGGCTCAAGAACGTCATGGTTCGGCGGAAGATCGCATACGGGGCTTGGAAACGAATTTGGATGAGAAGAGCGCCGAGGTTGTAAGACTGAACCAGCGACTCAAGATGAATGAAGAGCATAACTTACGCTTGTCCTCGACGGTGGACAAACTGCTCTCCGAGTCAAATGAACGACTGGAGGTGCATCTAAAAGAACGTATGCGGGCGTTAGATGAGAAGAACGCCCTGACGCAAGAGCTGGAGAAGGCACGCAAGGTGGCCGAGGAGCTGCATCACGAGAAGAGCGAAATCATGAAGGAGCTGTCCAAGACGCGCCTTGAAATCGAGAATTTCAAGCGTCAGCTGCTCCAGCAAGAGATTGCCTACAATATACAGCAAACGGAGGCCCTCACCCGCAGCCTCTCGCCCAGCAATGTGGTGGATGGCAGTGGCGCCTTCTCACGCAGTGCTTCGCATGCCAGCTTCGAGACGCACTCGTTGAGACGCCAGAGTAAATCCCGTTTGTCCGAGGAGAATGCCCTGGCCAGGTCAATGGCCGAACAGGAATGGGAGAAGCTTCAGATGCAGCAGGTGGCGCATGCCCAACAGCAGGCCTACGAATTGGTTGCTAGCGTTGCCGATTGCGATGATGCCGATGTACTTTATGCTGCCGCTACGGCTGATATGATGTCGCCCTCAGGTCACACGGATGCACAAACGCTGGCCATGATGCTGCAAGAGCAGCTGGATGCCATCAACAATGAGATACGTCTCATACAGGAGGAGAAACAATCGACAGAGGCACGGGCCGAGGAGCTTGAATCGCGTGTTGGCAGTCTAGAGCATGTGAATCTATTGGCGCGTGGCCGTTCCATGGACAGACAAAGTCCACCCATGAGCGGACGCAGTACGCCAAATAGTCCACAGCGTGATTTCATGCAGAAATATCATACGGTGAGAATCAGAGCTTAATCAAAATGATCGGACTAGTTGCTCAACTTGCTTCATTTACAGCTTAACTTGCCCGTGCTATCTAGTGATGCGTCGCGTGAGGAACTTCACGGCGGCATGTCCACCACAGGTGATTCCAGTTCCGGCGGCGCTGCTTCCCCATTGACAGCACGCTCAATGCGTTTGGAGCGCGTCGCCCAGGCGCTTGCACATAGCCAGGAGGAGCTGCGTCGTCGCACCATGGCACCAGCTGCCCCTCCCAATCTCAGCTCACACATGGCGTTGAGCAGTCACAGTTATGGCCTGTCGCCACTTAGCTCCCGCTATGGTAGCCAAGAGTCGCTGCGTCATTACAATACCATGGGATCCATGTCCATGCTGCAGACGCCCACGTCGGGCGTGTCGAGGGAAGCAGCTGCCGCGGCTGCTGTTCAAAAGAAGAAGGGTATCAAGTCTTCGTTGGGTCGTTTCTTTAGCAAAAAGGAAAAGGTTAAGGGTGTGAAGGATACACTGCCAGATGGCTCGCCCAGTATGATGTCCATAGGTAATCTGTCGATGGGCTTAAGCGATGTGGACTCCAATTACGATGTTATGAGCATGACAGGCGGCATGATGCCTCGCATTGCCAGTGCCCAGGGCTCCAAGATCAGTAGCGTTGACTATGGCAGGCAAAAGAAGTGAGTAATTGAATGAAAAGCATAATATTTTAACTAATCCCTTTGAATTGTATTCCCGCAGAGATCACGATTATCGCAATGATTTGCTTGGAGAGGCAATGAAAGCGGGCACGCCATTCGCCCTGTGGAACGGACCCACCATTGTCGCCTGGCTGGAACTGTGGGTGGGCATGCCCGCCTGGTATGTGGCCGCCTGTCGTGCCAATGTCAAATCTGGCGCTATTATGAGCGCGTTGAGCGATACAGAAATACAGCGGGAAATTGGTAAATATCATTAACTACACTTAATTATGCTTGTACCTAATTATGGTTTCTTTAACAGGCATTAGTAATCCGTTGCATAGACTTAAGCTACGTCTGGCCATACAGGAAATGGTTTCATTAACTTCACCCTCAGCGCCACAAACATCACGCACCACGCTGGCATTTGGTAGGTTTAATGTGATTATAGTAAATTCCACCGTGGCCCATTAATCGCATAGCTGTGCGATTTTTCAAGTCCAACTCGGAACCAATTTCTTTTTATATATCTTACTTAATATAATCCAGTTTAATTGCTTCTCAGATTTAAAAACTACTTTTTAAATGCTTGACTTTTTTCATGAAGGTAATTCTATTGTTTTCAATTGTATTGCAGGGGACATGAATCATGAGTGGATTGGCAACTACTGGTTGCCTGGCCTGGGACTGCCGCAATATCGCACAACCTTCATGGAGTGTCTAGTCGATGCACGCATGTTGGATCATTTGACCAAGAAGGATTTGCGTGGTCAACTAAAAATGGTAGACAGCTTTCATCGTACCAGTTTGCAGTATGGCATCTCGATGCTTAAACGTTTGAACTACGATCGCACCGAGCTTGAGCATAGGCGTAAAATGAGCGAGAATGGTCTATGCGATGTGCTTGTGTGGAGCAATGAGCGTGTCATACGCTGGGTCAGCAGCATAGGCTTGAAGGTGGGTTACCAAAACGTGCCTCAAGACGAGAAGATATATTAAAGTTTATTGTTTCTTTGTAGGAATATGCCAATAATTTGCTTGAGTCCGGTGTGCATGGTGCATTAATGGCACTGGATGAGGGCTTCGATGCCAATGCCATGGGCCTGGCACTGCAAATTCCCACGCAGAATGCACAGGTTTGATTTAAATTAAATAAGCTAATTGAATTAATTACTAAGTTTACATTTGTTTGTAGGCACGCCAAATACTCGATACGGAGTTTAGAAACTTGCTGCAAATTGCCACAGATCGCAGGCCGGATAGCGAACAGCGTAGCGCATCCTGATGCAGTTATAGTCCGCCCACAACATCGGTGGATGAGTAAATCAATCTAAGAACAATACAAACATGAATGATAACTAAGAGGGTCAGCACAGCGACAATTTTCCTAAGCGCCGCCGTAGGACAACAACTAAATATGGAGAATATATAAATGAATGGATACAAAAAAGAAGAAACAGAAAAAAAAGCAGACAAACTAAGCCACAAAATTCTAATAAGAAAGACGCAACGCAAGAGACTCCCAGGCTCAGAGAATACTGACTGGGCCCCCCCCAAACCCAGCATGATGAACGTCTAATCTATTTATATAAATGCATATAGATACACAGAAACATACAAACCAACACACACACAGACAGACACATAGAAAAACACACAAAACACATCCGCATAGTCATATATAATCCATAACAAGACAATGTATACAAGACATAGCACATACTCTATATAGGAAATATATAATACTACATACAATTCGTGTATGTAAGAATGTAATTTGCATGAGCGCCCTGCTGCTATAGGCATGTACAAGTTTTAGATGCTAAACATTTTGTAATTGTTTACTTTTTTTAATTATTAATATTAACATTAATATTTTTTTAACAAAGTGACATATATAATTTAATATTGTAGTTATAATTGTAATTGGGCTTGCAATAGACTAACAGTATTTTGTTTTAGCTGGACAGAATGGACACAGAGACAGAGATAAAGAGAGAGATGCGTGCTTTGAACCAAATTCGTAACCAAACTTGATTGTTATATAATTTTTTAATGACATTATGTACAGTTTAATTTTGTTTATACACTTCGCTTTACATACATATGACATTATGGCATGTTTTTTTTGTTTATTAATTTTTT
This sequence comes from Drosophila neotestacea, assembly GCA_035044365.1. Taxonomy (NCBI): domain Eukaryota; kingdom Metazoa; phylum Arthropoda; class Insecta; order Diptera; family Drosophilidae; genus Drosophila; species Drosophila neotestacea. Next base: position 352,626 of record JAWNMD010000126.1, on the reverse strand, counting down.
TTATTAATAATATTATATTTTTGTAATGCAAGGCGCTCCGATTTAGTTTAATTCAACTGAAGAACAACAACAACATGCACAACAATCAGGCATATATAGCAAACAACTGCTTATATAAATACATATATACGCCTAGTTTAATATACACACACATAAAGCTCACTTATACAGTAAATATATAAATATATATATATAAATGTATAATTAACATTATCAAGCATACGTGTAACTAACAAGAAAGTATTATAGAGCAAAGTGAAATGAAATTAATGAATGAATGAAGTTAAAGCAAAAGTCGCAAGCGCCCATTTATCAACTATTTACATATGGAAAAAAATCGAAATAACGGAAAGCTTTAAAGGCAACTAAAAAGAAAACTTAGTACTTAGCCTTTGCTTTTGTTAAAAAGACGAAGGGAAACTCCTTTAGGCAAGCTACAAAATTACTATTTAAATTATTTGCAACTATTGTAATTGGCAAAAGTTGAAGCTCGAATTGCAATCCCAAATACCTTGGCTTAAATTTATAAATATGTATGAAATATTCACAAAGCATATCCATTGTTTTTTAAAACAAAACTTCCCTTCCCCTAATTTTATGTTGTTAATTTAGTTTATACGCATACAAAGCAGCAAATAAATGAAATTATTTTAATTAATGCTCTTTGTTTATTCAGACAACAAAAAACTAACAAATTGATTCTAAAGCTCTCCTTATGTACTTATATGAAAAATGTTTAAACAAGAAGCACACAAACTGCCTGTTTTGCAAAACATCTATTTAATTTAATGCAATGGGGTATTAATGATAAGTTTTTAATTATTTGAACAAAAACCAAAACTGCAACTAACGCTTTGTCTTTAAGTACATACATACTTATATAGAAACTATAAACAAAAAAAATAATTTCATTTTCAACTGTATTAGCAAAATTATTAAGAAATGCGTGAAATCAACAACAGCTAAGACAATACCCTAATCGTCAACAGGATACATTCGACTATATGAAGTAAAAAAAAAAACTAAAATTATAATCCTAGCACTTTCTGCTATTGAACCCTAAACTTTTTTTTAGTAAACATGCAAAACTAGTGCTATCTTACGATTTTTTTTTAATTTTGACATCAAAATATATAATAATAATTATCTCTCAAAAAGCTCCTCTTGGTTTTTTAGTAATTAAAATGTTTTCTGTTGATGCTTAGCGTATTTGATATTGTACGTAAAGATAGCGTAAAAATCAAGAACAATTTAATCCAAATTTATAAAGTACTAATGGAAAAAACTAAGTTAATTTGATCAAAATGAAATTGGTTTAATTGTTAACTTTTGTTGAAAATACAAAAAAAAAAAGAGAAATACACTTAACTAAAGTAAAATTAAATACAAAATATACAATCTATTATTATACAAGGAAACAAAAAAAAAACACACACACACATACAATATGTACATATATTTATATAATATTGTGAAAAGAAAACTAACAATTTAGTAAAGGCAAAAATTCCGTTTAGGAGTTTTTTATATGTACCATATATATAAATTAAAATTTATTACAAAAAATAACAAAAACTCTTTTTTTAATATAAAAGGTAGGGTTTATTTTTTAAATAAGCTGCAGATAGTGGAACGGCAGAAAATGCCATGCCTCCAAAAAAAAAACCCTTCAGACCGAGAATAAAAATAATCGTGTATTATAAACTAGTATAATCGCCGCACAGGATACGATCATGCAATTCCCAGTGAGTGGTGCAGACTTTAGGAGACTAAAGTTTCGAGTTATTTAAGAAGAGACGTTAAGAACTATTTGATCCAATTAATTAAAAATTGATTTATATTAATCTACTAGAGTTTATTGCAGCTGAATTTCTAAGTCTCCATGAACAAAGTTTAAAAATAGTTTTTGCACGGATTCTAATCTGACTTGGTGTGAATCGACAGTTATACAAATTCAAACGACAAACAATCATAAATATGGCCTAAAAAATATTGATAACGATATCATTGTCAGTGATAAATATCGTGCAATATAACATCACGAAAAATATCTATCGATACATCGATACATCAAAATGTTTTGAGCAACCCTGTTACTGTGAACAGTTAAAAAAACAAAGATTTTTTAGTCAGACAGAAGATTTGTTTACGCCAGTGACCAATACAATATTACAACAAGAAGGTTATTATCCATTCATCAGAAATGGATGCTCCATCAAGTTTAGCCGACAAACTGGCGTCAAAAACGGCGAGCAGCAACTCTTTGGACAGCAGCTCCAAGTCAAGTTCGCTGGGCTCGAAGCACGGTGCCGAGAATGGTGTACTGAGGGATACGCCCTTTGCCTATTTGGAGGGTGAAGAGGATCAAGACCAGAAGAACGATGTTACTTATGTGTGTCCCTATCGTGGACCCGTATTTGGTGCCCTCACAATCACCAATTATCGTTTATATTTTCGTTCACTTCCGCTGCGTGATCAGGAGGCTCCCCTCGTCGTGGACGTGCCGTTGGGTGTGATAGCGCGTGTGGAAAAGATTGGAGGTGCCACGTCACGTGGCGAGAACAGCTACGGCATTGAGATATTCTGCAAGGACATGCGCAACTTGCGTTTTGCACACAAGCAACAGAATCACTCTCGTCGCACTGTCTTCGAGAAGCTGCAGGCCAATGCATTTCCACTCTCCTACAGCGGAAAATTGTTTGCTTTTGCCCATGCCGCTGCAGCACAGCCACCTGCTGCCAATGCCGCCGTAAGCGCTGGTTGGGATGGTTGGGCTGTGTATGAGCCACTGGCAGAGTTACGTCGCCTTGGAGTACCTAATGACATGTGGCGAGCCACAAAGTTGAATGAGTCTTATGCCATTTGCGACAGCTACCCAGCTGTGTGGGCTGTACCCAAGGCAGCTTCTGATGACTTCTTGCGTCGCGTCGCACAATTTAGATCACGTTGTCGTCTACCGGTATTGTCGTGGGTGAATCCTCGTACACAGGCAACAATTACACGCTGCTCCCAACCGCTTGTGGGTGTGAGCGGAAAACGTAATGCAGATGATGAGACTTATCTTAGTTACATTATGGAGGCTAATGCGCAATCGGACAAGCTAACCATTATGGATGCACGGCCCAGTGCCAATGCCATCGCCAATAAGGCAAAGGGCGGCGGCTACGAGTCGGAGGATGCCTACAAGAATGTAGAGATCAATTTCCTAGACATACATAATATTCATGTAATGCGTGAGAGTCTGCGCAAGGTGAAGGAAGCCTGTTACCCTACAACCGATGATTCCAAGTGGCAGACGGCCATTGACAGCACTTTGTGGCTAAAGCACATCCGCTGTGTTCTAGCAGGTGCTGTGCGCATTGTGGACAAGGTAGAAACGATGAGTACTTCTGTGGTGGTCCATTGCTCCGATGGCTGGGATCGAACTGCACAGTTGACGGCGTTATCTATGCTGCTGCTGGATCCGCACTATCGCACCGTGCGTGGCTTCGAGGTGCTCATCGAGAAGGAGTGGCTATCATTTGGCCATAAATTCCAACAGCGCATTGGACATGGCGATAACAAGCACTCGGATGCGGATCGCTCGCCGGTGTTTCTGCAGTTTATCGATAGTGTGTGGCAAGTGAGTCACCAGTTTAGCAATGCATTTGAATTTAATGAGCACTTCCTCATCACGATTGTGGATCATCTGTATTCGTGCCGTTTTGGCACCTTCCTGTGCAACACTGAGGCGGAGCGTGTGGCAGAGGGTAAGTCATCTTGTACTAAGTAGCTGTATAACATCTTACTGATTACTCCAATTTCTTTTAGATTTGAAGCACAAAACCACTTCCTTGTGGACGCATATTAACTCCTCCCTGGATCAGTATCTGAATCCATTGTTCCCTTCATTTACACATGGTGCCGAGCCCGTATTGCGTCCCATTGCTAGTGTGCGTGCTGTGCGCCTCTGGAAAGGACTCTACTGTCGTTGGAATCCGGGCTTGTGTGCACCCCAGCATGGCTGTCAAAGGACACGAGAACTATTGTCCAAACAGGATCAACTCTTCAAGCATGTCAATGAGTTGCGTCTCAAACTAAATAATCGCAGTAACAACATGCAGACGACCACACGACTGGCTTCTCCCATGCACTAAATAGTATTTCCCCCTTTTACTAGTTCCCACTAACTTTATTGACAATTATATAACATACATATTTAACAATTATCTTAATCCAAAAATTATATGCATAAGCAAGAACTAATAAATATGTATGCTTAGGCATCATACATACATATATACGTTTCCAATAATCAAAAAATGAAATTCTTTGTGACTGGGCCGATAAGAAAATTGTGTGTGTTTCTTTTTTTCATAAATTGAAAACCAATTTGACTGATAACTGATTAGCACAAGGTATTTTAGATATGTCTGTGTATTGTATGTAAAAAGCAAATACAGTTTAAGAAAACACCTGGAGATAAATAAAAATCTGTTTTTCAAATTAAGATACTTATATCTAGCAATTAATACCTTCGCATGAAATAAATACAATAAGAGTTGTTACAATTCAAATTGCCTTTATTTAGTAACTTATATCCCTAACAAAGTTTCTCGGATCTTCTTAAGCCGACAAGCTATAATATATTTTTAAAACAGTCTTTTCAAAGGACAAAATGTGTAACAAAGGATAAAGCCTTTGTACTCGAAAGTCGATATAAGCACGGTGAGCTAACGCTGTTCGGAGCACTCACTAATTTGTCTGCATTTCGACTCGTACATATACACGCCTACACATACTTACAAACAAGCTAATTCATTGTCATTGTCAGAAGGCGTTGCCAACTGTTGCGCACATTGCATTTTCATTCATAAAATCTACCGCACTTTGGCGCCTGCGCACTTGTGGTTTCACGTAAAATTGGATGTCCTTTTTGCGCCAAAATTAAAATCAGAATCACAGTTGCTTCAGTACGTATTCTCACGTTCATTAGCGTAGTCGCATTCGGAGTACGGCATCCCTTTGCGGTGATTGGCAACGCGAGCCACAGTCATTATAACGGTTAACTTGGCCATTGTATTTTCTGTACTGTTAATTAAATTCATAAAAAAACAAAGTGAAAAAGTATCTTACAATGTAACAATTTAAATAAATTCGCTGAAAAGGATATACTCACAATGAAGTTTAAGCTTGGCTTATTGTTGCTGCTGATTTTAGTGTATCTTGGGCGTAAATGCCATGGCCGCGAAATTCTTTTGCTTATCTCATGTCCACACCACAGCAGACACATCTGCCAAAGTCAGCATGAGATTCTGCGGCAACAAATATCAGAATTAGAAGCGATCCCAATGGATTATGATTATGTCATTAAGGTACACATAATGCATGAACTATTCAATTACTGGACATTGCTGGACGCGTTGCCGCATTTACGAAGCCAGACACGTTTGCTAAATGCGAACACCGATTGGATTATTTGGTGTCAGCATAACACACACGTGTCCTCCCTACAAGGTCTGCTCGAGCACCTAAATCGACGGGATGCCCAAGAGGTGCGTTGCCGTCGCTAAAACAAATCCTTAGAAATACAATGTGCAAGTATCGAATACAAATTCACATAATTATTCATTATATTCAATTTATAGTTTACTTTTTATAATTATTTCTTACTTTCTGTCATTATTCTTTCTCTGCTTTTATATAACACCCAAACTAGATAATAGTATAAACTTTTTGAATTTTATTCTCAACTTAACTTAAATCTTTGTTCGACTGTTGATAGTTGACAATAATTCAATAAATAAATAAATACAAAATAGTTATCCGATACGTTACACGGGGCTCTGATCCACGCCTAGTTTAGTATCATTACTTTTTTTAAATTGACACCTGGTTTTCTGGCTTTCTGGTTATTGATTATTTTATTTTATTATTTATTGAACTTAGTTTAAGTCCTTGTGTCGACAGTTAAAATTTGACAATAATTGAGTATATATTCTAATCCAGAATTCTAAATCAGAGTTCGCCTCTCACTATCATCAATTATTCAATTGTTGTTGGCTTTCTGTTTATTTTTACGTACTAAACTTTATTGAAGTGCTTGTGACAGTGTTTATAGTTAACCATAATAGAATAAAAAAAATAATTTTAAAGAAAGTTGTCCCATAGCTTGTAGGCCTCTGATTCTGGCCCTTAATCTGAATTCCTCTCTCAGTTTGATCAACTCTCCAAATCGACACTTTTATTTCATATTTTCAGGTTTCTTTTTGAATACTAAATTTAATTTAAATATTTCGGCGACTTTTACAGTTCATACTATAAAAATAAATAAATTTAAAAACATATTCGGTAACTTAAAAGGGACTCAGTTTTGCGATCTTCATCCAAGTTCCTCTTCAAGTATCATCAATTATAGAAATTGGCACCTGTTTTTCTTGTTTTCAGTTGGCCTATTACGGACACGCGTTGTACGATGCTGAGGCAACTATTGTTCATCATTTTGCGCACTATAAGAATCCAACATGGTTTCCATATCCGATGCTAAGCGCTGGTGTTATTTTCACAGGTGCTTTGCTACGCAGGTGAGTCCATCGGGAGGAAGGGGACACCACGTCACATCGTGATGCTCATAACTCATCATGGAACATGCATTTGCAGCCTGGCCGAACTTGTTGCTGTTAATGCCTTCAATGCCACCCGGCACAGCGAATTTGCCATAGATGCCTCCCATGAGCTAGCCCGATTCATTTTCGATAATTTAGCACCTTCCGTGCCAAATGATGATGATGATGGGAAGAGGAACAGCAGCAGTAATAGTAACAACATCAACAAAGGCGACGACAAAGACTTGTTACAGCGCAGAATAATTTTGAAAAGTGCTGCTTACATTTGTCCCTCGGCGAGCTTGTCGCCAGCTTGGTCCTTGGCATCCTCAGAGACGCCGCCGGGCGCGAGAATAACGACAACGAAAGGGGTTTCCAATGTACCTCAGACTGAACGGGATTCAGAGTCCAAGCCCGTTCCTTGTATGTTGCATGCAAAGCCTGAAACGGCCACTGGGAATTCTGTGCATTGTGTGAGTTGATTTATGAGTGAATTCATGATAGGCGTCTTGAAACAGTTGTGGGACTTTCAAAGGTCAGCAATATTTGATGTGTTAAAGTGAATTGATGGAATCAAGTTTAAAATATTTGAGATCTAGTCAAATTTATATGCACTTATTCAAGGGATTTCTCGATTAGACCTGTACACATAAAGTAATGGATTTTTTATGACTTTTCCTATCGGCTCAGTCGATATTCCATATTTGATATTGATACAACAAAGTTCCAAACCTACAATCTTTTAGAGAAGATTCGAATTGGGGGCTTGAACCGGTTTCTAGGAACCCAATTTACGAAATCTGGGCTAAGAATATGTTTTTGCTCTTTCAAGATCGAATTTTTTTTTAAGGCGGTCTGGGACGCCTTTGGCTTTAAAGGGATAAATAGTTTTAAAACTTCGGCTCATAAAACGGTTCAAGTAGGCCGAAATACCTGAACCGGACAGGTTCCGCAAAGTTCGGCTCGGACCCGTTTTGCAGTCATGGGTAGGATTCTTTTCACTCCGACAATTGGCTTAAAATTCCAGAAGTTTTTGAACACAAATGTTAATATATAAATATTTTGCTGTTTTTGCATGTTAATTAAAAACTTAATGAAAAGTTCGTGGGGCAAAGAGATTGACAGTTTTTAATTAAGGAACTTGGAACTGCATTTGAAACTGTTGCACAATTGGGAAACTGCGAGCACTCGCATTGTGGCAATTTAAAGCAAACATTAGTGCAGCTATAGGCCATTTAAGCAATTAGCATTTGAAAGCTATAACCATAAATTTTCTGACAATGGTCAGACGTAAACAGAAACTCCAAACTCATAGTTGAAACATTTTGCTCCCCCACAACAGGTGCACACAACGGGGGCACACATCTATTTTGCAATCAAAACCTGTGCAAAATTCCATAAGGAGCGTATACCAATCATCGAACGCACCTGGGCAGTCGATGCCAGGAATCGGAAATACTACAGCGATGTGGCAGGTAAAGCGAAACAATATCGACAACATTGAGCACAATTAGAGCAAATGAATGGCTGTTGCAGTTGCAATTGCAATTGCAATTGCTGTTGCTGTTGCTGATGCAGGCGCTTATACACAAACAAGCATTAACAATAACAAGAGTCAAAAACTAAACAGACACTGACTGACTTCAACTTCAAGAGTAGTTTGCTCAGGAGTTGAAACAGTAGCAACAACTTCCATATTGAATATTCATTGATTTGTCTTTGTGATCTTCCACAATTTGACCTACAACAACAACAACAACAACGACAACTGGTAACCACAACAGATGCCGACATACCCACAATCAGCATTGGCCTACCAAACGTTCCAACTGGACATTGTGCCAAAACATTGGCAATTTTGCAATTATCCCTCAAGGATATCAGACAGTTAACGGACATACGATGGCTGATGCTTGTCGATGATGATACTCTATTAAGGTGAGTGTGTGCGTGTGTGTATCTGTGTGAGCCATGATTTATTTTTATGCGGCTTACACGCCTGACAGCGCTTTCAATTAAAATTATCATTGCTACATATATTTATGTATACTTTTTGTATTTTTTATTGATATCCAAAATGTGGCATAAATCCTTCGTAGTGTGCCCCGTCTGAGCTCTCTGCTGAGCTGGTACAATCAAACGGAGCATATTTATCTGGGTGAAAGATATGGCTATCGATTATATGCTCCTGATGGCTTCAATTACCACACGGGTGGTGCTGGAATTGTGCTCAGTGTACCGCTGGTGCAACTCATTGTGGAACACTGCAGTTGCCCGACTCCAAGTGCCCCGGATGACATGATACTTGGCTACTGTCTGCAGGCATTGGGTGTACCGGCGTTGCATGCATCCGGCTTACATCAGGCACGGCCACAGGATTATGCCACGGATCTGTTGCATCTAAATGCACCGATTTCATTTCACAAATTCTTGCAGTCAACGCCGGAACACACATACAAACGTTGGCTTGGAGGTGTTTTGGCCAATGCCAGTGTGCGTCATGTGGCTGGTAAGGATCAGCAGGCAACACCTATGCAGCTAACTGGACATGATCTGTTGCAATTAACCAACCTGGCAACGGGATTGGATGGCACCACAAAGCATCTGGATCTCTAGTTGGTGTTGAGGTGAGTGGTATATGAAAAGTATTTCAAACGTAATTCCAAACAACAACAACTAATTCAGCCAAAATCTAGTTGGCTCTGACAGTTGGACAAATGTTGTCACCACAAAGCCATCGCTCGTCCGAAATTCAATCTACTCCAGCTTCAGGTGCAGCCATCAAGCGAATGCCAAGCACACAAATTTTCCATTTTCTGCCGAGAAAAACTTTGCCAGTTTCGCGTGGCAAAAGGTGTTCTCTATATATTTACGAGTGTGTGTGTGTTTGTCTGATTGTGTGTATTGCGGCTTTCGTGTCACTTTAATTAGTGCAAATGCTTAAATGTGGTTTCCATTTGCGACAATGCGACATGACTATGAAATGTGCCACAGACGATTGGAGCTGTTCATTGTTTTCTAAGGGTTAATCCCTAGAGCTTATTTGGTTGACTTGAAATAACATTTATGCATGAAAACAAATTGATAACAAATGCCCAAAAGCACAAAAATAAACAATTTCAGTCACACTGAATAAAACTATAGGCAATTGTTGATAAAAGGTTCAGTAATCACGAGATCAGCTAAAAATCACATTTTACTGTCCACCATCTCTAAAAAGAATTTATTAATAAGAGTAATTATAATTCTAATTAACATTTACTCATAATCCGAGGACCTGAAGCGTGAATCTTGTTATTCAGTTGTCTTAATGATATTTAAAGCTTCTTTAGCATTAATGTGATCATACTGAAAAAAAAAATGCAGTAAGCTACAGTGGAGCAAGCTCGACAGTAGGAGACCCAGTACTTTTTGAGTGCAAAGCGTTCACTATTGATTGTTCTTCAATAATGCGTACCAAACAATAGACGGCGCTTTACGAAGTTAATAAACATAGAGGTCGCTAGCGTCTCTTCTTCTTCCTTTTGCCCGTAACATTGGTAGTTGAATAACTTCCGCATTTATCATCCGATTGGAATGAAATTTGAATTTGAAATCTGGACAGGTTTGGACCATAGTGTTTATTATATGTACCAATAATCAAGGCGCTAACATTAAAGGGGCTCCTTCAATTCGACTTCAAAATTTTATATTTAAATTTACGGTGGCGGAGGGGGGCGTGGCAAAATTATATAACAAACTTGATCAATGCAGGATATAGACAAACCTACATGCCAAATTTGGTGTCTCTAGCTCTTATGGTCTCTGAGATCTAGGTGACACAAAATAGGACAGACAGACGGACAGACGGACATCGCTATATCGACTCGACTGTTGATGCTGATCAAGAATATATATACTTTATGGGGTCTGCCACGCCTCCTTCTGCCTGTTACGCCCTTTTTTTTTTGCACAAACTTTATAGACCCATTTGTATTTTTTTAAAGTACTGGGTCTTAAAATGTTTCTCAAATCAATATGTATGTATTTGTCTTACGTTTTATTTTTGTGAATAAGCCAAAAATAATAAAGTAAGTGGTCTTATTATCAAGATGTTTATATATTTTTAAAACCGTTTATGACTTTATTTTCGATTGAGACAAAACTATTTTTAAAAACTTTCAGCTCATATCTACATTCAGTAAAACTATTTTTTTAGCGTAATTCTATCGGATTATATAACCATGAATTGATGTGTTAAACGAATTTTTTGTTTTCAGATATAATGTAGTGGATTGCAACAGAACAAGTTCGGTTTTTTCATTGAGAATTGATGCGAAATGAGATGACCGAGAAAGTTACTGAGTAAATGCTGTAAATTTAAATTTAAGATAGTTTTTGGAATATGTCTCAATAATTTGTTATTTTTTGAATTCATTTTTGTTAAACCGAAATATAATTATAAAAACACAGACAAATTTCTCTGTATTATAGAATATTTACATTATATTTACTTAATGCCCTAATGTTACATAATATAAAAACAATTTTGTTGTTGTATTATTCAAACAAAACTAGTCCAATTAAATACAAAAATCCCAGATTTTGTTACATAACTTTGCATTCTTCTATCTCTATCTCAAAAGTATATGTGGAATTAAAATGGTTTGCTTTTATTTGTAGAAGAAGTCACGTAAGTAACTTATGCAATATTTTTTCTGTCACCAAGAATGCCATAAAAATTGATCACAAAATTTACATATAATTTCAAATTGAAAACAGACGTAGACCATCATCTGTATCACTTGAGACTTAAAGCATCGCAAAGTAATTTCAATGACTTTTTGGCACCTTTCAGTTACTTAAACCTCATTAAATGTAAATTTGTGCAAGGACCAAGTCGAGGACAGTTCTGTTTCATCCTAATGGGGGGCATCAACAGTTTACACTTCACTGCATTTTTCGAGTGGTTTATCCGTCGTGTTGTTGGATGGTTGGCTTAACTGAACTGAACTCAACTGAGCTGAATATAACGGAACTTAGCTCAACTCAGCTGAATTGAAGTATGCATCTTTGAGATACTCGGCGATAAACAAACAAAAGCGTTTCATTTATCCGCCCATGCCACACTCCATTTATCAATGGGCACCCAGTGACCCGCCCACGTGGCATGTGGCATGTGGAATGTGGCATACAACGTACTCAATAGAAGCCGCATTCAACGAGTGCATCTATTATTCAAATACCAATCAATACTTTTCGCAAGTTATCAACAGAGGAGGAGTGGTAGGAAGTTAGGGTCAAAATTTGGGCGACTTTGCTAAATAGGTGAAAACAATGTGTCAATTAATTTGGACGCGTTGACAATTGTAATTGCCTGTGGTTATTTTGTCGTATATCTTGAATTATTAAACGTTCTATTGAAGTTTTGTCATTCTCTAATAGTGGCCAAATTGAGGTTTTTGCTATGGATAGTATCACATTTAAGTAGATTTACATACAGTCTCATATTTGTCGACAGGTGGCCTTGTAAAATAAATTAAGACCAATCTGTTGGTTAAATCTGCACTCATTAGCTTAAAAGGATATGCCACCCTTTTTCCTGAAGCCTGAACGAAGTATTATAGATATCTAATACTTAAAGTTTAAAATGGTGAAAAGTACAACTCACAACATAGAAATCAAAAAGAAGAAAAAAAGTATTTAAATTTGACGGGGTCAAAAGTCAAAAAACAAAAGGGTATATCAGAGTCGAGCATCTATGTATTAAACGTCTTTTCTCTTGTATTATGCCTGTGTCTGACTTATTCTGTTTATTTGCTCTGTTTGGCTTCTCGTCTGTGTGCCAAAACCACTCTCGAGTTGCTTATCTCTGGAATGCCAGAGACATTGCCAGATACAGGAGGACAGAACACATCCTCGTCTACGTCTACGTGTGCATCCAGCCGCTCCGTGTCCTAATTAGTTGCGGATTTTTTCAATGAATGTGAAGCAAGTACCGCATGCCGCATGCTGAATGCCACTGCGACAAGTTGAATTTCAAGTAAATTTAATTACTAACCAAGTTGCAGTTAAATAAACGCCACACTTATATGAATGTATGTATGTATGTATGTTGAGAGTTACATGTTACATATGTATCTTTCATCACCACTCGTAATCAGCTTCGTCGGATTCCGTATAATCCACAGCCACATTCTCATCCTCGTCCTCGTAGACGTCATCGTAGTAACCATCATCATCATCATCCGTTTCTTCCAGGGATGTTGCCTGTCTGGGACCCACAAAGCTGATAGCATTCTGTGGCAACATTTGTATTTTGGCCAAGTTGCGTTGCTTTTGATTCTTGTAGACCTGAAATAAACCTGGCTGCATTGGATCACTTGGACTCCAGGGTAGTGCATTGACTGTGAGCAGGCAAAGAACTGAAATAATGGAAAAGAAAGTAATAAGATAGACTCAACTTTGCAATCAAAAACTGTGTTCTTATTTTAACATCATTTAAAATCTTAGAATTAACACTTTTCTCACAAAACTTAGAAATTTTTAATTCAAATTTTAGACGCATAAAAAATGTCAAGGATACAACTTTTTTCTTAATTTCTTAGAGCCGTTTTTCAATTAGCGTATGAACTTTTACTCACCAAAAAGAACTGACACAACTAATGACTGCATTTTTCAAGTATGAACTGGTGCATTTGACTGAATGTGTTTCGGGTTTTATACCAAAATTTTGAATGTAGCCCAATATACCCTAGCATCGGGTAGTTTCATTTGCTTAAAAAAACTGTAACATATTGAATATGAAGTCTTTTAAGTTCATTATTACTTTTGACAAACTTGGACACTCGTGAATTATATTTTGTCACGAAATTTATAATGTAATGAAGAAATGTCCCCTTTTCAAAACTTGAATTATTTTATGCAGTAACATATTTTATTTTCACCTAATATGCATGAAGGTTCGGCTTAACAAAAATTCAATATATTTCACGTAAGGGTATTTAATCTTCCGCACGCTCAAAAGGCAAGTTTTTCTTGTTACCATTTAGTTATAAGCCTAGTTTTTTAATGTTTCATTTTATGGACTATTGATAGAAAGTAAAAGTTGTCAACCTTTCAATCATTAATAGCTTTTACCTAAATAAAATTTGTCTTTTATTCTTCAATCGATTTCAAAGAACCTTTTAATGTTCATTTAACTTTTGGTTTTATATGGTTGCTACTAAATTTTTTAATTAAAGCTTCAGATGTTTGTTATTTTTTTGGTAACCTTTCTCTTTAATCTTTTAATGTCTTTTTAGTATATTTTTTTTTTGTCAAAGTTGAAGCAGATTGATGCTAAGATTGTTGTTGTTTTTGTTACTCTCTCATCTGCGAAATACATAAAAAAGAAGCTCACAGAAAATGTCAAAAATTGTTCACATTATCTTGAGAATTTCATGCAGCATTTTCTTTTGCATAAAATTACAGTTTGTCCCTCGCCAGGCACCAACACCAACACCAACAGACACATACACATACACATACACATACACATACACATACATAGAGATTACATGGACATGGGTGTTGCTTGTGGCTACTTGAAAGTAGATTAAACGGAACACGCACAATGTCACGTCAGTAAAGGTCCAGTTGGAGTGTGAGAAGTGTGGGTGTATGGAATCCTGACGTTAATCTTACTCCAAACATCAAAAAGTTAAGCCACAAGAAAATTTAAGTAACCCTGACCCCTCTCTTGATTCCTTCTCTGGGCTTCATCGCAAACCAAAGACACACAACGAAATGAAGCATGGAGAGAAATTGTTTAAAAAGATTTCCCTTATACAATGTGCAACAAAATTCTTGGCAATTTGGCAAATAGTTTGTGACTGGGTCTGGGAATAGAACTAGGATTGTGACTCACTGGCTAACACCTTGTGGACTTTTTGTTTCTTGATACAACTTCAGCTCAGCTTTCAATTCCCACTTGAGTTTACTCAATTGTTTTAGTTTTGATTTTCTGTTTGCATTTTACATTTATAATGTCTTCACATTCAGATTGAACTCGAAAGTTTATTAAAGCTTAGAAAGGGTAACCCGGGATATGATCTGTAAAAAAAAACCAATGGCTTAATGAATAATATAGACTAGGATGATAACAATGATTATACAGTTTTTATTTTATAACTTATAGCTCTAGTACAGAGAATGTAATTAGTGTAATTGATACAAACACAAACAGTCAGTGATATTTTTAATAGCAAGATAAAAACAATTTGATGATGATATTTATGTACTTTTTTTTATTGAAGTAAATCTCCAGTTTTCCTCTATAATTGTGTATCTTCAACGGGTTGTTCATTTGAAGAAGCTATTCGGTTTTTTGGGTAATGTGGCATAGCATAGATGAGCTTAGCCCAGAAGTGGGGATCATCGCGTTTTAGATATGTATTGAATTTCATATAGAGTCTCAGCTCCGAGTCAAGGTTATCAATTTCAACACCCGGATACAAGATGACAATCAAGCGCTTGTTTTTATCGATCGAGGCAGCTTTAATGGCCGAGCGTAGCTCAAAACGACCCCAAGAAGACTTAACAAAATCTTTGGTCATCAATATAATGATTCTCTTGGCTCCATCAATTGATTTCAAAATACAATTCGAGATCGGTTCGCCTACAAGCCAGTCACGTTGATAGAAGCACAGCTGAAATTTTCTAGGTCCTTTCTCTAGTTTCTCAACATATTCCTCAACTTTATCAAAGTCCTTATGTGAAAATGCTAGAAAAGCGTCTATTTTCTGCTCATTGAGAATGTTGGGTTCTAGCCGTATAATCCAGTTTAAACAAAGATTACGTTTATAAAGCCATATCATAATGGACTTTCTGTAAAACCAATATAGGTTTATCACAATGACGACTGCCACGATTGATCCAACTCCTACGATTAAGGTGTAATTTTTCGGTAATCTACAAGCCATCAGCTCAAGAGTACAATTAATATATTTACGATCTTCAATTAAACCATTTAAATCTTGATTAAGAAACGAAACAAAAGCTTCGGCATCACAACTGCAAATCCAGGGATTTCCCGATATATTAAGGCGAATTCCATGATCCGAGAGAAATTGGAGAACATTTGGATCCAGAGATCGAAGCCTATTGTTGCTAAGATCCAAATAAGTTAAATTGGTGGGCAGTTGGTCCTCAGCTATATTAGCGAGTAGGTTATTGGCCAGATGTAGCTCTGATAGATTATAATATCCATATAAGGTTGAGTTTGGCAAATCGACTAGGCTTTTATTGTTGAAGTAAAGAGCTGTCTTTCCAATTGCAGGTATCAGCAACGGTGGAATTTTATCTCCATTATATCCATCACAATCTATTGTGAAGTGCATTTCCTTTTGCTCCAGGTTACAACGGCAATCTTTGGGGCACTCATTTTTATTGATGTCCATGATGAAGTCACAAATATTGGAATGTCCAACGCAAAAAAAGGCTGATATTTTATATTTACTCAACCAGCTGAGATATTTGGTATTTGGGGATAATTTGATAATATTCAGTTTGCTATATTTTTCTAGGATTTGCAATTGTGCAAAGCTTTGTTCACTAATTGTGGATACATCTTCAATTTCCAAATGCTCCAAGCTCTTTTGCAAGTCGTTTGACCTGAAATAAAGAAAGCAAAAAAAAACATAAATTTTAACCAATTGCTTAATGTTTTATTAACATTCTAATCAGGGAATGAAACCGTAACCGGAACCGTTAACCGAAATTAACCGTTTCAAATGAAATACCGTAACCGTAACCGGAACCGGTACCGGTACGGTTTCGGTACATTTAAAAAAATTTAATTGTTATTTTTCGTACGAACATGGTTTTGCACTATAAAAAAATGTCTCGAATTATATGTCAGACTTAACATGCTAAAATGCATGCATTTGTACGTTTATACATACAAAAATATTTGTTGATAAAATTCGATTTTCTTTACTTTTAAATTTTTTTAAAAATTACTTTACTGTACCGGTATGGACCGATACGAGAACCGTAACCGAAAGGGCAACACCGAAATAGAACCTTTTACCGAAATACTCGTTTCGGTACGTACCGGAACCGGAACCGTAACCGAAATTCGTTTCGGTTTCATTCCCTGATTCTATTATATATGTTCATAAACATACCTTAACCAGTTAAAATTGTTAATCGATGCATTTATAATCCGCAATGATTTTAAATTTAAATCTTGAAAATTGTCTTCTACTAAACCAATGTTTCCGGTAAATACAAACGTGAGTTTTGATAAATTTTTTAATCCTTGAAATAACTTTGTCGGAACATCAATAAGAGTAATAATTGGGTTTGAAAGAGTTTCAATAGTTCTGGGATTGTGGAATAAACGACGGCGTAAATAATCTTGATTCACAACATACACTTCAAATTCTTCCAAATTTTCCAAGCCCTGCAATAAAGTGTCATTCAACGTAAGCCGAAGGGGTTCAATTTTATCAAAAAATACTTTTGGTGGATTTATTTGTAGGATCACTTGTTTAAGCTGAGTTATATTGGTTAAATGAAAAGCTTTGCTGTTAAGCGTAGACTCAAAAACAGTAAGCCTAAGTCTTTCGAGATTTTTGAACTCGCTTATAATTTGATTAACATGATGATGGTGTTCACCATCGCAAATACTCCACTTTAATTCCTTTAAGTTTGGAAAAAGCGTTGCCAGCTGATAAAAGTAATCATCATTTTTGAACCGTGTTGCAAGTGATTCCACATTCGCTTTGTCAAAATACTCAAGCAAATTTTTTTCGTAAAATTCTTCACCCATATCACATTTTATATTTTTAGCGATGTTTTCTTGATTTTCTAAAAGACAATTAAACATGTCTAGGCCCTTTTCATCCAAAGTACAATACCCCTTAAATTCAAAAACTGAATCTTCGCATTGAGAATAACTCAAGCCAGGTGAATTAGTAGAACACTTAATTTTTAAGGTATCTTCTTTTAAAAATAGTACACAGTTCTCACTTAAACGAAATGGTACGTCGACAGTTTCTTTTAAAATTAATTTGAATGCATCACGGGGTTTAATGCCGAGTGAAATTGCATTTGCACTATTTTTAATGGTTTTGATTGCCATAATTAGCCAAAATAAATTAAGAGCTTTTAAAAACATTTTATGAAGAACACTTCACGGTTGTAAGGTTTTATTAAAAATGATGCAGACCTGGTAAATTTTCTCTAAATTCCATTAATACATACAAAAAGTTTTTTGACATTCTAGATCCCTTGAGACTGTGATAAAGTATATTTTATATAATTTTGTGTTGTGCCAATTGAAAGATTTCTAGCTTATTTCACCATTTATAGCTTTCTTAAGGCGCTGCTTATCAAACCGTGATGTGTTTGAAGGACTTTAACCAATAATTATATGTACACATGTATGTTAGAATGTACAATGTACATACATATATACATCTGCTCACTTTCACATATGTATGTGCGTTCATTAGGGCTAGGTATATTTGTAAGTATTAGGAAAAATAAAAAACAGTAATGAGTCTACAAATGTTCGTTTTAATATAAAACAGTAAAATATTAAGATTCAACACGATTCGATAATCGTCCTATATTTTAGTGATCATAAGGAAAGCCAACAATGGCTGAAATATCTTCTCTGTTTATTAACAGCAAGAACTAAAAATACTGTAGCTACGATAACGTTTTCAGAAGAAGTGAAAAGTGAAGAGGATATTTTCCTACTATGTATATACCTACTTTAGATCAAAACGAAAGACCAGAAGTGGTATTGCTTTCATAAATAAGCCGAACCCTAATCTACGAAACAGTCACAACTAGAAGTTTGTGATTTTAAAGTTTGCTTGAATAATTATGTACATAATGCTGTTATCAATTTAAGCATCGCGGAATTTATGATACCTAATAATTTGTATTCTGGTTTGCTAACTCTGTTGATGGCATCTCTGCAAAGTCTCATTAAAGTTTCTGAGAGTATGGCCGTTGTTGTGAAACAATAGTTCAAATCGCACTTGCTTTTATAAATCAAGTGATCAGGCACTTCTAATTTAATGATCAATATCTAAACAAATTTGTTTGACAAACTTTTTATGTCTTCTTCTTGTGCTCCTTAGTCCTTCAACTTAGCTATTCTTTCGCTCATTCATCAGTCAAAAGTTGGGCAAATTTTCGAATCGCTGCAAGGCATTTGCCAGCCACAAAACACAAACTGAAAGGAGTCCTAAAACGAATCCATTTAGATCAAAGTAGGCAAGTTCATTCTAACGAAATCCCTGCACTGTTAACCAGCAATAAATTTTTGTCCATGTCTAAAGTTTAACTCGAGGAAAAAACCATTTTGTGTCTATCAGAAGGTCTAATCTGCAGTCCGTGCAGCAACGTAACCCAACTGAATAGCTGAACCCGTCCAAACCAACTTTGCCACGTGCAATAAATTCCAAGGCGCAATGTCTGCACTATTTGTGGCTAGCCCCAAGACTTTGGCGTTAGCCTCCCTCCACTCCATTCCCCAAGGTTGCTGAATTGTCAAGGGGCAACAGGGATGACAATGGGGATGGGATTGGGGGAGATGCCAGTTACTCTCACAGCTAAACACGCGCTTTGTACGTGATCTGATAGGGAATTAAAGCCGGCTAAGACATGTGTAAAGTTGGCCGAAACGAACACGCATATCGGGACACGCCCCACATCCGCCGCCTTCTCCTATTCGTTTGCTATTTCCGGTGTGGTTTTAGCAGCACTGTGTACACAGTTTGGCAGCCGTTGTCGGCAACTTCGTTGCGCTAATTTACTTTAAATTGGTTTTTACGGTATACATTGCTTGTATCTGTGATAAATGACTGGAGGGCGTATACTCCCCATTTCCTACCCATGCCCCCACCCACTGTACAAGGCTATTCCAAATGTGTCTTTGTTATCGCTAATGGCATCTGTAGGTTGCTTTTTTTCTGCTTTTGCCCCTTGTAGGTTAATAAATTGGTAAATAAAAATTAATGCAGCATAAATTACAAATAGTCAATTCTCAACGTTGACGGACGTCGCTCTTGACAAATTTCCTTTTTGCCCACTTTGCTTACATTTTGGCCATAATTAACGAGCAAAGTTTGTAACCTTTTGTGCAAGTTTTTGCAGCCAGTCCAGTCCAGTCCAGTCCAGTCCATGTCCAGTCGCTTGTGAACAATATTGGCTCCTTATCGCAACAACGCCAAGACTTTGGCGTTTCATGGGCGTGGCATGTCAACTAATGAGAGTATGCGACCAGTCGAAAAGTTTTTCTTTCACTTTGCCTTATTCATTGTGGCATAATTAATGATAGCCACGTTAGTCAAAGTGTTTGGCCGATTAATCAGCAAAGCTATAGAAGCTATAGCACGGCATTTGGGCTATTGAGTTCCCCTGCTAAACTCTGGGTCACGTTCAAGTTGTTAGCACACTTTGGTCAAGTTAGTTAGCCTTAATTTAAAAACAGTTGATTCCATTGAGGTCCTGTCATATGATATTCTTTTTCAAATCTGTTTTGTCCAACTGTCAAAAACTTGTCAAATATTTATTTCATCAGAATTTACCACTTTTATGCAGGTAATTTTCTTCAGATCTGTGCCTCAATTAAATTTATAGCAGGGAATGAAACCGTAACCGGAACCGGAACCGTTAACCGAAATTAACCGTTTCAAATGTAGTACCGTAACCGGAACCGGAACCGAAAGAAATTATTTTGCAGGAACCGAAAACCGAAACGTGCGTACCGGTACGGTTTCGGTACATTTAAAAATTTTTTCTTGTTATTTTTCGTACGAACATGGTTTTGCACTATACAAAAATTTCTGGAATTATATGTAAGACTTAACATGCTTAAATGCATTCATTTGTACGTTTATACAACCACAAATATTTGTTGATAAAATTCGATTTTCTTTACATTTTACAATTTTTAAAAATTACTTTTCTGTACCGGTATGGACCGATACGAGAACCGGAACCGAAAGGACAAAACCGAAATAGAACCTTTTACCGAAATACTCGTTTCGGTACGTACCGGAACCGGAACCGAAATTCTTTTCGGTTTCATTCCCTGATTTATAGTAATTTTATTAATAAAATCCACTGCATAATTTTATTTTGCAATAAATTATACCTTTGTAATTTATGGTGATGATGTTTGCTTGGTGAAAAGAATTACTAATGTCTCTTAAATCATTAATGATGTATATTGTGTTAAACAAAGTAAAAAAGTTTGCATTATTGAAAGTTTTTGTTGCCATAATTTTAATTTGTTGGATACAGTAGGTTTTTATTTAGAGCTTATTTAAAATATATTCATTACTGCGTACTTTGTTGCAGATACAAATTAGTTATTGCATCAAAAAGAATTATACTATATTCTTAATTAAATGAACTCCAAGACGAGAGAATTGTTCGGACAAAAAAGCAGATTGCTCGACTTTATAGACGATTCTGGAAACTCCTGTTAACCAATCAATAACCATGAATTCTAAGAGAACCCACAGAGCCATAAAATTCTCCACAACTTCAATTTGCGCAAAACTGATTGCACAATTATTTTTCATAGCTGAAAAATCATTTTTGGGAAAGTATTTTGCTTTGTTGGTCGTACAACATTCATACTAGTCGTGTGGATGGCTAAATAAATTTGTTGCACGTGACAACTTAAATGGCCGCAGCGAGGGATTTTGAAAAGTGGCAGCAATGATTTCCGACCTGGCCAATTGCACAACACATTTGTTGATTCGTTTGTGGCACAAAATTGCGTGCCACAAATGAATACACATAAATCATGCGTGCGACAAACATCGCTTGGCAACTTTTTACGCACAATTGGCTAAATTCTAAAGACTGGACCTGGTATAGGTGATTTCTCACCCTCACATTCTGAGTTTTAATATAGAATTTTGGTCACGCTGCAAACATTTGAAATATTTAATTTAATTTCAGATGAAAAAATGTTACTGTGTGGCTTCATTTTGAAACAATTATAAAATTACGTTGTTATTTTAAATATTTAATATGTATAGTATAGTTTATGTAGCATACCCTGTACCCATTAAAAATAACTATATCAAACGAAAGATATTCTGTTAGAAATTCTAATTGAGAATAGCTCTAGGCCATAATCTAGTCGAGCACGGTAAATGTCTGAAAACTTCTATGCTCACTAGATACTACTATATATACATACATATATGTATATTTCTAAATATATTAAAGAACGGATACATTCAAGTTAAACAAGTTATTAAGATACATGTATTCTTTTGTGATTAAATACATCTGATTTTTTGTAAATAAAAATATTACAAAAATTTGCAGAAACAACAATCAAAGAAATGAGGTTGAGATAAATAAATATGTCGTAATAACACCTTAGAGAAAAAAGTATATTTTCATCTGTATTTCAATCTATAATTAAATTCTACTTTATCGCAAATGAATAGGACATTATTGCAATTAAAGTCTACAGGCTCATTTGAAATGTGTTTGTGTAAATAATTCGCATTAACATTTCACAGCTACGCATCAGCTAAGCGAACATTTTTAATGAATTCGCAACTTGCAACATTTTTTACAGACACACACACACTCAAAATATAAACAAGCAACAAAACCGACATTTGTTTTTATGTGTGAGATACTTGAAAGTTCATAAAAATGTTTGCTGATGCGACTTTGGGGTTGTGCCCCGCATACTGGCAGCACTTTAGAAGTCGAGCAGAAGCACTAATTAGTCAAGGATTTGGCATTAAGGGCTACCCTCAACCCCCACAGTAATGTATAAAATGTAAAGCACGTTCCACGCCGTATTTAAAATATTCAAAATATTATTTTTATGCTGTTTGTAATAAGAAATTTGAAATTACGCGCACGTACTGAAAAAGTTCAACAAAATTTGTGTTTATTATGACTGGCATAATTTTCAGCGATTGAAGAGAGATTTATGAGCTTGTACATTTTCCGATGGTCAAATGATCAATTGGGGTGGTTTGCATTGAGTTTACGCCTCCTTTAAGTTGAACAAAGATATTGTTTATCAAATTAACAGTGCTTTTGGGCCAACATATGCAATGCATATTCATTTGTACACTTAATTACACTTGAGACTTGCACAAAATCAAACCGCATTCAAATTGCATTATTCAATCAACCAGGTGGTCCTCCCTCAGAGATTGTTTAACTGAGTATATATGTGTGTGTGTGTGTGTGTGTGTATATATAATTGGGTTTGTGTGTTCAAAAACAGTCTAACAATTGTCATTGCAATTAGGGACAGTTGAATCATGGAATTTTGATTAATGAATACAAACATGTAAACGAATAGTCAAATGAAAATTTTAGAAATTTATCTGGATTAGAGTGTTTTAATGATTAGAGACCAATTGTGACAGAAATCTTAAATGTGCCCAAAACATGTTTTGCAATAGAAACAAAAAGAAAATTCACATTCAATTAATTAGCATCTATTCACAGGACACCGGACACAGGACACGACACGAGCCAAACGTGCATAACAAACTTCCGCTTCTCGGCTCGGTCGCAGGTTGTGGTCAATGGGCATAGCTTAAGGGGGCGGGTCGGTGGTTTACTGCATTTGTGGTCAGTGTTCAGTGTCCAGTTTTATTTTCGGACCATTTCACGGGTACAAACGAGTACATGTAGAAAACTGTTGCCTGACAGCAGAGCAAAACAAATTCGTACCAAACTAAAATACGTGCAAAGTTTACAAAAAACAATTTGGTTGTGGCTCTGCCGCTTCCGTTGCATCTCCTGTTGAGAGGTTGTTTAATTATTTGCCATTTAGCTGAATGAAAAACTTTAGGTCAGCTTTTAAATACTATTGTATCCAGTTTTAGTATGTGAATAACTAAATAGTTGCCGTTCTTAGCATAAAAAATGGTTTTTATTTAAACCACTTAAAATTAAGGTTTTAAGAATAAAATTAAGCTGTAATTGAATTTTCCATAACGGTTTTGCTTTTAAATCCAGCGCTCTTATAATTATATGGTGCTGCCAGACAGCCAAAAAAAGTAAACCTACCGAACGGTGCTGCCACTCAGTCTGGTAAAACGTGAGGTTGGCTGCGATTCTAAAAACAGCTGTTACCATAATATTCAGTCGGTTTGCGCAGTTCAAACAAAACGTGTTTACACTATTTTTGATTCTTGGACTTCAATTAAAGCACAGAGCATGACGGAAATAGAAGGATACAGAGGTAATATTTATTACAAAGCAGCTGAGATTATTAAACTAATGCACATACCATATACAGTTGTGCCGCTGCGAATGACGCCTGAAGCCAAAAATTGTCACAGCATTTACATGCGGGAACATTTCATACGATTAATGGATCCCAACAAACCAAAAGGACGCACACTCTTTCTGCTTAACGTACCTCCCTACATTACGGAAGAAAGTCTACAAACATTCTTTAAGCGGGCTGGTAACGTGGAGAGTGTCTTATTTGCCGCGAAACCAGGTCGTGACGAAACCGCCAAATGGTATGAGGGCATGGAAGTGCCCTTTTCAAATACACAGCCGCCTTTCAAATTCAAGGTGGCTTATGTAGTGTTCCAGAAAGGCAGCAGCATTGGCAAGGCCCTGGCTATACAGAGTATTGATTTGTACAACAGCAGCGACGAATCCCTTATCAAAACAGGCATGGAGCTGTGGCACGATGAGTACGAGAATAACTTCATCCTTGATGTTGCAAAAACGCAGGCAAAGATCGATGCCTACATGGCTGACTATGATAAAAGAGAACGTGCCGCACTGGAGGCAGCCAAAACCAGTGAAGCAGATGAAGATGGTTGGGTCACAGTGGGCAAGGAGGGACGTAATGCGGGCTTTGAGCAAAAGGAATCTGTAATTGGACGTCTGGAAAACAAATTGGCAAAGGACAAAAAAACCAAGGAACTTAAAAACTTTTACACATTTCAAATACGCGAAAGTAAAATGCAAAACATTGTAGAGCTGCGCAAGAAATACGAGGAAGACAAGCGTAAAATTGAGCTGTTAAAACAATCTAGACGTTTTAGACCATTTTAGTAGTTTAATTAATATGTGTATGATAATAATAAAACATAAATACGAGAAAATAACAATTACAACTACATATTTTGTACAATTTATTAAGTTTTTATTCATATAGTAAGCATTTATTATATTGAGCAAACTTCTAATCTACAAAATAATGTTTATATGTTGAGGAAATTGTGGCACATTTCAAATTATATTAAAAATCAACCTAACTTTAAAACAACAATCCCATATCTAACGATTGAGCATATACTGGCTTAAAATATTGAATTCTATAAATATTAAATTTTCGTTATTTATTTTATAGGTAGTTATCTTTATTTGGGGAAAAATATGCTTTAGTCATTTTAGAAATAACACTGAAAAAAACATTTAACTGTCAAACTTAATTTATCTACTACACTTAATTATCTACCCGACAATCTTAAAAGGCAGTAGACTGTATTCTACTTGATATACATACATATTCTTTTATAGAAGGGAAATAATTAAGATTTCTCAGTTAACCTTATTCTATTAACTTTATTTAAAATATGTATTTTTATCGATTAAATAACAATATTCTAAGATAATAGAGAAATAAGCAAATAACTGTCAAAAATAATTTTCTCTATACTTTTATTTATCAACCCACCTATCTATAAAAATTAGTTATCTTAGAAGTGAGTAGACTATAGTCTACTTTATAAATTCTATAACACTAAGGACATCTACAAAGTGTGCGTAATCAAAGGTTAAGAGTTGAAAAAATGTTGCTTGGTTCAAGGAATGTACACACATTTGTATGTAAGTACGGATTCGAATATGAGTTGGATGACATGACCGCTGGCCGAAATCCTCATAAATTTATTGCCATTGACACTTTGCCGCGACTAAATCCTGGCCTGGCCTGCCATAATTTCACGGCAATGCCATAACTTATAAGCGAGCCGCAGTTGTGTGTCCAAGGAAGAGGCCATAAAAGCGAATAAAAAGCAAACAAAAAGTCTGAAGAAAAACCAAAGAAGTAAAAGAAGAAACGCTGCGCTTATTGTGTGATAATCGCATATGGTTTATGTTAATTTGAGAAATGATAAAAATATTTCGCTTATCAATTTTAATCATCATAATCGTCGCGTTGCCATCGTCGCGACACAGACACAGAAACGCAGAGACCTCGCCCCGGGCAACTGCTGGCACAGCACGCGATCCGGATCTGTTGTCGTTGTTATTGTTGTTTTTGTTGTAGCTGTTGCTGTTGTCGTTGTGGTTGTGGCTGTTGCCGTTGCTGTTGCTGCTGCTATCCATGAGAAGTGCATGAGACTTTTAGGCTTAATGTGGCGCGCGTAAATTTCCAATCCACAATCTACCAACTGGGTAATCGGAGAGTCTGGAGTTTGGAGTGAAATACAAACGAGGTACGCGTTGGATAACGCATACATACATACCTATCAGTATGCGCGAACAACTTGGCCATCGTCAAGATTGCTGTTGTTGTTGTTGTTACTGTTGCTGTTGTATGCTTGTCATTGGCTGGAGGCCTGGCCTACTGTGGAGCGTAAAGACAGCAACACATTCATAATTTCTTCCGATTTGTATCGTTTTAAACATTTTAAATTGATTAAAATGCGATAAATCATAATCGCCCAGTGTCTGGGATCAAGACTGAGACTGGGACTGAGACTGAAACTGGAAATGGTATTGGTAGTGGGATTGGGTCTCATCGGAGACTGGAGCGTCTCTGTCTGCGACCGGGTGATGGAACGATTTATGAGCCTTGAACATAATAAAGTGTTAACGGAACGAGTTATTAAGGTAATCTGAATGCGCATAAGTTAATAAAAGCTCGTTGCACTTTCGTTAGAGCTGCGACGATTTGCATTGGATCGAAATAAGCCGCTGTCCGCTTTCCGGCTTGCGACTTGCGTCTAAGGTTCCATAGGCCCCGTTGCGGACACACAAGATGTCGAAAAATATAACATAAAACGACCACACGTACGTCTCCCATGCCGCTCAGCAGGACATCGAGAGATCGAGAGACCACAAAACATAAACGCCGTGTCTTGTGAGCAGAACAATCAATAAATTTGAACACGTGAGCGGGACGCGAATGCGGACGGCGACAACAACAACAACAGCAACTCCAACAACATCGACAACAACTACAACACAAACAACAACAACAACAATGAGTACAACACGATAAGTGATCGCCGTGTCGACTGATTGGGCACCAACAGCAACAACATGCACTTTTATTTTTTTACTGTGCTGGGGAATTAGGGGAACTTGAAGTTCGTAGGGGAAGTAGTAGGCGGTGTCCAAGTGGAAGCTTTTTAGTACGCTGTTATTTAGACTATAATTTAATAGACATGAAATTGCTTTACTTTTAAGTAGAGTTCTGGTATAGGGTAAATCAATTTAGACATACAATTTCGTATAATGAGATTGTAACCCCAATTATCTCTATAATTCTATTCAAACTAAGGTTTGAAATATTTGTATTTGTTTCTTTTTTTCAACTCTCTTAATAAACAAAGATCCCATACATTTTAATATTCATTGTAATAAGTATATTAATGAAACAACAGTTGAGAATGCTCTACCACGAAAAACCCTGAACACAGCTCTATGTTGGACTGTAATACAGGAAACATGGTTAAAAACAATGTAATTTCTCGAGTAACTTGTTTGTATATTTTCCGATCCGTGATGAGATCATTCGTCTTTTTTTGAAGTAATTATAAGTAATATTTTCGCTTTCTAAGTTCTTTTATAAATACTGGCAGACTCGCAGACTTGAAAATTTTTTAAATACTACACTGACTACTTTAAAACTATACCAATTTCAAATAGAATTTAAAGATCTAATGTTTCAAACCACTGGATTTACTGTAAATTCCTTTATTTATAGGACCTTCAGCAACTTTTGATGTCAATAATTACTTATAAACATTTTCAAATTGTTTTTGACAAAACTCTGTGCAACTTTTAATAAATTCAAATTCGATTATTTAATGGGCTTTGCTTTGATTTAACAGCAACTCAATAGCAATCCCCAAAATTATACCATGTTGATGTATCGACATCATCCACCATAATTGGTTCTCTGCGTGCCGTTGACGGGCCATATAAGTTATAACGCCTGGAACCGGCAACCACCTCACGATATCGACGTACCGGTGTGCGTGCCATGTGCAGTTCCATTAGATCCCATTCATTGAGGTCCTGGAACACTGATCGGATCATATGCATGCGTCCGAGAAGTTCCGTTTCACGAAGACCCTCATAGTTCCGTCCGGTGCGGGATCGGAAGGAAGTGTAGACCTCGCTCTGCTGCTTTGTCTCCGTTGCCGTTTGCAGCTCCTTGCGATAGAGTGCTCGGATGCCTCGGCCCAAATGACGAATGTGCTCAAAATCGCGTATATTGAGGGCCACCAAAGCGATGGCATCCAGATTGAGCAACTTGTGACCATCAATGTAGTTTTCCCGAAAGGTTTGCTGTATGTATGCACTCGAAATTAAGATTATAAACGCCTGCACGCTAATATTGCTAACCCACCTCGTACTCTGGATAACCAAAATCGATCAACCAGTTGGCCACATCATTTATGTTCCACTTAAAGACCTCGGTACGTCCCTGGGCATCAACTACTGCGGCGCAAAGGTTGAAGAGTGAGTCCGGTGAGGCCCTAAAGGATATGGGTACATCATTCTTATCATACTCCACATCGGGATACATATAGCTCGGATAACGAAATGTGAAATCCTGCTCTTCATCGCAATCAGGAGGTTCGCTGATGCTCAGACTTTCCATATTAAAGTCACCGCGTAATAGCGGAGTTGATACCGACGACGATGACGAGGATGACAACGACTCCATTCAAGCGGATGATACGTACTGAGCCCTACCTAACCCAAATTTAGTTGCTCCAAGTCGTTTTGATTGCGGTTTTCCCCCAAAAGTATCCTGTTCGTGTTTTGTTTACTTTGCTTGGTTGCGTTTCTCCTTACACTTTCATATCGACTATCCTGACTTTGTTATTAATAAGGTGACAAGTAAAGAGATTGAGTATTTTAAAATGTTAAAAATAATAGCTAGATGCTGTAATATTTATAAATAACTGTAGTTAATTTATTGTAAATTAAAATTTTCCTTTAATATTAACACAAAACATTCTGCTGTTTAGTAACCGTATTATTATTATTATTTTGCAGTTCTCCTGCTTAAACTAACAAATAACATGAGTTTTTAATCTGCTCGTATTTGCTGAAAAATATCTTACATATATTAACCTCTTTATTGGCTGCCATAGAAAAGCACACCAGTTTTTCAAATATTTAGTTATTACACTGTTGTGCAAAGGATGCAACAAGTACTATATATATCCTAGTTATCTATTTGCAGATATAGTATCTATTAAATTTCTTACTGCATCTGTTCTTTTAAAGTGTAAACTATTCACGTAAAAATTATATTATTTCTTAGAATATATTTCTTTTTTTCTTACGTATAAAAAACCGTATTTTAAATGGTAATACAAATTAAAGAGTAACAGATTAAACAGATAATTAAATTAATACATTTTGTTATTAATATTATAAATTGAATATATTAATATTACTACTATTGTGAAAAGTATAGTTACCAACAATTGTCAATATTTACAAAGAAACATAATTCATTAGAACTCCTATGTAAAAAATAATAAAATCTTATTAAACAATAATAAATTATTTATTTTACTAAATATATATTTTTGTACAAATTGCCTGTCTCTACAAATGATGTCGTCGATCTCAGCAACTAGAGACACCATTATAATTTCTAATACATCAATAATATTATTTAATAATTTGTTCTAAAACACTGATACGTCTACCACCTGTATGTACTACCTATAGCAAACATTATTAAGGGTATTTGAGCATTGGTATCCTCGAAATTGTGTCCTTATTTAACTTATTTTTCCCGTGATTGCATTTGCATATTCATTGTATTTTTTTTCGGGGTCACTTGGGCGTTTGTGGGGGGCGGTGTTTGGCGCCGCAGTGTATGCTACGTAACGGCACGACAGGATTCATATTAATAAAACGATTTTGGATTCACAATTTTCACATTTCCATCATTTATTGTGTTGATATTGGACAGTCCACAAAGTTTACTGACTCACTAAATTTGAAGGAGCAATTGCGGTTCCTGGAATGCGGTTAGATTTATGACTCTGCATAACATGCGGCACCATTACCCACTTTATTAAAAGGCAAACAGCCAGACAGCATGGAATTATGCCCAAAGATCACTCAATTCCACACAATTTACTGAGCATTTCCCCATGCCATAAGCCGGAAAGAGATAAAACATTATCGGCGATAGAGTCTGTTGCTCCGCCCACTTGATTGGATTGCTCGTATTGGCTGCAAGCTGCCATGCTGCCTCTCCATAAGGTGTAGGTGCTAGGGAGTGTGAGTGTGTGTGAGTATGTTTGTGTGTGTTTGTGTGTGTGTGCAGAGTACGGCAACATATGGAGAAATCAGTAAACAAATCTCAATAGCGATCAACGAACGATCTCTGGCTGAGCTAATGACACAGCGGTCTGCATGTGTGTAAACAACCGAACCGAACCGTGTACAACAAGTTTCTCATCCATGTGAGCAACAGTGGGCATCATCTGAAAAATTCAGACTTAAAAATGGGCTTAGAGAAAAATGCAAAAAATCCATTAATTGTAGTACTTTTATAGTACTTTTAGTATACTTTGATTGCTATAAAAGTTACTAATATTGTATGAGAATTTATTATAACTATATTAAGTAAACGAAACGAAAAAATTTGAATACTGTAAATTTACATTTAGATCTTTTTGTATACAGTTTAATAATTTAATTGATCAAATCAATACGTGTGAATAGCAAAATCGACTTGTTTGCATGGAGTATATTACCAAAATATTAATAAATGTAAATAAATAAATAGGATTCTTAAACGGTCTTATCAACTTTCGGTAAGGCCAACATTACAGCCATTTAGAATTTTCATTTTTATATAGGGTTATTAAAAGTGTGATGCAGACATAAATCCGACACAGATTTTTAAATACTTTATTAATTGTCATCTCATATATGATATATCCCTCACTTTAAAGGGAATTTCGCCCACTGTATCGATCCCCACACAATCACTGAGATTTACTTTAACACAATACTTATTCGTATGCGCCCAACGGCAATCGATGATCGCTGGTTGGGTCTACTCCCAGGTCGGTCCATTCAGTTCCGTGTGGGTTGTCTTAGTAAACGGTTTAAACTTTATATGCGCCCCTCTTTTAACATTTTGTGCGATCGTGTCTCAAGGTTTTTTTTAGCGACGGTGTTTTGTTAGGACAGTTAATTTTCTGGTGACATGATCATTAATCTATGCTAATACCGATTACCAGTGTGACAAAATCGAGCAATGTTACTACACGAAAGTGCCAATATGGAACAGAGTGTGCCCGAGAATCTTAGCACGCATGTGTTAAACGACTGTGAAATGAAGTTGCAAGCAAATAGTCATGATCCTGCGGAAAGTGAGAATGGCTCCAACTCCAATAGTGATCTACCCACCAAAGATTCAGTCTCGAATTCCACTGTTACCACACCTAATATAACAATCGCCAGTAGCAGCCCCACTACCAAAGTGAAACTAAGTTTCAGTGTTGATCGTCTGTTAAGCTCAGAGCGCACAGATCCTTCAACATCCTTAACATCCTTAACATCCACAAGACAATGCTGTGATGGTGGTCTCTATGCCTGCTGTACATTTCCAAGCTGCTTTGGACAGAATACGGAAGCTACCAAGCATCCAGCTCTATCTGCTCCACATGCCTACGCCTATGCGGGATTAGATAAGTTCTATCCAGCCCTATATATGGATTATAAATCGGTGCTTAGACCAACACCCATACGTGCTGCTGAGCATGGTAAGAATGATCGCAAATACTTCAATTGCAGATAGTAAGTAAGTAAAGTTTACTAACTATTGGAAGAAGGGATTTTAAAGAGGGAAAAAAAGATCAATGATCAACTGATGAACAGTGA
Source organism: Drosophila neotestacea (assembly GCA_035044365.1). Taxonomy (NCBI): domain Eukaryota; kingdom Metazoa; phylum Arthropoda; class Insecta; order Diptera; family Drosophilidae; genus Drosophila; species Drosophila neotestacea. The sequence continues at coordinate 320,929 of JAWNMD010000126.1, read as the reverse complement.
ATTATTCTTGATAAAAAGTTATTCGCTACTTCCGTTAAATACTAAATATATGTCACACATCTCTGAATGATCAATCATTCCCATAACTTCATTTAAACAAAAGGGGAATTAATCTGTGACATCTTAAGCATCTAATCTTAATCATCTGTAAACTAACTTAGACATCAAACATTGAGTAAAAATAAGAAAGTAATGTCTAATTGTCATAGTTACCTAATATGACACAAAAGTTCATCTGATCAAAGATACTCATCTGTAAGTCATAACCATAATACAAAGTTCAATATCCTTCTTTAGATCTGTTCTCTTGCAAAAACAATCTTCAGCAAACGATCAAAAGATGGGTGAAGGAAGTTTTTCCCATTTGCCAATCAAATTCCGACATGTTCTTTGGGTCTTCTACTCATTATAAACTGCATTGAAATCTCATTGTAACGAGAAATGATAGAAAATTTACATTCCGGGAAAAACTTGAAACACTTTTGGTCTCAACCAAATGGTTGGGTCATAAATTGTGCGTTTTTATTGGAATTATTAGTTGATCTGTGGCCATATTGTGCAATATTATTGTAGCCAACTGTTCTTGACGAAAACAATTCGTTTGTTGAAATCGAAATCGAATTTGAAATCGACAAATAGATATCTATTTTGTAGTATTTACGTTACTTCCTGCTGTTTTGTATATCAGGGGACGACTCATGGACTCAAGTGCACTTTGATCTTGTTTATATGAAAAATAGTGAGAAATATATTTTGTATATTGTGGGTTGTCGATTGTGGATTGCTATTGTTCAACTTGTTTGCCCTTTTTCTAATTTCTCTCTTGGTGTCCCTCCTTTATCTTTGTTTAATATACAATTCTTATCAAGAGGGTGTTAAATAGCCAAGTGCCTCAATTTGACATCTGTAACCGGAAGTTGATGTTACACAATTTCATCATATTGCCATCGATTGTTAAAAAGATGTATGATATTGTACGAAGTACAAAGAGGAAGATTTAAATAAAGTATGTTTACAGTACTTCCTAAAGTAAACTCCCGTTTGATTTGATTCATCCAAATCGAAACCAGAAATGACTTCAACCAAGAACATTAACAGTTTCGCCTTAATTTCCCTTTAAAGCGGCCAACAAATTAGCGCCACATCAAAATAAATTGACCATCAATTCAATGTGAACATTTATGAAAATTATTATCAAAATTAAATGATTTTTAAACACATTATCTACAGCAGCAATGTTGAGAGGGCGAAAATGAAATGCCAATTAGCACGTGGCATAAAATTCGACATTTCCTCAATCAACAACAAAGGAACAACAAAAATAAATACAGGCAAGAGTTTTGAAGTGTTTCATCAATCCCTGTGCTACATTAAATAAATTAAATTCAAAAGAACAAAAACCAAATTAACAACAATTTATGAACAAATTAAGTATTGAGCTTAAAAATAAACTGCCTTCTCAGAAAGATCATTGAAAAATTCAAATTCGAAATTGGTAAATGGAAAATTGAAAACCGATTGAAGAGAATTTGTTTATTTGCTTGAGCAATTGGTCCGTCATTCAGGGGCAGCCAATCCATCTAAGTATAATGAATTGTTCCGTTTGAGGAGCCCCAAAAGGAGCTTGTTCTCCTCTTCTCCCGAAGAACTCTCTGATAGATTGGGGCGCCGGTGGGGCCAACTACTGTGTCTGAACATAGAGGCTGCCGTTTAAGTTAATGACATGCAGCATTTAGTAATTGACTGACTGAGGAACTGGCTAACTGACTGATTGAAGCTATGCTATGCTTCGGTATTTTTAGGGGCCATCCGAGGCCAACTATTTACACAGCCACCCACTGTGGTGGCCCAGGCTGGCCAGGCTACCTGTGGTGCCAAAGTTATTTCACTAGAGGAAAGTAATGGGAGAGTGAGCGAGAAAGGGAGAGGAAGATTCCTTGTGCATTCATTTGTGATGGATTGATCGCATCGCATAGCACATCATAAAAAACCATATCCCAACCATAGTCACAATTCCATGCAGCTCCAGGTTCCATATTTTTCCAGCTATACAGATCTTTAGCTATTTGTTGCTGTTTGCTGTTTGTTTCTGCCTTGAGTGTTGAGTAGTTTGTTTGATTGTTTTTGATTTCTGGTTGGCGATCGATCGATACATCGATCGATGGATCGTTGAACATCTTCAATTCTCTTTCCTTTGTTTTGGTTGTGCTTATTTATGTATCGTTTTTGAGAATGCTGCGGGTCGGGGTACATAATTTGGCGCCACTTGCCTAATTAATTTACAATTTATATGTTAATCCAATTGCTTGTGTCTTCAGCAGATCAATGATCAACACATTGAATACGTGTTGGCCATATATAACCTGCTGCTTTGAACCAACTTTGTCAAAGTTACCAATAGCAGATGCACTTTCACTGACCCAGGGCAACAGTAGATCGATTGAAGATCACCTAATCAATATCTGCATATTTGATCGGGCTTAGTATGTCTCAGCACATCATTTCAATCAAATATCAACCTAATGTTGTTGAATATACAAATATACAACTAATTAGCTAGTTGGAACATTGTAAGATCGCGATAAGGGAATTTTATGATGATGATCGTCAATTGAATCGAAACCACTTTGTGTTTTATTTAAACAGTTAATAGATAGTATCTAGATACTACATACAATAGAATTTAATAATCATCTTGATAAAAATTTAATATTTTACCGATTTTCTATTAAATGCTTACTAATTTAACCAATTTTTATGTAAAATTAATAAATGCTAAATGTATTGATCAACCAGTGTTCTTTAGAATTATAAGACTTTTAAAGATTTCCCTTAAAATTGCAATAGTTAGAAAAAATAGTGTATAAAATGTATTGAGAACATCGAAACAATTCATCAGAACTTTAGAAGGAGTTTATTCTTCTCTACTATGATATATTACATATTTCTTATCTCGAACTTCCCTATAAATTTGATAAGTTCTGTATAAACTGTTCCTGCTGATTTAAAAAAGTAATTAACGATCCCTATCAGTAGACTGTATCTTATCTCGAAATTCCCTATAAGTTTGAAAAGTTCTGTATAAACTGTTTCTGCTGATTTAAAGTAAAGTAAGTAAAAGTAAAGCATCCTTATAAGTAGACTATATATTTTAGTATATATTTTGTTTCATTTTGTGTTAACTGAACAGGGTCAGGAGGAATATAAGTTGTACCATATGGCAATGAATACACGGAATTCTTACAAGGTTCCTCTACTCCCTCTTTCTTGCCTTGCACTCGAAATGCATTCAAGTGTTTATCCATGAGGTGAACTCGGAAAATATTCGCAGAGCCATAAATACAACCTCACAATGCGAATAAATCGATTACATTTGTAAGCAGGCCATAAATTAATAGCCATAAATAATCAAAGCAGGGATGCTGATCTGGCCAGAACAACGCTAAGCACTCAATGATTTAAATGTGTTCAAAATGATCACAACTCATTAAGATATTTACCGCAATCAAAAGTTATTTACAAATATCGATCTGTATCTGATTGTGAGATGCGGCAATTAAGGTGCGCTGAGGTGTTGAAATCAATGGAAAACTCATTATAACAAACCAGCGGCAGTTGACAGAAGCCAAATGCCACCAATTAAGGTGCACAGTTGCACATGGCAGAAACATATACAGATACAGATACAGATAGAGACACAAATACAGATGGAGATGCAGAAAGAGATACAATTGCAGCGCATTTCCGTTGCAATGTAAATAGACAAAAGATCGCTTGAGATTTGAGTAAATAAAATGCAGCATGAACAAATAATTAGACGCATGCCGCGAGCACAAACAAATTGGAATCTCGAACGCAGAGTTTATAAAAATCTAATAAAAATGCATAAACTAGTTTAATCGTTGCCACCAACAAAAACTATTAGCTCATAAGTTGGTCTGTAGTAAGCGTATTTAAAAAACATTTAGCTACAAAACAAACACATAGTTACGTACACAGACACACACTTACCCTTTCCATTACCCTGCCCCAGACACATCTCGTGCCCCATGTCGTGTTCGATTACCCCAAATAAGAGATATTTGCTGTTGCTCTTGTTGTTGTTGCTCTTGCTGTTATTGTTGTTGTTGTTGGTTCTTGGCGCTGTGGTGTAAACAATTTGTTTACCTACAATGCTGATTATTTCCAATTAAGTGAAAATTTTATTATAAACAAACTCATTTAAATATTTTCAACGTGCGTTTCATTCAAAATAATTTACTCAACAAATCTTTCGAAAATTGTATTTTAATATTTTCTCATGTCGATTATTTGTTGTACAGTTTTCGTCTCTGCACTTAGGGAAGTGCGTAAATTGTATTGCAAAATATATTTTTTCCCGGCGGATATAAGTTTTTATATACATAAATAAGTTACCATTGAGGATATCGGATGCCAACTAGTAAAAATAAATAAAATTCTCCGAACTGGAATTTTGAATAGGAAAACAATTTCTTGAAGTGGTAACACTCTCGAAAAAGACACAAATTAGGTAGAGAGCAATGAAAATGGTAAATTGATTATTGAGAAATATTTATTTAGATTTTAACGATTTAATTCAAAATACATTTAGAATTTGATTTTAATAAAAATCAGATTAAATTGATTAGGAATAACATAATAACAATATTTTTATTTATTTATTTAATGTTACTAAGTGTAATATCGAGCTCTAACCACGAACTCAACGTAATCGACATATTTCCATTGGATATTTTTAGTTGTATATGTTTTATAAATTAAATACAATTTAGTTTAACAACACGTGTCGATTAATAAAGTGACAGCAGCGTTTGAAACTTCAGTTTAACACAATCATTATCATGAAAAAAAAACTTTTCACTTAGTTTTCAACTCTTTTTTATTTAACATTTTTCGTCCTATGTTATTATTTCGGTCACCTTACCTAAATTTATATTTTATTTGACTATATATAATTGTTATCCATAGTGAATTAAACGTACAAATATTATAAATAAAATCTAGTAAAAGCAAAAGAGTCGAAGGCCCAAGCAGCTAGTACTCTGTAACTTAGTTAATTATAGTAATTTTATATAAAAACTTAACTGTTTATAAATAAATAAAATAAATTATCTTTTTTATTTAAAATAATATTCTTTAAGATTAGAATAAAATAAATAAAAAATATAATTTTCAATATATTGGTCTTCTTCTGTCGATAGCACCATTTCCCACACTGGCAACCAACGCACTCTTGCGTTTCCATCAACAACAGCAGCAGCAGCAGCAACAGCAACATCATCAACAACAGCAGCAACATCTACACCCGCAACAACAGCAACAACTTCAACACAAAGCAGCCAACTTATTGCATAGCTCAACATCGGCGGCTGCGCTGCTGGCGCCATTAAATAGCCTTAAGACCCTGCAGTTGACACAACAACAACGCTTTTTGACGAAGACATCGCAACAACAGCTACTGGACATTCCCACAACGGCAACAGGTGCTGGCAATACAATACAAAATGGCGGACACACACACAGCGGCAGCAACAACAACCACAATAGCAACAGCAGCAGCAACAATGTCAACGGCGGTGGCAGCGGCAGCAGCAATAACATTAGCAACAATGGGAAAAGAAAGCGTTCTTGGTCACGTGCTGTCTTCACGAATTTGCAGCGCAAGGGACTCGAGATACAGTTCCAGCAACAGAAATACATAACTAAACCAGATAGACGCAAGCTCGCGGCTCGACTGAATCTGACAGATGCTCAGGTTGGTTACAGGTTAGAAACATTTGTGGAAATACTTGAATAAAGTTTCATTCTTACAGGTCAAGGTGTGGTTCCAGAATCGACGCATGAAATGGCGACACACGCGCGAGAATCTTAAGAGTGGCCATGAAAAGCAGCCACCTTCACAGTTGGGATCCGGAGCAAGTGCAGCCAAGCCAATGTTACTCACGACTGGAGCTGTTGCAGCCATGGCCCATGAGACCTTGGAGTACAGCTCCGACAGCTGCTCAAGTAGAGAGCTCAGCGACAAAGCCGATGATGATGATAATTTTGAAATAGATGTGGTAGAGTAAGAAATAGAATTCATTTATAGAACTTCTGTAGAATGTGGAAATTATTGTGAGTCATGTAGAAATGAATGAAATTTATTAAAAGCACGAATTTAACTTATTGTCACTTAATATTTAATAAATTAACATGTAAAAACTATAATAAATTATAAATACATGTTTAATATACTGCCCAAAATTATTTGAAAAGTACAAGGCTGTAACCGATTGTAATCCCAAACTCACAACACCGATATGGTTTGGGTTTTTGAATTTCACGAACCGATTCTTTTAAATTAACTATCCGTGAGCCGAAAAGCAGACTATAGCACTTTCTTACAAGGTTCGGTTTGGGGAAAAAATTAGTTATATGATACCTTTACAAGTCACATTTTTAATTTCTATTGGAGTGATTTTTTACAACAAAATAAAGCTCCTCAGAATCGAATTTAAAGTTTTTCTTATACTAATTGTTGCTAATACCGACTAGTCAGTTCTTCAATCAAAAAGACAAGTTTCGCTGTCGATGCCGATCGACAATATAACTACAAAATTTATGAAGTCCTTACATTTCCAAAGTTATCACAATGACACCAGTCAGTCGTATTTTACGGGATGTAAACAAGGTTCTGAATTAAGTGCAATAGATTTGCCAATATAAAGTAAATAAGCAAGAAGATTAATTAGTTTTAGAATACACCAATACCCAGAACACTTTTTGGAAATTATAAGTTTAGTATAATTAATGGAGCTTCCCTATAAATATCTCAGCATCAATTGTTGATATTGTTGAATTAACTAACGATTCCATCTTTGAAATTAAATAAATACGCACAGCTTGTTTAGATAAATTGAGATACATCATGCTTAAAAGCACTCGAAAGCTACAGTTCTATTAGATTAATAATATCATAATTGAAATGTTCTGTCCAATAAAAGCCATATAAGCTTATGAAAACAAACATTTCAGTTCAAACTCATCATAAAGAACCCCGAATATTTTCAAATTAACTGCCCATCTGTTTGTAGCACTCTCTTTTATCTCTCTCTCTCTCTCTTTCTCTGTCTCTCTCAGAATTCTCTATTCTCACTCTTGACTCTGTTTCTCAGTGCGCTCATAATAACAACACGCAATGCCATTTTCTTATACTTATTCTTTCACATGAAGAACGAAAATTTAATTAGGGGTATACCGCTGTGATCAGCACAATTTGGAACTGCGACGAGACCTTCTAATCTATACAATGATAAAACCCGATACCGACGGCAACGCAAGACGTACGACAAACAGTTGGTCAAGCGCGGGGGTAGCTGACGGAGCGGATCAGAGAGACAATTAGGCAAACAGTGAGCGCAAATTATTGACGTTCGACATTGAAATATTACTTTAATACGTAATAATATTATTATTTTACGAATACTCTAATTTAGGACATTTAAAACTAGTCACTGTATTTGTAACTCGCTGCAGAAAAAGAGATTATTATTTTTATCGTACTTAGTGTAATGTTGAAATTAATTATATTTGGAGATTAATTTCTTTTTAAGTTTTATAAAAATAGCCTCTGACTGCGATATATGCTATGATCACTTTAGAGAAGTTTACAGTTTCAATATAAATTCCATTCTTTAATAATTGTCATTTTTATATAAGTAATCCAGCTTTTTAAAGTAATAACAAACTGAATTTCTCAAAAGAGTATTCAATTTCCGACTAGCCAAATATTGGGTTTCACTTCTGTTGTTTTTCTATAGCTTCGTTTGCTCAGTTTGTTGGCAAGAAGCGCACCGAGCAGTTGGAATTTCAGTAAATGAGACGCGCGGATATGTGACGGCTTAATTATATGTTATTTTAGTTCTATACGATCGCAGCTTGGAGCAGTGGAAGCTATATTTTAAGATAGAATAGCAGGAAAATGGGTAACGTACAGACGCGACAGTTGGAGCCTCGTAATGCGGCAAGTAGACGAAGCAGTGAGTGTTACTTGATCAACAGCAACAACATCAAAATCTAAGGCTTTATAATCCTTATAATTTAGGTATCTTGTGGAATTTTCGATATCCAAATTCCAGCAGACGTCGCGACGATGTCGCTATGATTGTACACAACTCCAGGTTGAGCATTGAGGAGTGGTTAAATTTACTGGAGCTACAGCAATATGAAGGTCAGTTTGGTCAGCTATTTGTGGCATTAACTCACGTTGCACATCCGCTCAAGCAGCCAACCTGCAGATGTATGCCACTGTCGATGATGTCGGAGATATTACTGATAGAGATTTAAAGCGTTTGGGAATACGCAGCATGACCCATCGTCAAAAAATGCTTAACAGTTTGCTGGGTGTACGTGCCAAACGCAGACAGTCCATGAATCTGGAAGGTAAAACTATTACCTAAATATACTATACGACTATTCGACTATAATCTATAGATATTACTGGTTTATCTGTCCAGCAATGCGAAGTGCTCCCTGTGCGGTGCCCGTGCCGCGACGCAAAAGCTCCTGTCCGTTGGTTTATCATGATGCCAGCATGACTGATAATATGGCTGGGAGCAATGATAGCGGAGGAGCTGCTGTGATTATCACCAAAAGTGGTAAGGTGCTCAAACAATTGACATTCGATGAGACAACAACAATGTAAGTACAGATTAAAAGAAAAATATGATAAAAGTTTGAATATTCGTTAATATAACTAAGCAGTTGAGAAATTGATGACGCTTTACAACAAAGTTAAAATTTTTTAATGCAAATAAAGTACTTAGTTATCAAATCTAACTTTTCCCATAAATATGTACATATGCACATACGTGCATCCAAAATTTGAAATAAACTTGTTCTGAGTGCAAATATAAGAAGTCTTCCTTACCAAATTTGGTGTCCCTAGGTCTTTCCATCTCGGAGATCCTTTCGTTAATACGGACAGTCGGACAGACAACCATGGCCTTATCGACTTGGCTTCTGATGCTTATAAAGAATTTATGTATATACTTTATGCCTGTTACACACTTTTTTTAGAACAAACTTAATTTACCCCACAGGATATAAAAAAAATATCTCATAAAAAACTATCAGTTCCTCATTTTAAAATTCAATAGGCCAAAAACAGTTTTAGGGCCATTTTTGTCTAGTTAACTAACTCATATATATTTAACTTTAAATAATATTCAAATTAACTTTGTGACAACATTAAAAATATCTTACATAATACTTTATTTTGGAAATGATGATAAAATTCAAGCTCATCTTAAAAAAGTGTATCTTGAAAGATGAGATTGAAATAGCAATTTTTGAAAAATGTTATTTCTTATCAGTGTAATCAAAATGTTAAATGTTTGGCAGAAAAGATTTGTAATTTTTGTTTTACACGAAGTATTTAAATAGTATTTAAATCATATTAAGAAGTTACATACAAAATTGATTAGAATCCACACTATTAGCATCCACATAGATTCTAAAACCTCTTTGCAGCCCATATGCACTTAATAGCAACCACTTTTGCAGTCACTCACTTGAAAATATTTCAATAACAAAAACTCTGCGCATGTCCTAAAAAATTTCCCATAAAAGGAAGAAAGAAACATAATAATAAAACCTTATACTGTTAGGCAGGCGGCATAAAAATCTTGAAACAAAACACAAACAAGTTGGAAAAAGCGAACAACCCTCACAAGGACATTTGACTTGTGCCAGGGTGGGCAAAGTTCAGAGCGAATTTAGATGGCAAAGAGTGCAGACGAGGATTGCGATAAGGAAAGCCAAGAACAGTTGCAGATAACGCTGCGTAAAAATTAAAGTTTAATATAGACATTTATTGTTAATACCTTTGCACTAAAAGTAAATTAAATTGGAAAATTGTTTGGTGTCCTAAAAAATTTGTTTAAATAATCTTTTGAGGTGTGCCCTGCTTAAATTTTCCATAACGAAAAAGCCATTTAGAAAAATGGGCGTAGCAGGTGAGTGATAACAGCTTTTCAACAAAATCTTTTCAAATTAAAAAATAGTATTTGTTCAATTGTTTAGAAACTAAAAAGAAAACCAAATCGTTTAGTTCTCTAATTGGTAACAATTTCTTTACTACATTTTACTATTCTCATAGTTTTTTTTGCACTTGAACTTCAGACAAAAAGTTTTACATATACCAAAGGACCACATCCTGTGGGAGAAAATTTCCCTTTTCAGCAAAAGCCCGGCCATCGGGGGCAATGTACACACACCACACAAAATAAATTACCCATAATAAGGGAAATGCATTTATCACTCTCACCCCCTTTCTCTTTCTTTTTATTTTGGTCTCTTTCTAGTTATGAGGAATTGAAACCGCGCTCCAAGTGCAACAGTCCGCATTGGGGCAACAACGCTGACGACATGGAAAACGGCAACAACAGCAATGCCTCGACACCCATCGCCTCCTCACCCAATCCCAACGAGCAACAGGAGGCAATTGCACTGAAAAAGGCACTCGAATGGGAGCTAAGTTTGGATGCACGAGAACTACGTTCCCATGCCTGGTACCATGGAGCACTGCCCCGTCAGCGTGCCGAGGAGATTGTTCAGAGAGAGGGTGATTTTCTAGTCAGGGATTGTGCCTCCCAGCCGGACAACTATGTGCTCACCTGTCGCTGCAAAGCGGCAGTGTTGCATTTTGTGCTCAATAAGGTAAGAGAAGCGGGCAAAAGTTAAGGAAAAGCCAAGTTAACTGGAAGATAACTTAATCCCAACATTTTGTTAATATGATATATAACAATCAGAGTCTTATCTTTGAAAATTAAAAGTTAATTGTATCTTACATAGCTTCTTTGCATATAAAACCATTAAAGTTTATCTTGGATAACTTTTGAGATTGGTAACCGATAATGCTGAAATTCTAAGGACTCAAACTTAATATCTAATAGTACCCATATAACATAAATGAAGCTTTAATTTTTGCAAATGGAAATTTTTGGGACTCAACCTTGATAACTATAAGCACTCATATCATAAATCAAAGACTAATCTTGGAAAATTAAATGTGCATTGTATCTTATATAGCTTCTTTGAAAGTAAAACGTTGAAAATTAATTTTTTAGGACTCAAACTTGATATCTAAACAGCAGACTTAACTTACACCCAAACCTATTATAGTTAAAGCTTGTATAAATTAATCTTGTATAGCTTCTGTGGTTATTTAACGATATTAATGAAATTTATAGGACTCAAACTTAATGTGTTAATGTACTCATATTCTAAAAATCAAACGTTAATCTTTGAAAATGGATATTTAAAATTAGATTGAAAATATTAAAATATTAATTCTAATATTATTATAATATCGTATTATTAAAAATCCTTTTACTTTCTTCTCAATTTACAGCTGGTTCTACAGCCTGAGACTGTCTACGAGCGAGTTCAATATCAATTTGAGGAGGATGCTTTTGACACTGTGCCGGATCTGATCACCTTCTATGTGGGTTCGGGCAAACCAATTTCAGCCGCCTCAGGCGCATTAATACAGTATCCATGCAATCGGACATATCCACTCTCCTTCTATGGACACAAGATTGTAGGCAATCAACTGCATACACAGATGCTGGCTGGGATACGTGGCCTGAGTCCATTGAACTCACCCATGGGCAGCACTACAGGAGGCTCAGGCATCTTTCGCTTTGGCCAGTTGGCAAATGAGGCGACAGCAACACAACAAGCGGTGACGCCATCAAGTCCGCATTGCTCGCCACCACGGGTGCGACGTGAGGTGCCTCCACCTCGACTGCCGTGCAAGAAGCAGCAACGCTCACAGAGCTTAACACCTGCCCAGGCAATGGTTGTGTGCAACATCAACAAGCAGCAGGAACAACAGCAGCAACAACAGCAAGCGGCGGAAACAGCCAATGGGCATGGCATGGCACGTTTCCAGACCATTGCACGTTGTAATCCCACCAGCGATTTGCAGTTGCAGCCACAGCATCTGGAGAGTAAGTTCAGCACACAGTCATTGCCACGTCCGAGCACTTCGGCGGCACAGGCTCTTCGCCAACAGGCAGCGGCAAGGATTTGTAGTTTGGCGCGTAACTGTAGCCTGGATAAGCCCGATAGACCACCCAGTCCACCGCCCAAGCCACGCAAAGAACCCATGGCTGCAGTGCTGGCATATCAGGCAAGTGGCTCGGATTCAGGGAATGGCTCAGGCGACTCGGCGCCGGGAGATGTCAGTGAAATGAGTCTACAACGTGGCGGTGTCATCATTAAGAATCCACGATTCATGAGCAATTCCGCCTCCAATGGCACATTGAAAAGCTTCACCGAATTCGATGCTTTGGCAGCAGAGGAGCAGCTATTCTCCCTACCCATCGAGGAGTTTAAACTGGTAAGTTATTTTAGGATTGGGTGTATTCCCCGGTTAAATTAAAATGTACTCTTCCAATTGCAGTGCAGCAAATTTGATTTTGAGAACTTTGTCACATTGTTGTTGCCTTCGGTGGAGAATAAACCGCTGGATGGTGATGCACTAAACACCTTCAAGATGATGCTCCTGGAGACAGGTCCCAAGTTATTGGCAGAGCACATAACACGCATCGATATTGGACTATTCCTGGACGAACCCGCCAATGAGCTGGATTCATACTTGAGCTGTTCGGGTTTGGAGTTCTTGACACTGCCACATGGTAAAGTTTTCCGCGAAGACATCATAGAACGCACGCAGTGCATCAAGCTAATGGTAGCCGTTACCATACTCACCTGTCAAACGGATCTTGATCGTGCCGAGCTCCTCAGCAAGTGGATACAGATCGCGGTGGAAACAAAGACAGCACTGGGAAATCTGTTTGGATTTTGTGCCATTATGTTGGGATTATGCATGCCGCAGGTAGGTTTTCCATCACCGGACTACAATAGAGCTTTCCCATAACGAACAGATCTATAAGGAATTTATGTTTTAAAATTACGGAGTCTTCAACTTTAGTCAGACTTGAATATCAAGAATTTGTAATCATAAGAAATTTAAACTACTCGAGTCGGACTCTCAACGAGAACTTATTTAACTAAATTGTAGAGTTGTGGGGTTTTACCACTTATCTTATCTCTAGACTGTAATAGGAAATCATTTAACTAATTTTTGATTATGATTTGCAGATACAAAAACTGGACCAGGCCTGGCACATTCTACGCCAAAAGTATACGGACAGCGCATTTACGTTTGAGGCCAAACTGCGTCCCACTTTGAGCAGCATGAATGAGGCCTCCAATCCTCAGGCCCCAAATACAACAGTACCCCATGTACTGCTCTATGCTCTACTCATTGATAGACCCGTTTTGGATATTATCAATCATGGTAATGTTGATGAACGTCCTGCACTTTATAACACCTGCATTGCACCCTGGGAATCAAAGGCCGACGATTTTGGTATGGGCATCAATTTTCAGCATTTGGATGCATCACGTGGTTTTCTCAAGAATTTGGATTTGTATCGCAAGAATGCCAAGATCATTTTGGAAGAGGCCAGTACCAGACTGGATGAGCTGCTAGCGGATGCTTTCCGGTCAGTTAAATAAAAAAATAAACACTTGAGCAAGATTTGAATTTAAAACTTCACTTTCAGCACCGAATTTCATGTCAAGTTTTTATGGGGCAGTTCGGGAGCCACGGCCAAGCCCGAGGATCGACATGGCAAACTCGAAAAGGTGCTAACTCTGATGGCTGATAAATTTTGCAGCATTAGCGCCTAATTCTGTATAAATAATACCCAAAGCAACGATATTATATGGACTCTAGTTTCTAAGCTGATCATATTTACTACAATCAAAACTCTATATATAAATACTTATACTAGTCCCTTACACTCGATTCAAAACGATTCATCTAGCTTCCTGTAATTTCGTGCTGGTTCTACCTCAGCCTATGTGAAATAGAAGCACTTTTGTTACAGTTCAAATAATTTATAAAAAAAAAACAAAATGAAAACAAAAAACAAAAACTAAAAAAACTATTTAAAGTTTAGTTAAGCCAAAGAACTACTTAGAATTTGTTAAAACATTCCCTAATATTGCAATCCCCCATTCCCATATAAAACTATATACTTATGAATGGAAATAATCAAAATATACCCCACACCCAAAAGTAGAGCTATGAACTCTCTGAGAGAGTTGGCAATACAAAAATATATATTGAAGCACACTACCAAAGGCATTTATAGTCTAGTACGAGTACTTAACACATATTCAACTAAATAACATATTATACTATAGATTGGACAATATACACTTAACCAAATTCATCATTTATACATTTATACGAGCATGTACTTGAATGATATAATTTTTTGCAATTTTATAAGTGATAGTACAGTAAACTATGATAATGAAATAAAGGAAATATTAAAACAATGTGGAATTAACATTTACAGAAGTCGTAAAACTCTACAATTAAATATCGTCTTAGGCCCATTTTTTAATGTCCGTATAAGCTTTATTTAACACACATCTTTGACATTTGACATTATTTTCAATGGATTTTATGTCAGTTTATCATTAGGATAGTTATTTGAAAATTATTATTATCAGAATAGCAGGAACATGCTTAAATCGCAAAAGTTTGGATCAGAAATGATAAGAAATATCCGGTTACATCATATTTTCATTGTTTGCATTAGCCGTAACTTATTGCAAAAGTATACAAAAAGAATAAGCTATTTTTTATTGTTTCTTAAGTAGTTGATTCAAAACTAACAAACAAGATTAAATTAATCAATTTGAAGATCGACAGATTTTAATAACAAGGATTCTAGATTAGATAAAGCTATAATTGTTTAATGCTACTTGAAGTAATGCCCAAATAATGATAATAAGCCTCTACTGTATAGTGGAAAACAAAACGAATGGTTAAAAACAATTATGATCTGCAGGCATTCTCAACTTAAGCCCGTCACTATTTTTATCAGCCACTCCAGGCTGACTTATCAGAATATAGTACAAATGTATATTATACATATTATACATATTATACTCAAATGAAGTGGACGATCAAAGTGTCAGTACAAACCGATGCAATCCCATTGACATTGTGCTGTGGACAGCGCTGGTGAACGGTTGTAAGTCGCACTCTTCGAACGAGCTTTAAGCTATAGATAAGCTCTAGATTGAGCTTAAAAGCACACACACACGCACACACTGACAATGGGCAATGACACACCCAGCCCTGGCGGTGGCGGCGGCTTTCGCTGCACTCGCAAACTAACATTGGCCATGAGCGGCGGTGTATTAATTTTAGTGATCGCATTGACAGTTGGCCTTTGCGTGGGGCTCAGCGGTGGCGATAGCGATGGCGTAAAAGAGGTAAGGGCTTTTTCATAAGCTGATAAATCTGAATAAAATCAAATAGTTGCACTTGATCAACTTATTATTGTACTATATTTACAGGACACAGCAGCTTTTAGCATTGACCATAAAGCAAACACGTTTTTGTTGAATGGCAAACCATTTCGTTATGTCGCTGGTTCTTTCCACTATTTTCGTGCCCTGCCCGATGCCTGGAGAAGTCGTTTACGAACCATGCGAGCTGCTGGTCTCAATGCCTTGGATACGTGAGTATCTACTAAGAATAGTACCCGAGTGTCAATCAGTGATTCTGAATTAGGACGTGACTATAATTGACACTCAACGAACTTTGACTGGGGGTATTATTAATTAGCTTCGTTACTATTATAACTGTGCCTTTTATATGATAATGATAAACATGCAAACAACAAGAAATCTTCCAGTTTATACACTCTCGAAAAACGACAAAACTATTTTCAATAAAGTTGTGACGCAATAAAAAGCTAAAGAGCTACCTACAAGATAGACTCAATAGTACGAATGATGGGAGTTAATACTTGATTTCAGATTCAGTGACGCTATTTACATATATTTTTTTATAAAGATCTATATTTTAATAATTTTTTAAAACATGTTTAAAATGACTAAGAATATTAAAATGAAAAATTGTATATCTACCCTTCTTTACAAACTTTAAGTTTAATTACTTAATGACTTGAACTATCATAACTATCTATCAGCAATTTTTTGGATTTAAGAGGATTTATTAATTAGTTTAACGATAAGGATTATTAGAGCTAAGAGCCGTATTTTTCGAGCATATTTAAATTTTAACTAACAGATACTTTTGAACTTCAAATAAATTTCTTTAAATTTTTCGCAGAAAATATCTTTCAATCATAATAACTGAGAACTTAACTAGACAATCAATTAAGATTTATATTAGAGCTACTTTTCCCTCTCATTAACACTCTTCCAATAACTCTAAATGTAAAAAGTATTACCTATAAAACCTGAAATTTCGAAAAAATATTAATATTGAGGCAAAAGTAAAACAATTTAAATTATCAATTTGTAGTCGTATCATCAGTTCATAATGCTAAGTTTAGAGTTTATATGTAAATTTAGAGTGGTTTTTTAATAGAGGTATCATTATTACAGATACGTTGAATGGTCGCTACACAATCCACATGATGGCGAATACAACTGGGAAGGCATAGCCGATGTGGTTAAGTTTCTGGAAATTGCTCAAGAAGAGGACTTTTACATTGTGCTCCGTCCTGGACCCTATATATGTGCAGAGCGTGATAACGTAAGTAAACAATACATAAAAAAATACATATTGTTTAAACAATAATTTGCTTCACAGGGAGGTTTGCCACATTGGCTCTTCACCAAATATCCGAACATTAAAGTGCGAACAAACGATGCCAACTATATTAAGGAGGTGGGCATATGGTATGCAGAATTAATGCCACGTCTAAAGAATTTGCTCATCGGCAATGGAGGAAAGATCATAATGGTTCAGGTTGAGAACGAATACGCAGCATATTATGCCTGTGATCATGACTATTTAAATTGGTTGCGAGATGAGACTGAAAAATATGTGGAGAACAAGGCGCTCTTGTTCACAGTGGACATACCCGACGAGAAGATGCACTGCGGCAAGATTGACAATGTATTTGCCACCACAGACTTTGGCATCGATCGCAGTGAGTTGAACAGTAAAGATAGAATTATCCATATTATAAATTTTACACTTTCATCTCCTTTTAGTACATGAGATTGACAACATCTGGAAGCTATTGCGCGGCGTACAGCCCACTGGTCCATTGGTTAACTCTGAGTTCTATCCTGGCTGGTTGACACACTGGCAAGAGATGAATCAGCGACGCGATGGTCAAGAGGTTGCGAGTGCCTTAAAGTAAATATATATTACAGATTAAAATAGTAAATATTATATGATGGTTAATTGACTCACCGTTTATTTCTTGTAGAACCATACTTAGCTATAATGCCAGCGTTAATCTCTATATGTTCTTTGGAGGCACTAATTTTGGTTTCACTGCTGGTGCCAACTTTGATCTGGATGGTACCATTGGTTACGCGGCGGATATAACCAGCTATGACTATGATGCAGTTATGGATGAGGCGGGTGGAGTGACCAAAAAATATGAGCTAGTTAAACAAGTCATTGGCGAGGTGCTGGAACTGCCAGAGATAGCGCTGAATCCTGCCAAGCGCTTGGCTTATGGCAAAGTGGAATTGACGCCAGCATTGGAACTGCTTTCAACAGAAGGACGTGCTGTCTTGTCCAAGGGCAAACCTGTGACTTCTGCCAAACCCAAATCATTTGAAGAAATGGATCAGTATTCCGGGCTTCTGCTGTATGAGACAACACTGCCCAGTATGGATCTAGATCCAACTCTTTTGCAGGTAGAGGAGCTAAGAGATCGTGCCCATGTGTTTGTGGATCAGCAACTGGTGGGCACACTGTCCAGGGAGGCGCGCATTTATGCGCTGCCATTGAGCAAGGGTTGGGGCAGCACCCTTCAGTTGCTAGTGGAGAACCAGGGCAGAATCAACTATGATCGCGCCAACGATACCAAAGGCATCTTTGGCAAGGTGACGATACAACTACACAATGGTGGTGCTTTACCTTTGGAGGACTGGACAACTACAGGCTATCCCCTGGAGGAGTACTCCATTAAAGCCTGGCTTCAACAGCGTCCAAACAAAGCCCTAGATCCCGCAGTTGCCAAACAGCGTTTGTTGCGCTCCGGACCTATTGCCTATACGGGAAACTTTGAGGTGAAGGAAGTGGGAGATACCTATCTCAATGTCGCTGGCTGGGGAAAGGGCGTGGCCTATGTGAATGGCTTTAATCTGGGCCGATATTGGCCTCTGGGTGGTCCACAAATTACTCTGTATGTGCCCAATGAACTGCTCAAAATGGGTCAAAACTCTTTGGTGCTATTGGAGTATCAACGGGCTAATAAAACCGTAAACGGTGCAGAGCTTCCGGCAGTGCAATTCGATGCAGTGGCTCAGCTGGACGGAGAGTCCAGTGAGGCTCCGCAAATTACTAAAAAGTAGTCATTATTAAGAGTATATTTTCCTTTCCTTTTATAATTTACAAGCGTTTCTTTATTTTATTAGAAGCAGTTTTTGATTTTGCTGTCGCAACAACAACCATGACAAGCTAATCTTAGCTGTTAATATTACAATAAACATTGCTTAACTATTTAAAATTGGTAATTTCATTTACTGACTGGCATTTAATTTATTTTTAATTATTTATCGTATTTAATTTAGCTCTTTTACAATTGACTCTTTCGGTATTCGGTAGTTTTTTTTTTTAATTTTTCAGGCATTTTTATATTTATTGCACAAATCAGATCAATGCATTTTGAATTATTACAGTACAGTTATTTTTTTCTTAAATTTTAAATACATCTATTTGATTTTCCTTTTAATTTTTTGTTCATTGGCAAATGGAGATTCAGTTTTAACTCAAATATTTTTCCGAAAAAATACTTTTCATTGTTTAGCTGTATAATTGTTTAGTTTTGTGAGTTTCTCAAGAGTAGTTCAAAAATGTTAAAGACTCCGTTTGTGTTAGGTATAAATGCTCCGAAATTTGAGTAGATTTTTTATTAAAATATCGTTCTCTTATGGGGCAGTGTTGCATAGGAAGAGAAAAAGAACAGTTATTAACTGATTTTTTTTTAGCTCAGACATATACTCGTAATTATTTCACCTTCGATTTCTGAGTTCGTTTTCTTAGTTAGTTGAATAGCAAATAGATTGATTTATTTCATTGTTTTACAACCCATTTAGATAGACCTCTTGTATTATTAAGTACATAGTTATAAACCCAACTGCATCGAAACTCTTATAGATATAATCAATGATTATTAATCATATATTATATTCCAAATTTCTTTCGACTAATTCGACAGCAGTCTTTTGTAAAGCCCATTGCGAACCCAACTCACGTAGTGTTAAGTAACTTTTTATATATGTAGTTACACAATAGTAAATGATAGTTAAACGTGCAGACCATTGGAAATAAGGTAAGCTAAATGTATTATGCAAAAATATATTAATTTGTTTGCCAATCAAGGCAAATTTGCACACCACGCATTCAATTTAAGCTCGTCGAAAAGCAATCTACATTTTGTTCAATTTTTATTTCAATATTTTTTGTGTCTTCACACAAAAGTTTCTGGTGTTTTCTTCTCTTTTGTTATTGTTATAAAAATACTGCAGTTAATATCAATTTGTTGTAGGTTTTATAGTAATAGATTTTGCTGCTTACATTAGGAATGACTTGTGATTTTTATATTTTCAAAATACCCTTGTGCTGAGCTTTTTACAATTTTTCTATCAAAAAATATTTATTGGTACTGTTAAGATTTGCAAATGATGACCTTGTATACTTCGAATTTCCATTCCGCTTAAAACTCATTCACATTTCTTTAAGTGTGACAAAAAAACAGTTTTGACGGACAATACAAAAGAAATCAAAAACAGGAATGTAAGATTTTTAATTTGATAAAGTCTAATTTCAAAAGAAACATTTATAAAGCGTTTTGAAAAATTGATTGAAAATTGAGTTGATTTTGTACAGATTACTTGATTCAATTAAAAGATTATAAGCTCTGCAAGGGTATTAGGTATTCGGTAACCCGAAGACAATTGCACTTTCTTAGTTTTAGTTTTCATTATTTGTAGTTGCGTTGAAAATTTCTTTGCATTTGAATTAATGTTCGTGTCATTTCTATACATTTATTAAAAATATATCACAGCTGCATTACGAGTAATTTTTTGTTCTATTCTCATTCGTCTTAACTTTTCTTTTTTTTTTCGTAAAAATGTATAGAAAATGTATGCAATTTGTTGTTGTGGTTTTTGGGTAAAGAGAAGCCTACGTAAAACAGCAAAAAATTTGGCAACCTAGTTAATATTTAGTCAATGTCCTTGAAGACGGAATGCGTTTGCGTTTTAGTAGACACACATTTAGTTAGGTATTTATAGTATAGTTTAGTATAGTTAACTAACCGAAGCGTAGATGCATAGTTGTAATTGCTGTTAATGATTCTATTGTTGTTGCTGTTGATGTTGTTGTTGTTGTTGTCGTCGTTACCTTACCTTAACACCTCCTTTCTCTCTTTCTTTATTTTCTTTCTAAAGTGCTGTGGGGACAGCGTGCGCCATTTGTCAGTGCCACTTGGATTTTTGAGTATAAATATCGGCACGCAAATTCTGCGCAAAACAAATACCCAGAATCTGCAAGAACATAATATGTATAAGTCATTTGATTCCATTGAAATTGATATAAAGAAAATAAACACAAACAAAAAATAAACGACATTAGAAATAAAACAAACTTAGACCTGGAAAAACATAACGCCAATTGCGGCTGTCGAAATGATAATTAAATTATGCTCTATCCACTCTTCGCCAGCTTGGACACAGCCCTTTTCATAAATGATCTTGGACAGCTCTCCGTTCTGCATTGAATGAAATAAACGTAAACAAAACAAACAGAAATATAAGCAAACTACAGAAGAAAAAGTTAAGAAAAATTATTTAAAATATATATAACAAATTGGAAAATAGATAAATAGAATCTTGCCAGCACCTGCGTGATGAGCAGTGCAACGCATGAGGCAGCAACACCTATTAAATGCGTCTCTAGCCAATCCTCGCCAGCGCGTAAACAACCGCGCTCATGTATATTTCTATCCACAGGCTGCATGCGTTTTTATATATAATTGATTAATCCTGTAAACTGTAAAATGACAATAATAGTACAACTTACATAGCCTTCCTTGCGCACATCATAGCCACATTGTTTGTTCTTGATCACCTCCTGCGGTCGCCGGCGACAGCAGGAGAAGGGAACGCCACAGGCTTCACGGCTGCCAATTGCAATGGATGAACAATTGAAATAGTTGTTGCTATCCCAGTCCTTGGGTCCATCAATGCCACAGCATTGCAGCCAATCCTCCTGTATCCAATCAATGAGATTCTGTTGATCTGGATCCTCACGATAGTGTTTAATAAAAGCCCTTAGTCCCTCGGTGGCCTGATCTTTGATCTGTAAAACGAATACGAATATACATTATTGTATTTACTTTAAAATAAGGCTGCAATCAGGCTCTCAATCGAACCTCATAGATTGTTTTAATTGATCTTATTGTTCGAGGCATCGAGCCGAATCTTCTCCAAAATTTTAGAGGATCGCAGCCTTCTTTTAGCGACTTCTACAGCGACTTACCCAGCCCTTGTCCTTGAGCACAAACGCCAATCCACAGAAGCCAATCTCACCAAGCAGCAACACACTCAAAAAAATAGCATACTGCAAAGGAAATTGGAGAATTTCAATAACTGATTTATAAACTTGGGCCCGTATACTCACTGCTCCCAACAAACACGTATTTTCGCGCAGTGCACCCACACTGCCCATGAAACCGAGCATGAATGTAATGGTACCGAGTATGATGAGAACAAAAGCTGGATCTAGTGCGATAAACGTTAGTTTGCTTATATTGCGAAACATGTCCTTTTCGGTCCAAGCCCAAATGCCAACAGCAAGTACTAAAAGTGCAGCCATCCAGATGAGTACATTGCTAGTAAAAAGCATATATTTGAGGCAGCAACTGATTTCACTTGTTTCGCGTCGATATTTACGCACTGCGGGCATTTTGCGAGAGTCGGAGGCGACAACAACTCGACTGGAATTGATTCTAATGCTACGTAATGATTATGCTTCTATTGCACACTATTACTAATGACTTTTAGTTTATAATTTTACTAAAACGAAAAGCTGTGTTTACCAGCCACAGATTTTCGACATAGCAGCAGTGCGACTGAGACAAGTAATCCTAAACCCTGAAGATTAGTGCGAGAAGTCCAACACTCAAAGCCATTTCGAGTCGTCTGTTATTGAACAGTAAGCTTCAAAGTTGCCAGAATTCAACAACTAGCGTTGCCACTCTGAATCGGTAGCAGCAAAAAATATTCGGGGTGGGCGCAATGTCTTGGGAATTTTTGTTAGGGACTTTTTGTGTGTTCGAAGTTCTCCACTTTTGTACTACCTTTGCCTTAACACTTAATATAATGTATTAGCATTAAACATATTAATACTTCCGCTTATCAATTTTCAATATTAGATTTTAAGATTGTAACTTACTTGTTAACAGTACAGCTCCTCACCCTGAACTCCTCATTTTTAAATTATTCGCTATTTTGGAAACGAAGGCTGCCATACGTTTCAAAAAATGTTTTCTTATGTTAGTTTGCGACGCCACCTATGCTTTACTTTTAAAAGTAGATTCTTATTGACACTTCGCGGCTTGACTCATTTTTAAATTTACCGTTTGTTTTTCATTTTGACCGGCATCTGTACTTTATTTGTGATATACTCTGTTTATACGGAGCCCAATTTGCAAGTTCAATTCATGAAAAACTGTCAAAAGTGTGTCTATAAACACAAATTCGACAGACACACGAAAGTTGACTATGAATTCAGTTTCAATTCGTGAAATGAGCTTGATTTAATTGAAATTTCCGACATTTTGTGAATTTAAGTTTGCTGTATATAAAGGCAATATTTTATTTTGTGAATTGAAGAATGCATGCCGTATAAGTGTAGTAATTGTTAGATAGAAGAGTTTGTTTCAGGTAAAAAAAAGCTATTTTAAAATGTCGAAAAAGTACTATTCAATGCCATTCAATAACAGCAGCAGCTCCAGCTTTGAAGTCCGATTTTTCCAGTGCACTTTTGCTGAATATAAACTTCAATCTCATTCAATCATCATTCTGTGACAACTTTTCACTTTCGTTTTTGACAGATTAACCTGACTGGGTGGATTTTGAGAAACAAAAAAAGTTTTTCATACTAAATGTTTATTTCCAACCGATTGTTCCAATGGCAGCTATATGATATAGTTATCCGATCCGGCCGGTTTCGACATATGTACTGCGTGCAGCAAAAAGACGGACCTGTACTAAGTTTCATCAAGATAGCTTCAAAACTGAGAGACTAGTTTGCATAGAAACAGACGGACAGACGGACAGACAGACGGACATGGCTATATCGACTCAGCTCGTCGCCCTGATCAAGAATATATATACTTTATGGGGTCTGTGAGGCTTCCTTCAATGCGTTACACATTTCGTGACAAAAATATAGTACCCTCTGCAAGGGTATAAAAATACTTAGTTTAGTAATGCATTCTATACTAAATTTTATGTTGATTTAAAAATTGTATATATTAACAATCGATTGTGTACTTATATACATATTTATAACAATTGTATAAAGGTTATGTATGTATGTTTGTTTGCTTAGTAAAAAATTACAGTGCCTCAATAGTTGAAAGTTAAATTTTTAAGAGACTTTTAAAAACGATTAAATGTATTTTATTTGAGTTTTTTTCTTTCGGTTCTTAATGAAAAAATATAAATAGTTTATATAGCTTTTTATATACTGCAGCTATGTTTTTTCTTTATGAAGAATAAGTCAACTTGTTGAATTTAAGATATTTAAATTTCATTACGTTGGGCTAGTATTCATTTAAAAGAACTTGACCCCCAGAAAGCTTACCAACACCCAACATTTATCAACACGATTCCCTATATTTATTCGAATTTAATTTGGTTACATAAAATTTAATTCTGATCATATTTATCAATTGTTTTATTTTTTATTTAATTGGCGCGCTCAGCATGTCAACGATGTTATCGTACAGAAAAATATTATTTAAATGTGGAACAAGGCTGCCACGCTTCGAAACGGTAGTCGCGACATCTTTTTTTGCTATCGCCTACAGCAGTCATGTTGTTTACTCTTAGAACTAAACTCTTATTGAAGTCTGGCAATCTTGTCAACGTTAAAAACGCAAGGGCTGGGTAAACACTGCTCATTTAGGTGAGCATATTCACCGCCAGCTAGTTCTGACTTTTTCGGGGTATTTTGGTGCTTTAAATGTCCAAAGATATTAGATTCATGGGAAACCTATGTCATAAATGTCCTATAATAATGGGATTACGGTAAATTTGTGCTTTAATTTCTCTGTATTTTATCTATCAGTGGTGATCAACAATTTAATTAAAATTTTGCTGGATAAATTGCAAAATTAGGAACATGTTCACTCACTTAGTTTAGTGAGCAACTCTATTCAGTTCACTCACTTATGAACAAACGTAAGTCTAGTGTGCAGTTGAAAAGGCAGTAGAAAAGATCAAGTACCAAGAAAATAAATATAACAATTGAATACAAATAATTACATTTTATAAAGTGCTCTGTGCGTAGATCTATGAATTTCTTGGGCAAGTGCACGCATTTAAACAGCGTGCTTGGCCCCAATTATCTATGACGACAGTGAGTTTAGTTTTCTTATAATTCTACCCTCCGTGTATGCGTGCATGTGTGTGTGTTTGGCTGATGGCTGAAGCTGAAAAATGAAAATGTTTAATTAGCAGGCGAAATATGGACAGAATGTATACACATAATACGACAAATCAGCGAAACTCGAAAGGAAAAGTATAACTAAAGTTATTAAATGCGCCTAGAAAAGACAATTGGAATCAACCCCCCGCGTTTCGAAGAAAAAATATATTTGTATGTGTGCAGGTCAAAAAAAAAATGTAATAAAAAGTGAAAATTTTGTTAAAACATAGATGTATATACATATGCCGCACTTTTAAAACAATCGAAATCTGTGTGTTATTTGTGATTAGCTCACACTTATTACATACGCTAGTTATGGGCTAAGTGAGCTGTAAAGTGCGTTCTCTACTTTTTTTGGTCGCCATCATAGCAGAGAGACGTCGGACGTCGACTTCGCTGCCCTCCTCCTTGTGTATCCGTGTGTGTGTGTGCGTGTCTAGCGCAGTTAATCAATCGATTAACTGGGATCCTTTCAAATATTTTGATCGATCCCACGTTTGAAATATATAAATTTCAATTGCTGATCACAAATTATGCAAAATGTATAGCTTGTAAAAAAGTACAGTGTTGCATTTACAAAAACATGTGTATATATACATATATATATATATAAATATGAGTGTTGCCAACATAAGCCGTTTTTAGTGGGTTAAAGGTCGAAAAATAGCTACGTTTTCATCAAAAATATCTGGAAGAAAATCCGATTTTTCCCATACATTTTCCTTAATATCCAATATTTTTTCAATTCAACATTCCGTTCTAATAAAATTCATTGGAGCTTATAGAGCTCTTACTAAAATGGTCTATAGAAAATCCGGAAATTTAATTCAATACAACACTGAGAGGAGTAAATACTTATCTCAAATTTACGTTTATTTTCCAAAAAGTAAAAAAAAACTTAAACTTTTTAAAAACTCCAGGAATCCCTTCAATTGGACTTTAAAAAAAGCCAGATTAGATGGGAAAAAAGCTGTTTTGGCAACACTGATAAATATATATATGTACGACAGTTGTATATACAAACATACATGAAACATTTTAGTGTGCAATATGGTGGACAGTGCGTAAAAATCACTGTTAACTGCTTACTATTTATTTCTCGTGGTTGTTGTTATTGTGTTACTGGGCTTGGTTGACAACAAAAAAAAACTATCTTCTAAGCAGCGTTTTCAAATGCAACTACAAGTAAATGAAATCAATTGCATTTGACATAGTAAAAAGAATTTTAGTGCTAATTTCGCTAAGCATGTACATATTTATGTACATAAGCATGTATAGAGAAATGCTGTTGTGTGTGTGTTTTCTATACGTATACCTGTGTGAGCTAGTGTGTGTGTGAGTGAGCTTACGTGTGTGTTCAACTGAAAATGGAAATTATATAAAACCCCTTTTGTATGCGTGAGGCGCTTTAGATTAAAGCAGCATGCGGCTATTAGGCTTTAATTATTTTGCACATACATATATACGATCAATATGGCAACACAAAAGTTGTTAAAAAAAAATCTTTGCCAACATTGCCAAGACTTTGTGAAATTCTGACAGTTGGAAAAGCGTGCAGCAGCGTTCATACTTTTGCCAATCAATAATTTGCAAACGCCAATTAAATGAAGAAAATTGTGACTAAAAAAGAAAACAACTATTCTGTTTCTCAAATGAGTCTGTATGCACATACATATATGTACGTAAAAGCATCAAAACCATACACATTGCTCTCACGCAGAGCAGACACTTCTCTTTCTGATCAAGGAAATGACAAAACTACACACTCACTCACACTTCACTCTCTTACTCCCTGTTTTGGCATTAATGTGTTTGTTGTTGTTGTTAATTTTTGGGGTGGTGGCGCCCTTTTCCTGTAATCGTGTGTGTATGTATGTGAACTGTAACAACAACCACCAAAGGCAAAGCTTTTTGCCCAGCGACTATAGCGGCGGCTTCCTTTTGTCTATTTTGACGGTGAAAAAAATCAACCTTAACCGGAACTTTAACAGCCATTTTTCAATATGGCTTCTTTTACTTTTTCAATTTCATCAAAACAGAAAACATAAAGATTTGGCATGTGATAGTTTAAGTTTAGCTGGAAATACGCAATTATTTATGAATCCAGTTGCAGTAACAATTTTCCTAAAAACAAATGCATTAAAATAGCTGGTACCCAACCGATTATACACATATAGAGACTTACATATAAAAATGTATTTATGTACATATGTATTAAGATGCAAACATACATATGTATGTGCATATGCACATATTGAATTGGTAAGTTTTGTTGCCATTGGTCGTTATGTTATACATACACAATAAGTAATGTATGTATGTATATGCATATGATTTTCAATGTACAGATAGATGTGGGTGTGTGTGTATGTTTGGCGCTCCACTTTTCTATGCAACAATTTCTTTATTTTTTTTTCCTTCGGCTCTGTTGCACGGGTGTAACGCTTGCCACATACACACGACGTGTTGTGGATAAAAAAGAAAACAGAAATTAAAATGAACGTCGTTATTGGTATTGTCAAAAGGATGGCAATAATGGCCTGTGTGAGTGAGTGTGTGAACGAGTGCAAAAACAAAACTTTAAAAATAAATAACAATAGTTATGTGTTTTACCAACACTGCACTTTCCGATGCAACAAACTCAAATCCCACTCGTGCTCTCTCTCTCTCTCTCACACATGTCATGCTCTCTCACACTCTCACGTTACGCCGCCGCACGCTTATAAACTCACCCCCACCCCGACGGCCCCTTGTACCGTTAGGCGTTCTTTGATCACGTAGACGTGTTTGTTTGTCAACCGTATATATGTGTATGTGAGTGTGCCATTTATTTGCGCTTTGCTTGCCACCCGGGCAAACAGTTGGCAACACTGCACAGGTGCTTTGATTTTTCCGTTCGAAAATACTACACGTCCAAATAATTAAAAGAAAGTTTTCCATTGGCTTAGTCATTTATTCCCTACACCTTAAAAAAAAAACATTTTAAAATATGTAAATATATACTTTGTATCCCAAAGGTACTCAACTTATGCATATATAACACATACATTGTAATAGGTTTTATTTTCTATTTGATACTCGAAGAGGATCGAATTGTTAGTTCCTTCGTAATGAAATTTAATGTATAGACTGCATATATTACTATGTAACATTGAATTCAATTCAGTAATATCACATTTCAATTGACCTGATTTGTAACTTTCAAATGTAAATTTACATTACTTAAATAACTGCATTTAAAGTATTGAATGGATAGCTCAACTCAACTTTTCTACATTTAACAAATTACATATTTGCAATGTTTACGTAAGTTCTCAAATAACTCCGAATGATAATTTGACGTAAAATGTATAGAAACTAATGTTATTTTTAAAGATATTAATCATATAAAATGTAACTGACCTTGAAGTAAATAAGCAGTTATCTTTTTTGCCAACTATAAGAAATATGTACCTTAAATTTTTGCCTGAAATCCATTGTGTGCTCTAAGTCCTGCACACAGCACTGCATGATTCCGTCTTCTCAAAAGAACTGATGACCCACTACAGGTGGACAGTATTACTTATAACACCTGCTCTTCTTCTTTTGCAATCGCATACATACTTATTTTTCACGTACAATCGTTCATTTTTATATATTTTTCTAAGTAAACCGGTATAAGTAAAAAAGTATAAAACCAGAACCGAAATACATTTTTTTTATCAAATATATGTACTTCTAAATATTTCTTCTAAATCGTTTACCTTATAAATCAAACAAAAATATTAGTGATGTGCCAATACTTTTTTAATTGACTGTATGTACTACACATAAACTATATTAATCAGCTCACGCACTTTTATTTGACAAAGTAATTATGTCGTACTGAGATGTACAATACATATAAACGAAGAACATTATTGCAATTTTTTTTTTTTTACCAATATCAAAAGGTTGACTGATAATGTAATCAAGCGTGAAACTGAATAGTGTTAACAACACCGCATTTGCAGCCAGTGTAAATGCATGTGCGTATATGTACATACATATGTATGTATGTATTTTCTAACATTTGTTTCTGTCCACGACACACCACAACCCCTACTTTTAAAGAGTGAGAGAGATGCTCTCCCACACTAATACTATAAATGCCGTTTACTGTTTGTTTACCTGTCCGTCAGTGCAAGAGAGGGGTTGTGTATGCATGTATTTGTGTCAGTGCGTAACTTGTACTCACTCTCTTCAACTCTCGTGTTATTTTATGGTTCTCTCATTTACAATTACAACTTTTTACTTGCTTTCGTTCATTCGTTTATGCTACAGATTGTTGTTGCAATGCAGTGCAGTGTTGCCATATTTCAATTACTCTTGTAATGATTAGAGCTGGTCACACTACTTGTCAAACTGTCCAAAACTGAAAACTGACCATTTTATTCATTGTGTGTTTTTTGTTTTTGTGATTTTTCAACCCCCACAATCGGAAATAAAACGAAACGTAAATGTGTAAATGAAGTACGCTTAATAATTAAATTGATTTGAAATTGAACTATGTATAGACAAGTTTAATAAAAAATTTGTACTTTAAGCTCTTTACATTTAATTGTTAACTAAAGAGCATTTCTAATTTATTGCAGAGCTGAACAAGGTCAGCAGCCGTTGCAGCAATTCATTTAAATAAACAGATTCACATGTCCGGCAAAGCCGAGGCGGACAGTCAAGCCGCCAGCGGCGGCGGGACAGGAGGTAACAGTAACTCGAACAGTAATGGTACCGCAACACCAGCGCGACGCCTGCGCACACGTAACTCAACCGGCAGCGGCAGCGAGTCGGCCAAGAAGAGCACGAATAGTAACAGCCACAATAATAATAACAACAACAACAATAACAATAATAATAACGAGGCTGCAGCGGCAAATAATGAAGGATCAACAACAACAACGTCATCAACGCCAATATCTGCAGCATCTGCAAATGCACCGCCCAGCTCCGTGGAGCGTCCCATGCCCAGCGTGCCGATGAATCATGCCAGCAGCAGTGTCTCGGCCAGCAGGAAATATCACAATAGTTGTCCACATCCCACACCCACTGTTGTGCACAAGAAGACGCTACACACAAAGCCGCACAGTAGCAATAAATTTGATCAGGGCAAGAATGAGGAATTCCATTTTGATACTCCGCCCGAGTGTCCAGTGTTTAGGCCGACAGCGGAGGAGTTTAAGAATCCATTGGCATACATTAGCAAGATACGCTCCATAGCGGAGAAATGTGGCATTGCAAAGATATTGCCTCCGGAGAAATGGTCACCACCATTTGCCGTTGATGTGGATAAGTTGCGGTTTGTGCCGCGCGTCCAACGCCTTAATGAACTGGAGGCAAAGACACGTGTTAAATTAAACTTTTTGGATCAAATTGCCAAGTTTTGGGAGCTGCAGGGTTCCTCCCTCAAAATACCAATGGTGGAGCGCAAGGCTCTAGATCTGTACACTCTGCATCGAATTGTGCAGGAGGAAGGAGGCATGGAGCAAACAACCAAGGAACGCAAATGGGCCAAGGTGGCAAATCGCATGCAGTATCCATCCAGCAAAAGTGTTGGGGCTACACTCAAAGCCCACTACGAGCGCATACTGCATCCCTTTGAGGTCTACACCTCCGGTAAGGTACTAGGATCTGCAGGTGCAGCTACCGGAACGAGTGTTACACCCGTAAAGCTCGAGGATTGTGGCACCGATTACAAGGCGCATGAGATACCCACACGTCAGCAGATTGCACCTCCAAATGAAAACAACACACGTCGCTCCAAACGCTTTGGCAACTCAACCGCCAGCTGCGGTCTGGTCGGTGCCAAGCCAGGAGCAGCTGGAGTCACCATCAAAACAGAAACCAAGGAGGATTTTAAACGCGATCTATTAAGCAGCTTCAATGCAGTCAATTCTGCAGGTGCTGGTGCTGGTCAAGCAGCTGGAGGAGGCGCTACACCTGCTCCCAATACACGCGCCACCCAAAAGAAGGCCTCAACTGAGCCACAGCAACCACTTATCGATCCACTCATGAAGTACATATGTCACATTTGCAATCGCGGTGATGTCGAGGAGTCCATGTTACTTTGCGATGGATGCGATGATAGCTATCACACTTTCTGCTTATTGCCACCATTGAGCAGTATACCAAAAGGTGAGTTCAAAAAAATCCTGTGGATTCACTTGAGTACAGCATTGTTTCATATATAGATTTTCGAATAAGCTTTATTTAGTAAATATTATTTACCGATTCCCAAGAACAAAAAAAGTTTATTTTTCTTGTAGTTAACGACCTTAGTGTTTTTTAAAAATAAAGATTATTAGCGAACTTAAGATCTAGTTAGATCTACTAAAAATAGGAGCACAACACACTTTATTTTCTATATCTATTTGAAGGACTTTTTTACGCGACAAATTCAAATTAAGGATGATTTAAGCTAATGTAATGGGTCTAAGTCCTTACTAACATATCTTCTATTTGAATCTTTCGATTAGGTGAATGGCTGTGCCCACGTTGCGTTGTGGAGGAGGTGAGCAAACCTCAAGAAGCCTTTGGCTTTGAGCAGGCCGAGCGTGAGTACACATTGCAGCAGTTTGGCCAAATGGCAGATCAATTCAAGCAGGAATATTTCCGAAAACCGGTGCACTTGGTGCCCACGGAGATGGTAGAGCGTGAGTTTTGGCGCATTGTATCCTCCATTGATGAAGATGTGACTGTGGAGTATGGCGCAGATTTGCATACAATGGATCATGGTTCTGGTTTTCCCACAAAGAGTTCACTTTATCTATTGCCCGGCGATCAAGAGTATGCGGAATCTAGTTGGAATTTAAATAATCTGCCACTGTTAGAAGATTCGATATTGGGACACATAAATGCAGATATTAGCGGCATGAATGCACCGTGGATGTATGTTGGCATGTGCTTTGCTGCCTTTTGCTGGCACAACGAGGATCATTGGAGCTATTCGATTAACTATTTGCATTGGGGCGAACCAAAGACCTGGTATGGTGTCCCCGGCTCCTGTGCCGAACAGTTTGAGGAGACAATGAAGCGAGCAGCACCAGAGCTGTTCTCATCGCAACCCGATTTACTCCATCAACTGGTCACGATTATGAATCCCAATATATTAATGAACAATGGTGTGCCCGTTTATCGCACTGATCAGCATGCCGGAGAGTTTGTCATCACATTTCCGCGAGCCTATCACGCCGGCTTCAATCAGGGCTACAATTTTGCCGAGGCAGTCAACTTTGCTCCCGCCGATTGGTTGAAAATGGGACGTGAATGCGTCAATCATTACTCAATGTTGCGTCGTTTCTGTGTTTTTTCGCACGATGAACTGGTCTGTAAGATGGCCTTGGAGCCGGCCAAGCTGACATTTGGTATTGCCACAGCATGTTATATTGACATGGCCGAAATGGTTGACACCGAGAAGAAGCTGCGCAAATCTCTATTGGAATGGGGTGTCACACGGGCGGAACGTCGCGCCTTCGAGCTGGTCAATGATGATGAACGCCACTGTCAGGAGTGCAACACCACGTGCTTCCTATCAGCCGTTGCCTGTGAGTGCAATGACAAATTGATTGTCTGTCTGCGGCATTACACTGTCCTGTGTGGTTGTGCGCCAGAGAAGCATACGCTCATCTATCGCTACACGCTGGACGAGATGCCCTTAATGCTGCAAAAGTTAAAGGTCAAGGCACATAGCTTTGAGCGTTGGTTATCCCGTTGCCGTGACATTGTTGATGCACATACTCCCACTTCGGTGACGCTATCTGAGCTACAGGAACTTTGCAAGGAGGCCGAGACCAAAAAGTTTCCCTCTTCGTTGCTCATCGATCGACTAAATGCGGCTGCCGTTGAGGCCGAAAAATGTGTTACGGTCATTCAACAGCTTGGTATCAATAAGGTAAGATAATGGTCTTAAACATAAACTCGAATAGACAACAAATAATGGCATTTTAATTTTAAAAGTTTTGGGGCTGTTTTACAAAAATTACTATGTTCAATTACAGCTGTTAGGTCCTATATTCGATATTATAATTATTATACAAATTAAATTCTTAAAAATTATTGCAATCTTTCTATTCAATTGATTTGTCGGCTTAAAAATCGAGCAAAATATGAGAACAATTGAAATGAAAAAAAAATATTATATTATTATAGACACAACCTCTTTATCTAAAACTTTGCTCTATGACCTTAATTGATTTTTCTTCATTTATTGCATCCTCTTTCTTGATAGAACTCCTGTCAAAGCACATTTTGCTAATGTTTCAATTTACAACTTTAGGTACGAACCCGTTCCGATCACAATCAGGAGGCAGCACAATACAAGCTCACCATGGAGGAGTTGGAGCTCTTTGTCCAGGAGATTGACAATCTGTGCTGCATCATCGATGAAGGAGCCTCGGTGCGTGAGCTGCTTGTACTTGGCAGACAGTTTGTGGAGCGTGCCCAATCACAGCTGCATCTATCATTGGAGGCACTCGAGGAGAATGATCTGGAGACGCTGATCAATGAGGGTAGCTCGTTACGTATTGAATTGCAGCAGTTGGATCAGCTGCAGAAGCGTCTCAAGCAGTGCAAGTGGTACAAACGTTCGCAGGGATTGCGCGAGACAAGCTCGAAGCTGACATATAATGATGTCAAGACGTTGTTGCACACAGCTGCTGCAGATCTGGATCCCACTGATCCGTATGTGGATCGTGAGATGCGTAAACTGCAACAAATTGGAGCAGCAATCGAGGCATGGGAATCACAGGCAGCCAAATATTTCCGACGTCTTAATCAACAGCATGAACTTGGCGAGATTGAACAGTTTCTAAAATCCGCCGGCGACATAAATGGTCAAGTGCCGTCTCATGGTTTGCTAAAGGATGCATTGCGTAAGGCACGTGAATGGCTTCGATCTGTGGAGCAACTGCAGCAAAACAATCACGTGACCTACTGCCACACGTTGGAAGCGATGATCGAGCGTGGTTTAGGCATACCCATACAGCTGGAAGAGCTAAGCCGGATGCAGGGACATTTGAATAGTGCACATCAATGGAAGGAGAATACGGCGCGTGCGTTTTTAAAGAAGGGCACATTCTATACGCTGCTGGAGGTGCTGATGCCACGTGCGGATGCCATTAATATTGACTCGGATCTCAAGCCGCGTTTCCAAGATGATTTCCTCAAGGACAAGAATCCCGCCGAAATTGTGGCCAGCTTCAAGCATGCCGAGGAGCAGGAACTACGCGATATGCGCGACTTGAGGCGCCAAAACATGTCCAAGAATATATTGCGCGATGTCTTCTGCCTCTGCAAGTCCGAATTTCGTGGCCTGATGCACAATTGTCAACTGTGTCGCGATTGGTTTCACGACGATTGTGTTCCACCGCCAGCGTACCACTTGGTAACACCACAACAGAATGGAAATAGTGGTGTACTTAATGGTGTTGGTGCCGCAACGCCAGCCCAACCCAAATGGCTATGTCCGAGCTGTGTGCGCTCGAAGCGTCCACGTTTGGAGACCATCTTGCCGCTGCTTGTGCAACTGCAACAGCTGCCCATGCGTCTGCCCGAGGATGAAGCGTTGCGTTGCCTTGCCGAACGTGCCATGAACTGGCAGGATCGGGCACGCAAAGCTCTGAGCAGTCCCGATGTAAGCGCCGCTCTGGAAGCTATCCTGAGCCAACAGCAAAAGCGTCGCTCCGAGAGCAGCAACTGTGCCGCCGTCCTGGGCAGCATCAGTAGTCCACGCAAACCGCGACGTATGCACAATCTGTCCAAGCAGGATAACAACACAGCACGCTCTGAATCCGATGCAGAGGATGGGGATGATGTTGATGACGACGATGATGATGATGAATGCCGGCTGCGTATTGTTGAAGATGGCTATAGCAATGATGAGGATGAGCATTTGACGCGACTTGTGACGAGTAATGCACAAACCAACAACAGCAGCACCACTGATCTCTTGAAACTGCTCTCCGACAGCGAAATTGAGAATCTGCTGGAGTTAATGATGGAGGGCGATTTGCTGGAGGTGTCGCTGGATGAGACGCAAGAGTTGTGGCGCATATTGGAAACGATGCCACCGACCATGCTGCAAGCCGAGGCGAAGGAGCGTGTGGTGCAACATTTGCAACAGCAACGTCAACAGCAACCCTCGACAACAGCAGCACCTACGGTTGCCTCCTCCTCCAGCATACACAGCGGTGCCGAAGATTCCAATGATAGCCTGCTGGTGCAGAATAGTCCAAGTCCCGGCACTGGAGGTGGCATGGGGGCACGTAACAAAAAACGACGATCCAATGATGCCAGTAGCGCCAATGCAGCTGTGCCGCGCAAGAAACAGAATACGCCCAAGCAGACGCCGGGCAAGAAGACAACCGGCCTAAGGAAAAGTGACAGCAAGGCGAGCACATCACCTGGAGTTGATGCGGATGCGGAGAATAAGCAGGCAAATGGAGGCAATACTACAGCAACAACTCCAACTGCAGCTGGGACGGCAGCAACAACTCCCACCGTCACTCCCTCGCCAGCAGCTGGACACAAGAAACGTAAGCGCACCACAACTACCAACAACAATAACAACAACAACAACAGCAGCAACAACAGCAATGCAGGCAACGTTGGTGGCACCCCAACAACAACGGGTAACAACAATACACCAACAGGTGTTGGCGGTGGCGGTGGCCAAAAGAAACATGCGCAACGCACACAACAAACGGCCCAGGAGGATGATGAGGAGGAGTGCCGGGCAGAGAATTGTCATAAACCAACTGGACGAGAGGTGGATTGGGTTCAATGCGATGGAGGCTGCAATGAATGGTTTCACATGTATTGTGTGGGTCTGAATCGCAGCCAGATTAAAGCCGACGATGATTATATTTGCATACGCTGCTCCAAAACAGTCAGTGTGGGCGTGGCCGGTGGCAGCAACAGTCTAACGGTGACAACAACGACAACCAGCAGTCTCACATTGAGCACAACGACGACGCCTGGAAAGCAGCGAGCAGCGCAGTCGGCGCGATAGAGAGTGGAAGAGAGCGGAGAGGAGATCGCAAGCATAATAATAAACATCAATTTGACAACGGTTAGCAGCACCATCGATTAAAGCTTGTGATTAATCGATAAACTGCAATCGCAGTGTTAATACACATAATTATCAGACACCCACACAACAGAACAGACACACACACACAAGAGGAAAGCCGACATAGAAACACACGCATTGTTGTTGTGCTAACGGTATTTACTAATTTTTAGTAAAAAGAAGTCACTTAAACGTTTTTCGTAGTACATATTTACTAATTATTGCTATTATTACACAATGCAAACGTATTTCAAACTGCAAATATGAATAGAAAACCAATCAACACACACACTCACACACCAACTTGAGAAGTAACAATTAAGTGAAAATTCAACTGTAAAATGCAAAATGTAAACAAATTTTGTAGTCGCGGTAAACATTTTACGTTTGTCAAATGTTCTTTTATATTACATATACAGATATAAATATATATACATGTACACATTATATAGACATGTGTATTTTTAAATATATATAATTACCATTACCTGCTATTATTAATTTTTGTTAATTTAATTTACATTTTGTGTTCTCTTTAAGTTTTGTGCAACGCGCGCGCTTTTTACGTTTTCTTTTTATTTTAATTTCATTCAAAGAGCAACTATAAAAACAAACTTACAAAAGAAATTTGCATATTATTTTTACTTCTGTATATTTTTTTCTGTTTACATAAAGTTTACATAAAGCAAAGTAAAATTTAATTGTTATGTTATAATTACATATATATATATATCCTAATTATATATATATATTTATATACATATGTGTATATCTTCCATAAACCGTATATGCGATAATTTTGGACGCGTGGCGCGCTGTAATCATTTTTCTCTTTGTATGTTTTCTTTGTTTATCCTACAAATCGATCGATTTAAATCTAATAACAAAATTGTAGAATACAAAACCAAGTTTCAACAAAAACAAAAACTTGTTGATAAAACAAATGATCATAATACATATTAATATAAATAAATTGCAGCCCTAATGTTAAGCTTATATTTAAATACAAATGGAAATAAAAAATAAAAAAAAACAACATTAAAATGTATAATTTTAAATTAAAGTTTAGTAAGCTGATTAGAAAACAAGTGTAACAAGCAACTTGAAACAAAAAATAATAAAAACTCCAAAAAAAATTGC
This sequence comes from Drosophila neotestacea, assembly GCA_035044365.1. NCBI lineage: Eukaryota > Metazoa > Arthropoda > Insecta > Diptera > Drosophilidae > Drosophila > Drosophila neotestacea. Next base: position 283,892 of record JAWNMD010000126.1, on the reverse strand, counting down.
AAAACAAAATACAAACACTTCTCAACGTACAACAACAAAAACAACAAGAAAATGCTTAGAATTATGCGATAGTAAAACACTTTGTAAAATCATTTTTTAAGCGTGTAAAAAACGAGCGGGTCATCAACATGCAACACAGCCCAAACAAACATAAAGAAAAGAAACAAACTAAATAAATAAAATAAAAATAAAAATAAAAATACCTTTATCATATTAAGGAGTAACCATTTTATTTAATTAAGCTACAGCTGTACGATTTCTTTCAACGAACCCACTCCAAAACAAATCAACACCTTACCCCCACCCCACTTCCCCACAAGACCCCACAATATGTAATTCTATTATATAAATAAATTATATATAAATAGTATTTAAAAAAGAAAAAAACATGGAGAGTACAATGTATTTTATTTAAACTTGTATTTTAGTAATTGATCATCTTATTAAATGTCATTTATATATTTATTTTTAGATTGTGTCATCAAATGTTCGATTAGATTTTTTATACAACCAATTTCACCTATATATAGTCATGAACTTATCGGAATTTGTGTTGACTTGAGGCATCAACACGACCTACGTTTCCGACGGCACGTGCAACATGCCAATGACTGATTCCTGATTAGTCATTCCACCTTTGGTTAGACGCTGTTGACTGTTTACTGTAAAACAGGTGTACATGGCTAACACTAGGCCAGACTAATGGGTAACACCTGGCCACCCACTGATAATGCTATCTTCCGGATATGACTCTCTGTTAAACTCTAGAGTTTTTTTTGTGTTTATTTGTTTTTAATGGAATTCCAACAACATAGTTAAAGTAAAAATAAACATGTTAGACGTTGAAATAAGAAAAATAAAGAAAGAAAATTAAACTGTATCCCAAGTTGTAGAAGTCCGCTCAGGTTTCATTATACGCCTTTAGAAAGTTGATACCTTGTTACCTTCCAGTTTGGTAATTGATCAACTTGGTCAACGGAAATTTTACCTTTTTTCCTATTTTCTTCTATATAAATAAGTGTTATAAATGCGAATGACGATCAATTTAGATTCCGTTCCGGTAATTTCTATTTAAGGTTTCCAGAGTTTTTGATGAGATTAGCAATTCATGTTTGTTCTGTCAATAAATAAACCGTTTAATGGAATTAACCACCAAGGATTGGCCAGTTTTAGCCAATTCAACACAAAAGTGATTTCTTTGTACTACCCTTAACAAAAGAAAATAATTAGAGCTGAACTCTTAGTTGCTAGTGTTTTTAATATATATTTTATTACTCTACTTTTCCTTCTAGTTTCTCCAGTTTCCTTCCGAAATTGTGATCGTTAGAAAAATTCTGTAGCAAGTTTTAGCAATATTGTTTTAAAATTAAACGAAAGAGTTGGCATAGGAACAGGTTTTAGGGCCAGACAGACATTACAATATCGGCTCAGCTCGTCTGCCTTTCCAGCTAACCAGCGGAGTCCGCAAGGTGCTCCGTTAGGACTCCCTATACGGTGGGCTAAGGCTCCTAGGAATGCTCCGAAAAGTGTCCCAAAGCAGCATATAAGAGGGAGAAAAGTGCCTTTTCAATACATATGAAAAAAGTGTTCCTCTAGGACTCCTAAAATGAGTGATTTCGGAGTCCCAGCATGCTCTCTTAGATAATCCGCAAAGACTCCGTGTGAACTCCTCAATTATCTAATGAATTTTGTGGAAAAGGACTCCGTAAATCATCCGAAGATAACCTAGACGGAGGGTTTTGGGATTGGTTTTGTGCTCCGATAATACTCCCAATAGGAGTCCCTACGGTTTCTCAAAATGCTTGAAACTTAATTGATAATTAATAAGCTTTAATTATATGTTTTATTTTTTATTAATTATATTTATGTTTATTAATTATATTTATTATTATAAACACTACAATTACATAATTGATAATTATCAAGAGTATATATGTATGTATACATTATTAGGTTTAACAACGCAGTGTAGATGAAAAGGAACTGGAACAGCTGTACAAAAAAGGTTTCGACACTAGACAGTTAATCATCTATCGGTGTACAGTATCTGTTTAGTCGAGCAATCTAGATACATACGCAACAAAGTCGTCAAAAGTTTCAGACATTTTGAATGTTTGGCCTAATGTTTATAAATGCATTATAATTTGATGGTAGTCAATCAGGCTTAAAAACAACGTCCGGTAGGTCAATACCGTAATTGAGAACGTGTAGTTTGTGGCGTAACTTTATGGGGGATTGTTATGGCATTTATGGCATATTGAAGGGTCTTATCATGCACATCATTATCAGCAATGGCAACGGCAATTAGAGCTTCATGTTCCTAGAGCGGTTCACATGACACGAAAACCAAACAATCAAAAACGAGAAATTGAGTTGGCTATTAACAATTTTTAAGAAAATTTGTTATTGTTTTTTGCATTTATTACATACACATACGAGTATAGTACACAATCATTATTATTATTATTATATTAGAGCTAGCGCCGCGTGCAGATGATTTGTTGTTGTTGTTGCTGATATATATATTTTTTTTGGTATCTGTTTATCAGTTATCAGTTACAAGAGACTATCAAAAATAATGTATAGTTCACAGTATATAGTTTAGTTGTTGCAGCTGCATTGGGCGACAATTTATAAATACATATAATATTTAGAAAATTACTAGGAGACAATTTACATACTAGATTTAACATGCCATCAATTAAGTGTTGAGGTAACAAAAATAGTTAATAATAGCGCTTAGCAGTTGCCTTGCCAAAATATGCTACACCTATATGCATATATATATATATATTTTTAATAATCATCCAGTGCAATGCCTGCCAAATTGTCTTTTTAAAAGTAGGACAGGATTAGCAGGCGTCTCGTTTGTTGTTGATGTTGTGCTTGATTCTAGGACTAAACGCTGAGATTACATAATGCCAGGAAACCGCTAGTAAAATCATTGATCCGGCTCTTTAGGAGGCCAATCCGCGCTGTCGGCGCTTAACACGCGCATATGGACCCACAGCTGGGTCCATTACAAAGTCATAGAGCACACGTGTCCAGCTGGTGTGCTGCGGCATCGTGTCGTAGAACTCCTTGGCAATACGCTTCACCTCCGGCAATCGGGAGCCAGGCACAGCCGGAAAATCATGGTGCTCATTGTGATAGCCCACATTAAAGGTAATCCAATTGAGCGGTCCGTAATACGAGTACGTTTCAAAGCCCTTTGCAAACATATAATGTTCCGATATGAAATGACCAGCCACCGGATGCAGTCCCATGGCCAGAATAGAGCCAATTAACAGATAGGCCAACGCTTTCCAGCCAAAGAAATAGACAACAACGGCATTAAAGGATAACTGAATGATCGTATTGACGATTTCCAGACGTGTTGGTGGCTTCGGATTGATCACCAGCGGACGGAATATATAGAAGAATGGCTGTAGGCACACCCATAAGAATTTCCCAAAGGTTGTGTCAAACAATCGCGCTTCCAGCAATGTGGGGATATCCGTATCAATCACTTCATCGCCTTGGTAACTGTAAAATTTATGAAATTGCGATTAGTTTTAATGCAGACTGTAGATAAGGTTTTATGGATATATTTATTGTGAATAGAATCTGTCGAAACCTTGTGCTCATATAATTGAGTTGTATAAAGGGGTATGCCCCCATTTCTAAGAAACTTTATCTAATTTTTATTAAATTTATTATACAGACACACATTATTTTATTTAATTTTTACACCCTTTTTTAAAACTTCAAGTCTACATTTGTGTAAATTTGTATATAATGTTAATGTATATTTTTATTGAAAAAATTTGTAAAAACGGAAAAACATTTACTTAAACACTGTTTGAAATAACAATAAAATATAATATTCCTTGGAAAATCCTACTTGCCATTTTCCTTATGTACTTCTATTCCATAAAAATTGTGATTCCTTAATTAAGCTACATGAGGATTTGCAGTTAAAGACTTTGCCTTTCTTATCAATAGTATTGGAACCATCAACAAGTTATTGAAAAAACCAATAGATTAGATAAATGCAATTCACTTATTATTAGCACATGAATTCCAGACACGCTTTAGCTGAATGAGTTAGAGTTCATGTCTGGACATGTGACTTAACTGTTGGCAATCTAATTATAACAGCAAGGTCAATGGATTTATAGTCGCCATAATGATGACGATAACATAAAATAGCAGACATTTTGGGATTTTAAAGTAACAAGCATTGTAAACATAGAATAACATTTATTTTTTGATTATGTAAACATAACATGTTATACTTAGTTATATTCACTAGAGATTAACTGAGATTCAAAGTTATTTTTCTTTCATAACGATTGTAGATAATACAGATAAGAAGCTTTTGTACCAAATATCAGAAAGATTACTCAAGAACTGCGATAGTGGTCGAGATATGGCAAGTTTTTTCTTGGTATACTATCACACTCTCTTTTAGGTATTTTCTAAGCACGTAAAACTTAAATAGCAATTGAGTATTTAAGCCCATTTTAACATTTACTTATTGGTTATGTAAACATAGCATACAAATATTAAATTACAGACCGGTTTCAGATTTTGCTTCCATTGTAAACTATTTTGACAACATGGTACCTTGTTTTCTAATTGATTTATTTAATATTTTATGCAAAAGAATCTAATTCTTAAGGGTGCATGTACTTTTTATTAATCTAAAACTTAAATTTAGTTAACACTATTTAATTTTTTTAAATGCCATTTAATATCTTAAAATATCATATTCTAGCAAAGATATTCTCAGCGAATATCAGTTTTTTTTAAATTTTTTTTCTTTGTTTTGTTTTGTACACCACTTAAAGTGTGGTAATAAAGATTTTTGTTTTAGTTGTTTTTATAGCGTGATCTCATATTTTCTCTCTTTTTACGTGAATCAATTGCACTCTTGTTAAAGTGAATTTCTAGGGGCAATGCCAAAGTGCCGGTAATAATAATATTTCCAAACTCACAGTAAACACTCGAGTGATAAGCCAAAGTTGCTGACTCAACTAAGGGTCGTAAACAGCCACTAAAAGCAAACAAACTTCAATGTGCAAAAAGCACAAAAAAATTATTATTACCTTACCTACGTCTACGTGACCAATTAGAGCAAATATTAAATTACGTATTTATTGATATGCATAAATAGTTGAAGGCTTATAAACTCTTTAAGTAATCTTATCACCATTATTAAAACTAATATCAATGGTAGGCTAAATACATTAAAATCCCCAAATTTGTGGTATTTGTTGTTGACTCATATGTATGTAGCTGCCTTAAAGGGTATTAAAAAGCCAGACACAGACAGAAAGACAAACAAAAATAAACAACGGTGAAATTCCATCAACAGTAGTTTTATATTTACTCACAGACAGCTTAAAGCTTATCATAGTGAGGGAAAAAACGTTACAAGATTCAAGATTTACAGTGTTGCAAAGCGTCCCTACCGGTCTAATAAGCATATATCGTTCATTGGGGGCGGGGAAAGTTTCTCTCATGGCTACGCCCCGACCACAAATACATGAGCAAAGATTTAATTTGATTCTACATGCATAAATATTATACAAAAGGCACGTAGCGCTAACAGCGCATGTGTATTTGTAAATATACATATGTATGTATGTATGTGTCGGCTTCACACAATAACGTCATCAAATCAACAGTCAGTCAATGTCAACTTACCGATGATGTTCCAGATGATATTTTCTAAACGATATGCTCATGGGCAGTCCAATGGGTAGATTGCAAATGAAACCTAAAATCCGATTATGCATGGGACGACTGTGTCCAAAGGCTAAATTGTGGGATATTTCATGTACGGCCAGCATGAGCGAATGATTCAGAATGCCGCCAAAGCAATAGGCCAAAACTATTAGCCAGGGCCATGACAAGTCCTTGACAACGAATAAGGCCAGTATTTGAGTCAAAACCATCGCACCGGCAACCCATTTAAAGTTGGGATCGTGGCCAAACAGTTTCTTGATTTGCGGATATTTCTCGAGAATAACCTTTCGACGCGAGGCATGCGGTTCTTCCGTGTAAACCCATTCGAAGTCATTGCGCGACACCTTTTGTCCCATTTTTATACTTTTATTTTGGGTGTTGTTGTGTTTATTATTCTGGGTTGGGTTGCTATACTCGAATGTGTCAACTCAAACACAGTATATAGCCATTATCGACCGAATTGAAGCAAAAATAAATATTTAATCTCCAATGCGCGACGGCAACGCGGCGGCATTAACGAAGTGAAAAACTTAAATGAAGCCGTACCAGCAGCAACAACACTCAGGCACCCACACACAAACCGCAGTGTTGGTTAATATCCAATCAAACAGGGTTGTTTTCCAACCGCCGATAACAACACAGCTGACACTGCCCAATGCTGCCAGTCTATTAACTGTTGAAAACACTTTTTCAAAATACAAATTACGAACACAACATGTTTTAAGCATTTTGGTACTATTTTTCGGTTTGTTATACACTTTTCTAGAGTAGTTCCAAGAAAAATTTACTTTTCATTTTGCTACTTTGTATGTATTGCACTATTTTTGTTACCCAAGGCTGCCACACTTTTGAAAAGAGTGGCGATACCTTTTGTCAGTTTTTCGAAACATATATACGTCACCTATTGTTTTACAACATGGACTATCGCTATTACAGCAACTGTCGACTAAAAGTGATGCCATTTTGATATTTTTAAATGTTTGCAGTACTTTTTTAATATATATATATTCTGGGAAAATAGCAGTTGACAACACTGATTATGAACTTGCAAGCCACAGGTGCAAATTGCATTCTACCTGTGACTAAATGAATACACAAAGCAGCTGCGTTTGTTCGCCATTTTATACAATAATTTATAATTGTGTTCAGTAGTTTGTAGTACATTATGCGAATTTTGTGTTTCATATAATATTAATAAAATTATGCTCAAAAAACCAATGCGTTTGCTGCTGCCAAAGACGGTGTTATTAGCGTGCTGAGATGCAGCACAGGGTGCTGCAGTCAAGTTTGCTTGCAATTGCATGCTCCTATAATTGTTGCAGTTGTTTTGTTACTTTTTAGTTTGTGTGTGTTATATTTAAACATAAAATTGTGTACATATATTTTTTTTTTTGTATTGGTTTTAATATATTTTTATCAATAGTTCTAGAAAAAGGCTAAAACAATGTGGTTGTTGTTGTTGGTTGCTGCACACACAAAAATCGAAAGGTCTTGTTTCGTATTGTTTCCCCGTTTTAGCGTTTAAAGTATATATTTGTTGTTTGTTGCTTGTTGACGACGCAGTTGATGTTACAGCTGTTATCCGGTTGGTTTAGGAAGAGGTGAAAGGCCACAGCCAGCCAGCGGATGTTGTTGCTGATGGTTGTTAAAATGTTGTTGTTATTGCCTTGTTGCTGATGTAGTTGCTACTGCTGCTGTTGTTGCTCCTGCTGTTTTATTGTTGTTTGAATAAATATTTAACGTGAATTAAGTTCTTAGTTGATCTTATATATTTTAGTTTTTTTTTTAATATATTTTGCGCTCTTATTTTGCAATTCTTTTTGCTAAAGCTCACTCACTTTTTCTTGTTTATTCTCTTGTATTAATTTTTATCGCTCAACAAAATATTTAAATCAAATCGGCAATATTAGCAGGCATTTCCTCAATAGTAGTGTGGTAGAATTGTTCAATATCCTTCAGGATTCGTCGATCATCATCTGTGATGAAGTTGATCGCAACACCCTTGCGACCGAAACGACCACCGCGACCGATTCTAGAAAACACAATTAATAGGATGAGAAACATATGATTTAGATTTGCTTAACTGAAAGCAAGAACTTTCACTTACCTATGAATGTAGTTCTCGCGGTTCGAGGGCAGATCATAGTTGATGACCAACGAGACCTGCTGCACATCAATACCACGTGCCAATAAATCAGTTGTAATCAGAACACGGGAAGAGCCCGAACGGAATTGTTTCATGATAACCTCACGATCACGCTGCTCCATGTCGCCGTGCATGGCCGACACGGTGAAGTTGTGGTTGGACATCTCCTGGGTCAGCTGATCGACCTATTATGAAGGAATATATAAACTCAAGTTAGATATGCAATTCAATTTCAATTGTAGGAAGACTACAAGGTTCTTTTAAAGATGTGAAAACGGCCCTACACAAGATAATTGTACTTTCATTCAAGAATGTTCCATAGAAAACGGGTTTTACTTAATAGTTCTGAGTTTTTTCATCATGTACATTACACATAAAAACATTGAACCTCGTTTAAACTACAAAATGAAGCAAAACTTGTTGGAAATATGTCCAGCCTGACTTAAAATTTGTACTTTAGTCATTTTTCAAAGTATCAACTCACCTTGCGACGGGTATTGCAGAAGATAACCGACTGGGTAATGGACAGCGTATCGTACAGATCGCACAGTGTGCCCAACTTCCAGGTTTCCTGCTTAACATTCACATAGAACTGCTTGATACCTTCCAGTGTCAACTCCTCCTTCTTGACCAGAATGCTAACTGGCTCACGCATAAAGCAACGGCTCACCTCGAGCACATCTGGGGGCATTGTGGCAGACAGCAAGATAACCTGCACATCTGGGGGCAACATCTTGAACACATCCTGGATTTGATCCTTGAAACCGCGAGACAACATCTCATCGGCCTCATCCAGCACGAACAACTTAATGTGTTGCGTGCGCAACACCTTACGATTGATCATGTCATAGACACGACCAGGAGTACCAACCACCACATGACAGCCGGATTCCAGAATGCGGGCATCTTCGCGCACATTGGTGCCACCAATGCAGGCATGCGAATGCACCTTCATGTACTCTCCAAGTGCCATCACCACACGCTGAATTTGGGTAGCCAACTCGCGAGTGGGGGCCAGGATCAAAGCCTGGCATTCGCGAATGGACGTATCGATTTGCTGAAGGATGGCAATCGAGAAGGTGGCAGTCTTGCCAGTTCCTAAAATATAAGAAATTTACAGAAACTATGTTAAAACTGAATATATAGGTGTTTTAAAAGAATTTACTGATCTGATCACACTATAGAGAGCTAATGAAAAATAAAACTAGTTCTCAACTGAATAAATTAATTTAACTGATCTAGCACAACACTAACACTATATACAAAATATACATAACTATATAAATAGGAGTCTTTTAAATTTAAACTGATCTATCAGCGAATGATAAATATACCATATTCTTAAAGATGTTTTTCCGCACATTACCATGAGTCGCAAATAAAAATCACAAAAAATATACCTTTTTTTCATGCTTAAACATGCAGTATGTAGAAAGACCCACATTTTGTGGCTGACTTGGTTTCTAATTTCAAAATCTAAAACAGTAGCATTCTTTCTTAACTAGATATGAAAGACAAAATAAAAAGTAATCGATAAGCTAAACATGAAAAGATGTCTTCCATTTGCATAAGTACACCAATATACCAAAGATCAGACTCGAAAAACTAGCAATATACTGCTAACTACCATTATTACATTTTTTGGCACTATTATTTTTGTTTTACTGTCTTGCTCAAATATGCAGTATATGAAATTCCGACAATTCGGTTCGGACTTGGTTTCGAATTTCGAAATTTAACACACTGTTGCATTCTTTTGTCAATCACGAAATTTTCAACACAAAATAAAATATTACAAAAAGGAAAAATGTTTTCCAGTATTTAAGATAATATAGCAATATAATGCGAACTACAATTATACAACATTTAGTTACTTTTATTTTTCTCTTTCTTGTCTACATAGCGTTTAGCAAAGAGAATAAAAACGCGGTAAAACTGATCGCTAAAGAAAAGTGGCGCGCAAGCGTATGGACGCTCTCCAAAAATGCTCACTCAGAGAAAGAGGGCGAGAGAGGATAAGCAAAAACAGAGGCAAGTAGAGGCGGGCTACTGAGTCACCGTTATCGTCACCGTCCCCAACAAATATTTGTATATGTATGTAGACTTTCCCATTGAAGCGAAATCGTTTGCTTCTTTTGAGATTTTTTTCTTTTTTGCCTTGTGATTTGTTTTGTATACGAATATGAGAATTACTCACCGGACTGAGCCTGGGCAATGACATCGCGACCCTTGACGCAAGGAATGATAGCGCGTTGTTGGATGGCCGATGGCTTCTCGAAACCGTAGCCATAGATGCCGCGCAGCAGCTCCTCGCGCAAGCTCATGTCATCGAAATTATCGTAAACCTCATGCCAGGTCGACTCGATAACACCCTCGGGGTCCATGCCAGCGGGACCATCTTGAGCTATTTCACTTCGATCATCCCTGAAATAAGAAAATTAAATAATAAACATAAATCCGTGTCAATAATGTAGTGAAATTGCAAATTTTCTTTGCTACGCTTTTTTTCTTTTTTTGGTTATGGCGAATCTGCGCTTGGCAACGAAGACAGCAAAATGACGACAAAGACGTAGGAGAGAGGACTGGTAGCAGGCACTAACAACACTTACATTATCAACAATAAAAAATTGACTAGTTAAATTTGTATACTGAATTTCGACGGCTTGAGCACCGTTCAGTTAAACAATTTCTATATGTATTTGTATGTCAAAAAATTTCAACGAAAATTTTTTTCTACAGAGTGCACACAAACGTGTTTTTTTGTTGTGCGTGCTGCTCTGCGGTATTTTCACGTATGCGAGCGAATGTCAGTGTGAGCTATAACGACCGCTAGGCGGCCTTTTGAGCGTCTCGTCATTGGGCGTACAAAGAGCGAGTGCGAAAGAGTGCACTAGATGTGTCAATGTCGGTGGTTGCTTCTGTGTGAGCAGTAGGAAGCTACCAACATTTAACTGCAGTGTTGCATATGCGTAGTAGTCGGAAAATAGTAGTAGATAGTAGGCAAAAAAAGGTAGTAAGCCGACAAGCATATTTAAGGCGTGTTGCGTTTCAACCACTTGCACTTTGGGCAAAAGCGAATGAGAGTCAAAGAGAGTACAACCACCAAATGATTTGACAAATTCGTAGAATTCCCCGCACTCGGAAAATTTCTATAACACTACATATGTAGTATGCGTATGTATGTAGAATAGTAGCGTTGGCATTGAACCGCTATACGTAGTCATTGTCCATTTCAACGTCCAGTCAGCGACCATGAGTCAAAGGCGTGAGTTTGTGTGTGTGTGTGTATGAGAGAGAGTAAAATTTTTATTTTTTGCAATGATTTCATTATTGCTGCCGCTATGACAAATATCATTGCAAGGCAATAAACTTTGTTAACCTCACATGGAGATCATCGTATGTCTTATTTTCTTTGTTATTTATTACAGCTGTCGTTCCCGAAAAGTATTAAATATTTGACCCAACATACACACACGCACACAATCAACAACCACAACGTTCTCTTTTGTTCGGTTTCCCCTTTTCGCGCTCTCTCTCTCTCTCGCTGACAGGGGCTGTCATTCGTGCCAGAACGTCCGCCGTCGTGTAAAAATTCTTTTCGTTCGTTTTGTGTTTCACATTTTGGGTTATATTTTCAATTGCAATTTTTGGTATTACTGCTCTTTTAAACTGACTTAATTTTGCCGTCAAAATTTTGCAAACGAGTTTATTAATCTGTTTATCACTTATTATGAATTTAATCGTTGAATAATACTAACATTTTCTGATTATTATTTGGCACTTTTTATACACGTGCTGCTGATTGTTAAAACCAAGCAAAAGAGGCTCCATCTTGCAAAACTTTTAGAGATGTAAATATCGAAGCTATCGATATATTAAATGCTAGCTATCGAAGTTTGAGCGAGGAATTCCCGTATTTTTAAAAGAGTTTCTAGTTTAAATTATCAAAATTCTTTAATTTCATAGTTAATACTTCCGCATTTATACACATTTTTAAAATCTAATATAATACAAACTTATGAATAATTACAATCGATATAAATTTCTAATGGGATCAGTGCTGCCATTCGAATAGAATAGACATTCGCTGGTACTTGTGTATATTTGTTGTGTATTTTCTTACTAATTAACAATTCTCTAATTACAAAGCACATATTATGATACATTAACTACAACATTATCGATTGTGCTTATATTTTGAAACATCGATCTTTCACTTTATATGTATTCCAGTATTTTTCCACTTTTTGCCTACGGACACACTCTTATTTCCTCATCGATAAGATAAAACGATACGTTTTAGTTTTCTTTAATTTAAAAAACATCCCATATTGAAAAATTTTAAAAGCTTTAACTAAAAAAAAGAAGAAGATTGAGTATATTAAATTCTCGCAGAAATATAAGAGAATCATCCAATTAAAAAGAGTTTTACGGAAACTACAGATTTATTATACAAATTAATAAATGCGATTTAATAATGTAGTTAAACACATTTATGTATTGTTTATATATATTTTGGACCCTTGAAGACAGCTTTATTTTTTGACATCGAATATTTACCAAAGTATATTACATAAACTTATCGCGATACTTAATTATCGATTAGCTATATTATCGAGTCAGTATAATTTCATCGCCGCATCTCACAGCGTCTGAAAAAAAGTGTGGGTTAGTTTCGACTTTAAAAAGTTCGTTTTAAATGCAGTTAAATTGAGAATAAATACAAAATTAAATAAATAGTTGTGTTTTAAGGATTTTAAATTAATATTCCGAATCATTCAAATTATTGGGGAGGAGTAGTTTCAAATTTAAGGAACAAAAGAAAGACCGACTCACTCACAAGAACACACACACACACATTCGTATTCTCGCCGACGGCGTTGGCTGTCGCATTGTATGTGTTTTGTTGTGTGTATAAGTGTGCAAAAAAGAAGTGGAAAAAGTTCAGCAGCCGGTTGGTGGAAAAAAAAATGACTTGTCAAAAATTGGTTACTGGCCTTGCGCTTTTTTGTGCATTTTTCATATATGCAAAATTAAAAGCAGCTAATTATAAACATATAATTTATTAGTACATATACATAAGAGTGTACATATTAAAATAAAAAAGTCTATTTTTAATTTATGATTGACCATCGTCGTCGATTACTCGACCGGCCAGAAAGCGCTCAAACAGCGGCAGAAAGGCCGATTCCTAACACACACACACTCATAGAAAATGTCAGGAGACGGTTGAGTCATCGCCTGCTCTCACTCACTCATTTGCATTATGCGGCCAGCGATTTATAACGGCCATATACGCCATTTCACTCGCACACACTCCAGCGCAAACTGTTTTTGGCATTGCACTCGTTGAGTGAATCGTCGGGTGAGAGTGCCAGCGTCGGCGGCAGCTGTGACTCACGCTCTCTGACTGAGTGCTTTTCGGTTTTCCATGCTTTGAGCCAGCCACCATACAACATTTTGCATTCAATCGTTTTTGTCATTCTGTGCAAGTCGGACGTGTTGGAGTTGCTGCTGCGTACGGATTACCTCTGCTCACAGTGTGTGTGTGTGTGTGTGCTATCTCTTGCTGGCTGTGTTAGTGTGTGTGAGTTTATTAAAAGAAGTATGCGCTGATTTTAAATTTGTATTGATAAAATAAAGAATGATAAAGGGAGCATCAGCAAAAAGTTATTGCATTAAAAAGCCATAAAGTTATAATTCGTAATATCTCTACATCTCATTTTTCTACCCTCTCTCGTTGCAGTTTAAATAAGTTTCCTTAAGCAAATTACATAGAAAATCGCCGATTATCTTTCGCTGTGTGTGTGAATAAATCAAATATAAAAGAAACAAAGTAACTCGTGTGTGTAATACAGCAAATAAATATATATATACATAGGTATATATATATTCAATAGTTTAAACAACCACAACAAATACAACAACAAACTACAATCATGAGCTGGCAAGAGTATATCGATAATCAGCTTTTGGCCTCGCAGTGCGTTACCAAGGCGTGCATTGCCGGACACGATGGAAACATTTGGGCGCAGTCCAATGGCTTTGAGGTGAGTACAGCTAATCTAACTAACTAAATTAATCTTGGGCTGCGACAATGAAATTTTGCAAGTTCAAGGGTGTGACCAACAACAACAATAAGAAAACAGTATTGCATACTCCATCAAAGCAGTGCTGGCCACTTTTGAGAAGAAATTAAAAAAAAATTTTCTGTTTGGTTAAAGTTCGAAAAATAGCTTAATTTACATATTGAGTAGCTGGAAGAAAATCTGGTTTGTACAAATTGACGTTACATATATATTTTTAGAATAAAAAAAGCGACAAAAAAGTCAAACACTTGTAAAAACGTTTTGCTCCCTGCAATTGTGCTTTTAAAAAAGCTAGATTTGACGGGAAAAAAGTTACTTTGACATCACTGCATCGGAGTTGCACACACCCACACATACAGATAGAGAGAGAAAGAGAGACGTGTACCCAGCAGGACTCTTTGTCAAGTGTTCTCAAAAGAACCAGTCTTACAACTTATCTCAAATTTTATGAGTATGTTTGCTATTTTAACTCAAACTACATCCTTTTAATTTTAATATTATATTTAGCATACTTGTCGCTTAAGCAAGCTTTTGGTTACTTGCCTAATATTTACTTTTTTAAATGAGAATTTTCCCTTGTTTAACGTCCGCCATTATTACTTTTATTTCGTTTGATAAAGCAACTCCCACCCTAAATGGGTGAGCACCCCTGCACGCGTACTCTCATTCTCACTCTCACTCTTTCTCTCTTTGGGTCATTAATATAACAGAGTCGCCTGCGCTGTGTACGCGTGTACGCTCTCTTCAGCTACAGCCTCTCCCTGTCTGCCTGTCACCCACACACACACACCCACATGCACTAACGCATACAGTAAAATTTAACACTCAATAGTGCTATTATAATAACTATAATAACAGACTGATAAGAGAAATGAGTGAGTGATGCTTGTCAGATTGTTTTATTTTTATTAATAGCTCAATTAGCCATCAGCAGTCAAATTAGTTGGCGATGATAAAGCAGTTGCTGTTTATTATCAATAAGAAAACATATTCAATTTGCTTGTGACTCATCTCGGAAGCACTATTAGGTGGATTAGTCACTCAGCTGCTGAGCTAAGCATGATTCGTCATATAGAGTGCATTTGTTTGAAAGGTGTTTGATTGCATTGACTGAGAGCGGTGTTTGTTTGCGCAAGTGTGTGTTTGAGAGTAAGTTGACCGGCATAACAGATATTTGTACACTTCTCAACACTGATGTGATAGCGCTTATCCCCTGTTCGCTCCCTTCTGTGAGTTTGTTGCCACAAGATTGTGAGAGAGAGAAGATGAGAGGGACGCCCACAAACCGGCCTTGTTGGCTTTTATCAACACACACACGCATAGATTCTCGTGTACTTCACTCAATAGTTTAATGTTTATATGTATTGGTTTTATTATCTCTGTTTCCTCTGCCGGCAAAAATGTTTTTATCACAAGAAAGAAATACGCGTTCGTTTTGAGTAGATTGCAAAAGAAACGAAAAGAAATGAAATGTATCTCAAAGCAAAAAAAGCAATGACATTGCCGCGTCATCAGCGTCTACATTTTTATATGCGCGCCACGTTTTCGCATTTACTTTATGTGGATGCGTGTATTTGTGTGTGTGTGTGCAACTTCCTGCTGACTCCACCAATCGCCTAACCATGTGCTTCTCTTTATCCTTTGTTTGCGCCTCTGTTGCGCTCCCCATTTTCATTCATGTCAGTTTTATTTTTCATTTTTGAACGGGGACACTCCCAAAGACAGTGTTGCCAACAACTCAACAGCAACATAAGAACAAATTATATTTTTAATACTATAAATAGGAGCGGAATAAATAAATTTGACAAATTTATACTTATTTTGATGACTAAAAAAAACCTCATTATGTGGCAGACATTTCCATTTTTAAGCCCCAAATTGGTAAAAGTGATTTTTTCCTTCTTCGTTTTCGTCTATTTGTTTTGGTATTTGCAATTCTTCACACGACGTACATCACTTTCATTTCTCTTGTTGCTCTTTTGCCTCTGTATCTAAATCTCTAGACCTCGAAGTTCGTCTGCCTGAGTTACCTACTTTTTTTTTTTTACCTGAATCTCATTCGTTACATTTCCATGAATCATCGAAAATATTTTTGCCAAATTGTATTATTTGGTTTTGCTTTTTGCACGGATCAGCTGCTGTTTGGCATTGTCAGACTGTATGTATGCTTGTCAGGGTCTTTGGCTGTGTATCTGAGTGTGTGTGTGTGTGTTGGCGTATTTTGAGCAAAAAGTTCTTCGCGCTTATCAATAACGTCTTTTTGCGTATTACACTTTAGTTTTGAATTTCGCAAAATGGAAATGTGTCGACTATATGTATAAAAAACCGGCTTTGTATGGCGAAAATGTGTATTTTTTTCTTTTTAAATATGTGCAGTTATTTAAACATGAACAAAAACTGTCTTTCGTATTTCAAAATGTGCAATTAAACAATTTAATTTTTTTTTGGCTTCACAGCCTTTTTGCCTGCGAAACCGCTGCTCGTTAATTATATACATTTTTTGTTCTATTATTTGTGTACGTTTCTTTAATTAATTGAGTGCTTTTGATTAATTTGTTTAACATTTTTGGCATCGCCTTAGCTTAGCTTTGTTCGCAAAAACCGGCTTTCTACATTACGCTCTCCATTGAGCACATTCACTCCTCACTCAAAAATCAAACACTTGTGAAGTTTAACACTCAAATGGGGAAACTTCTCGAAGCTTTTTTTTTTTGTTTGACGCAGCTCTCTTATTTGCTCTCTCTCTCTATCTCTTTCTTTATTCATACAGCTAGTATCATTAACATATTTGGCGCATGTGCCACTGCGACCAAACAAATGACTAACTATTAATCATAGATACTAAAAATCATTTAAATACTTGCCGTGTCTCCTGACGCTTGGCAACAATTTATGATTTTCAACGATAAGAGAAGTCTTTGAGGTTTTTGTTTTGTTGTGTCCTGCAAATGTTAATGACACTTTGTGTGGGGTATGGCAACTCTGTTCTTTGCTTAAGTGTTGAGAAACTAGTTTTTACGATTACAACAACAACAACAAAGCAGTCAATGGTCAGCCGCTCCTTGCTGCTGTTATTGTTGTTGTTATTGCACATTTTGTTAATGAGTTGGCAGATGTCGTCGTCATCGTCATCATTTTATGGGTGGTGAATGTTTGTTGTTGTTGCTTTGTAGTGGTGGTTTATATTTCTTGCCTTTGTTTGCTCTCTCGTACTGGGCTTGTATGTGTGCTTGAGTGGGTTGTTACCGATTACTAAAATTAATGTTGTAAGCCGCTGCCACACGCCAGACTGACTGACAATCGGCTTGCTACGTTTCTCTGTAAGGACAATGCATACAAAATATTATAAACACGTACGGCCACGCAGGAAGCATAAATTCATAAAATTTATTACACGCGTGCGTGACTCAACACTGGTAGCAGGAACGCATGCCACATTTGGTTCTAAAGTTGGTACTTTTTTTTTTGGTTTGTTGATACTTTTGGTACTTTTTTGTGGGCTAAGATTATTATTAGATTAATTTGTAAGCAATTTTTTTTTTATTATTTAGCACGAGAAAACGTCGATAAGCATCGGATTGAGAAAGGAAATGTGTTCTTTCCAACTACTTAAAAAATTGGTACTTTATTTTAATGTCACATAAACTTATCTCCACAACTGTGCATGTTTTTGGTAAAGCTAGCCCATATTAATAATTCTTTTACTCTCGTTATAGGTTACAAAGGAGGAGCTGGCCAAATTGATTAGCGGTTTTGATCAGCAGGACCTGCTCACCAGCAACGGTGTGACACTAGCCGGCCAACGGTACATTTACCTCTCAGGCACAGACCGCGTTGTTCGCGCAAAACTGGGCAGGAGCGGTGTGCACTGCATGAAGACGACACAAGGTGAGTTTGAATCAGTGATGTCAACTAGAGAAACATTTGCAGCTTCTTGTCACTCGGACCTCTTTTAAAAATCCACGGAACTCAGATAACTAACATCGACAAAGGGTCCAAAAGCCCAACAAGTCACAAAAGGCCTAAAAATTTAACACCTTACACTTCTCTTCTCACATTGTTTTTTACAAATATTTGTGTAACATTTCGCTGTTATTTTCACTTACACTTTTTTACTATCGAAATATGTCTAAAGAACGTTTTATTTAAACAAGAATCATAAGATTTATATGATTTTTAATATTTTGGGCTGGGCAAGTCTTTTACAAAATTGAAAAAAGCCTGTGTATATAGTTGATAAGATCAATAGCACAGGAACAAAGAAATGACTGTATCGTGTCACGACAAAACAGACGTTGTTATCGCTGTATGCTTTTAATTTCTTTCTTCTATTTTTTGTGACTTGTATTATTAAACGATGTATTATCAATGTATAGGAAGGTGCAAAGAATTTAATCCCTAGATAAGTATTTAGACTTTGCTAGTAGCCCTCAGCTATAACATTGCGATAAGCATTGAGAAATGAGAAATTGTGTTTTTCTTTATTTTTTTATGTTAATGTTTAATACGCAAATGATGAGTGTAAATGCGAGTGTGAGTGTTATTGGCTCATTAAGTAACAAGAGCAACAGAGCCAAACATATTATGCCTAATTTGTTGCATTTAACGCGCTCTTTACAGTTTGCCACGTAACAGCAGCAACAACAACAATAACTACAAAAATTAACGAAACGAGCTGTAAATGATAGGCTATTATTATGTGCCGCTGTTTGTTGCTGCTCCATTTTTCCGGTCAACTGGCAGTCCCCCTTTTCCCTCCACAAACACTGACACACAGACTAACATGTTCTCTTGGCAAAATAAAACTCGACTAGCTGCAGCAACGTTTTAATTTTCACTCATTGTTGTTTTTCCTTTATTGTTTTTGCTTTTAGCACCTTGTGCCTAAAATGTTTGTTGTTGCTGTGGAAAAATCTTGGAAGCAGCTGTCTGTTTAACTATCTACTTACACACTTATAGAATATATACACATCGTATATAGTGTATGTGCTAGCTTCAGTGTTGCTATGATATCTTTTTTATCGTCGAATCTAGCTATTGTATAATTTATAAAAATTTTATTCCGCACGTTTGTCTACCATGTAAGGTTGTCGTTGAGTTGAGAAAATTTAACTAAGAAACATATGTGTAAACTTTCAAGTAGAACGTAAACTTATCCACTTCATATCTCTAACTCTGGAAGATTTGACTATCGATTTGAACACATGTAACTCCCTGGAAGTTCGATTAGATTCTATAAGAACAAAATGTGCAAAAACATCATGGCATGTGTTTTGATTTTACATTAACTTTAAAAGGATATTCGATATTTATTAAATTGATGAACAAATTTTAATGAGCTAGAAAAACAAGTTTTTTTCTTTTAGGAAATTTGCCTTTTTTTTTCAATCATTAACCTACCAAAATCAGCCTTTTTGCATCTCAAAAGTTGGCAACACTGGTTTAGTTTGTATATGTGCCATGAAACTAAATTTGTTTTTGCCGTTTGTTTGCCGACGCGTCGTTGTCGCCGTCGACGTTGTCTTCCATATTTGTCTAGTTATTTTTTTTTTGCGGCAACTGTTGCGCTCCGTCACTGCTCTCTGCCTGCTGCAGCAGCCGCAGAGCTCAAGGTTATTGCCATAATCCATTTCAAGTGCAAATGTTGCACAGAATAAGCCGCAAAAGCGGTAATGGCAACAGCAGCATAAATGGAAATAGGCAAGAAAATGGCATAAAATGGCAAACTGGTCTTTGGCTAGAGTTGTCTATGGGTATTTATAGACGTGTGTGTGTGTTGTGTGTGTTTATACATGTACACATTTGGACGTTGGCGCCTGAGATTAGACTCTTTTGGTCTCTCTTGCTTTGTCTTTATTTGGTATTAAATTTAAGCTTTAGAGGCTGGCACTTGAACAGCTGATCACACGGCTAACAATCGATTAAATTACCAAGCAGTTTATTTACCGCAATTTACACGCTGCTCAAATGGCTAGTGTTGGTGAATCGACCATGGCAACTAAATAAAACATTGGCAATTAAAACGGGTAGTGTAACATCGTTTAAACTAAAATATCAATATCAAGTTATTTGCTGGTATTGCTACGCTTGAAATGCTTTAAGGCATTCGAAGTGTTCAAATTGGTATGTAATTAAATATGAAATGTTTATAGTGAAATATATTGCGCTATCGTACTACTTATTATCGCCAATCTGTTATCGATTGCGATAACCTCCCCTCCCTTCATTTCATTCGCTCTCTTCAAGTGGGTGGCAGGTGTTGCCAGCCTGTTGACTTAAAGCGCCACAAGTGTATGCAATATGGTATTTATCTTTATCTCGCTCGCTCTCGTTCGTAGACATTACATTTGACTTTTTGGTTTATTGACCCCCGTTAATAATTTGATTGACTTTGGTCTGCTTTAATTTGATTTGATTTGCCTGGTTCTTTAATCAATTAGGCTGCCGAGAATTTGATTTATGTATTAACCTCTTCAACGTTCTAAAGAAGCCACTTGAATTCGAATTCAATGCGCACTTTGCTTACATTTACAGTATTTTTTAATGTTCCATGCTGCTTGGCAGAGTAAAAGACTTGTCATTCAATTTTGTGTGTTATGTGGCCGGTCTGTCCGGTTTTCACCTGGCAGAGAGTCTCTCTCACTTTATTGAGCGTTTTATTCATAATTTGCTTGCTGATGATGTTGTGTAAAATACAGTTAGTTCTTGTTTCTCTATTGCTGCTGTCTTTTGCTTTCTCTACGCATTCGTCTATGTTGTATTGTCAACCGGATAAGCAGCTCAAGATTATTGTGTCTGTGTGTAAAAAGCCATACTGAAATGGCTTAAGAGATTTCTACGAAAGATTACAGGGTAGAGCTGACAATAATCGACAATCGAATCAAATCGATTTATTTATAGCATTGTACAACACTGAAATTCAATTTTAAATTTTCCTTTTCCTTTCGTTGCAGCCGTCATCGTTTCCATCTACGAGGATCCTGTGCAGCCCCAACAGGCCGCATCCGTGGTGGAGAAACTTGGAGATTATCTGATCACTTGCGGGTACTAGAAAATAAAATAAAATCAACACAACACCATCAACAACAACCAACACACCAACAACACAGCAACAAATTCGATAAGAATCCGTAAATGAACTACATAACTAAAAAAAAAAGTAATATTAATATTTAAATTTATGAAAAATGCCAAGAAACATTTTGTGGTAATTGTGGTCAAATATGTCAAATATAGAAAAAAAAATACGATGTCAAAAAAGTAAAAAGAAAGTACCCAAACACCTACAACAAAATTATAAAATTCTGCATTATTATATTTAAACATCTTTGGTTCATACGATAAAAATAATAATAAAAAAAAAACAAAAACAAACAAAAAACTTAAACTCAAAATTTAAGAAATTGTACTGGAAAGTATTTTGTAAACAACAAAAACTACAAAAAGAACAAGAGCAACAACGCAAAGCAACGCAGGCAAATTTTTGAACACTTTTTTTGTACAGCAATATAGATACATACATATACACTGATCTATATACACACACAGTTAGTGAGAGTGAGTGAGAGAGGGTGTTGAGAAAAAGACAGAAATGGATGAGAAAAGAGAGATGAGTCAGTCAGTCAAGCAGCGAAAATACACAGGAAAATACCAACCAATATAAATAAATAAATATATATATATTTATATATGTAAACTATTTGGAGAACCATGAAGCTCTATTTTTATGTGGCAGGGAAGATACATACATACACATACTTACATAAAAGAAAGCAAAAAATCAGCCACTGTGGTAGCATTTTTTTATACGAAAGAACTTTGAGAAATGTGTAATATAAAAACTACAGCCTTTTAGCCATTTTTGAAATATGCTCATCATTGGGTTAGATAAACAGATTTAAAACATAACACCGACACCAACAACAACACGCACACATATTCCGTTTTCCAACCGTCTCATCTAGCCATACATATATAGATACATACATACATATTAGCATACATTACCTACATAAATATACTTGGACTCTTGCGCCATTTGCTCTCTGTATGCGCTTTTCATGTTTGTAATTTTGCTATATTCATACAAAAAGAAAAATAAAAAAAAAATGCTAAAAATAAATACATACATATTTATCGATAAACGGCAATGAAATTTTTTGAACGCTGTGCATACCTTGTCCGTCTCCAGTCTGCCAGCCTGCTGTGTTGTGCGAAAGCATTTTCAGGATCATTCATTGCTGAATTCGGAACAATTCGGCAATACTTACATATATTGCCATTAGCACCACATACATTTACATACACATGACAAACGTATATTGCATGCATGCGATTCAAGAAATCAAATATACAAAAATTTAAACTACTTACTACAAATCATACATAATTAAATGGCTTTTTATGTTAGTTAAACAAAAGTCCTACATACTTTTTTCAACATCTTTCCCCCCAAACATTTTACGTACAAGCGTCAAAAAGCAAACAAAATTCATGACAAAAATGAATGCATAAATATTGAATATAATATAAAATTAAAAAAGAAATGAGAAACATATATAATACGATACTTTAATACTATTGAAATAAAAAACAGAGCATGGAAAAAATTCTGCTCATAAAAATAAAAAAAATTCAAAGTGTTTTTATTATTATTTTTTTTTCTTTATTATCAAAGGCGCTGCCACAGGTTTGTTCTTTTGTTATTTGTTATTGATTGCGAGTGTGTGTGTTTGTCACTGGAGCTGTCAAATCGATAGATCAATGAACCCTGTTATCGACCTGTGGCAATTTCATTTGCGCCTGTTTGAAATGTCTTTTAAAAATTCTTTGTGTTGGCCATTGTTAATTTATTTAAAAGGCATTGCTCTTCTTTCATGGAGATGGCGTTGCCAATTTTGTTCTAGGCAAATAAAAACACGTATTTTTATCTACAGTATATGACGCAAGTGCGCAATTATTTCATAAATAATATGTATATATATGTCTTTCCACATATAGAAAGTACATACACACATATGGACATATACATTTTTATGTTATTTTTTTTTCTTGCTTGTTGGCCCCCACATTTTTTGCAGCTGCTTTTCTTTCAGTAATTGTCATTTGCTGCATATCTTTGGGAATGAGCCACAAACATTGACCCAAATTACACATTCTTGCGACCCAGAAAAATATTGAGAAAATTTTCTTACATTTTTGGATGTGTTCCACAACAAATTTACACATAGACATATATATTTGAATGGTTGGAATTTAACATTTGTTTGAATGTTCGGCACTTTCGCTTTTAAATGAGTTTCATTTTTTCTACTTGGTGAAAATCAGCATCAGACTCAACTCAGCTTTTATCGGTTGCACAATTAATCACACACAATAATAATATTATTATTATTGTTGTTATTGACAAAACTTGTCTTTGTAAAGCTTCCTCTCCGCCTCACTTGTCGTCTTTCTGCATCAATTTGTGGCTCGTGTGTGTTTTTTTTATATTTAAGCTTTAACGGCAAATTGTATGACTGCGGGGCAAGAGCGACTAGAAATCAACACACACATTAATTCATTTAATAAAATATGCAAATTTTTCAAAGGCGCATGTAACTTTTTACGATTTTGAAGCTTGAATAAAAATAGATGATGCCACTGACTGGCCTTGCATTGTTTTGAATTTGAATTTAAATTTAGCCAGGGCTGGGCAAACAAATCGATATGCAAATGTCAGCTCCGATTACACTTAATGCAACCCGCTCTGCAGGTTTGTAACGGTATTTAAACTTATTTTATTAAGTGTAGTATGTGATATTTTTTATATCCTAATACATATTTACATATACAAAACAAACTAAGGGCATGACAACTCAAAATCCACTTTGGCCCTGCATTCTGAGCAGTTGTTCGAAAGCAATCCAGAAAAAGATATTGTAAGGACCGACACGTAACCAGCAGGGTAGAAATCCCTTATACATTGCCAATAATCCTTCCTGCGTAATCAGCTTGTAATAGCAGTCAAAAGCGTTCTTATAGTGCATTCCTTGGCCCATTTCGTTGACCGGTTGATTCATGATACGCGACTTGACCACATCGGTAGGAGTACTCAAAATCCCGGCTGCCAATCCGGATGATATAGAGGCCAGAAACTGAACAAGGCGGCCATCTTCAAGGCCAACTACAGAGATAATGTTTCGTTTGCTCAAATCGTAGCAAGCCACGTCACCTGCGAGTTTATTAAGTGTTCAATGAGGTTATTAATTACCTCTCTAGCACGAAGTTCGATTTTCTTACCGGTTGTCAGTAACATTGCACGTAGGCAACTTGGTCCCACGCCCTTCCACAAACTCTTAATGCCGCCCTGTGAATAGGTATACTCCAAAGCTTGTTTAACGTTGCGGACACGTTCTGGATAGCCAAGGGCACGTCGCCTTCCCTCCACTTGCATTCGAATTTTTACTATGTCCAAAGGATTGGCAATTGCTTGGGCCGTGCATCCCGCCAGGCAACTCGATAGGAAGCCACGAAATACTGTTAACACCTCCTTTCCCTGATTGTCAACATAAATGAGTTGCCGTCGTATGTAATCGTAGAATACAACGCGAGGCGCATTGAAGAATAAATTTCGAATAATCATTGCAGAAAGTCCCCCGTAAATACCACGAAGTCCCTCCTCACGGGCCATGCCAAGAAAGGTCCCTAGCATGCCACGTTTAGTAGTCCCCTTGCCTACCGTCTCAGCTGCCTCGCCCTGTAAGTGCAATCGGGTCTTGGTCACGTCCAGGGGAAATGTGAAAAGCTCCGAAAATGATGCGCTCAGGAAAGTGTTTAAGTAGACTAAGGGGAGCCCAGGG
Organism: Drosophila neotestacea; assembly: GCA_035044365.1. Lineage (NCBI taxonomy): Eukaryota > Metazoa > Arthropoda > Insecta > Diptera > Drosophilidae > Drosophila > Drosophila neotestacea. The sequence goes on along the minus strand of JAWNMD010000126.1, from coordinate 259,083 downwards.
GAGTGCGGTCCTGTATTCTGTACGGAATACCTAAGCCTTGGATAATCTCTAGATGCATCTTTATCCATTACAATTAATTTGATTCTATCAACGTTCTAAAAATTTACTAACAATTTTTTATTCGACAATTCTGAGATGAGTTTTAAATCCTAGACAACACTGCGATAAAGTTCTTACAGTTAACTACATTTAACGGGCTTAGAATCCAGTTTGACCCTCCCAAGAACGTAATTGTTCCACTGACAACCAAAATATTACAGACCAAGATCCCAATCTTAGCCAGCAGGGTAAGAAACCCTTGTACAATCTGAATGCACCCTCCTCCTTGATTAATTTGACAATGCAGTCAAGTGATCCCTTGTAGTACAAACCTTTGCCATTCTCATCAGTAGGTTGGCTTAAAAGGCAGGACCTGATCACATCGACTGGATGGCTAAGTAAGCTGACAACAAGCCCGGCGATAATGGAGGATGCGAAATGAACTGGCAAGTCGTCCTTTAGTTGTAGATGTTTCTTTAAATTACGCTTGCAGAGATCATAGGTAACCACATCCCCGGCAGTCAAGAGACACGCATGTGTACAACGGGGTCCCAATTCCCTCAACATCCTTGCCACACCAGATTTCCCATGGAAGGATTTAAGCGTACTCATAAAAGTGGAGGCTCTCGGCGTGTGCATCGTAACTATTTCGAATGGATGGTAAAGTGCCTGTGCAATGCATCCTGCAGCGCCTCCGCACATAAGAGCAGACGGGATGCTGATCATCTCCTGGTTTTCAGCATCAATGTTAATGAATCGACGCCGAAAGACGTTGTACAACATGACTCGAGATGAATGGAACATAAAACTCTTAAGGATCATTGCCGTGAAACCACTATGAAGTGTGGTAGCTTTGGTTGCATCAATAGAAAAGATACAAGTCTCTGCAATGTTGGCGCCTACAAATGTGTTCATGTACAATTGGAATAGATTCCTTATCGATATCTGCTCTTGGGAATTGTGTAGTTTGGATACGACAGTCGTATCGTAGGGTGTCCGCATGTGCCAATAATTGTTTTCATCTTTATCCATTATCAAAGATTACCAAAAATTTATAAAATTTGCATTAATTTACAATACTGTACATTAAATTTTACGTAAACATAAATTTCAAAAGTATTTTGATTTATCTAGTTAATAGCCTTCATCCCCACGGAATCGTCGGATCTGCTCAAATGTTGTCCAAAAGACCATGGCCCAGGGTCCGATACGTAACCAAAAGGGTAAGAAACCCTTGTACATGGCACTGACGCCCTCTTCCTGAACGAGCTTAGTAAAACAGTCCATCATGCCCTTGTAGTGCAGACCACGACCCTTTTCATCTGTCGGTTGGTTCATAATCCGCGACTTTACCACATCTGCGGGTGTACAAAGTACAGCCCCAGTAAACCCAGCTATCATCGCCGATAAAAACTGTATTATTCGATTATCAGGAGAGTTTAATAGTACCATGAGTTGACGCTTGCTCAGATCGTAGCAAGCGACGTCGCCTGAGAAAATAAGTTAAAGGAATGATTAAAATTTAAAGTCAAAAAGTTATGTATTTATTAAATTGTAAAGTGTTTTATCGATTACACAGCCTTACTTACCCAGTGTGACCAGTGCTGCACGGGTGCAATTTGGCACCGTGCCCCTCCACAAGCCGGGAAGCCCACCGGTGTTGTAGATTAGAGCAAGTGCCTGGAAGATATTGTGTATTCTGGGTGGTTTACCCAATAAACGTGCCTTGCCCTCCATTTGCATTTGGACTTTGATCAGATCCGTGGGTGATGATACCATGTTGGCCCCAGCCCCCGCTATCATGCCACATGCGGCTCCACGTAGAAATGGTAATTGTGGTTTACCATCCTTATCGATGACAATCATTTTTTCGCGCAGACTGTCATATAAGTACATCTTAAGGCCTGTGAAGACCAAATGTCGCAGCACCATGGCCGAGATGCCGCCGTAGAGTTTAAGTGGACCCTCCTCCCTGATAATACCCAAGGCAGTGGCCACCATACCACGATACTTAACTGGAGTGTCTGTTTTACTTGCGATCTCTCCTTGAATTTGCATACGTGTTTTACACACATCGAAAGGATAACCAATACTTTCGGCACTGCACGCAGAAAGGAACACAGTTACGTAAAGTTCCCCAAAAGGTGTCTTTGTATTTGTCGACAGATATGAGGGAGGTCCATATGGTCCCAATCCCAGACTTCTCAAGGACTTATCAGGATTTTTCATACTTAATTAATTTTGATAACTAATCGGTGTCAATATTGCAAATTCTTTAATATTAATTAACTTCAATTTTTAAAACGTTGTTAATATAAGGTTCGTTTCATTTCTAACTGTCGTCACTAAGAAACATATTTATAACTTCACATTTTCAAGTGCTTCGCCTGCTTAAATCAAAACTTTTTTTATCTATATTGCATCTCGTCTAGGAAATCAGTTCGGGTTGCAATTGAAATTTACTGTTGAAAAATATTATCAAATTCTCACCTTTTCCACAAAAAACTAATATTTAATTCATTTTCTTCCTGATTTTATGATTATGATCACATAATAAATATTATTGTTATCATGCAATTATTTAAGGTGCAGAGGAGGGAAACCGTTTTCAGCTTATATAGAATAAGTTATCATCTGTACTATATATTTATGAGGCTGATAAACAAGATCGGGGCTCTCTAATTCATTCAGATGGTTAGCGATACACATTAGTATTGTCTTTGCGAAAGAAAAAATTATATAATGTATTTATAGCATAATTTCTAATAAAAATAATTCGCTTTGGGACTCCACATTTGTCGTCCACTGTAGGTGCAGACAATTTTATAATGTTTACACATGTACTAGTAAATACATCATAAAATTGGTAAATTGTAAATTTATACTCCATTGCGAATTCTTAATGTAAATAAACAACATTTCTGTAAGATACTAAAAATTTAACACATATATTTCGTCCAAAGACACACACACAGCTTTGTCATACGTCAATATCTGAAAAGTTTTGTATGTTCAATAACCCTCATCGCCGCGAAAGCGTCGGATCTGTTCGAAAGTGGTCCAGAATACCAAGGCCCATGGACCAATTCGTAGCCAATAGGGTAGAAAACCCTTGTACATGGCAAAGAAGCCTTCTTCCGTATATAGCTTGGTGAAACAGTCAATGGTGCCCTTGTAGTGCAGACCACGACCTTTTTCGTCTGTCGGCTGATTCATAATCCGGGACTTGACCACATCTGCGGGTGTACTGAGAACAGCGCTGGTGAAACCAGCTGTCATCGCCCCCATAAACTGTATAAGTCGATTATCGGGTGAATCCAAAAGCACCATAAGTTTACGCTTGCTCAGATCATAGGCACTAAGATCGCCTGAGAATGGAGAAGAAAGTGAAGAACAAATCATTTTCTTGAACTTCATTTTTGGTATTGAGATTTTTGCATACCCAGTGTGACCAGAGCTGCTCGTGTGGCATTTATACCAGTGCCCTTCCACAATCCACGAACACCACCGACAGAATAGATGGAGCCAAAAGCCTGAAATACATTATTAATTCTTGCGGGCTTACCCATCAGCTGTCGTTTGCCATCCATTTGCATTTGAATTTTAACAAGATCCACGGGTGAGGAAAGCATATTAGCTAATGCCCCCGATGTCATGCCACAGAGGGCTCCGCGTAGAAATGTTAATTGCTGTTTGCCATCCTTATTAGTGGTGATCAGAAATTCACGTAGGTTATCATAAAAGATTATTTTAAGGCCCGTAAAGGTTGAATGCCTGACTACCATTGCTGACAGTCCTCCGTAAAGCTTAAGCACACCCTCTTCCCTAATAATGCCCAGGGCTGTACCCAACATTCCACGATATTTTACAGCACTCGGCGTCTTGCTGGCGATCTCTCCTTGAATATGCATTCGAGTCTTACACACATCAAAGGGATAGGCAATGGTTTCCCCGGCAAGTGCCGAAATCACAGAGGTCACATAGAGCTCCACAAACGGCGTCTTTTGGTTTGTCGATATAAACATTGGCCGCAATGACTGTATCTGTTTGTTATTGTCATCCATATTTTAATTAAAACACCATACGATCGCAATTTTGAAATATTGCTAAAAAAAAATATATATATATATACCACTATACTGAAATTTATATGTATGTAAATAACTCTCAAAGAGTTGAAGAACAGCCTTATAATTTTGAATAATGTTTAATGCATACAGAGAGTATAGAATTTTTCATTGTTTGAATATAATTATGATTATAATTGATAAGAATACTGTCAATCGATTTAAAACTTCCGAGCTATAAACAATTTTTATTTTTTCTTAATAGATGCTAGTATCTTGAGAACCCATACGGGCACTAACTGTAAAAATAACGTCAATCCGTAAATTTCCATTCGCATCTGTATCTTAAATATTACACTACCTATTATTTACTTATACGATTTCTGAGGTAGACGGCAATTCGTGTCTTGATGAGAGTATTACAATATTACATACTTTCCTTAATGTTAAATAAATAAATCACAAAATTTTTGTTAAATATTTATGATATTTTCTGATATATAAAATGTAGTTTTGTAAATGAAAGTATTTAATAACAATATCCGTTACTTGTTATAATTTTGATCGGAATGTGTTGAAAGTTTCTTCACAGTAAATCCTTTTGGAAAAATAAAAATACAAAGTTTGACAAACCTAAAAAAACTGATAAAAAAAACTAGAAAATTTCTTTATCGACCAAAATACATACATAAGTCACAGATCGTTTAATTATTTTAAAATAAAATTGTAATGAATGTAAGTTAAATAATATATTTAGTTTAAATTTTTCTAAATAATTTCAACAAACCATTTTTATTTTTAATATCTTTTTATTTAAATTAATTGTATTTAGATGCCTAAATATGTTAGATCGTTGACTTGGGAACTGACTTAAGCTAACTCAAGTTAAGTATTGTAATGGACTTGGTTACATTAGCTTTGAGGAAGTCGGAGAACAAATTAATTAAAAGCAGTAGCAGATATAAATGTATTTTTATTCCAGATAAAAATTAGAAATTCCAATGCAAAAATATACTTAATTCACTTAAATCAACGTTGAGTTAGACCTATTTTATAGTATAGTAAGTATATCAGCTAGTTAGCTCATATCTATTTAGTGACCCAGAAAGGAAAACACAAGAAAATACCCAAGCGATAAGATTGATACCGCAAATTAAAGAGAGAAGAAAAGAAGTGAAAGAAAAAGAACCTGATGAAGGTGACGCTCGCTGCACGCTAAAACGACCGCGCCCAAAACTGCGTGCTTGGTGGCAGGAAGACGAGGGGGGTTGGGAGTTGGGCTATAACCTGTGTATTGGTGATAATAATGCTGATGTTGATGATAATTATGTTATGTACATGTGTGTCAAACTAGGGATGGGTATCGATATTCTAACATTAATCTTTATATTGTTGTTTACTTACTGCTGAGTTATTAGTCCCCAAAAAATAAAATTAAAAATGGAAAAAATTCAAAAATTAAATTTAAAGTTAGCTACATATTACATTAAATTAAAAAGAATGACGTTTTCTTTATTAAATCCTTTATTTATTTGATATGCTAATTTAAATTATATTTTAAAGTTTTATTGATTTATATAAGTGTAAAAAATAAAATTGAAAACTAGCCATTAAATTAAATTAAAGAGAGTATATTAATGAAAAATCCATAGATCAATTTAAAAGTTAGCCATTAAATTAAATTAATGATAATACATATAGTATTTTATACTTAATATTTAACTTAGTTTAATTTCTTACTTACAATCTTATTTTTTAGCTTTAAAAATGTAACTAGCCAACAAATTAAATTAAAGAGACTATAGTTTTTTTTTATTATATACTTAGTTTAATTAAATTGATAATTAAAAATATTATTTTTTAACTATTATATAATCATAATTAATAATTAAAATTTACACAAGTAGAAAAAATAAGTAAATAAAATTTAAAATTAAATATTAAATTATGTTGTAGATCTTTAAAACATATTTAATGGTTAGCTATTAATTAATTTTAAAATTTACCTATTTACAAAATTAGTTTTTTGTCGACTGTTCTTAGTCAAAGTTAAGTAAACATAGATAAGACAAAATGTTGAAATATGGATACCCATCCCTAGTGTTAACACATGTTTAACTGCTGTGCAGTGGAAACGCAGGCTACCCTCGACTTCGCAATGGGTGCGGTTCTTAGACTGTCAGTCAGTCAGTCAGTCTGTTAGTCTGTTAGTTAGTAGGGGGGAATTTTAACCATAGAACCAGTCGCTTTGTCTATGCCGACAGAGAGTAAAACTGTGAGTAAGTGGCGCTGTCTATCCGTCAGTTGAGAAAGAATTACTACAACGATGACGTGGCACGTGCCCATACATATTACACCTATATGTATTATGCGATGTTGGTGTTTCCTTTCATCCACCTTTCCTCCCATCACCACTTTTCTTCCGCCACTTTTCCTCCCCTATCATTATTTCAAGAGTGTTTAGCACTTTTGTTAAATGAAAGCGACGTTTTGTGGTTGCCAAGTTAGAAGGGAAGTATTATGGTCATGTAGACAGACAGGGAGCTAGGAAATTTAAAATTCCCGACACACGCAAGATTTATATATGGGAACTGGGGTTCTACATAATCACCTTGGCTGCTGTGACAGGTCAGTTAATAATTAATTGTACTTTGTTATAGCGAAATCTAATACTCATTGACCAACTGACCGACAAGTTTCCGATACAACCAGAGTTGTCTGTACATAAACTGCAGATATGAACATACATATAATGTCGTATCATATAATATCTGATATCTTTTGCTGAATGGCAAAATTGAGGCGCAATTTGAGAGTTTGTTGAACTGCAAAACGCGAAAAGTTGCAGCGATCAGCTCTAAAAAAGCAAAAAACTCAATACGAAATTGTGGAAACAATATTTATTGAATATTTTGAATGCTCTGCAATTAAGTTAAAATTATAGGTTTGGCTATGTTTTCAGTATTAATGGTAAGTAGATTGTTTAACATATGTAAGCATGTAATGTTTATTGTATGTTGTATATTATTTTTGAGGTAATGTGAGTATTAATTAGATTAAATTAACAGTTTGAAAACTTTTCTTTAATTAATAGTACAAAACATGAAATGCTGAAAGTATTTCAGATTATGGTGGGGCTCTAACCTTTCGTGTAAAGTAATGATTTGAATAATATTACATTTATTGCTAGCGTTAAGATGATATTGTTAGGGATATGATAAGTTCGGACTCTATTCTTTGACTTCTTGTTGGAAATAAGTACAGATCAACTAAATATCAGGCAACCAAACAACTTTTAAGAACCCTAATAATTCCAAGTTTTATCGGAAAATCAAGCGACCCCACAATATAAAGGGTAATCAATTCATATTGAACCCTCGGGGACAGGTTCAGGCAGAATGGATAGTTGTAAAGGTTTTTATTCAGTGCTACGATTTTCAAGTGAAATAAACTCCAATTACCAGTGCGGTGCCGAAGGAGAAGCCATAAAAAGATCACAACTTTTACCGGGATTGCGAAAGATTCCAAAGAATTTCGTGGGTGAGTCGTGGGAGTTTAAAGTTCCCACATGGGAAGAGACAACATAATCTGATCATTGGCACACTTCCAGAGTATAAAAGCACCTGTGACAACTGCAACGGAAGTTAGTAAACGGAAGCAATGGTCAATTATACAAATCAATTAAAGCTGCTGCTGCTGCTGTGTCCCTTGGCACTTGGCCTGGGGCAGGAAGAGTTGGAGCCACTGCATCGTAATAAACGCACTCTGACTACCATCTGTGTAGAGATTCAACCGAGTGGACCTCAAAATGAACCCTATTTCATGTGCAAAGGTGCGGATTTCTCCAATGGTGCAGGTCCAGCTTCAGCTCCACAGCAAGCTGATCAACAGCAACAGTCCATGTATAACTTTCAACAGCAAGGAGCACAAATGGCGCCACAGGTGCCATTTCCATCATTTCCCAGCTTTGGAGCTGGGTTTTTTCCGGCCTCGCAGACCTATGAGAATCCCTCCGCCATCTCCAAAGCAACGTCGCCGTCGTCAGGTCAGGAATCCCCTGGAGTTCAATATGGATCCCCTCCTGCTGCCTTTACGCCTGGGTCTGCTCCGCAATCATATGGCATGCCAGCAGTTTCTTACCAAGCTTCAGGTGGCCCACCAGCAGTTGCACGAGGAACTGTTACAGGCCCAAGCCCAACGGCCACGCCCACTTCATATGCTGATGCAGGGTCTAAGAAACCGACGTCAACTGGACAAACGGCGCAGATGCATAAATCGCAGCCTTCGAGCAGCCAAACGAGCAATGGTAATGCCTATGAATCTTTAATGGACAGTCGACATCGTGTCGCCATGGATGACAGTGTGCTGGCCATGCCGAATGTGGAATTTCAGCCCGAAGAGCTCAATCCGCAGTACAGAAGACCTATGGAGCCACCAATGATGTTAATGCAGTTTCAACAACCGGCAGCTATGCCCCATCCCTATTACGATGATCCCATCATGCGCATTTTCTATGACAGCCAGGGGCATCACCAGCCACAGGTTTCACAGGCGGCGCCCTTGCAACAAGCAGCTCCTATTGAACCGCTGGTGTCACAAGTGTTGCCCGCAGCAGCAGCTCAAGCTTCAGCGTATCCAGCACCCTATGCAGCAGCAGCAACTGCTCCGGATGTGCCTCTGCCACCTGCACCACCAACACCACCACCTCCTCAAGCTCAACCCAACTACAATGCCTATCCAAAGCCCAGTTCGCCATTCGCTCCATCCCCACCTGTGGACGGCAATGCCTGTAACTCGTGTAATCGTCCATGCTCTGCTCCTGCCGAGAATTGTCCTAGCTATCAGCCTGTTATCATCGCAATGCCTTGTTATGGACAACAGCAGCCCACCCATTACCTGGCAGTCCCTGGCTCAGCGGCTCCATCCGTACCAGCTATGTCACGTGAGCCTATTGTGGGTAGTCCCTTTGGAGCATCCTTTGGCATGGCACCACAGGTTGGATCAGCTTTTGGGTTGGGTCAACAAGCTGGTGGTCACTTTGGCATGTCTTCTCCTCAGGTTGGATCATCTTATGGCTTGGGTCAACAAGCTGGTGGTCACTTTGGCATGTCTTCTCCTCAGGTTGGATCACCCTTTGGCATGGGTCCACAAGTGGGTGCGCCCTTTGGCATGGCACCGGTGCTCAATCCCTTTGGACCCTTTGGCAACCTGAACCCCTTCAATCCCTTCAATAGGATACTAGGCGCTCCAGCTCCAACCACGCCACAACCTAGACTGCGTTGGTTTGGCGCTGCAGATGAGGGTTCTACATCCACAACGACGGCAACTACATCCTCACCAACAGCTCCACAATTTAAACAATCGACGGCAAAGCTCTTAAGCAGCCCATTGCCACTTCCCATAAGGACGAGCACTGAGTCAGCTGATGTCAGCGTAGGAGCTTCGCGGGATGCGGATGGAGATCAAGACAATGAAGAGGAGGATAATGAGGATGAGGATGAATCCCCAAATGCCACTGAGGTGCCGCATGACGCTGAAACAACTGCAGATGATGCCACTTCCGAAGACGTTGCTCTATCAAAATCTCTTGAATCAAAGGATCAAACATTCGATGAACTTGTCAAGAAGGGCGAGGACAAACTAAAGACCGACAAACGCAAGCGTCAAAACTCTCGTTATAGCAACAATAATTCCCAAAAGCGCAAATATCTCCAGCGATTGTAGTTTTTAGTTGTAACCCCATAAAGTTTATTTTAATTTGATGCAAGAATAATTAACTAAATAAAATTTAAAATAAAGCTAATTAGTTACTTACCCTAAAAGGTTGTGTCTAATCTTTGCCTGAATCTAATCTTGACCATAAATCGGCGCATTAAATTTATTATTTCAAGTGTAAATTACGAAATTGTATTCAAGTCCTTCAGCAGGTAGTACTTATAAAATAATTCTCGTTTGTATTGATATTCTGCTGGCAAAGGCAGAAGCTACATACATAAGTAGCTGGGCCCTTCTTTTGCTGAATTTAACATTTAGTAATCTGAATATTACTTGTATATAAATATATCCTAGAAAATATATATAAATTTAAATTTATTGTCAGCAACACACAAAGGTTTACTTTCTATTTTCACTTTTTGAAAGTTATTGATTACTTAAAGAAATAAATGCATCATATACAAAGCGATCCTTCCTTTTTTTAGGGATTATTTTTAAAATATTTTTGTTGAAAGTTAAGAATTATTGCATACTGAATAAAAAAAAATAAAATGCCATTCTAGATAAAATCCCTTAGACTTAACACGTCTCTTTGAACCAATAATATTTCAAGTCATACTTTTGGTACCGTTTAGATGCAAAAAAATCAATCCTAAATATTTCATGTATCTTGCACTTTTTTTTTAAGTTTTCCTTGTTATTGTATTATTTCCAATTGAAATTTTCTATTTATTAATAACTAAGAGTCTTTTTTAGGTTATATTCCTCATTGTTGAAACCACATGTATGTACATCACATATGTATATGCAATACTACTGATCATAAGCCAAAATGTGCTTTTTAACAATCCTATAAATTAGTCAAGACTTTATATATTTAAAACTTATATTAATAATCAGCTCTCAACCATCAAAAAAGTTAGAAATTCGACAGGCTGTCATTAAAAAAGTTTCTCCTGTTGGGTGGGAAATTTCTTCGAGTTACTATTCTTAGATTATATTCCATCTCATTCTTAATTGAACCCTTCAACTCACTTCCAATTCCAGTTACAACCTTGAATACAAGTACTTGTTGTCTTAAACTGGGAGTTGGCTCTTTCAGTTTGAAACGTTTAAACAAAGTCAAGTCTGTTTCCGATGATTAAGCCAATGGCCAGTAAAGGAAGTATTTTTTATAAGTAGATATAGATACCTTGGTAGACACATACGTGTACTTAAATATATATTTATTATGCAGTTTTTTTTTTATACATTTTCTTTAATGTACTTCCGTTTGGTTTTGCGCATTTCATTTTCCACTGGCGCACGTCTTTATAGCAGCTCAAAGCTCCACGCTCCATGGATCAAACAGGAACCCACTTATGAGTGAGCTCTCTACAGCTCTTCGGTGCAATCTGCTGATTAACCATGTCGAGCACGTAACACAATTTAAATAAACAAAAACAGAAACCGAAAAAATAAGAAAGAGAAAAAGTGAAAAATAAAAACAAAATTCAAGATAAATAAAGTATACATATAGCAATTTAGACTTAGAGTCAATGTACCTTACAATTGTCCAAGCTTGAGCTCCGTCTCTGACTCCGAGGTTGAGTAATCGCTGACCAGAATGGGCACAGCAGTTGCGATTGGGTTTCTGTTAACTGGGTTAGAGCATTATATTGCGAAATGTAATACCAAGTCCAAGCTTCCTCATGTTGTGCTAATTATGTTTATAGGGCCAGCAAAGATATACACTTTTTAGAAAAACAAAGTTTGTTTAAATAGTAAGATTTTATAACGAAAATTGATCAGAATTCGCTCAAGTTATTATATCTAATCCAAGAACCAAACACATATACCAAGTTTATGCTATTTGCTAACTCGTTATGTGTAAAATATGATACGTGTATAAATTAAATGGAAATAATCCAGTGTTCTCTTGAAATATAGTATTAAGTATATCTTATTTCGAACTTAATACAAACAACTTTATGAGATTGCTTAAGTAGTTTCAGTTGGTTATATATAACTATGAAATAATTGAAATTGAATGTAGTTCGAGTTTTCTTTAAATGTAATATTTCAACTTATACACAGTACAGACGAATATATAGAATCAAAGTTTCATCAAATATCTCAATTCATTCACAATTATTATTATTTATTTGTATCATATTCTTTTGGGATATTAAATTATTTTAAAGTTCTTTACGAAACTCAAAGATTGACAAACTTTATAAAAATAATAGTGCTCCACTCCGTAGGGTATCAAAGTGCAAGGCTTGCACTTTCTTAGGCCACTTTGGCCGGTTAGCGTTCAATGCAATCGGAGCTCATCGAATAGTCGCAATTGAGACTTTGCGTCGCGAGGTTAAAGTTACAAGCACCTTTTGGAAAATGTTGAACTCCTGGATCTGTCTGGCGGCGTTGATCTGTTGCTGCACCATTTGGTTAAGTGAATCCTCGGATGCACTGCAGGATGAAGGTGGAAATATAGGGATGAGTAATAGCCTTGCGGCACCTGGTCAACCGATGTACTATCTAATGGCCGATGCGGGTTCTTCAGTGGGTCCTAACGATGAACTGAAACGCACAAATCGATCTCTAATGAAATGGTGGGACGACTTGTTTGGTCAAAATAATTGCTGCAATAACAATAACAACAATTTGCTACCCAACAATAATTTGCTACCTTACAACAATAACAACCTTTTGCCACCTCTTGTACCCAACAATTGCAATGGATTGCAATTGCAAAATCTGGATCCGTTTAAGCAAATGAAATTGTTCAAGAAGCTGCCCGATTTGTGGGGCAACAATTGTGGAGGACAATGTGGTCAGTGTGGTGGACAGCAGCCAGTGAACAACTATGTGGCACCTGTGGGTCCTGGCTATGGCAATGAAGGATACACACAGCCTCCTGCTGGGCCTGTTGCTCCTGCTGATTACAATCCTGCACCAGCGCCACCTAGCAGTGGCTATGAAACACCAAATCCTGCCTACGATGGTCCTGGCGATGGGGATGCCGGCTATGTGGCACCAGCAGCACCACCGCCACCACCACCTGCCACAGACAGCTACGTAGCACCACCATCTTCAGATTATGCGGCACCAGCACCTGCACCACCATCTTCAGATTATGCACCTGCACCACCAGCTGCAAGCTATGAAGCTCCTGCTCCCACACCACCTCCCTATGAACCCGCTGCTCCTGCACCCGCTGCGGAGAGTTATAGCAAAGTGGATGACTACGCCAAGCCGGAGAAGAGTTATGGTGGTGCACAACCACCGCAAATTGTCTATCAACCGATCATTTATCTAACCGCTTCTCCAGGCGCCAAGGCTGAGGTGGAAGTCAAGTCGAAGCCACAGGAGCAAAGCTATGAAGCCCAAACGGAGGCACCACAACCGCAGCCAATCTATGAGCCACCAGCCCCCACACCAGCACCAGAGCCGGTTGAGTTACCTGTCTATGCCCCGCCCCCGCCTCCAGCTGCAGCCCCTGCTCCATACTGCAATTCGCCCGCCTGTGCCGGGTATTTGCCACTTTTAGGTGTTCCCTTCTATAGTTACCCGGCGCCTCCTGTTCCACCACCAGCGCCAGTTTACGCAGCACCGCCACCAGCTCCAGTCTATGCAGCACCACCACCAGCGCAAAGCTATGCCCCACCACCAGCTCCAGCTCCAGCACCACCGTACGCTTCACCAGCTTGCCAAACTCCGATTCGATTGTCTTTACACGACCAGCCGTATCGTGTAGCCCCTGAACTCTTCCGGGAATACAATTATCGTTTAGCCCTGGCCGACAACAATAGTTTATAGTCAATCGATTGTCCAATAAATTCCAAGTTATAACTGTAAATAAAATGTATCTAACGCTCTTTGGATCTTCATCTTATCAAATATAGTGGGCTGGTAATTAGGTTTAGAATATTCTTTATGATATTAAAGATAAACTGAGTTGCTTAAGGATAGATCGATCTAAATTAAGACACGATCAGGAACAATTATTATAGAGTTGGTATAGGCCAAGGGTTTTACAGATCTGACTAATTATAAAGTTTAGAGCATATATATTTTTAATATGGTGTGGTAAGATTCAATATTGTATTAGTTCTGTCAGCTACAACTTCTTGTTTTTAATCAGTTCTAAAAGTAAGTATAACTCACGCTGCAGACAGTTTTTGTATAAAGAAGCTTATAAGCATTTAATTATAAGTATGTTTAACAATTCATTGATTACTCCTTTATACTTATATATGTACAATTCAGTGTGAGTCACTAAACTAAAATAATTATTTTGAGACGTTTTATTGTATGAAAAGGCTTGGTCAATTCTCAGAATTTAGCTTTTTCACTGGTCCAAGTCGGTTACACAAAATTATCGCTTATTTATGTTATTTATTTATGTTTGTATTTTTTAAACACAAAGGTCGAAAAAACTCTTCCCCTTTTTATTAAAATAAAAATCTCTATAAAACTTTGACTTTTTCTTTTGGAAAATTCTACTCGTATAATAATATTAATTATTGGTGTCACAGAAAAGCAAACCACCCAAAATCCAACTGAAAAACCTAAACAAGCTGGTTTTAGGTGACACAAAAATCAAAACTCATTTCTCGAATCAATTGTAGAACGATTTAATAAAACTCAGAGTTTATTAAATAAAATGTAATTCTTATTTTTAATTTATTAAAAAGGTACAATGGACATTCAAATAACATTATTAATTTTTTGAAATATGCCACTAATTTCCAAATTTTCTGAAATTGAAACTAAGTTTATGGCTGCCGAATTTGTTACTCCGAGTTTTCTGTGTCCCCTACGGTTTCGTTTGAGAGGTTTGGAAATCAGCTTTGAGCCTAAATCTCGGAGATTACTGTGGCACCCTGATACTGCGCGTTTATTGAATAAAATTAAATTATTATTTTTTAATTATTGAAAAGACTTAATGTAAAAATTTATTAAAATTGTTTATTGTTTGAAATAGGCCACTAATTTGTAAATTTTCTGAAATTAAAATTAAGTTTATGGAAGCCGATTTCTGTTACTCCGAAAATATGTCCGAAAAATTAAATCTCAGAGTCTTATGTGTCACCTGCGGTTTAGTTTGAGAGGTTTGAAAATCAGCTTTGAGACAAAATCTCTGAGATTTCTGATTGTATTTTCGCTTTGTTTCATTTTTTATTAGCTAGGTAAATCGGTATTAATGAAGAACAGTTTTAAAATGTTATACGATATGAGAATATCTAACAATAAACGGAAGAAGACAAAATTTGTCAAACATGGTACAGGCTCTTTTAATTGTTGTACGCAACTTTATAACTTTAAGCTTATGAAAGGATCAGAAATACATAAACAGGGACGCCACAGAAAAGCAATTCGCCCAAAATTGAACCAAAAAACCTCATCAAGGTGGTTTTAGGTGACACAAAAATCAAATCTCATTTTTCGAAACAATTGTAGAACGATTTTATAAAGCTCTGAGTTTAAAGAATAAAATTTAATAATTGTTTTTAGATTATTAAAAAGGCACAATGGACACTATGAATCAAATTATTAATTGTTTTAAATATACCGCTAATTTCGAATTTTTCGAGCTCTTTTACTCCGAAAATATGTCCGAAAAATGAAATCTCAGAGTTTTCTGTGTCACCTACAGTTTAGTTTAAGAGGTTTGAAAAGTATCTTTGAGGCAAAATCTCTGAGATTTCTGTGGCACCCCTGATTGTTATAAGTATCATTTGAAAAATTACATGTTTTGAATAAGCGACCTTTATATTTTCTAGAAATATTTAGTCGAATCATAGGTTGTTGTATGAAAACCATTTTGGATTAAAAATCGACCATCATAATAGTCATCTATTACTTAGTTTACATATTTCAATTCAGTGTATTAAATGTATCCAATAAAATAAATTCAAACTTTTGGCATTCACGTTTCTTTATTAACGTATTCAACGTATGATCATTTATCAGAATGTTCATAAAAAGTTTAGAGATAAATGCAACAGATATATTATTGTGGCAACTGGCTATATGAAAACAACGGTACTTAGTTGCCAATGAAATATTTTATTCAGGTAACCTTTAACATTACACAATTTAAAATTCCGAAAATAAAACTTAACAAATCGATAGTGGGAAAACGACAATTTAAAAAACAGCTGATATATATTCTCTCTCGCTGGATTTTATGTTGAATTTCTGAAGCACAAATATTCGAAGAATTCTATGGATCACTGCTGATTTACTATGCTCTTCTATTTATACCTATAATGTAAAACAGTTTATCTGTTTTTATTGATCTTTCCTTTCCTTTATTTTCTTAGATTTATTACAAGAAAATTCCAATAACTTTCAAAAAAATTTCTCTGATGTTTTCTTTATCATAAATACTTTCGATGAATTGTACAGTTGTGCACTGTGATTTCCGTTTCTAAAAACAGAAGCAGCTTATCAACTTGGTTGACTACACACAGTCTGAGCTGTCAAGGTCTCGGATCCCCATAATCCCATCGGTTCACATTTATCGCATATGTGCAATGTCGATAGCGGCCTTTTCTGCTTCTTCCTGTTATTATAGCGCTTCTCTTTCCACAAATGCATATGTGTGTGTGTGTGTGTGTGTGTGAATGGGACGATGACGTCGACAAGAATTTGAGCTCTAAGTCAGCTTCAGTCAGTCAGTTGGTCGCTGGCTGGTCTCAGTTTTCATTACATTTTATTTTCATTTTCATTTTCATTTTCAAATTCAAATTCCATAACAAATTGCACAAGATAAACAAAGAGTTCCTTCTCTATGCGGGCTGTGAAATGCGATAACAGTACTTCGGAAACACCCCTGAAAGACAATGCTATCCGTGACCATGACCGTGACCAAGTGAAAGTTGCCTGCAGTTGCACACAGCCTGGCAACCAACTACTAAGTAGTGTTGAAGGTCTGCACTCAGCTGGTCATCGTCTTTGTCTCACTTTGCATGTGGCACGCACTTATTCTTGACTTTGTCCGAGTCTGACTATGAGTCTTTGTCAGGGTCTGGGTCTGGGTCTTGGTCTTTGTCTGGGTCTGGGTCTTGGTCGGGGCGTTGATCGTTTGTTGATTGCAGCTCGTCTGTACAAAGCGTGACGTAGTTTACATAATCTAATCGCCTGTTGACTGAGCAGAAAATATGGTTAATAAATTAGCGGTTACTATGTATGTGGAGTGATCTTCGCTTTTGAAATGTTGCGTAACGAATATGGGTAGAGCATATGATCATCATCATCTTCATTAACATGTGAAGATAAAATGATGTTACAATCTAAAACGATAAGTGCTCATGTCAAAGATCAATGCAGATTTCCCGATTAAAACTGATTTACGTGCATTTCTTCAAGTTACTGAACGTGAGGATCATTAATCGATGATCTGAAAGATACAATTTCTTAAGATGAATGAGTTGATTATAGATATAAATATCTCTGCTATCAACTGAAAGAAGGAGCATCAACATTACAATTGATGATCGGCAATCAATCTAAAGATAAGAATCTATTAAACCTGACAGTTAATTAGCTGAACAATAACCCATTTACATTCTCAATCGTTGATAAGGTGATCAGCTATCAGTAATAGTTTTATTGGTATCAATGAGAATCGATTGCATCAAATGCTGTTTTGATCGATATGAAAACTTACACACTACATGCATATGTAATAGGTTATAAGTTATAACTCTATTAATTAGGTATCCGCTCGATCAATTAGAATTAAATAAGACCATACTTTTCACATCTTTCACAGTAGATAGTATTAGATAAGAAATACATGAACTGAAAATTAGGCTCACAAATTATTTTTGCATTATTCACATATTATTAAATTATAAAAGTTATAAAAGTTAATATCAACGTTTTATTGTTTTTATGCCAAAAAATTATACAAGAATATATGAAAAACATCTTCCAAGAAATAAAGATGGATCTTTTAACCTTTTTCTCTTTTTGAGAATCAATGGTATTGAACATTATTGTAGTTAAAATAACGCAACAGTACGCAAGAATGCAATGGGACTACACATAATGCATCGATTGATGAATCAAACCATCCATAACAGAAGAGTTGTTTTATGAGTGACCAATAACTGATCAATTGACCCAAACTATCCAAACCAGAAGAGTTCTTTTTACGAGTGATAATTAACTTAAATCAACGATTAAATAGCATTGACAGATTGCATTGGTCTGAAGATTTTATTAAAATTAATTGGATTGCATTCAGTTAGCAAGATCGATGGGTGGATCGATCTTACATAGTGCATTGCTATTGTCAAGCCAGATTGGTTCAAAGAGTAACACTTGAAAGCCAGCCTTAACAAGAGACATCTTCTTCTTAACGATGCTCAAGATCAGAGATCATGCATGATTCCATTTAAAAAAAAAATAATAAAAACTACCCCACACAGATTTTTTCAGAAGTCTCTTGACTCTTGAGCGTAATTGAGTGAGTGAGTGGAGAAGAAAAACGATTCGGACAAAATTTAACAGCACATAAAGAACGATTCTGACACAACATCTGTCAGGGGCATGAACAAGAGCTGCGATCGATGCTGCTGAGCACTTGCAATCCAACCGCAGCGGGGTCTCAAAAATAGCGCCAATGTCGTCGCCAATGCTGACGCCAAATGAAGCGATCTACATACCCTTTCACAGGGTAGTATCACGACATCAAAGAGCTTCCCAACATTTTTAATGAAACAAAAATAATTGCAGTATTCCCTTTTAGGTGAAATGTAGCATTTTATATCTTAGGTAATTACAAAATCACATCATTTTGATTAGATAGTATTGCCACTTTTGTTATTGACAAGCTTCTAATTATATTATTTCCGATTTTCGAAACAATCCAATAGTTCTCAAAATGGTCCAAAAATACTTATGTATATGTAGAAGTGATCTAGAGACTAAGGTTAAGTATTGAAAATATTTTGGGAGTTAACTCAACATGAAAGAGTATTAATATGTCAGTCTTCTATATTTGTATTCTTGAACTATAAGGGATCGGGAACCATTGCTAAGTCCGGGTGCCTGTGGCATATCTGTATATATATTATGTATATGTATATGTACACTTGTGGAGTGATTATGCTGTGTGGTGTTATGTGGTGTTTTGACTCGCAGTGGTTGGCACTGGGTGGGGGGCATTTATTTTAGAGAAATGTTGTGGAAATTTTCATTTGTTGCTACAATTTCGAAATTTATATATTTTATTCTATATTTATGTACGCACTTTGCATCTGTGTAATTAATTTCAAAATCTCAACCAAAAATTGGGTTGATGACTCTTGCATTGCATTTTGAATCGCCAACTGAAAATATATAGAATAACATACATATTATTTTAATGCGTAGGAGATGTGCACGTCATGTGGAATAATTAAAAAAAATCATTATGAATTCACTTGTCAGAGACAAAAATTGGTATAGAATTGACTTTACTTAGATAAAAAGTAAATCAGTCAAATATAAATACGATATTTCGATAAAAAGAATTAGGTAAGATAATAACAGATGCGTATGAGGATTTTAATGCATCCATTTAAAGTTAGGCAAGATAATTTGTAAATGAATTTTGCATTCCAGCTGTATCCATTATTTTATATGCTTCATTCTTTAAATTTGAAGATGTATTTATAAGTGGATTTTTTGTTACCCGAAAAACATTTGTAAGGTTTAAAGATACCGTAAGCTGTTTAAGTGCATTCAAATATTGACATAGGGCAGGTTTAAGATGTAGTAGTCCGATTTTAATTTGGTCAGATTGAGATATATAAGATTATTAAGATTTTTATTATGTATTAAGATTATTTTTTTAAGTTGATTTTTAACCGGTCGTTCCAATGGCAGTTATATGATATATTATATAGTCTGATCATTCATCAAGATAGCTTCAAAACTAATTGGCTAGTTTGCATAGAAGTAGACAGACAAACAGATATCGACTCCGCTCTTCGTGCTGTTCAAGATCATATATACTTCGACAAAGTTAAAGTACTCTCTGCAAGGGTTTATATGTCATGAATAAAATCAAATATTCACCAAATTTCATGTCCCTGTCAGAAGATATTAGTATTTTTCTAAATTATTAGTATTTAATAAATTTATTAAGCTATAAAACCATCTTTGATAAAAAGGGGTCATTGGACTGCCGTGTTTCGAAATACTTAGGTATTTAGCTATTAAGCAAAACTATGCGCTACTTTATCTTCAAGTCATGCTGTCTTCAAAAATTAGGTTAATATTGTGCAACCTACACACAAGTCCAATTTAACCCACCCACCTCGTCAAGTTATTTTTGCAATCACTGCATTGTTCTTATAGATAGATATTTAAAATAAGCAACTATCCAACTGACCCTAAAAGAACCAACGACTCAGCATAAATGTCTGAAATGGCCAAAAACTCAAAGACAATTATTATTTAAAATCGCTTGTGCTAACTAGGCAGAAGTTAAGCTATATAAACTAGACTTCGGATTGGGAATGATATCAGTCACCTTTGGTAACCACAGCAGCTCCAACTAAAAACTAACAGTCTCAATATGAAATTCTTCGTGTGCTTTGCTCTCATCGCTGTCATCGCCTCCGCCGTTGCCTCTCCCACCGGTGGTAGCTCGGCTTCAATCACCAGCAGCAACGCCGGCGGAGCTGTTGCCTTGACCAACCAGGAGTCTGATGCTGAGGGCTATGGTGATCTGACCCGTCTGCGCAAGTCCGCTTATGGCGGCAGCTCCGGCGGCTATGGTGCCTCCAGCGTGCCAGCTCCTCCTTGCCCCAAGAACTATCTGTTCAGCTGCCAGCCCAACCTGGCTCCAGTTCCATGCAGTGCTCCAGCTCCCAGCTACGGATCCCAAGGCGCCTACTCCTCTCCAGTGGCTACCTACGCTGCCCCCAACTATGGTGTTCCCCAGCAGCAGCTCTATGGTGCCGCCTACGTGCCCCAGGGTTACGGCTTCCAATACTAGAAGATCATGGATCGACTCTGGAGACTTGAACATGACACGGCTTCCAAAGCTTCCGAGAAACAAAAATCTTTGACTAGCTAAAAGAAAATGTACAAAAAAATACTGCAATTAAATTGAAAAAAAAACCCAAAACAACATTTACAGTTAATTTTTTAATTCTTACTTGCCAGAATAACTCGGCATTGTCAGAGTCTTTAAAAAGGTCAAATATTGATTAACTACTAGGCTGAGTTTTGAAAATGACTTTAAAGCCAATTCGATAATATGTAATTTTTTGTCAAATGTGGTCTTTTTTAAGTTTAAAGAAATTGGTTTAGATTACGATTTCAATCCCATAGAATCCATTAGACCAAAATATTCACAGATGTATTAACAGATTTCAAGCTTGCATATCCAGACTTTAAACTTGCAAAACTTTGGCAAAGCTAAATCAGTTCAAAAATTAAGTTTAACTTCAAAATTTTCGAAAATATCGATAAGAGGTACCCTTTAAATTTATTTGGAACATTAAATTTTTAAGTCTTGAGCTATAATTTTAATCGGCTTATAGTTCACCAACAAGTTTTAAATAACACTGAGAAGATTGTCAAAGGGGCCACCACCGTGGACTCCAAGATGTTAGGGTCGCTAGGTTTGAAAGAATATAACTTTTACCAAGTCTTATCAGTAAGTGATCAAATGTTCGTGATAAAACACAATACATTTTTGTGGTGAAGGGTTTTTCCGATTTGTGTGCGAAGGGGCGTGGTAAGAAAACTACATGGCAAACTGTGATTTATCCAGCTTTTATAGTTGTTGAGATCCCTCAGCTGCCCTCTATTCTGTACTGTTTGTAAAATTGAATTTTAAACTTGTGTTTATCGCGAGTGTTTGGCTATGTAAATATGTTAATTTGAACAGTATTAAAATATTTTTTTACAGGATTTAGATACTATTATAATTTACAAGTTATATGTCTTGGGGTTATATGAATATAGGAGTCTTGGCCCCCATTCTCGTTTCCAATTTTAAATAAATGATGCCATGTGCTATGAACTTACTAAACAACAGTTGTACAATCAAATCCCCAACTAATATACATATTTGCAACAATTTTGCAACGATTAAATAACGTTTAATTTTGATAAATCTAAATGATATTTGATTCGTTTGATTTAAATTGACGAAAACATGTCTGCTATTAGTTTCGCAGCTCTTAAGAGTGGTAAAGACTGACTAATGTCCTTGTTAAAAATATAATTACTACATTGGTATTACCTTCACAGTGCAAAGGATCTCAGATAGTATTCAAAACAACAAACGTTGAATGCATAACTTATCCAAAATGTTCAGAAAATTCTACGTGCTTTGATAAGGCTATAAATTGAAATAAAGCTGTTGCTCAACTGGACGTTGATTTGAAAAGAACTTAGCGAAATATGTCGGTAAGCAATTTTATATCAATTATCACGAGGTAAAATCAGGGAATGAAACCGAAACGAATTTCGGTTACGGTTCCGGTTCCGGTACGTACCGAAACGAGTATTTCGGTAAAAGGTTATATTTCGGTGTTGTCCTTTCGGTTCCGGTTCTCGTATCGGTCCATACCGGTACAGTAAAGTAATTTTTAAAAAAATTTTAAAGTAAAGAAAATCGAATTTTATCAACAAATATTTGTGTATGTATAAACGTACAAATGCATGCATTTTAGCATGTTAAGTCTGACATATAATTCGAGAAATTTTTTTATAGTGCAAAACCATGTTCGTACGAAATATAACAATCAAATTTTTTTAAATGTACCGAAATTGTACCGGTACGAACGTTTCGGTTTTCGGTTCTTGAAAAATAATTTATTTCGGTTCCGGTTACGGTTACGGTATTACATTTGAAACGGTTAATTTCGGTAAACGGTTCCGGTTCGGTTTCATTCCCTGGGTAAAATACATACATTTTCCTTAAGATTCATATGGAAGCATTTAAAAAGGGATATAGCAACCAATACCATCCCTTCTTGATCGACGTCCAGTTTAATTTTTGTGATATTACGTCCAAAAAAAGTTATTCAACATACGGAATGATATTGTTTAAATTATTAAAGCCGATCTCAAATCTGAACCACGGTAAAATCGGTACAACATCCTCGTATCTCCTCTATTTACTCGGAATATTATTTATATTTACAGGGTCATTTGATGGTTCGGAATCTTTACATAGATGAAACTCTTTTACCAATATTCCCTTTAGGATTTTATTTAGTTTCCTTAAAATTTATTGAGAACTTTCCACATCAAGCCAGTGAATCTATTGGTGACGTAAAGTTCTATACGCAAGCCATGGAAAAGGTGGAAAGTAGAAGAAAACCAAAATTATAATTGAAATATGTTATATGTGTACACGGATATTTTAATTATCTTTTTCAGATAAATTATGAGATATATTTTGTATTCTGTATTATAATAATTCTGTGTTGGAAAATAATTGTATAATCAAACCCACAAATAAAGTTTTTGAACCAATTTTAAACCGATTAAAAGAGCGTTTAAATGTTGATTAATCTAAATTGGATTAGATGACCTTTATCGATAAAAATATATGTAGTTATACCAAGCTCAGAGCTGTTATAACGAATATACAGTAGGTATTTTGTTTGGTACTTTCGTGTTAAGATAATATTATTTTTCCTATGTGCTAATCAGAGGGAGGAGGGAACCATGCTGCCTCTGGATATGTACCTCTCAGTCAACTACAGGACATCTTGAAACCTAGGTAATTATGACACTTATTTACATACATATATCACAATAAAGTTGAAAAGAAAGCATAATGTGACGTTCACACTTACCGAATTATGTGTGTATGTAAGCATGGTTATTGTTGGGTGTACCGAATATGAAAAGTAATGTCCAATAGCTGATAAAGCGAAATGCAAAGTATAAGAATAGTTCAAGCCACTTGTCTCTGTGTTTTAATGCTAACTTGGCAAAGTTTAGTGTATATAAGCTGGGAATTTGGCTGAAAATTACATCAGTCACCTTTGGTAACCACATCAGCTACAGCTCCAATCTCAGCTCCAGCTTCAACTCAACCATCAGCTTCAAGATGAAATTCTTCGTGTGCTTTGCTCTCATCGCTGTCATCGCCTCCGCCGTGGCTAACCCCACCAGCGGTAGCTCCGTTTCCGTCGCCAACCAGGAGTCTGAGGCTGAGGGCGTTACCGGCCAGGGCTATGGTGATCTGACCCGTCTGCGCAAGTCCGCTTATGGCGGCAGCTCCGGCGGCTATGGTGCCTCCAGCGTGCCAGCTCCTCCTTGCCCCAAGAACTATCTGTTCAGCTGCCAGCCCAACCTGGCTCCAGTTCCATGCAGTGCTCCAGCTCCCAGCTACGGATCCCAAGGCGCCTACTCCGCACCAGTGGCTACCTACGCTGCCCCCAACTATGGTGTTCCCCAGCAGCAGCTCTATGGTGCCGCCTACATGCCCCAGGGTTACGGCTTCCAATACTAGAAGATCATGGATCGACTCTGGAGACTTGAACTTGACATGGCTTCCAAAGCTGCCGAGAAACAAAAATCTTTGTTTAGCTAAAAGAAAATGTACAAAAAAATAAATGGACAAATTTTCCTACAATGCAATTCCCACAAAATGTTTTACTACAAGTGTCTTCTTGATTTACTTTATTATAAACAGCTGTTTGCGATTTATCCAATTACTTTAATCGAAAAGAATTCAAACAGTACAAGTATACGTGACACTCTTTGCAACTGTTTCATTGAATTACTCATCTTAAATTACAAAGCTATGACTGTCAATTTATAAATATGAAAATCTAGATTCTAGAACCACCAGTTAGCTTCACCCGCTTAAACAACGGAGTTCGCATATGTTTTCTTCTCTTCACTGCGAACCCACATGCAATTCAATAGAATCTTAAAAAAAATAAAATGAAAGTCAAAGTTTCTACGGAACTCTTGTAATTAAGCTTGTAATGAGCTATAAATAAATTATTTTATCGTAAATAATTTGATATAAATTTTCAGGAAGGGAAGTAAATTGATAATCGATTAAGAAAAAACTAAATGTAATTTAAGTAAGTGAGTAATTATAAACAAACACATTACTAATTTGACAGATTTATTAACATGCAAATCTAAGTCCGTCGTAAAAGTATTTATGCTTTTTTTGGATGTTTAATTTTACATATGATTTAATGATTATAAAGAGTAACATAAATTAGGTTTATTTATTATTAAATATAGGAACACTAGAACAAAAAAAATACTCGTCATAGAATTTGAAATAATCTGAGACTTGCATTTGGACAAAATTGGTACTTTTCGAAGGAGAAGTAGAATAAATACAAATAAAGAAATTTAAAAACGGAAAAGGTAATATGCGTTTGTAATTTAAATAGGAATATTGCTAAGAATTTAAAAATAAATGTGTATAGCAAATTGAATTGAAATAATTACTTTTGTCTCGAATAGCAATAACTGTAGGAGGGGGTGTATGAATTTAAACTCGTAACTCGTGTATAATTTTTAGCAATACCTGTCAAAATCATTGGCAACACCTACAAAAATCAAAAAGTCAGCTCATCATTTTATAAACGCAAAATTAGCAGTTATATTCGCTCTTTTTCTCCTTCACCCCGTTTCTCTTGGACGGTTTACTTAAATATGTAAGAAAAAAAAACTTAATTGCATATTAATCGGAAGAGGTCTTTGAACTTAGTTTCGGAATTTATGAAGAAAAGTACATAAACTGGTAATTGCAACATTTCCGTCAAAGTTGGCCTAAATCAAAAGTTGAAAACGCAGCTAAACAAAAAGAAAACTGCAAACTATTAAAAAGTGTTTGTTGGTAATATGATACTAGTTA
Organism: Drosophila neotestacea; assembly: GCA_035044365.1. Lineage (NCBI taxonomy): Eukaryota > Metazoa > Arthropoda > Insecta > Diptera > Drosophilidae > Drosophila > Drosophila neotestacea. The sequence goes on along the minus strand of JAWNMD010000126.1, from coordinate 233,418 downwards.
CAACTGGAAAATACACATGTATGGTCAATAGTTGGAGGGCCTACAAGAGCTTTATGCTGACCTTCGGGCTTCAGGTTCGTGACAGGTTCTCTGGGTGAACAGTCATGACTTAGCCAAGCAATGGTTAGGATGTTCTAGGGATAAACTTCATCTCCCAACTGCCTACACTCAGAATCAATTATAAAACCTTGGCTATGGATTTCGACCAACTAACCCAATTGACCATGTTACCTTGAATCACTTTTGCTATGACTTGTCATTCTTTCCGCTTCGCATTGCAGTTTGCAGCTTTTGGAATCCAAGCCAGAATGTGTTGATAAAAACCAAGTGCTGGAAGCACATTGCCGGTTAGTCTCAGTTTACAGCTTCATTGAACTCCAGATTAAGATATCCACATAAAGAAATCAACATGTCTATTCTATGGACACTTCTTTCTCTGTTTCTGTTATGGTGTCGGTTTCGAGATTGTGAGGCCAATTGTGGACAGCGATACGTCCGAAGTCCATCAGGACAACTTTTCCACTTTATTCCCGTTCGCATTTTTACGCCGGAGATGCTGCAGGATAGAATCGAGCTGATACGTCAACCACGTCAACAGCAAATTGTGCAGGAGATAATTGTGGAAAATAATTTTGGACGCCCTAGCGGCGGTTTTGGTGCCCCTCCATTTGGCAGACCATTTGGTGGGCGTAGACCTGGATTTGGAGGACCTGGTCGGGGATCTGGTGGAGGTTTTGGTGGTGGCTTTGGCGGTGGCTTTGGCGGTGGCTTTGGTGTTGGCTTTGGAGGTGGATCTGGTGGTGGATTTGGAGGCGGAGGTGGAGGTGGAGGTGGCGGCTTTGCACGCAGCTACGGATTAGAGGAACAGCCACCATTAGTCCTTGAGCAACCAACACCAGCCAAGTACTGCGCGCCCAGTACTCCAGTACCACCATGTGCCCAAAGCTACATGATCTCCTGTGAAGCAGTTTTAAAACCAGTGCCCTGTGGGGCATCAGCTGCTAATAGTGGTTATTGAGAGACACAAGAACTGATATTGATTTTGTAAAATAAAACAAATATTTTAAATTTTTATTAAGCAACTTGTAGTTTTATTTGTAGTCGGATGAAATGTACTAAGGCCCATTTTTTCAATGTCTATATAAGGTCTCAGTTAACTATCCGAATGATAAACTGACGTAAAATGTTAAATGTTAAAGGTATGTGCATACCAAATAAAGCTTACCCGGACATTGAAAAAACGGGCCTAAGTAAATTTGAGAATATTGAGAACTGAGAGTATTGAATACTATTCTTGATAAAAGAAGAGTGACTTCAGAGCTTTAATTTTATCTTACATATGTAAGTAAATAGTTAGTATGATTAATAAATCAAATGTTGGAAATTCAACAAATGGGTAATTTCGCAAGTTTCCAGATAATAAATCCAACCCATAAAAAAAATCCGTTCTATATGTACACGGAAAATTATAAAATCATGTAAGTATAATTTTATATTAAAGATCAAATAGTACTCTAAAATTTCTATGCAAGATTTATAGCAATATTTTATCTGTAAATTATAAGTCAATTTTCGGGAATCCCAGCCCATATCTTCTTCAAAATAAATTTAAAACCATATTTAATTTTTCAATATTATTTCAGTTTATTGCAAGAGAGTTTTTGTATTTACAACTCGCGGACGATGGGCACAGCGTACTGGGGAGCGTAGTGAGAATAGGAACCCGAGGAGCCATAGGATTGAGCAGGTGCAGAGCAGGGCACGGGCTGCAAAGAGGGCTGGCAGCTGAACAGGTAGTTCTTGGGGCACGGTGGGGATGGGACGGGTGCAGGTGAGTAGGCAGGTGCGGCTGGAGCTGGTGCGGAGTAGGCTGGGGCAGCGGGTGCGGCATAGGCGGGAGCAGCAGGTGCGGAGTAGGCAGGGGCAGCTGGTGCTGGGGCGGAGTAAGCTGGTGCAGCTGGAGCGGAGTAGGCAGGTGCAGCTGGGGCAGAGTAAGCTGGGGCAGCTGGAGCGGAGTAAGATGGTGCAGCTGGGGCAGAGTAAGATGGTGCAGCTGGGGCGGAGTAAGATGGTGCGGCGGCTGGTGCTCCATAGCCACCATAGGCAGCTCTTGCCATACGAATGTGCTCTGCATATGGCGCTGGGATCAGGATGCCCTGCGTTGGCTGCAACTGAATGGTCTCCGCGGCGCAGACAATGGCCAGTAGGGTGACCAAAAAGATGTGTCCAATGTTGAATGCCATTATGATATGAGGAGCTGTAGCTGCTTGTTGCTAATGTGGAACCTGAAGGTTGACTGTAGTTTACTATTGCCGAGGCTCTCAACTTTATAGCCCACTCAAAAATCGCTGAGTGCATTGGAAAGTCGGAAAATGAAAATAAAAAGAAATAACCAATTTAAAAGCGTATTACGAAAAGTGCAAAATTGCTGACGATCTCCATTTGGAATGGATACTCTTTTTTTAGCATAAACGAGGAGAACGGTGTAGGGTGAAGCTCTGACCGGCTAACACCAATTGCAAATGGCCAAATTAAAGACACTATTGCTGCTGCTATTAATTCATCTGATGACCCCAAAATTGGTAATCCCAGCAGCAGTAACAGAAGCTTCCGGTATGTCACAGTTTTTGGAAAGCAAACAAAATGAAGACTCACTAAGCTGGACACATTTGTTGCCCAGAAACTACTTTTCCGAGTTAAATCAACAATACTATATCAGATTTCGCAGACGGTCGTTGCTGGACTTGAACAATCTGCGAAGAAGTAGACCATATCCATTTGAATATGCGCTATATGTCTGAAAATGTAAGAAAGATCAAAATAAAAAAATACCTGCGTAATAATATTTATGATTGCGATTTAAAATTGTATTTATAAAGAAATTAAGACCCACAGAATAAATTAACTGGTCAATATCCTGTTAAGTAATATATATGATTGGTTTACTCAAGTCCTTCAAGTTTGAAAATTCAACTGTATTTACTTGCCGTTATGTTTGTTAACAGTCACAAATACATATATCGTAATCGTGCTGCTGTTACATCGATAAATTTTATCGATTATGATTGCGCATGCTCGCGTGGGCGCCTTTGACGTCACTAGGACGAAGGACACAACACATTCAGAAACAAAACACACAGCAATAAAGAAAAGGTTAAGCTTGCAATTATAAATCTAAAGATGAAGTTAACATTTCGGCGATATTCTTGGCTTTTGGCCCTGCAGTTGGCGTTGTTGGTGGCCGATTTGTTCTTTAATGCCTTTGGCTCCTGGTTGTCACGGGATAAGCTTCAAACAGCCATATTCTTTTTTGTGTGAGTAATAAGATTTGCATTCTATATCTTTATAATACGATTAGTTGATTAACATATTCAAAATTTGAAAATCTTTCCATGCAGCATTCAGGACGCCTTCATCATTGTAGAGTATCTGCTGTTTACATTGGCGTTACATTCGACTTGCGTCTATCAAGTGGGCGCCTCCCACATCATCCTTCGCAATTGTAAACTGTTTCTATTCAGTATTACGGTCTATTTTCTGCTGTCTGCCTCGCAGCACTCTTGGATTGTCTATCAGTATCGATTGTCCACATCTGAATCCGCTCAGCAATGGCCATTGGCTTTATACGCCTTGGCGGTCTTCCAGCGCTTAAGTAAGTTCTAAGATTCTAGACGACCATGTAGCTATACCTAATTCTCTAATATTCGTCCCAATAGTGTCCGTTTTCTACTATTATACTTCAAAGTCAACAGCTCTGATCATGGCTGATCCACGCTACAAGGAGGAACATCTCGATTGGATAGCCGAGCAATTGGGTGACAAGTAAAGACATGGGATTATTAAGATTAATGGTGATTGTATGTATAGATATTATTTTAGCTAGGTGTTGTCTACTGTGAATATTTAAAAATGAAGCTCAAAGACAAATAATAAATGTACATAATACATAGAAGTGGTTTTTTTTAAATTAAAAATTTCTTGCATAATTTTATTCCTTAGTTTTCAGATTAAGTCAGAATCATATTACAATGGTTGACCTAACTATGACTTATAACCCTTTATATGGGCCATAAAAAATAATTTTAATTGTTTGATTTATTTTACAATGACTTTAATAATTCAAAGTATAAATATACATATTACACATTCATTTAGTGGGTAAGCACCATTTCTCACTTGCTTCTCGTTATTTGTATTGTCAATATTTGTAATTTTAAGACTTACTTAGTTAAATATACATATGTCCAGTTTTTTTTAAAGCTAAGCAATATGATAATAAAGTCAATATATATATACGTATGTAGATCATTAGATAGACATGGTCACAATTCAATTTCAATGTTGCACATAGTTTTTTGTTTTGATATGAAACAATAATAATTGGTCCCTAATGAATACTACGTTCCGGAAAAGCTAAAGGGCACGCCAAAAAGCAGCTCCCAGGATTTACCAATGACATTAAGACAGCATTCGGCATTTGCTGGTGTCTCAAAGTGGACATGCCACAGTTCACATTGATTTTCTGTTTCGTCCAGGAAGTTAACTTTATATTCGCAGTCCGTGATTCGTTCCACCTCCACAAGATTGCTCATCTGCTGTGTTAACGTAAGTTCAAGGTGCGGCCGCTGTTCCTCATTAGATGCCAACCAGTTGAATCTTCCATTGCCGGCGATATGCAATTGGGTGTCCGAAGTGAGCAGCGTACAGATGTCTAAATTGCGTTTATCCTTCCCACATATCCATTGGCAGCCGCTAAGCACTGCACACATCTTCAACGGTTCATTGACCAGTGAACACAGCCGTTGACGCACTGCATCTGCTGGTTCTTGGATCACCTCACACTCGGGCGGCAGTGGATTATCTGTTGATTTATTATAATAATAAGCAACATTACATAATTCAAGGAAGCTATTCCACTTACCTGCCAGGTACAACAACAAACTATCTGTGCGCAACATATCCTGAAAAAGGAGTACAAAGTTGCCCCAGTCTCGCAGCACAAAGGACAATCCCAATTTCCAGGGTAGACACTGTATACGCGTCAGGCGATTGACTGTAACGCTAGTCACTTGACGCAACCACTTGGATACATCATCCTGTGGAGGTGCATATGCCTCCATGAGGTAACACTTGCAGGTGGATATTACTAACAAACCATCGCGCAGCGTCTGTGTTTGTTCATTGTAAATCCTTCCCTTGGCCAGCCACTTAAAGTGCTCTCCGACCTCCTTAAATTTGCTCTGATAAAAATATAGTTTCAGCCGGTGATCAATGTCATTAAAATCGCTATAGTTGAACTTATACGGCTGAACTTCGATTGCACTAGACTCGGATTCAATGAGCTTCTTTGAGCTGGACATCAGAACATTGGTCGATTGAAAGAGGGCTGTTAACGATAAAAGAAATAGAATTAGAAAACATGGACAGAAACGAAGCTAGTCATAAATAGTTATTGTTAATCACCCCCAAACATGGCTGATAAGCCAGCATCTTCTGCTTTCTTAAGGTGTCCATTGGCATTACTTCCTATCACTTCGTTGTTATTATTGTTATGGTTTTGCTGTTGACTAGAACTTCCACTTGATTCAGCGATCAGCATGTTGTTTAGAATGATGGCTTCACTTGTTGCTGACGGTTGAATCCGTTCCTGCGTCTGCTGCTGTTTAAACTGTTGTTCGTACGTAGTGCAAATGCTATCGGTCACGGAACCCGATGAACTGCTCTCTGTCAGCTGGACTTGAGCCAATGTTTTGGCTTTTGGCATTGCGTCCTCATTTATTGTCGTGTTAGTGGATAATTCCTGTGTCGGTTGCTTTGATCTGTCCGCCAGTAGTTGACCAAACTCACGTTCAATGAAACTTTGTGTTTGGCTGAGGTCATCATCGATCGTTTGAAGATTGGGCATTTGTGAAATGCGTCGCTCCTCAGAGGTCTTGCGACTAGCGCTTTGCACACAATTGGGATCCAGCACCTCAATGCTGGACTGGCTCGGATTAGAGATAATGTCCACATCACTCTCATTGGCCCGAAACTCCAAATCGCGATCCGTATTCGAGCTGCCCACCACCGATCGATTGGAATCAAAGGAGCATTGGGAGTTGGTTATCTTTGAGCAGGAGCTACTCTCATTCAGGGAATTAGCCGAGCCTGTGGAATATGTTTAGTTAACTATTAGTTTAACATTCTAAAAAACTCAAGTTAATCTGTTTCTCTAATGGAAGCAGCATTGCTCTTTCTCATCGCTTTAGTGAAATGCTCGTTCTTTTTTTTGTGGTGCGTGATTTGCTGATTTTCAATTGTATTGAATTTGGAATAGATTATATCTGTTTGTTAGCTGAATAAAAAAATTAGTCTTTCTTGCCCAAATGCTGCTTCACATTACAACAAGAAGCGAAATGCAAATTGTTGATAAACAACAAAAAGATTGAAATTAAATACGTTTACAATAAATTGGCATATTAACTTTTTGTGGTTTGCATCAAACTCCTACGCTTGGGTGTGTTATTAGCGATGAGCCTGTTGTTGCCCACTAAATAATTAAATAGTATTTTTTACAATTGTTGTTGTTGTTGTTGGGTGAGCGAAAAGTACAAAAAAGAATACAAAAAAATATACAAAAGTTAGATTTAGTCTCGATTGACATTCGATTTACATGTGGGTAAATTATTTGTGTGTCGTGTGTGGGTTTTGTGTGATTTATCGCATGCAAAAAGAAAAAAGAAATAAATTAAAAGTTATAAATAATATCAAAAATAAGAAAAAATAAACTTAAGCCGAAAACAAAACTACATAAAGATTATTAACTCCAAATGCCGCTCAAAGAAACCGAAATGCACTTAAATAATTAACAAAACTACAAATTTAGCATAATTTCGTCTACATAAAAGAGAAGACTGGCCAAAAACTTGCCAATACTTTGATTGTCCTCCTTGGACTGCAATACCAGTGGCGTGTCCACTGGGGATTCTTCCACAATCAGTGCTGGTGATAGCTTGGGCTCCAGACTAGACACTTTGGGCTTATTTAGTGAGCCAGATTCATCGTTTACCTCCGCCACAAAGACACTTCGGCAATCTGGACAGCGCAGCTCTACAAAGATTTTTATATAAGTATTATATCTGTTTCTAAATTATTGTAATTTTAACATACCTGCTGTTTTATAGGTCTTATTTTTACGTTCTCTGGTGAATTTAATACCACAGTTAATGCAGCTATAGACGGTTATATTCATTTCGGTGAGATCACGTTCCGATAACATGTCACGTAGTTTCTTTTCGATTTCCTATGAATAAAGCCAGCTTTATAGTTGCCAGGAATGTGTTATCAAACATATCAAACATACCTGGCACAGTGCATTTTCTACGCAATAAATACGCTCCTGTTTGTCCTTTTGCATGGTATCAAAGTTTATTCGCAGCGTATTCGACTTGATCCTCTCACATGACTCCAAAACTTTAATGCTCCATTTCGTTTTTGTGCTGTGATCAATAATGAGAAATATTTTAATTATAAAACTCAAATCACATTCCTCAGCTAGTTACCGTTCGCTTAACGCATCCTTTTCTCGCATATAGTTGGAGGATATGGTCAGAAACAAGGGCTCGCTGGTCTTGTGAGCATGGCAGACAATATAAAGCTTTTCATCGGGCTCTTCGTCAGACACTAAAGATGATCAAACAAAGTCATTAAAGTGGCTAAAATAAAATTTTGCTTTATATTTCACCTGGCTCCTCCTCCTGATCTGCACTTGTCGTTGCGTAAAGATTTAACACCTCCTGGTGTTTGTCAATCTCCGGTTCCTGTTGATGGATTTGCTCATCCTGCTGTTCCGATTGCAATGTGTTGTCCATACTCTCATATTGTGTCTCGATGCTGTTATCGCAGGACTCGTAAATTGTCTGCTGTGTAACATTCGTTTCTGTATGGTTGTCGTCTACTTTTATAGGGGTCAGTGTTGCATTAAAGCTAGACTCCCAATTTGTGTTATTTGTGGGCGTAGAACTAATGTTCAGTGGCTCTGTTGAAGGTTCAATCTGTTGAGATGCTGAGAGTTCGCCCAGGAATTCATTGAACTGCTGACGAGCATCATAACGCTCCTGTTCGCTAGGTTGCGGTGTTTCAAGGCCCAGCATAAGTTCTGCATTCCCGGATTGCAGCCATTCATTGCCATATTTGAGACGCAGTGTCTCAATTTTTTTCTTTGTCTCCAAATGGCTGCCATCGGTGGTTTCCTGCTCTGCTCCCTGAACAACACTATTTGTTATGGCTGGAGTTGTTATGGTGGATGCTTCTATTGCGGTCTCTTCTCCATGTTCTTGAATCTCCACGTTGCGCAGCCTTTTTATGCGTCTTTTACTTATTTGCATTACAGGCGGTGCTTGCTCTGCTTCTGAAGATGAATCCTTCCCTCTGACTGATATTGAACGCTGTGAACCCACACTAGATGCCGGAGTGTTGACCGAGTCACGAGAGCTATTTATGGATATGTAACTGCTGGCCAGTCGATGACCCATGGATGACACAAAGCGAAGCTGTTGGGTGCCCGTAAACGCCTTCTCTGCTTTGGACATTGGTTCAAAGTCTAGCACAAACTTTACAGTGGCTGTATTTTTGTGTAAATACTGTGCCGTGGCCAGTCGATGCTTGGGATGGCAGGCCAATGGATTACCCTGTAAATTGAGCGTTGTTAGTGTCATTAGAACGCTTAGCGGTAACAATTGCGAATGCTCCAGCAGGCAATTGTCCGACAGATCCATATTGGTCAATGCATCCAGCTTGGTCATGTCAAGCAGCTCCTCCACATAGTTGTTGCTTATGTTAAGTAATTGCAATCGTTTACAGGTCTCTGCATGAAACATAGGCAATTGCGTGAGGCAATTGTAGCTGAGGTCAAGTGTCTTTAGATGCGGCAGCCACTTGATGGCTGTTACGCTTGTCAGCTTATTGTGTCGCAAATTAAGATGCTGCAGATGCTGAGCAAACTCCAAGGCTGTGTCAACGCCACGAAGATTATTATAGCTAAAGTCCGCTGACTGCAGTTCATTCCATACAAATCCATTCGAGTTGTCGCCTCCACAGCGTGTTATGATATCTTCCACACTGCCCAGGCTCTTGACACATATCAAATGCTGGAGCTGTGAGCGAAGTGCTTGGATGCCCACCACCTGGCTTATGTTGATCTTGTGCACCTCCAGTCGACGCAACGCTCGAAACTTGCCAATGTCTATGGCGCCTTCGAAGTAATGTTCGCTCGGAAAGTAGTTAAGCTTTAACAGGGTTGTTTTCTGGACAAAATCATGCAGTAGCTGCAGATCTGGAAACACGCTTGACTTGGCATTAATGGGCTTAACCACCTGGAATGCCTGTGAATTCTGCTGAGACGTTCCCAGTCCTGACACAATTCCAATGTCGCTATCAGCAATCAACGTGAAGGAATCATTCAAAGCGCGGAGCAATGGCCCTGTAATTGTGTGTGTGTGTGAAAAAATGGGTTAAACTGATAAGCAAACTGTGCTTAGAACAAAGCAACTGACAGGCGTTGTTCAGTGTTTGGTCATCGCTCGAATGCATGCATCATTAATATATGGTATGTGCTTACCTGATAAGGTCAAGGTAAATTCGGAACTTAGGATTTTGTCTCCATTTTTGCGGAGCAAATTTGCCAATTCGGTTATCTTTTGGGGGTCCATTGCTGATATATGTCGAAGCCCATGTAATAATAAGCACCAGTTGCTGTTGCCTCTACTCAATTATAAATATTTTTCCAATTAGTGGAAGTTATTAGCTGAACTGTTTCAGCTTTCTGCGCTTTAGCTTTTGCGTTTGTCATTTGCTGAAAAAACAATATATTAATAAGCACACTCATAGGATCACGCACACAAGTGTCAATTGCACGAAGCCAGCCAGCATTTCACGTAGTTCACCTAATTCTTTTTTGATGTTTATGATTTGGCTGCTGCCCCTATGAAAATAACAACAAAGGGAATTATGACGCCATTGTCCAGTTCACTCACAACACACAATGCTACATATTTAAATAATGTGTATATTGATTTCAATCATTTATTTGGCACTTTAACAACATTATCATGCGTAAATGCTGTTTCCGTTGCGAATTGGGCGCAGAAATATTCCACAGTATAAAGAAAAACACTTTTGTTATTGCCAAAAAAAAAAAAACAGACAGTCAGCAGGCAGCGTAAGCACAGGGTTGAACTGATAAGTGTTGAGCAACGCAGACAGCTCAGCTGACTTGCACTTATCGATTAATATCGGTTATAGTAACGATGAATTGGCGCCACGAGACCAAATCAAAACTCCTCAAAACGTATGTAAGAAATAAAATAAAATCAATAGTGATAAGACTCAAATAGTTTTTTGCTTTTATTTATTTAACACATTTTAGACCCAGTACTTTAAAAAGTACAAATGGGTCTATTAAGTTTGTGCAAAAAAAATGTGCGTAACAGGCAGAAGGAGGCGTGGCAGACCCCATAAAGTATATATATTCTTGATCAGCATCAACCGCCGAGTCGATATAGCCATGTCCGTCTGTCTGTCCGTCTGTCCGTCTGACCGTCTGTCCGTCTGTCCGTCTGTCCCTTTTTTGAACACCTATATCTCAGAGACTATAAGAGCTAGAGCTACCAAATTTGGCATGTACGTTCATCTGCATTTTGCATTAAACGAGTTTGTTTTAGAATTTTGCCACGCCCCCCTCCGCCCACGTAAATTTGAAACAAAATTTCAAAGTCGAATAACGAAAGCTCCTTTAATGCTAGCGATATGATTTTTGGCATACATGATAAACTCTATAGTCCAATCCTGTCCTGAAAGTTTTATCCGGATCGGATAATAAACGGATAGTATACGGCTGTTCAAAATTTCGAAAATATGAACACCTAGATCTCAGAGACTGTAAGAACTAGAGACACCAAATTTGGTATGTAGGATCATCCACATCTACCATTGATCAAGTTTGTTTTAGATTTTTGCCACGCCCCCCTCCGCCCCCGGAAACTAAAATACAAAATTTCGAAGTCGAATTAAAGAAGCCCCTTTAATGTTAGCGCCTTAATTGTTGGTACATATAATATACACTATGATCCAAACCAGTCCAGAAAATTTCATTCCAATCGGATGATAAACACGGAAGTTATTCAACTAACAATGTTACAGACAAAAAGAAGAAGAAGAGACGCTAGCGACCTCTGTGTTTATTAACTTCGTAGTGGCGCCATCTATTGTTTGGTACGCATTATTGAAGAACAATCAATAGTGAACGCTTTGCACTCAAAAAGTACTGGGTCTCCTACTGTCGAGCTTGCTCCACTGTAGCTTACTGCATTTTTAATATTATATATAATTTATTATGACTAGCCCATTCAGTTTAAATTGCACTAAAATTTACTAATGCAAATAAAATTCCATATGCCTGTTTTTAATTTTAAATTATACCATTGCTGTTCCGCTTTAATCGCCTATGTTCTTTGTTTGTAATTGTAAAAACCATTTATAAATTTACAATATTTTTTGTTAGGTACATGCGCACATATCTTGCTAAATTTTTTAAAACTAAGTTTAAAATAAAAAGCAGACTTCAAAATTGGTTTGTTCGTTTCGGTTTCTGTGGTTCGCTGGATATGCGTTGGATTTTTAATTAAATTAAATTAACAACCTGTACACATTCTTCACGTTTGTTTGGGTAGTATTAACTGTTGACTGGCGTCTGAGTGCTGAAAAATACCTATTTACTTTTGTTTGGTGCATTAAAACGATTAAAAAATTGATTTACAATTTTACAATGTTTGCCTGCGAAATAGAAAACAAAACTCATTATTTGTAGAAGCGCTCTACGTTTATAAACATGAAAATTTAAATTGCATTCAAATACAAACATGAATTAAAAACGTAAAATTCAATTGAAAATACATCAAATTTTGATACGTACTGCTCTCTGCCGATTTGAAGCTGCCAATTTGTAATTATACATATTTATTTAAATTAAAATAAATATTTTTCCTAATTATGATTTTTGGATATGTACAAAAAATATTTTAAAGCTTTATTCATGTGTAACAAAATTCTTATAGTCTTGAACAATTATGACAATGACATTTTCTTTTTTGAACGTATACCCTAAAAACAATTCTCGATTAACAAAATAGAAAATATTGAAAGTTGAAATGCGTGTTGAACTGGCGAGTACGTAGGTAAAGTTGCAAATGCATGAGTGTGCGGGATAATAGAGTATGACTGGACTTGATCTATAAACGAATAGTATTTACAATCGATTGTATCTTTTGTTGTGCTTTTTTTTTGTATTTGGTGTAACACAGTTTAGAGTTTTGGCGACGGCATGATGGGCGAATCCCTATAAAAAATCATATTAAAATAAGAGAAGAAAACAAATTGTCGTTGATGAAACATAAAAGTACGTATCGGTTTAGAAATGTAAATGAAATAGAGGGATATTTCATGGATCTGGGATGACTGAGGTGATAATGAATAGGATTTTGAAATGAAGAAAAATATTCAAAATATTTAGATAAATTTCAAATTACAGAATTTAATAATTTCTTCTTGATATTTTATTTTCAACTTTAATTATACTAAAAATTAATCTTAGCATTATTAGAAACAAAACATTCAAACATTCAAAAAACTAAAAATTGTGCAATTATTGTACAACTAAATAAAATAGACAAGGATACAATCAAATATAAAAATAGTTGGTTACTAGGAAAGTAAAAAGCAAGTATAATAAAAGCAAACTAAAATAATTGAGGGAGGATATTTGGGATAGTTAAAGGAATTGCTTGGGGTTATCATGTGCAATTATGCAAAACGAAAACAAAACAAATGGCACTGAACACTTACATATGCTCTGGATGATTGCGTATGCAATCGATTAAATCTTTAGGCTTAAGCTGATTTATGCAAATTTTGTGTATGGCGGTGAACAGAGGGAATCTGAAATTGAAATAATTGTAAATTTAATTAATAATTGCTGTAAATCATATATTAAATTTGCGTATCATACTTATCCTCCAAGCCTTTGTTTTTCAACATATAGTTAACCTCTTCGGCAGTGGGTGGGCCTTGCAGTTTCTGGCCATTGAGCATTTCCTTTTCCAGTTCCTCAATTGTTTTGCCAGAGGTGACAAAAGCCTCTGAGACACGACGATTGCGACCGCCTAGAAGATTATTACGATATTTTATGGTTTATTAAAGATTTAATTAATAAGTGCTTACCATAGCACGTCGTGATGAGATCCGCAACACCGCAGCTCTCGAAGAAGGTGGATAATTTGCTGCCTGGGTAGAAGACATCGACGAAACGGATCATTTCCATAAGGCCCAGACGAATAACCGCCGCCTTGGTGTTGTCACCCAGCTTAAGGCCATCAACAAAGCCCGCACCACAGGCGACAATATTCTTCAGGGCACCGCAAACCTCAACGGCATCGGCATCCTCGACAACTACGACACGGAAATGATTTGCCTGGAAGAGATCACGCAACACCTTGCCGTATTTTTTGTCCGTGCAGCCGATTGTCGTCTCGCAAAAGTTGCCTTCGGCCACCTCATTGGCCAGATTAGCACCCATGAGCACAGCGCATGGTATCTGTGTGTGTGTAGGAGTGTGAAATTAGCAAAGGTTTCAAAGTGTCACAAGTATAAACTCACCTTCAAATGGCGGGTAATAATGTGCGAAATTAGATCAATGCCGCCACCTTCGGCCTTATCGAAGCCCTTGATCAGTGAAATGGCAATGGCATTTGGCTTGATCTTGCCCAGCAATTGTTTGCAGAAATTTGGTATAAACTGATGGGGCACCACGAAAATGAGTATATCGGCATTCTTGGCAGCCTCAACGAGATCAGGTACAGCAACCTAGAAACAGAGAAAGCAAATCAAATCAATAAAGGCAAACAATTCAAATGTTTTGATAAGGAGCCAAAGTTACTCTGATAAGCAAGAAAAGCAACTAAAAAAAACACAGCTCAAGGTTGAATGAAGGAAAACATTACGGAAATAATCGGATGAACACGTGTAGTTATTCAGTTTTGGAGGCTTGTCTGTCTAAACCCTTGCTGAATAGATGACTGCGCAATTGCGAAGCTTTTAATAAATCATAGACTGATCCAATAACCCGTTTTTACATATTTAAAATTAGTTCAGCGATTGCAAAAAAACTTGTTTTGGCGTTGGCGTTGGAGTGAGCTAATTCGATAAGCGTTGCATAACTGTTTACTTAAAGTATAAAGTTCGGGATCGCTCGCTTTAGATAACACCAATGGGACAAAAAATTCAAAAAGTGATGAAAATTGTTGAATTGGCATAATATGAAAGTAATGTGTTGAATGCTGAAAATGCTTGTTTGCCAGTCTAACAAAGAATTTTATAGCCATTATATATAAATTATTTTTATATATTTTATAGAAACTAGTGCCTTAACTAGTTACCCCCTACAGCACTATCAATAGAAATTGAAAGTGAATTGAACTTAAATTGAAAATTGCTAAACACACAGAACACAGAGAAATGCTAATTTCATATCAGCTATGAAACGAAAGTACAACATTTCTAATAGGTGTTCCCCCTTATCAGAAACCTAATTATAAACGTTTATCTCTTGTTTTTAAAAGAAATTGAAATTGTTTAACATTTGCTGCATTTTTGACATTGGCCCCTGCTAATTTGTTTATAAGCAATTTCTTGTATGTATTTCACCCCATTTGTTTTCACTCTTGAACATTTGCCAAAATAAACATATATGTATTTGTCTGTATAAATACAAATGTACATATGTATGTAATTTATCTGCGCTGGCTTTTAATTAAGCAGAAAAACAAAAGCAACAGGCATAACAACTTGTTTGTCTATCATATCTTTTCTGCCAGCTGTTCTATTCTGAATCTAACATTAATTCCAGTGTTTTTCCACAAAGAAAAATTATAAATAATTAACAGTTGCAGCCAAATGTTTACTAAGAGCTCACCTTATCGAGACCAATAAAATATCTTGTTAAACATGACCCGTACACAAGTCGGCTTATCTATAATCAGTAAATATTCAAGTGCTTGCTTATCAGCTCAGCTCTTGGTTGACATACATCGATCTATTTAATTGTTTGTCATACTGTGTTAACACTGACATGCAAAATTATTAAACACTCTACAGAGCTCTCTAAAAAAGCCCAATCAAAACAATTAACTGCAAGAGTGGGTGGGAGAGTAAAAGACTGAAACAGAGAGAGAACACGTCAAGCCGGCCTTGACCTACGTCAAAGGCAGAGAGGCTGAGAGAGCAAAGTTGGCAGTGCCAGGCTGGCAAGCTTCGTGTATATGTGCAGACAGACGTCAGAGCAAGGTGGAACTTTTGTTGGTGTTGGCCATGAAAAACTGCATTGATGGCCAAGAGAGAGCGCGCGAAGAAGCTATTTAGAGAGCGTGTAAGTTGTAAAAATAGCTGTGTGCATTTCACCCGCTTGATTAGATAATTTCGTTGTTCTGTTATTCGCGTCGTCGGTCAAGATCAAGGCAACGGCGCAGCGTCTTTTATGTAAGGTGCAGTAGTAGTTGTTAATAATTCAACTTAATACCGCTTATTGCATAAGTTTAACACTATTCTCACACCTGTTTTGATGTGTTATTTACAATTGTTTATTTTTACTTACGACATTTGGTGGCAGTTTGTGTCCCTTCAAATATTTAACATTCTCATGCGTCTCATTAATAATTTCCGTTAACTTCTTGCCATCAATCATCTCCTCGTAGACAAACATCGTAACGCGCTCCTCAAATTCGGGCAGAGCGGACGCATTGGCCCCCACAATTTTTGCTATGGCCGAACCCCTGCACAAGGTTTTAAAAATGCCAAGGTGCAATATGCAATTATTATATAATTGGCGGGTATTAATGCTGTTTTTGTTGTTAATGCACTTACCAATTGCCGGAGCCAACAATGCAAACATTTACTTTTTCCGCCATGCTGATGCTGTTGTTATTATTAATTTACTGCGTTTGTTGTTGTAATGCAAAGTTTTTCTATTGCGCTGATTACGTCTAGTTTGTTGACCGTATGGTACTGTTTGAATTTGTGACTTGCGCTGCGAATTATTAACAACAAACTGACACGTTGAAGCCCACAGCACATTAATAAATAGTACTAAATAATAGAGGTAAGTTACACTTGTAGTTCCCAAAGAGTGGCGCTTTGTAGTTCCCAATGTAACCAAGTGGCGCTTTGTAGTTCCCAATGTTACCGGTGGCGGCGCTAACAAAAACAATCGTCCACTCAAATTTGAGTCTAAACTAAAATTTATTTTTTTTTCAACTAAATTTTAAAATTCGAAATTAGACACAATTATTTCGCTTCTTTTAAAATATAACCCGATTTTTTGGCTCCACTGGGGCCAAGTTTCGTTCGTAGGCTTTTGCTAAGTGTGCGCTTTTCCTGAAAAGCTTAGAAAAATGCACAGAAAATTCATGTAAATTTTCAATCCGATCCGTTCGCAACCACCGCTTTCGAGTGGAAACATTTTTCGTCCATTTTGAAATCCACTCGAAATGAAACTGAAAGTGACGTCCACCTGGCGAAGAAACTGGGACCAGGGCTGTCAGGTGTGGCCAATTTTGGCGCCACCTCTTGTTTGCTAGCACCTCTTTTTTAGAACTACAATTTTGTCGTGGTATTGGCAACTGCTGTGTGTGTGTGTGTGTGTCCTGGTGGTTTCTGTCTGCTGATCTTGTTGTCATCTGTGCGCTGCCGTCCTAACGGTCGCTTTGCCTGATTTACTTATTTCAATGGTTTCAGCAAAATGGCCTGGGTCCCCCCACCACAGGGCGCACTTCCCCCTCAAAATTACTAAAGTTATAAGATTAAGAGAAATTATTTTATTGATTGATTGATTGTATCTCAATCATATTTATTGTTGATTTAGTTATTTTTAATTTAATTAAAGTTTATTAAAATTGTGTAATTTGTAATAGCTTGTTGTTTATTTAAACAACTTTTTAAGCTTTATTTAAATTACGCGCCTTGTTTGTTTTTTTAGTTCGCTGTTGTGCTCAAGTGAACTTTTAATCTCTGAACGGCACTGTTAGGTTGCCGTTAACTGCCCGCGCAATTCGAACATAATCGGATCGTGAGACTGTTACTACTATATAATGTGCAATGTTGATCCCTGTGCCAAACCCCTTGCGATCGACATATGTACGTGCAAAATAAATTACATCAACTCAATCTCTTTAATGTGTGTTTCTTCGTGTTTTGTTGGTGTTGGTGATGCTGTTTATCAACTGTAAGCCAATTACGTTCAAAATTATTAACATAATATTCTGTAACTAGTGTTATTTGATAAACCATTTTTGTCATTTTATAAACCATAAATGAGAATGAGAACAACTCACACTTTTGCTCTTCACAACCGTATGCCGCCTAATGTTTCTTAATAATATTTTCGAATATATTACGTAAGCTCGGCTGCTTTTTTCTTTGCACGGAGTACATATGTATGTCGGAACCGACCGGATCGAATCACTATATCATATATCCGCCATTGGAGTGATCGGTCATAAGTCAATCTTTAGTATGAAAAACTTTTTTGTTTCTTAAATATCTCAAGCAAACTCACAGATTATTTGTCTGGTATCGTTTATCGTTATATACAATCTAACTAAATTTGGATAATCGGACTAAATCGGACTGCTATATAATGCCGAAATTTAAATGCAGGTCTCTGCAAGGGTATACAATCTTTGCCGCCAAATGTTTTCTTTTTCCTCAAACGTATACTAACTAATTTAAGACTATTTACACTATATTTACATAAGAAGATAATCATTTTAGTTCTATAGTCCGTATCTAACGTTATTTAAAGAGATTATGATCATTTTTAGATTTCCTAATCAGTATACGATACAAGAATATAGAGAATAGACATGGGCCCACAACTAATACTTTCGCTGTTAATAGGATGTAAGTCATCAAAGGTTTCCTGTGTTCGTTACTTTCTTAATTAAAATTTTGAAAATTCCACAGCACTGCTTATGTTCCAGTACCCGAGTTGCGAAGGTGCGGCAGGTTACCCTTACCCTTACCCTTATATCCCTAAAGATGCTCCAAGAGTTTATGGCTAAGCAGTGTTGCCAATTTAGACTATGTAAAATCCACACATCCACAAATCTACCTTGTTTTTTAAAATTCTATAATTGAAAAAATTCGCTCTTATTTTTATAAATCTAGAGAGGTAATTTCATTTATAAATATATAGAGTTTCTGAATAATCATTTTGATATTAAGATATTTGTCACACATTCAGTCTTTTTAGACCCAGTACTTTAAAAAAGTACAAATGGGTCTATTAAGTTTGTGCAAAAAAAATGTGCGTAACAGGCAGAAGGAGGCGTGGCAGACCCCATAAAGTATATATATTCTTGATCAGCGTCAACAGCCGAGTCGATATAGCCATGTCCGTCTGTCTGTCTGTCTGTCTTTATCTTGCATTGATCAAGTTTGTTTTAGATTTTTGCCACGCCCCCCTCCGCCCCTAGAAATTGAAAAACAAAATTTTAAAGACGAATAACAAGAGAACCTTTAAAACTATCGCCTTGATTTTTGGTGTATATAATATTCACTATAGTCCAAACCCGTCCTGAATTTCATTCCAATCGGTTGATAAACGCGAAGTAATTTATTGAAATTTGGTTTTAGAAATATTCAATCAGCCGTAAGTAATTTGGCGTAGCATAGAGAACGTTTCTTTTATTTTTTGCGCATTTACAAGAAATTATTATAATTAATAATCTTTAACGGAGCGGTAAAGGTTTTAGGTTTCTTTGTCATTTTGGGAATTGAAAATATATTTCATAAGATTAAACGATAGGAAATTTTTGTTTTAGATTGATATCTTCCATTACAAAAAGATGAGTTCATTATGTGCTGTACCTTCCGGAAAACTTAGAGTCATTGCTGTCTTCATTACGTTGGCTTCAAAAGTAACGCTGTAATTATTAAAAATTTTCAAATTTGGAGTTGTACAACTTTCGTCATATGTATCTAAGTAAATCATGGATTTTTGGTTTGTTGAAGCTACTCGACTTTAACTCTAATTGCGATTCTGTTTTGGGATGTTGCAGGCGTCAACCGATTAGCAATGTTGCTGTTACCGAAGTGGCCAAAGCTGCGACATGGGCGTCAGGTTAAGCTTTGTCCTACTACATGGCAAAAGCTAGGCCAGAGTCATGGCTTACCACTAGCAACTAGAGGAGAGATGCGGGGGGATGCAGAGATGCATCCACATCCCAATGGAAGAGGTTAATCATGCAGCGATGTTGTTACGCGTTAATACCTCCATGTGAGCTGGACCACGTGCTAGCCGCTGTTTGGTTGCGTGTCTAACACTCTTTGGGCCCTTTACATGAACATGTATGTGTACATTCTCATACGAGTTTGTATGTATGAATGTCCATGTATGTGTAAATGTAGCTGAGTTGGCTTGAATTTTGGTTTGGGTTACTTTGGGTTGGTTTGTAAGCATGTTCGGGGTTGCTCTAATTCCGCTGTTGTTCTTGTTGCTGCTGTGCACCCGTAAAATTGATTGCGGCGAAAGCTGGAAAGTTGCACGTTATGCTCGTGGCCTGACTTGCTTCTGTATCTGTGTCTGTATCTGTGTCTGTATCTGTATCTGTGTGTGTGTCTGTAACTGTGTCCGTGTCGACGTCTACTCTAGTTCTGGTCCTGTTTCTGGTGTGGCGTGTGGATTGGCTTGTTTCCACGGCAGAAATGTGATTCTGTGCTGCATGGCAATGGTGAATAAGTACTGTTCTGCCATCTTGAATTGACTACCTCTACACTTAATTTTGCTATTCTATTGCTATACGTGTATACTTGTTTTACAGGGTATATCAAATATACCAACAAAATCACACAAGTTTTTCTGCCATGCCTTAATAATAGTTTTGAGCTCTAGGTTCTAAATCGTCTGCTATAGAGAGAGCTTGAACCTAATCTCTGTTTAATTAAATAGAACATAATTGTCGCATTAGAGAAGACACACTCAGAAAAACCAAGACTTCCGTTCATAAAACAAGGAATATTCAAGTACAAAAGGGCTCAAAATTGACAAAGCTTTGAATTTCCTAAGCAAAACAGCACAAAAATCTCATTTTAAGATCGTTTATCATTACTCCGTAATGTCTTAAAAATCTTATGTAAATTTTAGGATTAATTCATTTGAACTTAGGTTCAATACAGCATCTGAACAACTTTAAAACATAAAAGTCATGAAACACGTATTTTGATTACCACCTGTTTTTTTGAGTGCACCTGTTTGTTTGAAGCCCTCTTGTACCGCTAGCTTTATAAGCAGCATTTATAATGAGTTAATTGACAATATCTGCGGTTTAGCTGGACAAAGTCCCTGCTTACAACTGTTGAAATGCTAACTACCCTTACAATTCCTTCGAGCCATTGCTTTGCTATGGCTCACTAGGCGTATGAGCAATTTCAATGCACATGCTCCAAATTACCATGTGTGAGGCACATCAATCCTTTTGGCCTTATACACACACACACACTCATGCATAGAAATGTGGACAACAAGTGGTACAGTTCACATAGGCAGCTCTCCAGCTTGTATCCTTGTCGAAAATGCAGCCACCTTTTGGCCATGTCATGTTTCAGATGATGAAAAGGATGACATGAGTGGGCCAAGCCTTTTGATAGGGGATGGGGTTGGCAGAGATCTTGCGATTGTTGTGTAATGTGTGTCTATAAAAAAACAATGACGGACATTGGATTTGGGCATAGAATAATAGTATATCAAAATTTTACAAAATGCCGCAAAAGAACGAAATAAAATCATTTACGCAAAACGAAACCCAAATTGAATACCAAGACAAGAAGAAGCGAAGAAAATACAAAACGTTAAGCGGATGTAGCATGCTTATCCCTTTACACACACACACACACACACATACGCTCACAACATAGATAAAGAGATGGTTTTTATTATTTTTATTTTATTTAAACCACACAAAATACTTAAGACGATTTTGTGTTTTGTGGTCCAAGATGTATTGCCCATGGCGAAGCAAAAAGTGTGAAAAGAAATGAACGAAACGACAACGAAAGTTTTGAGCCAAAAGGGTATGCAACATGTCCAGCGGTCTATGTGGTTCCCTTTCCCAATGCCTGGACAACTCCTCCACCCTTCGAAGCCTGGACAACCAGATCTGCTTGAGGCACTTTTCTTACGACAACGACTCCGATGACAACGATGTATGTAAAATATTCAACTGTCTTACCTTTGGCCAAGACATTTGCCTCAAACAATGGCAGGTCCTTTCTTGACAGCACAAAACAAGACAAGGCATCAATAATATTCCTTACCCCGCACATGTCCTTTATCAAAGCATTGAGTCGTTCACAGCATTTATGACAGCTACATCCAATCCTGAGACCCTTCTCCTTCTCCATCCCCATCCCCATCGCCATTGGCATCGCCATCCCCATTCCCATTTCCACACCCATCTGGACAATGCTTAAGCGTTACAGAATATGCGACAGCATACAAATTGCGGATTTTTATTTTCATTTTTTATGATTTACATTTTATATTCGTATTTGCCTCGCAAGCTCGTTTTATTCTCTTTTTCTTTTGCAAATGAAATGTTTTGGCACTTTTTAATGCCACATTTTTTGGTTTCCTTCTATTCTTTTGCTTTTTACATTTTTCACATTTTTACTTTGCAAATAGTGCGGCCCAACGAACGCGTCACTTAATTGTTTTAATTGCATTCTATTTTTGTTTAATTTTTTGTTTTATACATTTCTTTTCGTTTTTTGGAGACCATTAACACAATTTGCTTTGGCTTGCTGGATTTTGTTCGGGTCTGTCTTCTATTTGTTTAGTGCCCAACCAAATTTGCATGTTTTTTGGTAAAGTTTTTCCACTGCATTAGGCGACAAGTAATAACAAATGTACTTGTAGACAGTCTAAGCAGGGACTTCCCCCTACTTACAATGAACAGGTTTAAATATTATATTATTTTAAATTTCTGTTCTCTTCTTGTGATGGAGTTTTCTGTGATATATGTTTGTTTGCCAAAATATAATATAATATAATAAAAGAGGATATATTAATTTCAAACCTATAACTTAAACGGTCATCGCTTGTTAATTGTATCCGGATATGAGTACAGTCCGAGTCATTTCAATTACCAGAGAAAATCTGTCAACTTGATTAAAAAAAATGAGCCACATTTCTTTATGGGTTATTGGAAAAGCGAATCTTATATTATCTGACCGTTTATCGGGCTCTGGTTCCAAGAATTAAATTTTCAGTCTGAACTCTCATTTTTGACAGCAAAAGAAAAGCTTAGTAGTCAGAGTATATACCTGATTCATTGGGTTCATTAAAATACGATGAAATTACCATGTTCCGGGCTCCTATCTAGTAGTTATAAATGTGACAGAGCAAGGACATATTTAATGCTGTAATAAATTGCATGTTCATAGTACGAAACAATTTGTAAGGTTTTACTTTCCCTCTCCTTTATGTTGAAAGGAAGATATATTTGTGAGTTGATATTGACGATTTGTAAAAATCACTAAAAATATATGCATGTGTGACCATTGACACAAAAAGAGTATTATAGACTTGTGCAAGTTTTTGTAGAATACTGAAGGAGTCATCAACAATCCTTAAAGATTTCAATCACTGAATGCATTTAGTGGATATTTACATATATTTATATTTAATTGTATTTAATTGTGGAGCACAATTCGTTAGAATAATGTTCATTTGATACAGATACAGATCGAATAATAAAATGGCTAAAAGATGAGAAATATTAAAATTTTCGAACAACTAAAGTTCATTTCTACGACGTATTATTGTTTATTCCATTTGTAACCCAAAAATAAATTGTACTCAATTGATTGATTTTATTGTAAGTATAGTATTTCAATTTATTTAAATATTTTTGTATACATAATAATTAATATGCATTTATATGCTGGTTGCAACAGCTGTTTCGATTTACATACTATTTCCAACTGTATTATTTTATATCTAAAATTTGTAATTGTATTTTATTCATATTTCTATATTTCAATTGTAAGCAACATTCCTTTGCATACCATTTTACAATTTGATTGTGCAAAAATCAATTACAAAGCATTTGGCATTTAATAATTCAAAAACAAAGCTCTCACCAATAAATATGAGTATATGTATGTGCAACCGTATTTCGATATGCGATATTCACTGCTGAGAACATACATATAGTACCATATATGTAACGAAATGGAAGAGGACAATTCATACAGCATACATTTTGGTCGTTAACCTGCGGCAAAGTTATTTTTTCATTTTCCACGATTTCTAAGCGCGATTTCGCAGGAAAAGTAACAGCGAAACAAAAAGGAAGAACTCACAGGAGAGCAGAGGGAAATTATGAATTCTGAATTATGTACACAATGAAGCGAATCCAAAGATGACTAGAGTATTCAAGGGCATATGCCAATGTTAAAGTTATATGACGCTAGTAGGACATATTTTAATTTCAATTCAAATAATAATATCAACATTTTAATGAAGGTAAAGGAATTTCATATAATAATAATAGATGTTTTAAGTTGAAGGTAACTTGAAAGAATGCAAACTCAATCTATATTTCTTTCTAATAAATACATTCATTTTGATTATGAGATAGTAGTTTAAATTATTAAATTTTAAAAAATATAAATAAATATTTAATATATATTTACTATATGATAAAATACAGATAGGTTATCAACAAATTTATATAAGATTTCAGAGCACATTATTAACGGAAAACTAAGGTGCAAAATAAAGAAAAACTGATTAATTGGTAAAAAGAAATTAAAGAATTTAAAATGATAAAGGAACTTGAAACATTTCGATACAGCTTTAGTTCTTTTTGATAGGGTATAAAAAAGCCAAAACGTGATAAAGGTAAAAAGAAACAGGCTTGGGTGGCAAAAAGGGGTTGGGGGGATGTTACTGCTGCAGGTCAAGGGTGTGGCGGTTGGGTTGCAGGTTGCCAGGCTGAAATAACATGAGCAGTTTTAGAAAAGAGACGACAAAATGTCGAATGAAAGATAAATAAAGTGCATGACGGAGGAGACTAAAAATAAAATGTTAGAAAAAATCGCGAACAGAGCTATAAATCAACGTGAAAGCAGCCAAAAGGGAGAGGAGAGGAGGGCTTGGGGGCGTGGCAATGTATCTATTACATGAACTTTGTACGCTGTGAACTGTCGCAGCTGTAGTCGAGTCGAGTTAGCAATTTTTATTTTTCATTTTCATTTCCATTTTTCACATCTTTTTCAATCTTTTTATAATTTTTTTTTTTAGTTGGAGCACAAATATTTTTGCAAGTGACAAAAATTGTTGCCGCTTAAATGCAAAGCGAATCGATTTTGATTACATTGGACTGTCCAATGGTTCTATGATCTACTTGTCCACCTGTGCCGGCTCCATGGTGTACATATCACGGAGTAGCCTCGCAATCGGAACATTTCCAATAGTTTCCTTGAAGAAAAGCGCTTCGATGGTCGCTGCTCGTATTGTTCGCAGGGAGGGAAGCAGGAGCAGGAGTCGGCCAAACCGTGTGGCCTGACGTGGATACCGCAACCTCACATGATCAGATAGAATGCATTGTGCCTGATCCTGCAACATCTCAACAGGCTGCACATCACATAGTCCTGCAGTCTCTGGAGCAAACAAAGCGATTGCCTTCATACAGCCCACTTCACTGCCATCGGGCGTGATCTGGCGAAACCGGCAGAGGATCTCCTGGATGGTCTTCATTTCCGTCTGTGTGGCCTCATCCTGTAACACACGCTCCTTGATTAGCGGTGACTCCAGTATTGGCGTCAGATCCAGTGGTATTGTCCACTGGGCGAGATTAAGCAGAAAGAGCTCCTTCCAGGATTCCTAAAAATGAGAAGCAATAGGAGTTGGTTATTCAAAGTATGACCTTTACTTAAAACAAGTTTGGAACTTCCTCAAATCTATCAAAGAACATGTGTTTCTTAAGACACATAAAAGAGATTATGAGATCAAATTATAGTTGACAAATCTAAAAAAAAAATTGAACTAAGTACTTAACCTTTACATTCCACAAAGGAAGTAAGGACTCAGATATGGTAAAGGTAATTAAAGAGATTTAAAACAGAGATTGTATAAACTATATGGTAAATAATGTAAAGGCTTATTGTAGGACCTTTCAAGAATTCAAGCAACTTTAGTAAATTATTAAAGGCATAACTTTAATAATTAAGAAATTATATTCAGAGGGCTATACGTAGAAAGAGATTTTGAGAAATTACTGAAGTAGTATTCCTAATAGTCAATTCTACTAGCGTAGTCTCCCGCTAGAATCCAAATAACAAAGATATGACATTCAGATGTCAACCTTTTATATTGCTGTTTTTCAAAAGAAGATAGTTTTTTTTTCTTTTATCATTTTCGAGTAAGTCTTAACTTATTTTAAAAGCTTAAAATTGCCAATTGCTACCTATTGTATCTATTAATCATTCATCGTCTGTTTTTAATTTTAATCAACAGTTTTACAGATATACAAATATTTTTCAATTATCAAAATAGTAATATCTTTTCGGTATTCTTTAGATTTTGGACTTTAAAATGCTAGGGAAATTGGAAGAACAATGTCTAGTTTCATATTTTCTTCTGTATTATTTGTTGAGCGTTAACTAAAAAGCCGCACTTGTATCAAGTATTTGTGCTCGGTCTTCGAAAATCGGGAATTTTGGAACTTTTTACACTTTTCGGGACACATCTCAGCCTATGTTTTATCAGTGTATGTTATCGTTTTACGCACCTGAAGTAGTAGGTGCTGATCATTCTTGGATAGTGTCTGGAACGGCATCAGGCACTTGACCCATCGGACAGCCATGAAGAGCAGACGTGCCGTCGTCTCCTGCAACATCTCCCAGGAGAGGAGCCGCGAGTCGAGAAGTTGTTGCGGCAGTGGCGGTGGAAAGAGCAGAGCATTGTGTTGCACCTGGTATTGAATGAGCTCCTGACATTTATCGGGACTTAGCAACAACTCCAGGAACCCATTGGAGGCGTGGCAGTTACTGCTTCCACGTGGCGTTGGCAACGCTGGCGGAGGAGGCGGAGTTGGTGTTGTTGGTGTTGGAGATCCCGATGTGTAGCTTAGCTGTTTATTGTTGTTGCTGTGGTTGTTGTTATTATTGTTATTATTGTTATTGTTGTTACTGCTAAAGTTGTTATTATTATTGTTGTTGACATGAATGCTATGCATGAGAAGTGCTGCATTGCTGGGAGGAGTTGTATTATTGTTGGTCTGATGCGAGGTTTCGCTGAGGCAGTACGTCGAGTTCTGTGGCGGATGTGGAGATGTACTGGATGCGGCCAAACTCTGGGAGTCGGTCAACGTTGGTGCCGGCGACACACTGCCAGCACTCAAAGGCGGCGAGGCTGATGGCGAAGGTGTCTCCGTTTCCACATTAACCCGAGGACTCTCGCTGCCCAGACTAAGACCTCCATCATTATCAATTCCAACTCGACCACCACCACTTCTGGAACCAATGCTTGATATGGACTGTATAGAGTTGCTGGGCGAGGGCGAAGAATAATTGTTGGCTGTGGGCGTGGCCTGGGATCCATAGGGACCCGTTGAGACCACAGCAGCCACTGCTGTTGCCGTTGCCGCTGTTATGCCCGGCAATTTGCTGGCCGCCTCAGCAATTAGATTGTGATGCAGCAAATGTGGTGGAAATGTCATGGCGACAGTTGATGAACCACCAGGACCACCGACAGCTCCACTGCCACTCCCATTACCATTTTGTAAGCCTCCATGTGGTGCCAGGGTGTGTCCTGGATGACCGGGATGATGAAAGGCCGTCGCATGCGAAGCTGCCTGTTGACCAGGATGAGCACCTTGTGGCTGCCCCTGTGCCTGGTGAGGATGAGCCGTTGGCTGAGCCCCAGTGGCCAGATGAAATCCACCCGGTGGTGCATGCGTCGAAATATGTTGCGTGTAGTTAAAAGATGCCGATACATTGGTCACTAACGAGACCGGCAAGTGTCCCCCATGATGATGATGCAGTCCAGCAGCAGCTGCAGCTGCTGCCGCTGCATGATGAGCCGCTGCTGCATGAGCGTGATGATGATGATGGTGATGATGGGCATGAGCATGAGCTGCGGCTGCATGATGAGCTGCTGCTGCAGCTGCCGCATGATGATGATGATGATGCAATTGCGGATGTAGTTTCGGTTTCCTTGGACCGCGTTCGTGTTGCACAGCTGCAAGAAGACCAAAAAATTTAAAGCTTAACATAATGATAATCTATGAGATAAATTATACTTATGTCAACATTTTATTTAGGATTCTACCACTAAGAGGTCATTTTATATATGTTTATTTAATCAGTTAATGTTTAAAAACAAAATTTAAACTTAAGATAAAGTCGTCTGGTTTAAATTTGCCAATGGTAATACTATTTCTATGGAAAAGGTAGGCTCAGTAGACGAGTCGTTTCCAATAAATTAAACTTTATGACTTGCATCTACAAAAGTCGAATAATTATTCAGATTATAATCTGAGAATTGCCACAAAATATTTTATAGCAGTTGCTTTTAGACTTATAGCAGTTGGCATTAAGTTGGTATAGTGCTTTATAATATAATTTTTTTTAATTCCCACTTTTTTGAAATAAACGAACACAATTTCAACACATGTTTAAAAATAAAACTGATAATAAAGCCGACAATCAACTCAAACGATTAAGGCATATTAAAAATTGTTGCAGAAATAGGAATATTTATATGCTAAGTAATGAAAGGGTTAGAGGAATAAATATTATAATTTTTTGCAAGTTTGAAGAATGCAGATGGTTTTATCTTCGACTCTATAAAATAATCCACAATATAAATTCCTTAGTACATTGCAAAATTGGAGTCCCCAGATCTTTAAGGGCATAAGAATATTAAGACTTAGAATCTGATACGAGATTCGAAGCAAATGCTAGCCTAAGTTGTTAAACCAAATCAAATCCAAATTGTTTGGGGTACTACTATGACAAAATCTTTAATTTGATTATCGTATCCATAAAGTGTATTAAATATTCGCCATGTTTTCTTAGGATATTTCTTTTATTGGGCCCTGAGCTGATTTGTGGCTGATTCTGCAGTTTATGTGAGGAAGTGTCTTTGTTGTCTATCAGTTCATGGTATTTCGATTGCTCATCCGTTTTGCATAAAATCAGTTCAAGTGTGTAATTGCGTTAATCTGCTTTTAAGTAGTTAAATAAATAAAGTTAATTTCAAAGATACTTTGCATGGCTTTCTTCTTTTTTGTTGGCCACCCAGGAAAACTTTGCCAGCTCTTTGAAGTGTGGGTTTGGACTTATCTGTTTGCTGAACCAAGGACTCATAGCAAATAGCAAATAGAAAGTAACACTCGGATCTGTGTGTGTGTTTATGTGTGTGTATATAAGTAGCTTCTTGAGGAGCCCACACAAACATACACGCATAATAAACCGATTATTAAAATGCGCAGATACACAGATGCAAAGATACAAAGATACAAAAGTCCTGGCCTGGTCGTGTGAACTGTTGCATATGCCCCAAGCCTGGACCAGGACCGATATGTCGAGTTCATCAGCTCACACACATGTGTATCTCTGTGTGTGTGTGTGTTTGTGTGTGTGGGTTGCTGTCATGACTTTTATTTGTTTGTAATTAAATGTATCTATAGCATGTGTGTTTGTATCTTGTTCGTGACGATGCGCAAAAGGGGTGACATTTTAATCCGCAGCTAATCGCATGTGTGAGTGAATGAGTGTGTGTGGGTGTGTGTGTGTGTGTTTCTGTCTATGTAAAGTGACTGCAGCCACTTGACGGCTTTTGGCCCCCTGGCACTTGAAACTAGCTAGAAAGTATGCAACTGCAAAAGTAGCGACGTGAGTCCCAAAGCTTTCAAAAGATCACAAATTTCAATTAAAGAAAATGCCAAACTCATCAAATTTTTACGCTGCGGGTTAAGCGGCATCAAACAAACTTGCGACAAATTTCACCCGAGAGGCAGACTCCTTAAAAACTGCGGTCTGCAAAAAAGTTGAGAACCCACCGAAAAAAACGTAACCCAATTCCAACCCAAACCTTTGGCAATTCTAACCCTTTGCACGCGACACTTTTCCGTTTTTCCTCCTGTCCCCATCCCACAGGCAAACAAAGAAACGTGTGAAAAAGGCAAAAAATTAACGGGCATAAGCAAAAATTAAAAACTTTCTTTTCATGCTCACTTTTTTCTCCAACTTCCCCCATCCCAATTTAACTTTTCTTCAAACGACGCCATTTTGTTTTGTCACTAAAGTGCAAAAGTTGCGTGAAAGAAAGAAAAAAATGAATTTTAACCAATTTGATTGCTGGAAAAGTTATGAAATGCAAAATGCAAAAGTCGTGTAGCCTCTGCTTCTACAACTGAAGGCGTTTTTTGGGGTCGATGCTCGGAGCTATTTGAGGTTAGGTTTAATGTTAAATATTATGAGGAAAGGTCAAATTTGGGCAGGGGAAATTAATGTTAAATGAAAATTAAAATTATTTTTAAGATATAAT
Source organism: Drosophila neotestacea (assembly GCA_035044365.1). Classification (NCBI taxonomy): domain Eukaryota; kingdom Metazoa; phylum Arthropoda; class Insecta; order Diptera; family Drosophilidae; genus Drosophila; species Drosophila neotestacea. The sequence continues at coordinate 203,774 of JAWNMD010000126.1, read as the reverse complement.
TTACCATTTTATTTTTTTTACAAATAAAATTTGTTATTAAATTTTTAAGCATATTAAAATGTTTTAGTATAATTAATTGTTGTTAGTGCAAATAATGAAATATTTAGATATTCTTTCGCTATTCAATCAACCTTTAAGAGTGAGCACTCGGATTAATAGTTATAAAAATTATATTTTAGTAGTTAGTTTCAAGCTTTCGTAATTTAACTTTAAAATTAAAATATATTTTTGTGGACTGCTACTGGTTGGGGAGCAATAGTTAAATAAATAAAGACTCAGCACCTAAGTTTTTAAATTATAAAAAATTGTAATATAATTGCTGGTTTTTAGTTGATTTGTTTTAAATTTAAAAGAGTCACCAACTAGGTTAAAAAATAACACATAATTAATTTGATTACTGACATAAAGCCTTTGCTCCTAATTTGAATTTAAATTAAAAAAAAAAGATTTTGTGGACTGTTTTTTGCTGAAGTAAATTAAATAAAGAAAAAAATTATGTTTTTAAATTGTACAACTTTTATTTTAATTGTTTACCTAAAATCTTAGTTTCTAGTTCGATTTGAAATTTCATATATTAAATATATAAATAAATAAAATCTTGGCTCTTTTTTATTATAGTTTGCTGACTTCTGACTGGAAGCTAACTGAAATGTTAGATTTATGTACCCTCCCCGAGGCTATACACAACACCTGTGCAGGCTCTCAAAAAAGCTGGCTGAAAAAAAGGACACAATGTACAAATCTAATTAGCAACTCATTACGCATCCTCAGAGCGTAGAGCAATAAAAACAGTGAGTAAAAGAAACAGAAAAACATATTGACCGATTTGCTGAAGCTAATCAATTAATTAGGGTAGAGAGTCGCTGACCAGGGGAGGAGCAGGAGAATGCAGGCGAGAATGAGAAGGGAGCATAAAGTACAAACGCATGGAAGCAAAAACAATTATGTCAAAACAGGGGACGGGACCAGAAACGAAAGCAAAGGCAAAAATGTCAGAATGCCAGGGAAAAGAAATTGCGGTAGAAAAATTAATGATAAGTGGCAGAGTGGCGAGTAAAGAGAGAGAGATAAGAGAGAAGAGAAATGGAGAAAAGGCGAATGAAACGGATGTTAAACAGCTGCTCAATTCCCAGAGTTCACAGCGACTTCACGACCGAGACACGCAAAAATCCCAATGAATGATCATCAACCCAGAGGCCCACATTAATGTGTAATGGGCAATGGACAACGGGATGGGTATACAGGGTATCCACGACTCATAAGCTGAGAAGTGCGAACCATGCACAGAAATCGAAACAAACATAATGAGTGAAGACGACCTCGGGAGCTTTACTCTACATATATGTATAGGTCTGTGTACTCGGATAATACAAATTACGCAAGAAATATAAAAAAGCGAATGTTTGGCAGGCAAATGAAAAGTAAATAAGGCAACATTCCTAAGCCCTTAAAATGAGAAGAGGGGTGAACAAAAACCGTGAAATTAGAGAGAGGAAAAAAAACACTTGAAGTGATTCGATGCGGTTGGCAAAGTGAGGGGGAGGGTGTCTGTATTTATGCCCTTCACCCTCATCAGAGGAACGAGGGACTTAAGATGAGCATCGCATTTGGCTTAGCAACTGTAAAGTGCATAATAGTGCATAATGGGTATTGTTTATGCCAGCTCAAGGACACAACATACACATCCTGGCAAGGGGGCAAAGGCAGTCGAGTGACAAATTGATGATACGATAACAGTTGAAAATTGTTTATAAGTTTACCTCAATTTCAGAATAAGAATGAAAATAAATCCGAAAGAATTGAATGTAACAGCTGTTGTCGGTCAATACGATATGAAAAACTTTTGATTTCTATAGTAGATAACAATTATTTATCTTTTGAATTAATAGAATTGAAGTAACTCATGGAATACAGAGAAGAAGCTTATTAACCAAACTGTGATTACAGTTAGGGAGTCGATCTTAAATAAATAATAGAAGTAGCCCAGAATGAGATTAAATAAAAGAAATGCGAGAATCGTTTATATTTTTAAAGCCTATTGCAAAATGAATATAATCAATCTATTTAATTTAGTGGGTTTTTTTAATGAGTCAAATTTATAATCTATTTATTTAAATAATTGTGTATTTACTATATATTTTTTGTACCACAAATCTAACGAACAAATGTTTGTTTACCATTTCTTATAATAACTGAGCAGGAACCATAACTATACAAGTTTATAATCATGTTCATATAAGTATATGTAACAGGCTTATAAATAACTTTAACTTTAACCCATTTGAAATATTAACAATAACTTTTCCTGCCTGTTTCATCTCTTTTTCTTTTCCTCATACCCAACATGGTTCAGGAGGCCAAAAGGCTTTTATGCTCTGACTCTGTCAGCAGCGCCCAGTGAGTGAGTGATTTTAAATCCGCTTTTAATGTTGACACTGACACTTTTGTCATTCACACAGACACATACATGTACTCATAGAGTGTGAGACGATGTGAGTCCATGACACATGCAAGCCAGTCGCATTTACATGTTGGCAGTCGCACATTGCCTACCAAAAGTGTATGCACATAAAGTAGTAGGCTATAATGTCAATTAAGAACGACACTGCAGTTCACATACTATATGTATGCATGAATGTATATGTATGTGCACACACATGTGAATGTGCAAGCAGACACATGTATGGGGGTGAGAGAGAGAGAGAGAGAGAGAGAAGGCATGGCTTTCAGTGCCCCGCAGTCATGTGTAAATGAAATGCGTATACGTAATATGGCGGACACACTGCAGCGAAAGGCTTAAAAGCAGCAAATAAATAAATATATCAATACACATAGACACAGATACTTGTGCATATATGTATACATTTATATATGCATACAGCACATTCAAACATATAAAATCAATACGTTTAAATGTGGTCATGAAATTAGTCGCCATCCAGCGCCAAAAAGTCGACTCTACATAGACAGACTCACAAGCATAAACAACAACAACAACAACAACAATAACATCAACAGGAAACAACAACGATAGCTTCATTTGCCTGGCGCTCCATTTGTATAACCGCAAACGTAGACGAGGACAACGAGCTAAGTTACAACGCAGTCTGTTGACAAAAGGGCTTAACTGTCCAAAAGTATGCTACAAAATATACTTTGTATACAAAAACGGAGAACAGCAAACTAACTATGTTCTTGAAGCCATCATCCGAGTGCGAACAATTTCCATTTACAGTCCTCTTTTCATTAAATTTGCACTTGGCTGATTTTATAGAAGCCTTTTTCCACTATTTGTTTCAATTTTTGGTGTTGTTGCCTGTCTTGTGTATGAGAAACAATGTTACTTGCTTGAAAGGTTTGAGTTAAGCATTTTGTTTAACATTAGCTTTGTAAACTTTACGAGCTGCCAAAAGTGCTAAAGTTAAATTTCCACCGATCAATAAATAGTCAAGAATATTGTTCGAAATTCATTGGAAAAGCTACGAATTGAAAATGAAATATATTTAATATTATTCAGAAGGAGACTTTACTTTCATATTTGTATTTGCTGACAGGCTATATTTTAAGAATGATATATTTGGTTAAATTGCCATCTGGCTGACAACGTAACAGTCTAGATAAAATTGACGATAAGAGAACAAAAATTAATATGTAATGTGAAGCAAATATATTGATAGTAACCATATATAGCAGTTCCGATAATTTTGGTTTATTCCATCAGTATTATTGTGATTTTACAAACGATTATTTTGCAGCTCCATTTTGGGTTCAATTCAAAGAAATGTAACTACATTTATGTACATTTGTCGTATATTTGTTCAAGCTCGTTATAATAATTCATATGATTACCTTTGGTAACAATTACATACTAGCTAAATGCTCAGCTTAAGTATGGATAGATACAAATTGGAGTAATAATTCAAATCATAAGTATTATAATACGAATTAATTTTGTTTTCCCAGTGCCATCATTAGAGCTCACTTTTCAGCTCATCACGCAGCCAGTGAGAAATGAAGACCTAAATATGCACATCCATACACTCGAATACATAGACATAAACACGCACACACAAACGCACAGAAAAGGACATTTTATTGCTCGCTTTTTTCCTTTTGCGAATGGGATTTGGAAAAGCGACACAAATCACTCAAAATGAAAAATCCGCTTAAAATGCCGCGTAAATATTTGTAAAGAAATAAGAAAGTAAAAGGAGATGGGACAGTTGGTAAGAGGAGTGAGTGGGTAGTGGTGAGTGGGGCAAGGGGGAGTAGGGAAGGGACATCATCACTATGCGTGATGATGATGCTGACACTTTGTTGGTATACAAATGCAAATACCATTAAATGTGACAAGTGGCAACATAATTTGTTAAGGGAATCTCACACCGTGTCTTCGTTCTTTTTTCTCGTTCCTCTCGCACCCTCTGTCAGGATATTAGCATACAAAGGAGCTAACATTTATAAGGCAGAGAGAGAGTCAGAGAGAGACGGCAAATGAAATGTGCTCCGTTTATCATATTTTCCCATAATAAATTATATTTCTCTCTTTCTCCCTTTCTTACTCTTGTAACATTTGAAGTAATGCAATGCAGCTGCTGCTAGTTTAGTTATGCAACACTTTGATTTTTGGCACTTGCCAACACTTGCAGCCTTTCTAATTAACTTAATTGGCAACGTCGAGAAATCATACAAAACCCAACATGGCCGAAACTGAGACTAAACCAATGGACGACCAACTAAAAATGGCTAACCACATTCTGTTGCCCACATCCTGCCCTATGTCTAACTCCAGAAAAACAACATCCAACTACTCGTATGTTGTTGGCCCCAAAAATATAACACAAACGTGCCCTGAACGATTTTTGTGGCTTTTTTGCTTTTTGCTCTAAACAACAAAAGCACTTTGTCTGCCAAGGAATATCTTGGTGTTGGGCGAAGGGATACAATGCTCACTGTTGGTTTCAGTGTTCCCTTCTCACTCTTCTCCTGTCTCTGTGTGAGTATGTGTGGGAGTGTTTATTGTTTATTTACGGCAACCAGCCAAGAAAAACCCCAAAAAGGCAGCTAACATGGGGCTTTGTAGCGGCAAACTAAGAAAATGCGCAAAGAAAAAGGAACATGTCCTGGCACTCCTTGTTGTCGCCCTAGGCATACCCTTCCAACTGAAAGTTAAATAGTTTCTTCACACATTTTGTAAAATACATCATTTGATATTGGCTACAAATATAAAAGGAAAGCTGTGTTGCTCTCAATCTATTTTTGGCATTCTTATAAGTTATGGTTGACTGTGGATACTTCTCACAAACAAGAAAACCGCTTTCGGAAATTTCGGAATAAAACCAATCTAAATATTGTCAAACGTTGGGTGATCTCGGTTTTTTTTTTTAAAGCTAGTGCCTAATAATTGATTACAGTACAGTTTTTTATATAACTCAAAGAAAAGAAAACACAACATCAAAATCAAGAGTATTCAGTGTTGTAGGAAACATAACACCCTCAAAAGGCGTTGAGAAAATTTCCATCTTGAAATTGGACCACAGTTCATGATTTCTTGTATTTTTGTGTTCAATTTAAGCTTTACAAATTAAATACAAATGTTTAAAAAGTTTCCTAATTTTTAAGTATCGATTTCACAAATGATCCTTAATTCAACTGATCCCTTATGTTATATAAGCATTGTTTTTGTTCAAGCTAAAACTAAATAATAGCAAGTTATTCAGACAGGGCTTCTATCATATTCAAAGATATTTTAAATTTTCCCGCTTTTTGCTCGACTTAAGAACTCTTTTTTAAGGGCATTTGATCTTTGGCTTTTTGAACTTATTGCCTATTTGACGTTGATGTTATTTCTGTTCATATGTTTGTATTTTTGCCAGTTTTGCTATTGTTGTCACCTTTCTGAACTTTGTTATTTTTAGGCATGTGGGCGTTAGCCATATTGAGTTCTTCTTTATAGCACCGCCCCCTGCGAAACATGCTCCCAGCACAAACTAACTTACTTTCTGCTTCATTTCAGGGATATTTTTCTATCTATATAAAAAAAAGAAGAAGGCGGAAGTTCCCTCTGTCGACTGTGGGGTTCCAAGTTCTAAGGTCTAAAGTCTGACGTCTGACGTCTGAGTTTGGTATCATCATTTGATTGTCAATACATTTTAGTCGCATTTTCAGCGATAGGATAATGCATGTAATCCGTTATTAAGTGCACATTGTCAATCGAGACTCCTGCTCCCGTTCCCCTTCCCTTCTCTTCTATCACCCAAACTACTCCCGAAGGCGAATTGCGTGTGAGAAAATCTGCAACAATTCTCACGCTGTTGTCGTCCCTTCTGGCTGATGTTGCTGTTGTTGTTGTTGTTGTTGTGCAATGAACCCCTCAATGGTTGATGCCAAATGGTAAACTGTATCCATAGAGCTATGGGTATACGAGCTATACAAGCCATAGAAAGCTATAGATGGCCTTCCATGTTATGTGTTTTTATGCTACATTTAATGTTGGCTTAAGAGCTTTAAAGCTAGCATTGTTGCATTGAGTTCTTCTCAGTGTTCAGTATTCAATTGTGTCCCAACAATAATGGGTGTGGGTTAAATTTGGTTCAATCGAATTGTTGTAGCGTATAAGAGTGGTCTGTAACATTTGGTCAATCGCATTGGCCAAATAATGTTTGGCAAAGCACACACACACACACACACACATTGGTAATATGCAAATCATTTAGTGACTCAAGTAAAATATTCACAATTGATGTCTTTGTTGCCAGACAGAAATATGAATGATATGGGTATTAATTAAGAGATGAATCTAGTAAGTTAAGAGAGTCTACAATAAATACAATAAAAATGAATATTTACAGTTTATTCATACAAGCTAAACCTTGTTTATTACAGCAAAAGCTATCAGGCCCTATTTTATTATTTTATCAACTCATAAAATATACCAAATGTTAACAATAAAAAAAATTTTTTTTTTGATGAAGCAAAACAAAATAACAATAACGATTACTTAAAAATAAGAAAATATTTCACGAAGTTAAAATTAAATGTATTTAAGAATATTAGAAATATTTAATTAGAAAATTACAATTACTTTAATTAAGGAAGAACTGATTTTTTAAACTTGGAATAAAACTGGAAATACAGAAAATAATCTCTTAATTTTTTTAAATGGATTGCTCTACAGCTAAACTCTGTATGGTTTGAATAAGGCAAGCTTGACTGTAATGCAAATATTTTGAATTGCCTCTCAGAGTAACTAAATCAAAGTCACGCCTCCATAATTTATGTCGTTTAAAAATCAAGCAAGCCATTTTCTATTGTTTGGCTTCTGGCTATGGGAAGATAGGGGAAAGGGGTCTGCAGGGGTGCGAATAAATTATAATCAGCTTAATGACAACTACAACAAGTATCAAGTGGCATCCACTCCATCAGGCCACAGCCACAGGAAGGAAGTGTTGAAGTCGCAGGACTCTTTGCCAAAAGTGTGTGGCACCCAAAAGCCTGCGGCATTTTGGTTTTTCCAGTTTAATGTAATTTATGCCAAGGCTTTTCCCGAAAAAGCAGCCCCAGCTAATTTACTGCATAATTAAATGAATTTGGCAAGTAAAACAAAGACTTGCGGGTGAGCAATGCCTCCTCTCAACTTACCGTCTTTATTCATGGCCGATTGAAAGCATTTGGCAAGCCGACAGGCACGACATTGATTCCTATGAGTCTTGTCCACAGGACATCGACCCTTCAAATCACCGGTGGCCTTGCAGGTGTAAATTCGATTTCGATGAATGCTACGCTTAAAGAAGCCTGAGCAGCCTATCGATATAAAAAAGATAGAAAAGTGCACAAAAATATAGATATATTCCCTCTAATTACCGTATGGTCAAGACTTACCATCACAGCTGTAGATTCCATAATGTTTACCCGAACTGCGATCCCCACACACTTTACAGGGTATGTCCAGCAGGCGATCACCGGCTGTGAATTCAGACATTACAACTAATTGAATTCTAGATTTATTAAATTTATTAATATTATTAATTTTTTTTTATTTTGCTTAGAAAGAAACAACTGTAGGATAAGAAGACTTGAATCTATAATAATATGTTCGTTTTGGCGAAAACAAGTGATTCGAGTTATTTTAAAAACAACAAAGGATGGTATATAAACACATCTTAAGACAGTGTTGTTTGAATTTTTACAGTTAATACAAGATTTAAAAACCAAGTAAAAGGAAAAAATTTATAGTAAAAATTAGCATTTGAGAATTATAATCGACTAAGCCTCAATTAAAAAATAAATCTATTATGTTATGTTCGTTATGAAAAGAAATCGAATTATATTTAAGAATAAAAATAATATTATTAATGGTCTATTTCATTTGACGAATTCTCATAAACTGTGGCTTTTTTGCTATTTAGAAAGATTCTATAATAATGATATGACACGTTATTTTAAACTAAACTTGAAGATATAATATAAATATAAAATAGCATAGGATATCTGGCTTTCAGCCACAAGGCCCGGGCACATTTTATTTTTTAATTTGCATAATATTATATTCATACGCGCGAAACTGTAATAAAGCTTAAAATACTTGTTAGTAAAAAGTGAGTCTTTGGCGAAGAACAATAACTATTTATTTATTCCAATTGCAAAAAAGTATTTATGTCTAATGTTAGAATTGATTTCCGTATAAACAAATCTACTCAATTTATATGGGAAAAATATCAGTGATTTGTACCCTTATTACGGTCTTTGTGTTAGCCATATTGTCGCATAAGCGATCAAAGAGATATCTGCAGCATATCCACATATTTAACTTATATTAAACGGCTAAGCTCCGGCCTCAAAGCTTCCATTGAGTAAACACATTGCAGCACGCACAAAAGGTGATGCATACTTTGTGGCGCTTTTGACGAGTATTTGTCTGCTGTATGTGTATGTGTGTGTGTGCGATTATGTGCGTGAGTCGCGGATTAGCAAGTGAAAATTGCACAAAGCTAGCAGATAATGCCAGTTATATGAAAACAGGCATTTCCTTTACTTTACCCCCTTGACCCCAGTCCGATTCCCTTTGGCTGCCACGCTTCACAAATTAAGTTGAAAACTCGGCACTTGTCAAAATAAAACGCGCCCGGTTTCGATTGTTTCCCTTTGTTTGAAGGAGCGGGGTCTTTGTCCTGTGACATTTGACATATTGTCAACTGTTGGTCTGGTTGGGCTTCGGTTGTGACGCGTGTTGCCAATTTTCACACCCTGCGCATCGGCAATTGTCCGCAACATGTTAACACCTCTCGAGTGGTTGTGCGTGCCCATTTCCCAGTCACTGGCCTTGGACCCTTAGGGTTGCATAGTCCATGAATTTCAACCTCACATATATGCATTCATATATTTATATATTTTTTTCAGCATTGTTTTCTTTTTTAAAATTTGTATTGTTTATTTTAAATATTTTTGTTTATTTAGCAAGTTGCGTCAATTTTCTGTATGTGCTGTGTGAGAGGGATATATCTTATTCAGATCAACTATCAACCATACAATATGCTTTTGAATAGTATGGAAATCTCGGCATTGTTTTTATAGGCTAAAAAGGTTGCATCCATTTTGTTAGTTGGGTGGGAGCAGACGTGAGAATTAAACTGTTTAACGATTTGGACGTGGGAACTGCGGATTGGGTCTGTCGGATTGGGTTTAATTTAGCTTTGATCCTCAAGTAAAATACATGATTTTTAAATGGAATTAAGCGCATTGTTTGAAATAATTAAATAAAGTTATTGAATTTTCTTACTATTTATCAAAATTTGAGTGTTTTGAAATTAATTTATCTATAATAAATTTGCACATAAAAATACAGAAAGTCTATCTCTGACACGTCAAAGATTCTCAAATATACAATTTTCTGCTGCAATTGCAGCCACATTATGTCAGTTTATATACAATAATAACATAAAAAACTATATGCGAGTTTGGTTTATATATCTAATAAAACAAACAAGTTTTTTATAAAAAAGGTTGCCTTTGACCTATGAAAGCCATTTGATAAAGACCCATACCAAGTTACATTAATATTGCTTCAAGTCTGAGAGGCTAGTTTGCATAGAAATAGACATGGCTATAGCGACTCAGCTGTCGTCCTGATCAAGCGTATATACTTTATGCGATCTGCCATTTTCGTTCTTAAAATCTGTGATGCTAGTTATAAAATATAAGTGGAACTAAAATTACACAACATTCTAAATCACTCTTTTTTTAATCTTTTCTATTATAAAGAGCATTACCAAAGTAACATTTTCCTTAAGATGTGATCAGAAATATTAAGATTGATTTTATCCTGTTTTGTATTGATTTAATTGAAATTGAACTTTAACTCCCATTAAAGAAAGGCTTTAAAAATATATCACTACAAAATGCGTGCAATTATTATTTTTTTCAAATACCGGTTGCTTTATTGCTTTTAAAATGTTCTATTACTATTTATAGTTTTAACTGATTATAAGTAAATTGTAGAATGTCATAAGCGTAAACTATTCGTTGTCAATTCAAATCTCAAATTATGTTTTTATTAAAACGAATTTCGTCTTTAATAACCAATTTCCTTATGCATTCTATACTCGACACTCTGAAAGTTTCTTAATGTCAACTTCAAACATTGACTTTTCAGACATTCAGAGAAACATTTGAATCTCTTCTATAGAAATTGTTACTTCGTTACTCTTTAAAACAGTTAACACTAATCACTTGTTTTCCCCATCGAAGATTAGTAAATTTGATAAAAGCTTTAGATATATCCGATTTGACTCAAAGTTAGGTTCAAAAGTGTAGCCGTCGCTTTGATTGGTTCATTTTAAATCAACCGACGGGCTTTCATCAAGTTTTACCTGTGCCCATTTTCCGTTGATGGAAATATTTAAACCCTAAGGTATCCAGCGTGCTTAGGTTGATAATGACTTTTATTAACACTCGAAAGATTTGTCTAGTATTATTAACTTTAGTTGATTTTTTCCACTTTGAAATTTACGAATTTCGATTTTTTTGGACAACCGCACGCCAAAAATGTTGATTACATTTGCCGACGCAAAGGACGACGACGCAGCTGCGATGCGGATGCGGATCGTTTTGGCTGACGGACCAACTGTGAATGGCGCAGAGCCAGAAGCTGTGGCAGAAGCAGAGCCAGAGTCAGAGTCAGAGCTAGAGCTGGAGTCGGAGCTGAGCAGAGCAGACCGCCAATTACGAAAGTGAAGCTGCCAAAGGAGAGGTCCTTTTTGCAGTCAATTTGACAGAACGCAGAGCAAAGCCAAAGACAGCCACCCGCCCCCGATTCCGCCACCCACCCCCCTTTAGACGCGGCACAAAGCCACAAACGTGGCACAGTCAGAACGTCCGGGAAATTGAAAAACACAGAGATATAAAAAAAAACACACTCGAAACCGAATAAGGAAAATGGCAAAGCGAAGCGAAACGATGTGAAGCGTTGGCAGCGAAAAACCAAAACGTCGACGAAAAAGTCGAAAATTTACGAAAAGCTACAAAATGTTACATTTCATCCCTTAGAACGATACGGGACAGTGGCAGGGGAGGACATGGCAGAGGAGGGCAGGGTCGGACAGGACAGAACAGGACAGGCGGGCAGCCAACCGGAAAACGCCCTTTTTTCTGTGCCTGCCGCTTGATGCGATTACAGCAAATGAGGAGACTTCCTGCCGTCCACCATTTTTGTTCTTTTGCCCCATGCGACACACACACACACATACAGAAACATACACTAATGTGTGTCCTGGCCACGCACACTGCAACATATCCTGTGGCTTTCAACAATTCACCACAAAATGTCAAGAATGATGAAAAGCTAGCGACAGAACGAAGTCCTCATCGTTGTCGTTGGCGTTGGCATCGCTTTGCGTATGTATTGGTAATGGCATCTGTTGTCCTGCTCTGAGCATGTCATATTCTCCCTCTCTCGCTCTCTCTCTCTCACTCTCTCTCTTTCTGTGTCTGTATCTCTCTATCTGTGCCTCAGCAAATATCTTTGCCGCTGCTCTTCGGGCTGCTGCCTCGCTGGCTTCTTCTTTTTTTTCTGGTTCGTCCTGCGCTTGTAGGCTGTCGGATTATTAGTTCTAAAGTCAGGATCTCAGCAGCAGAGGCGCTACAAATTTAGGGTATATGACACAATCTGATCAATGTGGCTACATACGGAATAACTCATAGTGTTAATAAACTTGATAAGAGCTTTTTTAACTAAGTCAAGATTGATTTAATATGCATAATGATTAGTAATAATATTTTAATAACTATTTCATGATATGCTTACAAGTATGTAATTATGTAGTAGTATTTATAGCGCTTACAATTAGTTAATTAAAATATAAAATGATTAGTTATACTACTTATAATAATTTAAAAAATACCTATAATAATAAATAAAATGGTAAAAAGCATTTAACAGCTTGGATTCAATAATATACATAAAATTATACATTGTTGACGCATAAAATTGTAGTTCGAATACAAATTATTGCATACTGAAACAATGTTGTTTAAATTATAATTAATAGAGAACCATCAAGAAACATTTATATTATTAATATGTTTGCCTATTAACTATATATTTTATTCTCTTCATAAATGTTATCTTCTTATTGAAAGTATTATAATTTCTTAGAAGTTAAGGTAGCGCATGTTGTTGGGGTTAAGTAAGGATATGCCATATGTATGATAAACACATATACAACTACATATATGTTTATATAGATGTATGCATATATTATTATGTACGTGTATGCGTTGATATTTTCGCAATGGCGTTTCCTGGGCTGGTACTGGCTGGTTGTTGTTGGTATGTTGATAGGGGTTGATTTACTGACTCTCATCTAAATTGAAATGACTTTTGTGACATTGTGTATTGGTTACACACACACACAGATACACACTCACACAGATTGAGTCACATATAGAAACAGAACTATGAATGGGCAGGAGAAGACTTAGTGGACGTCTTATATGAGAATATATAGTCATAATTTGGGGGTGGAGTCTTGTAAATCGGAATTTGGCAGTAGCAAGTGGACCTCAACGCGACTATTACACAGCCCATTTAGTTGCCCGTGGTTGTATAGCCTAAATGCGTCCCACACACATATCGCTCCATGCGTGTATAGCCCAGCCCAGTATCTCCGCTTTTGTACTATCCTGCGGTTATATTAACCAGTCAGAATGCAAAGTCATTTGCAGCAACGCCAAACGCTGGCGTCACATTATTCCCCCCTCACACTCTCTTTCACTCACTCCACTTTAACCTCCAACTCCGTTCATGCCCATCAATATGCACGCATACACATACAATCACACATATACACATACACATGGCAAATTTGCGGCATCAAGAAGTCGCATTTTTTCTATGGCCCAAAACTCCCCGACTCTATCCTGTCACACAGCGACCCTTCTTACTTGTCATTGTATGTGTGTGTGTGTCAATAGGCCACGCCCCTTCCGGAGAAAACTCACCACTTTGTGGATTTGAGCGCAAGCGCTTTGTTCTTGCGCTCACTTTAAATAAAGTTCGAAAATGTTTCGAGTCAAAGCAAGCTGTGAGTTTGTTTTTATTGACCCTCTCTCTCTCGAAGTACATAGAGTTCATTCCTTTCGAACAGCTGAAACAAATCAGAAGTGTTTTGCAGCACAAAAACTTTTTGTTTTTTCCCTATTTTTTGTGTATTGAAAAATAACGCATTGATTTGCCGGCCTTGGTGAGTTAAAATATCATAGAAGTTTTCAGTAAAAATATATATATTTTTTAATTTTCCTTTTTATTTATATGCAGCTTAAACATGGATGGAAATATGCCCTTCTACAAAAATATGCAATTCAGCTGTCCAAACGGGTCCTTCCACAACTGTCCCAACGGTAATTGTCAGCGTATGGGTATGGACCTTGGAAGCAGAAGGTCTCGTTGTCCTGGTGGTTTTTGCTGCCCTTCCGGATGTTGTATGCGCCTTCAAACCGGAAGGCAGCCATCTTGGCAGGCAAATAATGGACGTCGGCAATAAAGAGTCGGACGTATCCATTTCTGGCAAATCTGTGCGTGATTTCAATAATCTAGTATAATCAACCTCTCAACCCACCGAACATTGACATCTCATTCCAGAAGAGTTCCTTTGTAAATACTACACAAAATGCAAACAGAATATATGCATATGAAATGCCTCTAACCAAATAATTAACGTACTTATACTTTATGAAACTGCAAAGTATGATATTAGGGAATTTAATTTTTAAAATCTTGTATTCAAGCTGATCATTTTGATTAGAGATTCTTTTACTCTAGATCTCGTAAAAATTAGCACACAATTCCATGCCCTGAAAAATGCAAATCTTTTGTTAACATTGTCCATTTTATTAAATCGTATTTTGCCTTTTCGCATATTACACGAACTAACAATAAATATATGTATATATATAATTTGTTTTATTTTATTAATAATATTTAGTTTTTTTAGATTCACGTTTGTTCGTGTTTGTTATTTGCGGATGGTGTTCTCATTTTTTCGTCTTAATTGGCTAGGGAAACGTGTTTTTTCTCTTCAGTTACTCGTAATTATTCTGTATGCTTCTCATTGAAATGTAAGAATTTCTTGTTTAAAGTCTTTCTTTGATTACTTAGTTGTTGAAATGTTGTACAGTTGCTGTTGTATGTGCTGCTTATTGATGTGCTTCAAGTCTTTTGAAAGTGTGTTTTGGATTGGTTTTTTTTTTGTTTTTTAAGGGGTTTTTCCAAGACGCTTTTGGGCATAAAGGGTACAGAAGTACATATACTATTTATTGAAATTGAAATATTTTTGTATATAGCTGTCACATGTATATAATATTTGTAAATTATTATCAATGCAACATGTAGATGCTCTACAAAATACCGAATTTTATTTATTTAACACTACGACCATTTTATTTAGCTAATTTATATTCCTTCTAAATCTCTTTTATTGTTTTCTTCGTTATTTGTCTTTTGTATTTACAAAGTTTTTAGTTTAGAGTCTGCTGTCATAGCATGGGAGGGGGTCCAAAATAAAGCTGGAAAGATATTCTAATTTGAGGTAAGTAGAAATATTACCACACATAATTTGGAGGCAATATTCGTAGGTGGTGGAAAAAGTTTAGAATCGCTTATGACAACATTTATTTAATTTACTAAATTTTTATTTAAGATATATTACGCTTTTATCATATTTAATCGTTTGTTTTTCATTTAGTTTAGTTAAGTAGTTAGCAATTTTGAATATTGCTTTTATAATTACGGACCCATTTATTACATCAACATTTATCATTGCTTTTCAGTTAATTGTTTTTATTCATTTGGAAGTAAAGTGTCTTTTTATTAACATGTTCGGCTTAAGAATTTATAAATTTTGTATATTTATAATTATGTTTTTATATTATTAGTTTCTGTGTGAGGTTTGTGTGTTGTGTGCTAATTAAGTGTTCTGACTGTTCATTAAAAGTCTGTATCCAAATTTGTTTGGTTAATTATAATTGATATAAGTGGCGGTGCTCGTTTTGCAGTATTTGGTAAGCTAATTATTGATTTGGGTTCTGTTCTGTTTTGTTCACTACTTTTACATAAATACATTCCCTATAATTTATGCATTTATAATTTTTGAATATCAATATGTTTGTGCGATTGTCAGCTTTAATACATGCACAAACTTTGCTGCTAAACACACAAATTAGATTCGACTATCAAATATTTATATAATATTACAAGACAATTCAATTACATTACTACAAATTGTCCATGATTGCGGCACATATAAGCAATGTTTATTATTGTTTTATTTGGTGTATAATAAATAGTATAAATTATTTATAAAATTATATTGCAACTCATTTAGTTTTTTCTAAAAAAAAATATATAAAATCATATAACAGCCTTTGGTTGTTCTTAGCGCAACACAAGTTTTTGGTTAAAATTATTATAAATAAATACGTATATAATAATATAATAAATAAGTAGTATTTAAATGAATGCCCCTAACGTCTTTTAACAGTTACAATTGTTTTTAAAGAAAGTAAACGCAGTTATTACAATTTGTTATCTAGTCATAGGTACACATCGCACTCCGACTGATGTCTTTAATTGTCTAGCGAATTTGAGCGCAACTGGCTATAACAAGCCTGACATACCCGAACAGGCTTCAAAATGCGTAGACGTGAGATTTCCGACTCGAAACGGCTGCACTTGTTGCAAAAGACTTGACCACAATTGCGACAGTGATGCTTCCGCTCATAAAGAGTGAATCTAAAGTGAATACAGATGTGAAACTAAATTGCAATTGAAAATTGTTGAATCAACTTACTTCACATGACATTTGACACACTGATCGGCGCCTTCATCCTTTAGCCAATGATCGGCTACACCACGTCCTGGCTGTTCAGTAACACTCCAGGAGAAAATGCGACCTCGTGCATCTCCTGCAAATAAAAAAATTACAATTGTAAGCCACTACTTTTTGGCAATAGTCTTTCGACTTGTCTCTTCCACTTACCGACATACAATATTTTATGATCTTTGGATACCGTCAGCGCTGTTATGCTAGCCGGTTCGGCATTATCTTTGCGATCATAGGCCGTGTGCATGGTTAGCTTTGATCTAAACATTAATTGACGTTGCCATTTGAAGCCTGGGAAAATTAAATGGGATATGAAGATTAGTTGCAGATAATAAGGAAAAGGGATTGCATTTCAAAAGGGAATACGTTGTTATTAATCTATAAACCTTTTCTAAGCGCCTGTTCGCCTCGATGTCTGTCATTGTCTATTAAAACAAAGCCATCTGTCAAGCTGGTGTCCGATTTACTAGGTCGTATGCTGTGCTCCTCTGTAAACAGCGGAAAAGTAGACATTAACAAGTTGAAATAAATGATTTACTTTTTAATATTCTCACCTTCATTTGTCCTTTGTTCTGAGCTGCAGCCCGGTCCCTCTACGGTTGCCGACTTCATTTCATGCAACGATTTGGCACCCGAAATGGAGCTCTTTCGACGTTCCCCTGAAGGTTCCGGTTTGGCAGTCGCTTCGGCAGATTTACTGGACTCGTTGCTGTGCTGTGAGGCCTCCGAAATGCTGCTCTCTGAAGCGGACTTTACAATTTCTGAAAAGTATGGCAATTGTAGTGAACGCTTTGAGAAATTGAGTTAATAACTAACCATTTTCCTCTTCTGGCTGAGAGAGGCTTTTAATTTGCTTGAAAAGACTCATTTTGTCAGCCTTATTGCCATCAACTGACCCTGACTCGGGCTTGTCCTGCGAGTTAACTTCAACACCACGCTTGAGCTTACGATCAATGGGCACCTGAGTGTGCTCCAGTGACCACATCTGTTGGGAGAGAGAATTTTTTAGTGCTCATGATATGTTTAATGTTAGATATCTTTACTCACCCGGACAACTCCATCCGTAGAGCCTGTCATCACCACATTTTGCTGATCCCATTCACGAATCTGTGAGAAGGCCACGCAAAGGATTTGCTGCATGCGATCGGCACTGCCCACGCTCGTGTTGACCATGGCCAAAGCATCGCCATTAATAGACCAAACATGCAGCCAGGTGGCTGAGCAAGTGGCAATTTCGCCAGTGAGTTCATTGATTGCCACAGCAGCAACAACGCCTGCATGTCCACGCAGTTGACGAACAAATGTGAAACGTGACATGTCCCAGACAATCGCAGTGCCATCCCGGGATCCAGAGACAACAACATTGTAGGCTGCGCTGGCGGCCAGACAAGTGACTGCATCCGTGTGACCATGAAGGGAATGCCTTACGCTGAGACTCTTGCGGTTCGCATCAAACTTCCATATGGTCACCACGGAGCTGGTTCCGGCTGTGACAATCATTTTGGCATTCGGACAGGCACAGGTCAATATCTCACCAGAGTTCTGTGCTGCCGCCTCGGACACAAAGGAAGCCCGATCCGTATCATAGAGACCAACACGCAATGAGTGATCAGCGAATCCCCAGGCAATGTATTTGGTATACGACGGTGGCATCATCACCTTATTCTGCTCCACAGCAAACACAGTTTTGTCCGGTTGAAGTATTTGGCCCACTGGACCCTTTAGCTCCTTAATGGGCTGTAGACTAGGCTTCAGATTGTCCAGATTATGGAAGAACAATCGATCTGTTTGTAGCACTGTGCTGTTGCCTTGTATCAAAGCCGTGGGATCGATGAGTGCCGAGTGACGTGAATTGGCCATTTTCTTGGCTGGATGCGCCTTCCTGAATAACTGCTTTGGTATTTGACCAAAATTGTTGATAAATCCAATCGTCGCATTCTTCTTAAGCGGATCATCAATGCTAAATTGTTATTGAGGTGTTAACATAGGCTTTTCTCTTGCTAAGTGGCATGGTTAACTTACTTATAAATGTCCACATTGCCCTCGTAGAAGAGATGATGGAAAACATTGACGGCATCCACGGCGGAGGGTCCTTGTTGCTTGCAACCAAATATCAAGTCGATCCACTAAAAGATGATGAAAATGTTTAGTATAATACAATTATTTCATAAATACAAAAATGTTATAAGGAACGATAATAGACTGGACGGATAGACAGACAGTGGAATAACAGCTGAAAGCTTTATATTGATATTAATTTACTTCAAAATTAAACTTACCAAATGCAAATTTTGGCTGACATGATCGCACTCGAGAGCACTGCGATGTAAACGTATAAACTCCCTAGGATCCTGTTTGGCCCAGGGTGGGAGTATGACATGGTTCAATGTTTCACCATTTTGCTTGGTGCCTAGATCAAAGTTGTTAAAGTTGCTGAGGAATTCGGGCAAGTAGAAGAACTCTGGTATTAGTTCCTTGACATCGGCCATGTTCAGCTTGGAAGCCGATAGCCAAGCCTCTTTAATGCTGTGGAACATGCGATCGGCTAGATCAAAATGTCCGCCTTGCAGTTTGAGAAACGGTTGGGAGAAGGGCTCCAGTCGCACCAGATAGGAGCACACAATCATGGCTGAGCTGTAATGAGTGCCATAGTGATAAGGTGGAGTTTCGCCATGAGGATCATCCCACTCTTTAAAACGCTTTTGGAACTGCTCCAAGCGCTCATCCGACTGTGCGCCCATTGGACGTGAGAAGTCGCGGAATGTTTTAGGATTGGTAAAGTCCAGCTCCTCCGAATCGTAGTCAGCCAGAATCCAAGGGAACACTGGATACTGCATGAGATCATTATAGCTGCGCCCAGCGAGCGTATTCAAATGCATTAGATACTGGAAATTTGAGATTTCGCCACGAACCCAGCGCTGAGTTACGGATGTTTCTCCGATGAGGCCACTAAACAGTCCCGACGTCTGTTCCACGCTGGCCGTGCGCTTCTGTCCGGCGACAGATTGCTGGGCATTATCATTCAGGGCTGTGGCCAGGGCCAGGAATCGTTGGTTCACCTTGTTGCGCACCTTGCGAGGAAAACTCAGCAAATAGTTACGTCCATCCTCTGAGAAAACTTCCAGGGCAATCGGTTGCAGTAGATAACGCCGTTTGTGGACCTCACGAATCTCCTCGTAGGCGAACTTTGAGCATTGTCTCAACTTTTGGCTCACAGCACGCGAGGTGGACGACGTCTGCCCCCCTGAGTTGGGTATGATGGGCTCGTAGGCGCCAGGAGGAAGTGTGTCAATGTCACGGATCTCTCTGTTCTTCAGCAGCGTGAAACCATCAACAATATAACAATGCTCCTTACCAAACAACAGTAGACCTTCAAAGGTGTCTAGACCCTGAACGCGGGCACATCGAAACATAAAGCTAATCTTCTCCTGCTCCTCGAGCAAACGCAAAAATGTTTCATTGTCACTGGTCATCGATGTGTCCTCTTCCTCTTCGTCATCCTCTGGGGCATTACCATCTAGAGATTCCTGTGGATACGGTGCTCCATGTGCCAGCAATTTGGGGGACACAGGCGGAGGTGGTGTCGATGTGGAGATGCTTGCCTCCAGCCGATGTGGATGTGTTGTCTCTAGCGAGGATTGTTGTTGTATTGCATGCTGCTCGGCCTCGGCCAGAATCCGAGGCTGCTGCTGGCCATGTTGGAAGTAGAGTTTGCTATCCAAACTGGAGGCCACCTTGTATTTGAGTTGCCTATTGTCGGCCAACTCCAGTTCCGGCCGATACGGATAGTGTAGATAGAATACATCATTACGCATGGTTTTCTTGCGCATGCGATGAGGTCCTTCAGTGGTATCCAGTATCCATTTGTCCAGGCTACAACAACCCGCTGGTCCCCAAAGACCCCGTTCTCGTGTCAGCTCCGTTTCGGACTGAACCCAATCCTGGTAGACATAGCGCTGTGTGTGCTGCAGCATTTGCTGATATTGCTTGGTACGCAGCTCCAGCAGATCCTTTATCAGCTGGACATGAATGCCAGTGCACTCGTATGCCGACTCTCGGCTCATATTCGACTTGGTTCGCACCAGTTCATCCTTTTTCACTTTGGTGCGACTGGCCAAACGGGTTAGTCCACCGGTTACCTTTTGTATCTTAGACTGGATCTGATTATGCAGCTCCCACGGCACTCGATATGAGGCCTTGCGTTCGGCTTCCACGTAATTGAACCACAGCTTGGAGGCCAACTCCATTACCTGTTCGCGTGTGGTCTGCAAATCAGGTGCCTTGGAGTTGGCTGGAGGTGGGGTAAGTGATATTTTGAAGACCTCCTCGATGGCGGGCTTCTTACATACATAGAGTTCCTCCCAGACACGAAATGCGGCGCCGACAATCAAATTGCGACCCTTTTAGGAAAAAGGATAAAGTTTAAATACTGGACAATATGTGGATTAAAATTCGACTTATTTTGTTGTCGAATCGTGTGTAAAATGTACACATCCTTATTTTCAACTACATCGTAAATAAGTCGAACCCTAGTTTAGATACCCTAGGCTTACCTGCAACTGATTGAGGTCCTCGTCTTTGGGTTCGGTGGTCTCCGTTTGAGGATTAACATGCCAGGTCGTGTTGCGACTTGTCGCCGGCTCGAGGATGATCTTCATATCAGCCGTCAACTGCAGCAGACAGTAGGTAAGGCATCCAATAAACTCTAGCTCATGATTGCCAGCGCCAAAGATGAGCAGACGATGCTGTATGATCTTGTGCAGTGCCTCCAGGACACTCATCTGTTCGGCAATGGAATCGTCGGTGGGACGAGAGAGCAAAAACAGAATGCTGCGATTTAGCGAATGATGCAGCTGCTCCAGTGACAATGACGAAGAACGTCGCTTGGCCTGGCCAATCAATTTGATGACAAAGTCAAAGATATCGTGGGGATTTCTGGTGAGGCAGCCTTGCCACAATTTGTCTACAATGCGAGCCGTCAGATAGAAGACGTTCGGAGCAATGTGCTGGGTGTGACTTTGCAGAAGTGGCACCAACGGCAGCGCCGCCTGCTCCCCCACGAGAACATCTGCGGCCAACAGATGATCCATGAGGGCAATGATGATCTGTGTCTGGTATTGCACCTGAAGTGGCAACTCAGCTGTCTCTGGTGCGGCATCCAGCACAAGATCAATGACAGGTGTGTTTTTGCCATGCATGTTGAGACCCAACGAATCCACAACAATCACACGCAGAAAATCTATGATGCACTTGCGCACTGGATGCGCCGTTAGCTTCGGTTGACTGGCAATTGCAGAGTGCAGCGTTTCCGGCGGAGGCAGGACGAAGCTACTGCCAGTGCCATCGGTGGGCGTGGAGGCGCCACTATTTGGCTCCGAATCGCTTGATCGTGAAACCTGCGGGAAAAGCACCGCAACGAGCGAGGTAACTACATCCCCGGCCATCAAGACGGGCGTAAAGTCATTGAGATTCTGATAGAGGCTGAACAGCAGTTGAATGATTGTCTCCGGATGACTATGTAACCAGGATGCGCACTCTCCGCCATGTACAATGGCACGCACCATTGCCAGCAGGACACAGACGCCTTCGGGGCAGACATTCAGCTTGGGCAGCTGCGTATTTGCCGAGACTGGAGCACCCCAAAGGAATGACCAGACGCGATCCAAATCGAATTTCGTGTGTTCCGTCGCCAGCACCTTAACAGGTTGTCCCATAATCAATGCAGTCACTAGGAAATACAGCTCCGGTACATCCAAATGATGCTGCATCAACCACTCGAGCAACTGGAAACCTGCATTAAAAAAAGGGATTGTTGATTAACATTGGATTAATAATAGTATTTTGTACACTTAAGAATTAAACTTTTTATCTATCCAATTTAGATTTCAAAGCTTATTAATTCAAACGAAAATAAATTGTTTACTCACCGGGAATATTCAATGCCGCAGTTCGCACTTCTCCGGCAATTTGTGTGGGCAAATGCTGTATGGTATTTTGGGGCGTGGCCACAATAACAGTGCCAGTTCCATTGCTGGGCCGTTGATTGAGTTGCTGGGCACCCAATCCGAGCATCTTTCGTTGCGAAACCATTTCCGTAAAGCGCAAATATCCTCCATTGTGAGTGGCATCCCGAAAGCGAACGAGGAAACTATCATTGGCACAGATTACCACAAGGATTCGAACTGCAATAATGACTGTGGTGAAGTGGACATGGGGCTGCATGAAGAGCAGCAACCAGTCCATGCCAAGTGTCTTGGAGATGTCATCGCAGATGACATAATTGACGGTGTTCCGAGGTGTAAAAAGCAAACCATGGAGGAGCGACAGGCAACGATTGCGCAGGTAAATAGTCTGGGCGAGACCATCTTGATCTTCAGCTGGTTGCTTCATGCTGGGCAACAACACCGCTCGCTCAGCATTTGCGTCCTGCATGCGAGGCAGCTTGGCGGCCACATACTGACCAAAGAGCAGGAGATCCGTATGCCTGGGTTGTCCGCCTAGCAGAGTTTCCAACAGATTGAAGAGTATCTCGCGAGTGGAATGATCCTGAATGTGGGTTATGATGTGCAACAGTTTCACCAGCAGCTGCAAGTCCCGCATAATCTTTACATTTTGTTTCTTTTCATTTGATTCCACCACAAGCTCAAGCAAATGCTCCAACAAAGAGCGTAACAATCCATTTGGAGCATTATGCCAAATCTCTAGATCGCAGAGCAAATCCTGAAAGGCAGTCACATTCGGTATGGCGGACATGTCGTGGCCACTGTTCACAGTTCCTACCAGCCCAAAGGTCAGGTGCAGAATGTGAGAATTCAACAAATGCTTCTTCTTTTAAAGAACATTCCCAGCGTTTGATAGCAACGCTTGCGATCCATTTCCGCCTGTGCTGCCCGATTGCTCCTCACCACACAGGTCAACGCCTTGACACCTGCATACAGCGACTCTACATCCTGCGCCATGGCAATAATTCCCAGCAACACATTGCAGCCTCCGACAGTGTCAATCATTGCCGAAACTGGATGAGGACTAAAGACTCGTACACCCAAATAGCCCACAACAACGCCTCCAAGGGAACGCCCTGCGCCAGCCAAATGTCCCGACGAATTGTGCAGAATCCTAAAAAAAGACGAGTTAAACATAACTCTAATGCAGATCAGCTTAAGCTACTCACTTGATGGGCGTGGCATTCTCATGGGAATTCATGTTGAGCTGTCTGGCAATGCTCTTGTTATCCGCACGACTGTAAACTTTACGGATCTTGACCAAAGTCAGCTTCGACACGGCCTTGGCATTCAATCCGAGAAGCACTCGATCCTCGGGCACTAGAGGCGCCAGGGGTTCTGCTTGTTTGCCCAACTGTGGAGCCTGCAGGGATCCCATATAGTGCGGTCCTAGTTGATAAATGGTTTGCACAGTCTGCTGTGTAAGCACATCCTCTAGCAAATGGCAGACGCCTTGCTTCCAGCAGAGACGTGAATAGCGTCGCCATATAGGCGGTGTTCCAATGTAGCCAAAGATTTGAGTTGCCGATGTAAGATTTGCACTTGTTGCGCCTGGATGTTGGGCAATATAGTGTAGTTTCTGGGTGTGCATAGGCACTCCGTCCAGATAGAGGGACAAACTGGAGTTCTTGAGCACGGCACGGTTGAGCACCACGACCAGATTGTGCCATTGTCCTTCATGCAGCAGATCTGGACACCAGATGCGGGCAATGCCATCATCAGAACCCTCAGGTTCCCAATCGCCAATGCCTAAAAATAGAGCAAGTTTAGCGAATAATCAAAACTTATTTCGAGATGAAACTTACTTTTTCTAGGAGTAACAAGAGTCTCCTGTGTGGATACCACAATAGCCTTATCCCTAGCCGAAAGCAGTATGGACAAACAGGCTAGATTCTCCTCGCGTGGATTGTGAATAGTGCGAACTAGAGTCAACAGACGCACACAATGCGGATCTGTCTTTGGATCAGAGAACTTTTCAACACAAAACCATGTGGAGTAGCTGAGACCTGTTTGCGGAGGAAAGATGCGATCACCAGCACCGATGCCTCCAATGGTATTGGCATCAATGGTGCCACCAGCTGTGGCAGTGGCCTGGGGCGCCAACGATGGCAGATATAGGCAGCCAAATCCTTCGGCAGACATATCCAACTCTACGAACGGTGGCAATGTACTCGAGCCATGAGCTCGAAAATCTCGTGGAGTTGTCATCGAAACGAGAGTCTTGATTCGCGTCAATGGAACTGGGCCACCCTGTCGATAGGGTTGCTGTAAATCAATGTCCGAGCAGGACAAGGGTTCCCCAAGACGCAGAAATTGACGCAGTTCCGTGGGTTGCAGGGCCTGGGCAGCCAGTCGTTCCAATATATACTGCATGGGCACGTGCAGCGGATGCAGCTCCTCGGCCAGAGCACGACGTGTTAATCTTAGCAACTGCTCGGCCAGACCATGATCACACATGATCTGTTGATTGCGTTCGCTGCGAACCAAGGATTTGATGATTTCGCTTAGATAGACCTGCAGCTGAATGGCTTGAAGAGACGCGTCATCGTGTTGTACGCCAGGTAGCAGCTGGAGCATACATAGTACCACTCCAGGATGCACAATGCGTGGCTCCGGTGCGGGTTGTGTGAGATTCAACTGACTGGGATGCACTGGCGCCGCCAGCTCTTTGCTGGGTGAACGCGTATGTGGCGATGGATCACTAAAGAGTGTTATGACGCCACTCAAATTCGGTGATTCAAAATTATCCAATGCGATGCTATACAACAGTCGGAACACCACACAAATGTAGGACAATGAGCTGGGTATATCCTCGGAAAAGCTGCAAGAAAACAGTGTTAAATATACTGAGGACTAAGTTTATAGTGTGATCTAAAATAACCGAATTTGCATTTGGTTAAAAATTAAAATTAGATCATAATGTGTTGGAGACTCACCTGAAACTCAAGATATCCCCGCTGAATACGTCATGGTAATACTTCAGTAGCGTCTGTTGGGGCTCATAGATGCCGGTGAAATCCTGTAGGCTTGTATCGCCTCCAAAGCAGCCCAAGAGACGCAACGTATCGCAGAGTGAACTGTTGCAGATCTCCTGATGAAAGAACTTGGCATTCGCTGGCTCGAATCGCATTGCGGTTGCCAGAGTCTGGCAGACAATTTGGAGTAACAGAATGAGATCCTGTTGGGCAATGCCAGGTTGTGACTGCGCCATGCTGCCATCCAGAGATACAAAGACGCTGGTCAGATAGACAAAGCCGCCGACCTTTCGGAAAACGGTGCGTGTGCGATGCGAATCCTTGAGGCAGCCCAACAGCATGTTAAGTATTTGTATTTTAAACTCCACCTGATGTGGACTGATGCTGTGCATCAATGAGAGTATATAGAGCATATCGTCGTCTCCACCTGCGGAGAGTATCAGCTCACGTACGATGCCCAATGCCTGTGGACGACAATGCTTGAATTTCACCAGCTCTTGGATGCACTTGGCTCCTCCATATTCCCGAAACAATTGTGCATTATTGCTGGCACCGCCGCCTAGGAGCATTGTGAGAGCCTCCAGCACATGTTTGCCCAAAGTATCGAGCAGATCCTCTTGTTGCTCTGCTGTTGCCTGGACAACAACTGATTCATCACCGTCTGTTATTTGTCGCACATGATCCGCATAGCGATTGAGACAGCTGACAAATATTTCGAGAATTCCCACCTCACGATAGACATCCTTGAATACGCTATTGTGTCGCAGAATGTTGAGTAGCGTTTTAAGACAAAGGATGCTGCACGAGGTGGATTGATTGTGTTTGAGTAGCAGCGACAGACTGATTAGTTCCTTGCAGGGCACAAAGTTCAATTGAAAGACTATAAACTCAAGCAGATCATAGAATTTCTCCTGAATTTGTGGACTCTTTTGATGAATGCGCTCCGCAAAGGTGCTCAGCGTATGCTCCGATTCGAGTATAAAATAATTGGCATTCTCCGAATGATACACACGGGATATCGCATCCAGAATGGTGCAGCACAGTGCGGGTGTTGTGGATTTAAGGAACACCGCTTGCAGCACCTGGAACGCATACACATTCCGCACACACGTCTCCCGTGAACTCGCCTGTGGCAGTTGAAAGTTCTGTAGCTTGAACACCGTGTTAAACTGTGCGGCTGGCGGACGCAGCTCATAGAAACCGCACATGCAGAGGGATGAGATCATCAGGACCAGATTGCGTATAGCTGCCTGGATCTCCAGCGTTTGACTTCGTGGGTTGTCAAATCTATAGGGTATATAAAGGGTACATTAATGAGGTTTAAGAGGGTGTACTCTTTTTGTTACTTGAGCAGGAAGTCACTGAGAAATACGTAGCCTTGAGATGCCCGAAAGTCGTCCATTAGTATCTGTGATACTTGACTAGAATCCTTGAGAAAGCAGAATACGGTGACAAACATTTCGACTATTTCCAGTGGATTTCCAAACGTCAAACGTTGCATGTTGTCTACGCACAGCGCCATGCAGCCCTTGGCTGGAATAGTAAATTAAATATATGATTACAATCTGTAATATTGGTTATTTGAATCTACTCACAATGTATATACGTAACAACGGCATCGGTTAAACCATGCCTTGAGATAGTGGTCAGTATCTCGGCCGCATTCTTGCGCCACACGATATTCTGCATGGGACAAGGCGAGGTGATGGCTGAGAAGAGCAACGTTAGATCATCCATGCGAGCCAGCTCCTCAGCAGGATATGGATACGAGCACAGTTTCACCAGCAGCTGCACAAATACCTTTTGTAATAATGTTCGACGCTCGTGGGCATTGAAATCGCTGACATTTACGCCATCAGCTGGCGGCTCATCGTCCTCCACTTGGGGAAGATCAAAGAACAGATACAAACATTTTACCAGGGTGGAGGGCACTGCTGCCGCTGTCATGACCTAGAAAGGAATGCGGGAAATTCGATTAAAATGCAATCTATTAATTGATTTGTATTGAATTAAATAACAATAAGATTAGTCATGCAATTAACCTCTATGGATTTCCTACAAAGAATGCGGGAGCTGATAAGTATTCAATATGCAGTAATATCGTGTTACTACATTGAGTCAAAAAAAATATTGGTTCACCTCCTTGTTTTATGATAACTTTTAATGCAGTTAACAGTGCTTTTTTTCTTACAGCAAGTTCTAAATGAGTTTCTTGGTGTTCAATTATTTCTTTAATAGTTATAAGTGTGGCATTACTTTATTGCCTCACTGTATACGACAATTGAGCTTGCGGAATTCCATGAACCATTTTTAGATATATGAAACCATATTTCATATGAGATATTACAATAACATAGACAATTTTTTATACTAGCCCCCTGCTCACCTGTATCAGCGAGACATCGCCATTGGCCAAGAGATTAAGCGTGGCCAAGAGCAACCAACCACTGCTCGTGTCCTCCGTTGTTTCCACCTCGAGAAACTTTACAATGGCTATGGAGGCAGCCTCTGTGCTTTGATTAGATGCACGCTTTCGAATTTCGCTGACCATGAGGCGGGAAACTTGTTGACAAAACGCGACCACATCCCAGAACTTTTCGCTCATATCATTGGCAGGGCAACTACTAAACACCTGTTGGAATAATTAAAAAAAATGTAATTAGTTTAGGTATTTAAGTTTAAGTAAAGTTTAATCTTACTTTGCAAAACAATGGAAGCATTTCATAGAGCTTGCCATCCCGTTCAGTTTCGCTGAGCGGTTCCTTGGGATGCGTGTACTCATTGAAGAGCTTTTTCAGTGTGGCCAGACTCATTTGAATGCGTGCATCAAGCAGTGCATCCTCGGCTCCACGTCCACTTGGATTGCTTGCACTGGGATTGACATTACTGGTATTACCGCTGCCTGAAGCGACGCCGCTCCCGCTGCCGGTGCTGGCAGCGCCGCGCAGCTTTCGCATAACGTTCATAGCTCAGGTGTGTGGGATTGTGTATGTGATTTGTTGTTGTTGATGTTAGTTTTATTGCTGGCTTTTCAAACTGGAAATGCGCACGACAAATTGAATTACTTAAGTGGTTGAAATCACAATCATCAAGTCAACACTTATTTTACTTGACATTCTATTGCCTTCTAACAATCGCACCCGCTTTAATTAGCGTCTGTGCTGCTTCTGAATCATCAGTAATGTTCACTTTTCGCACAATTGTTATCGTTGTTGTTACTTTTGCTTTTCAAAACAATATATAATACATACATATAAATATTGTGAGCTTTTAAAGCGCAATGTTTACACACACTCCCAACAAAGTAAACGAACGTGTGAACTTTATTTTTGCTGTGTGTGTTTATCTGTCTGTGTTGTCTGTCTGTCTGTGTATGTGTGTGTGTGGGTGGGAGGGAGATCGCACTGAGGAAATGTTTAAGCGTGGGCGAGACTGCAGTGACGAACAGCTTTCGTTACGAGTTCAATGGGGGTTAAGTGAACCGAGTGAACAAGCTTATCAATAAATCAAGCACAAATATTTACACTGATTGCACGAAAAATAATAAAAATACAACACTAACAGCTGTTTGAAGTTTACTCAACGCGCAGTTTGTTTGTTTTTGCAAGCGCTTTTACTTTATTAATTTATACACTTGATGCCAACGCATTTGGGCCATGTATCTATAGCAGTAGAAGCTGAAACGGGAAATGCTAACGGCTGTTCATTTTCTGTTTTTCTTAATTCCACGCACATTCTTTGCACGCTCTTTGTTTTGCTCGTCTCAATCGCGATGCTACGACAATTTTTATTGATTTTTCTGCTCTCTTTCTTTCTCTCTGTGTCCAGTGGAGCACCATCGCTCCAGCAGCAATTTGCAAATTTTCACACGCATTTTTTGCAATGTTTGCTACATTTCAGCCACTTACTTTTAATACACATGTTTAGCACTATTTTCCTTTTATGTTTTTCATTAGTTTAATTAATTAATTCGTTTGTTTTCACATTGAAAAAATCATTTTATTGCACATTTGTGAAGATTGCCAGACTTTAATAAGAATCTAGTTCAAAAAGTAAACAACAGACAGGTGCGGGGCTAACAAACAAAAGATGGCGCCACCAACCAAATCGGGCTATTGTTTTTGACAACAGTGCTGAAAAACGACGAATAAGTTCACAATGAACGTATTACCAACTTTCCACAAACAGATAGTGTGTTGCCAACTAATATTAGTGTCGCGCAGCTGCAAAACCGTTAATGAATTCAAATATGAAACTGAATTTATTTCTTAAAAACAAAAAGCCTAATAAAAATAAAAAAAATTGTTACCAATAAACACACTGTCATGTATTTCTAGCTTCATGACACATAAATAACTAAAATAAATAGTAGCTTGACTGAAACATCTTGAAGATTAAAAATGGATAATTCCGTTTCGATATCGGATACATCCGTGATAATGGAGAGTACTTCGACAGAGACGGAAGATGACTCGTCCAGGGCTATATGTATAATGCCGCCACGTCCTGGCACAGCTCCAAAGAACTTTAAAGAGCTGTATATACCAAGAGATCAATTAACTCCTGTCACATTTCCCATTCAGGAGGCACAACGTTGGCTTACTCTAGTTGGAAAATCAGAAAGGGAGGAGGGAAAAGTTTATCGCTTTCCGTTGCCAACTATTTTACCCAAGGTAATACAGACTCGTTTCGTGCCCAAGGGGGAGTTGCCCAAGGATGTCGCAGTGGATCGACGTCGACGACAATACAGCAAGATGAATCTTGTAGAGGAGCTAAAGAAGGCAGGGTTAACCGATGATGTTCTCCAGCCGACTGAAGAGCAATACAATCTGATGTCCGAATTTGCCTTTCCTCACAAGTTTCCCCTGAGTTTCTTTGACGACAGCAACTATGATATCAACTCTCCCGAGGCTTGGTTCGAGTTGGGAGTAGTTGGAGATGTCCATTATCCGCTACCAGCTCGTGCTTATCTGCCCTACAAGCGGAGCCTGAGGAGTTGCCGATGGGCCACGGCAGCGGTGACATCGTACAATCCCAAGACGGACCTATGGAGTCTAGTCTCTCTGGAGGATGAATGTACTTATGAAGTGCCCAAGCTTCAGTTTATGTTCCTCGCCGAGGACCCGCACAAGTACATTCAGCGCTTGAAGTCGGCCATCCATGAACGGCACAAGGGCGAGCAGTTGATGTTGATGGAGCTGATTGTGGATTGTGTCCTCCATGACGACATCGAGTCAACGACTTTCCAAAGCTTTAAGCCCATTGAGAAGATCCTGCAGGAGTCCAAGGTATCCGAGCAGTGTAAACGGCGTCTTCGCTCCGAGGTTAACATCGTTTTTGAGCGTCTGATGGCGCTCTATGAGCTGGAGCAGTTTATCATCCACATGCCCAAGGAGTTTCCCCAGTTTCGGAACATTTCATTGAAGGAGTTTATGCCGACTGCCGCCCGCGTTGATTTTGCGGATCAGGAACGCCGCGAACTGCAGGCTTTGCGATTGGACATTAAGGAGAAACGATATGGTTGGCTCCGGGCGAGTCTCTTCTATTGCGGTGGTGGCATCGAGGCCATGATGGGTGTGGCCATCGAGTGCCAACACATTGAGACTCTCACCATATTCGTGTGCAACTTTAACAAGCCCACGGCTCTAGTGGATTTCCTGCAATCCCAGGAAGCGCATAGTGACAGTGTGGCGACATTCCTGAAGGTTTACTGGCCACAGCAGTTGACCACAGTGATTACCCTGGTACTCCGAGCCCTGGGCAAGGGTTGGTTGGACATCTCATTAAGGAATTGGACAGTTTATGACATGTGCAAGATCTCGAGATTCCTGCTGCAGGTCAAGTTTCGTATGCAGGAGGCGATGGAAGTGCTTCTACTAACGTCGCTGCTTAACTTCGCCAAACTCGTTTGTGATCCTTGCCTGCAGTTCTTGCACCTTAAAAACAACTACAAGTGGACTAGTGATTTTATCGAGACCGAGTTTCCCTTCCAGAAACCCGTGTTCGCCTTGACCCTTGGGATTAACGAAGATCGTAAGGTCTTTTACTCAACGAATCCGGATGAGTTCCAACCCTCGCTTATGAGCATCTACAAAAGGGGCCTGGAAAAGACATCGGGTGTCCCTATCATCGATTCCGATGTCATGACAAATCTTAAATTTGCCCACAATCTCTTCATTCTAACTGTCGAGCTGATCGAGAATAATTTTCTAATCCAGAACGAACTGATGCGTCGCTGCTATGCCCAGGCTGTGATCCCTCTCAAGGCCTATGCCCGCCTCTACGAAAGATTTATTGATTTTTATTTGCTAAACTCCGTGGAATTCATAAAGAATTATGCGGCGGCCAAAAAACCTTCCTCCCAGGTCAAGCGGGATATCATCGAGTACAAGCGGCAGAAGGAGGAGGTCCGTTCAATCCTGCCGGCATTTATAACCATTGGACCCTTCTACATCAACGTAGATACCTTGAAGCAGTTCCTGGTGAAGAAGTACATAGACCTTGTACGTCGCATCTTCGAGTATTACGTGGATCGGATGTATGAGACGAACGAGTTGCTGATGGAGAGATGCCAGGAGGTGTATTACAAGATCAACATGCGTCCGGTTAGCATTGAACATCTGTTTGAGATCAGAGACTATGGCCTGACTCTGCCGGACATTGTAGATGAAATCCGTGCTGATATTCAGGTCATGTGGCTCGAGTATGATATGCTCGATAGTTTCTTTTATAATCTGAGCGATCATCAGTTCGCTATGAAGTGGAATACCTTTGCCTTGCCTCATCAGATCCTTGTCCGGCTGTCCACACTGAAGGAGGAGCAAAAGATCGACATTGAGGAGTTTCTGCGTCAGCACTCCAGTGAGTGTCAGGGCTTCGAGGAACGCCTGGAGTCTCTCAACGATGAGGTCCAGGCCTATTCCCTGGTCTTTAATCCCAATCGTGCACAGGAAACCTCAGTGGATATTAAAAAGACCTGGGCCCTTATCAGGGAACTGGAGAAGCTTGGTCAAACACTTCAGTATCGTCAGGAACTCTTCGAGCTGGAGCCTTTGTCCACTGAGTTTCTTACGAGCATCATCGAAAGTTTTCAACCCTATAAACAACTTTGGTATGCTTGTGCCAACTTTCACAAACTGGAGGATGCCACCTTGGGTAATCCCATAGCGCAAATTGATCTCGATGAGGTTTGGATCAACCTAATGAACTTGCGCAACGAACTCCTTCAGTCCCTGGAGAATTTTAGTGAGAAAGCCGAGATCATGGAGGTGGCACATGTGTTTATTGGAAAAATCGATGAATTCGTTCCCGTTTACAATAGCGTCAAGGATCTGCGGAATGAGAACTGGATGTACCTTCACTGGATTGAGCTCAGTCGTGCCATTGGCAATGAGATCAAGTACACCGTCGCCTTGAACTATCAACTTCTGATTCGGAAGGGGATTCTCGACTTTCTGCCCGAGGTGCATGCAATTTCTGTGAAGGCCAGCGACGAGGCTGAAACGATCCGGAAAGCTATAGAGGAGGAGGAACGTCGCAAGCAGGCCGAACTGGATGCACTTCTCATGCGAAAGCAATTGCGCAAATGTCGCAGGGACATACTCTAAAGGATTATTAAACACTATTTAAAATTGGTTCAGCAACTAAAGCTGAGAGTAATTTTATTTTGTTTGGAAATGCAGCCATGTAAGTGTAGATATAGTAAGTAATCCGCTGGAGAGGATTGGCATATTTGCAGCGCTTACTCGCTTGTCCTGTGCCTTGAAGAACATCACAGAGACAGCCAGGGGTAATTCCACTTGCTGATCGCCTGCGTCGAACTCGAGATCATGTCTTTGTCCTAAAACCAGCCTTGCATGTTGCAGCACATTTTGGTGCGGCACCTGTCCCTCAAGTAGAGTCATCTTAGCCACATGGAACTCGTAGCTAACGCTAAGCAACATATTTCGACAGCTAAGGCTTTGCTGTTCTTCATTATAGACACCCTGAATGGGTAACAACTGCTGGCCATCGACATGGCTCAGCTGGAGAGGCAGCCACTTATCCGGCTGTGGTCTGCCAAGTTGAGATACAAACACCTTAACAATATCATCCAGTTGGGAGCAGTTGTGGGGCAACAACTTTCGCCAAATGTGAGTTTGCAATTGTTTGCAGTATTCCGTATGGTTGTCATGTTCCGGCAGAATTGGAGCCAATTGACGCAACTGACAAGTCTTGGCCAAATCGACACCAAACTTCATAGCATGACGATCTTCCACGCTATGTTGGCATAAAGTCAGCCAGTGATGATGTCTCTGAGTCCCATTGTTGTTGTGAAAGTAGTTGAGCAAAGGTTCCTTTTCACTGTTGTTTTGAGGCAGGAGCATGGATAGTAAAACTGGTGCACCTTGCAGATAACCAAGTGGACCCGAGCTGGGTTTAATCATCTCATCAGTTGCAGTCTTATATATCAGTTCATACTTAAGCCAAAGTGGTTCGTTCTCCTCCTGCACGCTAGCTTCCTTCAGCAGCAATTTGGCTGACAAAATGTGTGTAAAGTTGTGCGTCAACTGCAGTTCGATACTGTCCACTATAATGTCCAGTAGCGTCTCATTTCCATGCTCCAAACAAATCTCTAATGGTTGCAACAGCGTCTGTTGGCATATTTCAATATCTAAGCCCTGCACCTCCTGATCTTCCAAGTCTCGTGGCTTTGACAACAACTTATGACTGTTGGTAAGATTAAGCAGTGTCCACAAATCGTTCTGCATTTCCGACTCATCTCTTATGAGACAGTTGCTCCGCATGGGCTCCAAATGACGCAATGTTTGTTTAAGTTGGCAACTGTAGCTCTCGAACCCCAAAGGCATCTCAAAGTCGGACAAATGCTTGCTCTCCGGCTGCCACAATTGTAGTGGTTGTCCGAATTTGTAATGTGCCGTGAACTGTGGTGGCATCAACTGCTCCTCAAAGGCGCTCAGCAACTCCGGCCACTTCTTGTATTGATCTACATCAAAGTTGTTGCTAGGGGGCTAAAATCAAACGAATGTTAGTGGATGGTAGCAACAACCTGGATTGTTCTACGCAGTGTGGTCTGAAAATACCCGAATTTTTAGTATACATCATAGTACACTTAGAGCCGTCTTTTGCCAGAGTTTTCCTTCTTTCAATCAGATGAACAACTGACAAATTATGATCGTATTAATGACATATTAAATGATTCACCTCTCCAGACCAAAATAGTCAACTAAGTACTTAATTTTCATATATTTTAATTGCATCTTTAAAATAAAAAACTTTAACTGTATAAAAAAACTGCATACTATTCGGTTCACCAGTTGCTTAAAGACTTAAAAGAGTCATAGCTAAATACATACATACATTAATTTTTTATCGATCATAATACATTTGAAAAGGATTGTGGATTATAATGAAAGAAGTGTTCTATCTTAACTTGATTTTCTGGAGTGAAAAAGGACGAGTTAAAATTCTAAAAGCCCAGATGTCCGTGGCGATTTGCCTGGCGTCTGTTCACCGAATTTGAAGTCTACATCTATATTAAGGGAATTAGGACGTTTCTATTGAATGGAACTAAAAACTTTCCTGATCTGCGAAGGGTTCATAGAAGTATGGTTGTTCTTGCCCATATAATCTATGAGATCTTTTTGTTTATAAAGACAGATGGAAATGGATGTATAGTCTCGGTTGTTGGTGACGATTAAAAATATAGGCACTTTATGGTGTCTATCAAGCCCATTCTTTTGACAGACTTATCCGACCCTTGCAACTTTTTAAGTACAAGCTCTAACTAGATTATTATATTCTAAAACTGAAGAGTTCAATTAGTTTTAGACCACACTATATATTTACCTGTGGTTTCGCTGGCTTTGTGTTGCTGCGAAAGACGCATAGCCAGCCATCATGGAGCTGACAGGTCGGTAGACCATGAGTGTACTGAAAGTCCTCGAGGCGTGTCTGCAGTTGTGGCGTCACAGTAGATTGCAAGCAATTAAAGACCTGCAACGTCTGTGACGGACAATCCCGATCACAGCAGCAATTTATTTCGCATAAATCCGTATGTAGATCACAGTCACAGTAATAGAAACCATAATCCTGGCGAGGCAATACAATTGTTGGTTCTGCAGTGATATTCTTGGTTTCGGGAGCAACTGTTGCTGCTGGCGTTGTGGTGCTCTGTCTTGGAGCTAATGTTGTTGGCGTCTTTTGGGATTTACGTGGTGGAAATGTCTGGACAGGAGTACTGGCAGCTTCTGGCCATGGGCTGCCAGTGGTGTTCACATCCATAAGGTTAGTAGTCAACGAAATTTCAGTTGTGGTTGTTGTTGATGTTGAGCTTGTGTTAAAGTTCTGCGAGATCCCAATCTTAATGCAATCCATGGGTGCTAGGATTAGACAGAGACAGAACAGTCTTATGGCAACCATGGTTGTTACTTGAACTCCACGCCGTACTCCTCAAATTTGCGAAAGATCAAGCTCAGCTCAACTAGGATTTTACCAGAGCTGCGAGTTTGTAGTTTATAGCTGCAATATTGAGATGAAATATATAAGAGGGAATTTATTTGTATCCTCAGAGCCCTGTGTTCCTAACATTAAGCGTTTCGTTATAAACTTGTAAGCACTTAGAAAATAATAAAATATAACAAGATTAATTTCTTCTAATATTAATACGATAGGAGTTTTGTTGGAGTTTCCTCCCATTTCTTTAATAAACTGTTGCTTTAATACAAAATATTTAAATATTCGCAAACCATAAGTTAATCGTTAATTTAAACTTAAATTTTCTAATAGTATTTTAAAGTTTATTTAAAAAGTTATATACTTACCGCTCCACGCCGGAGAAGAGTAAATCCGATTTGCTCAATGCAGCGCCTCCACCACCAAAGCGTTCCTTAATGCTCTGCCACCAGCTGTTTGGTGCGATCTTCCAGGTGTTTATTTCCAAACGATGACAGCCCGGGGTTGATGGTATATGGGCAAAGCCGTAGCCTACGGGCCAACACTGCTCCAAAACGTTAACGGCGTACACCTCGACGAGAAGGCGTGGCCAGCCTTGGATTGCAGCTGCACACAAATGCACGTCCAGTGGCTGAGCAAAGTCCGAGCAATTTTCCAAACGATGGCTGCCAACGTGTGTCTGTCCTTGGGCCTCGCCTTGAACCAAACGCCAGGCGTTACCTACGTAGGCGTGAAAAATTGTATGGGCTTTGATTAATTGTTTAAGTTAGTTGTATTTACCGCTTTGAAGTCTCCACTTGCAATATAAATGTGGTTCGTCAAAATCAACAGCTTTAAGTATTTGTCCAATTATATGCACTTCCGCCATTAATTGCTTTTATATATAATTTTACTCGCTATGCACTGAAGGACTACAATTTTCACCTAATCAAAGCATTTTAGTTATGACATTAAATTGTCGTTGCCAAAGCAACCAATTTGTAAAGTGCGGCTTTATCGATAAGTCCTGCCATTGAAAACTTGAGCGATAAATTATGGCGGTCGCTCGATATATTCGGATTGGTGCGTCACAAAACTGCTGGTGCTGCCAACCTGAGAGCAATGCATGCGCAACAAGGGCTGCATTAAAAAGGTCGTTATTTTTTAACAAAGAACTTGTGAAATTAAAGACTATTAATAAAAATAGTCTTTTTTTATATTTCTTGGCCAATTTGAGCAGTTTTATTAAGTTAAAATTTATTTTTTTTGGCTACGACAACAGCGACAATAGGACTGAAGTAAAGTTATTTATTTGTGAACCAAGGGTCGTCCTTAATTTGTGGTATATTGTATCTCATTTTTACGGGCGCCAAAATATGCATTATCATATGCTTGCATTCACTGGAGGCTGTTGGATTTTTGGGGAATACTAGCGACTGATTGATACGCTTGAGCAGAATATGTACATTTGATCCATCGTAGGGTAGACGACCAAATACCATCGCATAGCAGACTACTCCACATGCCCAAATATCAGACATAAATGGATCGTAGGCAATGCCTAGCAAAGAGTAGAGGAAGTTATATAAAAATGAGTGGTTGAATTGAGTTGTTACCTTTTAAAATTTCGGGACTGGCGTAGGCATAACTGCCACAAAAGGTTTTCGATAGGACCACTTGATTTTCTGTGGTGCGCGTATCCTTGCGAGCGAAGCCAAAGTCGATCAGTTTGAGATTCCAGTTCTCATCCAGTAAGAGATTCTCACACTTAATATCCCGATGAACTACCCCCTTGCCATGAATATACTCAATGGCACTTATTAACTGCTTGAAAAGAGTGCGTGATTGCGGCTCATCCAGAAATTTCTTTTCCCTTACATAGTCCAACAACGTACCGTTCTCAGCCAGCTGCATTATCAAATAGACCCTATGGATTGTTGTTATGTTGGTTCATTGGCGGCTTAAATGTATCAAAAAATTAATCAATTACCTGTGACTTGTCTCAATGCTTTGATAAAATGTTATTAGATTCTCATGGTGCAGACCTTTAACCGCCTCGATCTCTCGAGGCAGAAACTTTGGGTATATTCGGTTGGTGCCTTAACCTTTGATATGATTTTAACGGCGACACGCTTGCCATATTCCTCGGAGAAGCCTATTTTGACCTTGGCATAATTTCCAGTGCCAATCACCTTGCCCAATATTATGCCATGCTCTTCGAGAATGGTTTTCTGTTGTTTCGCTTTATCCTCTTTCGCTTGTGCTTGTGCTTTGGCTTGACTTGGCCGCTCGTTGCTAAACGTGTAGACTTTTTGCTCCTGGCGCCGACCTGAGGCTTGGTCGGTGACTAGATCTTGTGATGAGCTCGCAGTCACTAAAACATACATATATGTATGAAGTTCTGGATCAGATTCTAGTTAACTTTCAACTCTTACCTGGGTCGCCCTTACGCTTAGGCGCTGTCGCCATTTAAAATGGTCCACAAATTCGACTTTAAACAACTTTCGCCAGGATGTTAAAGAATTAGTTGACTGCTGCTGTCGTGCAAAACCCAAAGAATCATTGAGAATTTTACTTCAGCATATTTAGTGTAAAACTACTAAATTGAAAAGCCAGATTATTTATCGGCAATCTTTTCTGACATATTCATAAACATTTTCTATTTTCGTTTTCAAATTCAGCTTACTACTTATATAAGCTTTTGAAGTAAATTTCATTGCAATTTTATTAGGAAATCTTAGAGATTTTATAAGGGCCATTTGAGTAGCCGGAGTATATTAATTGATAATTGAATTGATAAATTATTAAAAGTTACGAGATTATATGTAGGAGATTAAAGACTGATTTAGAACAAACTTTAGCTACACTGACAATCTAGAGATTTTGTATACGAACTGCTTTTAATCATAGTTAGGGATATTTTGATATTCATTCATACTTAATAATTGAATTTGGGACTGCTTTTTAATGTCTACATAAACTTGATATTTAAAAGTAACTTTGTTCTTCTCTGTATTTGAACTTAAGGAGTCTAACTTTCCATTTCAATTGAAATCAGGTTCATAGGCTGGTAATAAGTTCTTTTGATGTAATATTTAGATATAAAATAAATTATGAGAGTAAAAGAATTGAATTCCTGGAATAATCCATTTAAATATATGTACATACAAGGCGCATAAGCAGACTTCAACTGGTGAATTCTAAAGGTATTTTCCCAATTGATAAAGTTTATTGGAAAATCAACAGAAGCAGGCTTGGCGTGCCTTGGCCCCAGTGAGGCTTAACTTAAAAAAAGAAATAATAAAAAATAAAAAGAATTATTTTTTTAATTGAATTTATATGCTGGAGGCGTTGCGGTTGCCGTGTTTATGCAGTTGCCAGTTGTGTAATAACTCAAGCAAAAATCAAAAAAGTTCAACACAACCTGGCAAAAAGGCGATTCGACCCCTCTGTGTGTGTAAGTGTGTATATGAGTGTGTGTGTGTGAGTGTGTAAAATGGCCATAACTTTTTCTGAGCGGCTCAGTTTTTGTCCGCGTGTACTGCCCCTAGCCATTGGTTACCTACATTTTTACTTAACTTTCGGCGTTGTTTGAGTTTTGCTTTATGAAATTTTCACATTTTTTGCATTATTTTGCTTTTATTGTGTGCCGTGTCGTTGGCCCAGCTCCAGCTCCAGCCCCTACGACTACCCATGCCACGCCCCTTAGCTTGTGTTAAAGTAGCTTAAGGTCATTCGAGCGGTTTGTAAATTTTCAATTGAAATCCTTACACACACACACAACTACAGAGTATTTTATGTTAGTATATTTTTTTGTGTTTTAGCATTGGTTCTCGTTTTACCATTGCGTGCAAGTGAAATTTTATGTTTAATTTAAAATTGAAATGTAGCTGGAAGCCAAACAAAGTCGCCTGCAATTGGCAGTGGAATTTAATACAGGCTTCTTGCTCCTACAGCTTCTCCCTACAGCCCCTTTGGGTGCTGTTGTCCTCGCTCCTGAATTAAATAAAATATTTATAATTTCATAATGAAAAAGAACAGCATGCCAAAGATAATGCGAATACTGTGATACACTCTTCTTTTTTATATTCTTTTTAATGTTAACTACATTTAGAGGTAATTTTGCGATAGAATTGGATTTGTCAACTGCCGACCGTGAGAGAAGGAAATTATATTAATTCGATTAAAGGACTCTTTTACCTCTTTCTTTTTCAATAACACAAGCAGATACGTTTAATATTTCGTGTTCATATCAATTAACAGTTGTAATTTAAGCAGTTCTATTGAAAATATTTCCTCTTTATGCAGTTTCAAAAATTATACCTTCTATTTCTTTGTAACTCTGTGGAACATCTTCTAAAAATTGGATATAACTTAAAGTATATCGAAATATGTTCGAAATTTTATGTGTAACTAAATAGATTTATACTCGGTACAAGGCGAAATATAAATTAAGAGTTTTAGCTGACTCGAGGTCTGAGTGTAAGTAAGAATGTCGATATGACATTATTAACACAAGTCAACAACAACAATACAGCACTAGCACTTGCTAATTGAATAGCAAGGGGCAATGGTTCGGTATACAGGTTGTTTCAAAAGACGCCAATCTCTATCATCAGTACCGTTTGTGCTGACTATTCTTAGCGATCATTGACTATTTAAATGCAATATA
The DNA here is from genome assembly GCA_035044365.1 of Drosophila neotestacea. Lineage (NCBI taxonomy): Eukaryota > Metazoa > Arthropoda > Insecta > Diptera > Drosophilidae > Drosophila > Drosophila neotestacea. The sequence goes on along the minus strand of JAWNMD010000126.1, from coordinate 163,315 downwards.
TAGAAATTATAGTTTTAAGTTTGTATAAATATAGTTATAGTTATAAATTTGATCAAAATTCTTTTGCAAGAGTATAATTGTCGATTTTTTTGTTTTTGTTTTTGTTTACTTATTTCTTTATTAAAAATACAATGAAATATTTATAGTTGTGCCTTATCTCAAAAAAGGTCTTTTCCGAATTATATGAGTTTCACTGAAATATCCCTATCAGATGTTTTTATTCTTTCTTTCTAAACTCAACATTATGTACCACTACAACTTATCCGAGCTATATAGGGTACACTCACTGATAGACATAGAGCAAATTTTCCATTTTATATTTAAATCTGCATCTTTAATTAAAAGGGTATCAATAGTGCGAATTATTGCGAAAGAATTGTGCTCTTGTTTTGTGGCCAAGTTGCCCGGACGCTGTTACCTGTCGCCTTTTTCGCTGCATGCATGTTAATGCTCCGCCATTACGTTGATTTCACAATATCCTTGCACATCCTGTCCAGAGCACTCTGGGTTGGCTTCGCAATGCTCCGCAACTCAGCAGCGCAATGTCAAAATTGTTTGTGGCAGTTGCCGCCGCAGCTGCGTTGCCAGCGGAAATGCCGTTACCTAGAGCAAATGGAAGAGAGGAAGGCAGGGAGTGGTAAAAAGGGTAGAAGGGAATGTGGGACAGCAAGAGCTTCCGCACACACGATGCTGGATCGGCGTCTCCTTTTGTGGCATACGCAAAAACTGGCAAAACAGCAAAAATGACAACTGAAATATGCGACGCAGTGCAAATTTGTGAGCTTGTCCTTCCATTGTACAGGCCGGGGATCAGAGTTGGGCTTTAGACCTGGCATTGTGGTTTATGCCACGCATCATCGTCAGCTCCAGGACGTGCAACAGTAGTCGCTGCTTCAAGGATGCATCCGGTTTCTTCTACTATTCTGATGTTCTGTTTCTTCAGTTAAAGCCTGTACCTGCCAGGATGTTGATAAAGAGTTGGACTCTTCTTGACTTATCACTGGACAGTTCATTGCCAAACACTTGCCCCAAGTTCCATCCAATCTCCTCTTACCACCATCCGCTTGCATTCAGTGACGTGTTTGTGCATAATGAGCCCCTCGGCAGGGAAGGGAGAAGGCGCCTTTGTTGTGGTTCATATTTCGTTGCATGCAACTGGAATGCCATTCATTTGTGGCAAGCACCGGGAACCACATGCCACGCCCATGCCAGCCTCGCCCTCTTTCCCTGTTGTGGGATGAGCTTACCTCGTTTTTCACTTATCCGCTTAAACCGTTGTCTCCATCTCCTGCTTTTATGTTTCTGGCCTGTCATTAACATCACTGAACATTTTATTTGCCGTTGTTGTTGTAGCTGTTGCAGTTGCTCTTGTTGCACATAAGTAAATGTGTAAAAGGGCACCAACTTTTCCAACTGTCACCAATAATCACAATGCAAATTTTTGTGTAACGGAAATAAGTGAAAAAGAGTCTGCAGGACACGAAATACACATGAGACAGCACACTTAGTGAAAGGATATCCCAGCTGAAAGAGCTGGAAGAGATTCACAGCTTGTGTTAAGGACCTAGGATTTATCTCTTACTATGCTCTTTCCTTCCCGTAAGAACGCTTACGTGCCCATCAAATTTCTGAAGATCGGAAGAAGAGGGTATATTACATAGATTAAGATTTTGAGTTAAATAACTATGAAACTGAAAGAACATCCTTCTAAGGACTGAAGAGCATGCATCCTGCTTTGTGATTAAATAAAAAGCATGCTGGTTACACATGCATTGTTTTACTAGACGAATATCCATACTAGTTACGAAAATGTGATGAAAGAATGCTTGATACTCATTGAGGATTTGGTTTCTTATTAATGGAAATGTGTGTTCGCTGGTGATGAAACAGCAGTCCATAACTTATACGCAGAATCTGTTTTTTTTTCGATAAATTAAGGATTATAGCGTTTTAAAGCTAACTACTAAAGTGCAAGTTTTAGCTCTAATTTGAAACTAAAGTTACTTTCGATGCACATTACAAGAATATGACTCTTGATGGTAAGTATAAATGTATGGAAGATTTACATTTTAAGAGTTATTCCTGTCTCATTAAGTCTCTTTAATAGTTGTGAGGCAGTTACTGATTATTGAAATTTCACTTAGCTTTACTTATACAATATTTATATATAGAATCATTTCAATCGCTGGAAAAATTGCTATAATATTTATAAAGCAAATTTTGTAGCCGAATCTTGGTATTATATCCGTGCCACATATTAAGTTGTTTGCCTTAAGAGTTGGCGGCTGTTGGAAAACAAAGCAAAAAATATAAATGGAGGAAAATTGTGGCTACTTTGAATGCACACAGCTTTTGAGGGGACAGACGAGCAAAAAGCAAAGCCGATGAAATGCAGTGAAGAACATTGTAATCCCTATGGTAAAAGGAAGAGACTTGGGAAGCGGTCTGCTTCTAGACGTAAAGAGACGTTCCAACTTCTTTTGGCATAATAAAATAATATTTTGGCTCTGGTCCAGCATGGGCAACAGAAAGCAAAACAAAACCAAACAAACAAAGTCAGCCCAAAACAAGCTGGAGAACAACAGGAGATGAAGTGGCCTCGACTTGGCTCTTGGGTTATGGCCATGACAGCGGCTAAAGTAGCAGAAGTCAATGCAGTCAAGTAGCCAGCACGGGCCAGACCCAACCAAACCAGAACAGACTTGTACAGACTTGCACAGACCTGCCCAGCTCAACTCAACTCAGCTCAGCTCGACAAGGCCTGGTCATAATGTCCTTTGGACTGTAACTGGGGGCTGGGCAGCCTGTCAAGTTCAAGAATTAAAAAAATGTTAAACAAACTCAGGCAGGGAAATCAAAACAATAATAATAATATGAATGTCTGTGTGTGTGTGCGTGTGTGTGTTTTGGCAGCTTTCCCGACTTCCTGTCTGGGTCTGCCATGATTTTATTTGCATGCAAGCGCGTGTCAATGTAAACTACGAGGAACAGACGCGTTTGCCCTTCATCAGCCCCTTACCCCTATTTCCATTCCTCTCAGCACCATGGGGTATTATCTGTTTTTTATTTTTTAATTGATCAATATCTGAGAACGAAACAAAGTTTTTTGTGCTACCGCCAATTGTCTATACACCGTCCATTGAGAAAGGAAGTCAAATTTTTTTCTCTAGATATGAAATTCATTTAATATATTTGATCGACTAGACTACTATAGTATATAACTGTCATAGAAACAATCAGTCCACTAACGAGTTTTTGTAGAATATTACTATTTTTGTTGTTGTTGTAATAAACGTGGATATATTCCTTATTAGTGATACGAGTAATAAAATGTTCTAAATACGTGTCTTTAAATTTAATTTACTTCTTTTTTTTACCATATTTAAAATTTATTGGCATTTCTAGCACAGATAAAATGTGATACTTTAAGATTTGTATTAACATTTCTATAACATGCTAACAAAATTATCTGCTTTCAAAATGAAAATTTTTTTGATAAAAAAATACGCTTGAGGTGAGTTCTTCTCGAAGCAGTGCTGTTAAATTCGCAAAGCGGTTCACACTATAATCTTATATTACTATTGCCATTAAAAGTTATATACTGACATTTTTCCAAATAATTGGAAAAATAGCCCATAGTACTCTACGATTCATTCTTGCGCTCACTGAAGCGTTGCCTGTTACATTTTTGGCAGACAGCCGAAAGTGTGCAATGTCTGTTGGATTTGTGTAGGTACAGAGTGTCCCCACTAACGTGTGCATCTCACTTTACGGTATTCAAGCATTTTTACTACTACTTCAATTTGCTAGATTTTTAGGCTTTTCAAATTTCAAATTCGGTTTTATTTCCACATGGCCGTTCCGTTCGTTTCGTTTCCCAAAATGCATTTAAATTCATGAGATGAGAGATGAAAAATAAAACTGAAACTCGCGGCAACACGCGAATTCTGCAATATGCATTTATATATGTGTCAACAGCTGCTGTTGCAGCAAATAAAATACGATAAATGAAGTCAAAAACCTGAATATCGAATTTCAGCATTCCCTATACTCGAACATTGAGCGTAAATAATATTAAAATAAATTTTTATATTCTTTTACAGAATTTTGGTATTATTAAAGTTGACCTAAAAAGGATATTTCCTCAACTTTTATTTTAACTATAAAAAAACTCTTCTGCTTATCCGTTATTATCCTTATCCTCAAATAAAGCAACAGCCATACGAACTGCAGCAAATGAACTATTTTTTGGCCTGTTGTGCCCACAGAGATCTGAACTGAGCTGAAATATTGAAACAGCGGGAAAATAACATAAATTAATATTCAGTTAAAAATGTACAAATATTTTATGCACGCATGTTGCGTATTGTTGTTGCTTTCATTTCTGATCCGATTGTTGTGTTTCTCTTTTATTATACCCTGTAAAATCGGTAAAGAAGGCTGCTCTAATTTTATAAGTGTGAAGAAGACTGGATTATGTTACCATATATATATATATATATATATAAACTATAGGTCTTACTATCTGTTAAACTGTCTGTACATAACAAATTATTAAATCGAGTGAGCCAGTAAATTTTTCTTTAATTTTCAATTACATTTTTAATATAATGATGCTATCAGAATAGATTCAATTTTTAAAATTTGTTCTCCTTTAGTAAAATAAAGTCATGTGAGGGAAAATTTGTTTGCAAGTAACATGTTTAATTTATTCATATCTGTATTTGCTACAGTTTTGACTTAAGTAGTATATACATAAGCGCAGATTTTTTATTAGAGATCTGGAAACTAAACAAATCAATGTTAAAACAGATTCGACTCAAATTTAATATTGTAATTGTTGTGTATTATATGTGTAATTATAAGCTTCTACATTGTAATAGATTGTATGATTTCTGAGTATTCCAAGGTCGACTACATCATCCTCATGAGTTTTTTTACATAAATATTTGGGTATGGGGAGAGGAAGGCTACAAGGTATGAGGCATGCAGTTCTCTTTTAACGGTCAGTGCATATTTTTGGTGTGTTTTTTTTACTTTGTGTTAAATTTATGAATTATTTGAGCTTTTGCCGTTGAATTTATTGAATGTAAATGTTGCTTTTGTTGTTCTGTGCAAACTTTTGTTGCATACTTTTGTGGCATCGACTTATCTGGAGGGCTGCATTTTGTCGTTGGCCTCGAGGTAATTTACATGAATTTTCTGTTATAAATTAACCGAACAGTTGCCATCAAAAATTATATACACACAACAATATTTTGTATGATTTATGCAAATGCTCACAAAATTACAACAACAATAATAGTAGTAGACACGTATGGTTAATTAAAAATTCATAGAATTTTACATAAAGTAGGCAACTAATATTCATAGTTTCAAGTTTCCACTCAGCCATAAACTCAAAGGCCCACTTAATAAGCCCCAAACCAAAGGCTGCCATTAAGGTTTGAGTTGCCTTCTAACGCTTAAAAGATAACTGAACCGCACACTAAGTTCATACACACATAAATATACAGTTACACACACACACACACATGGCCAGCATTATGAGCTCATTAATTATTCATAAATATTGCTTTACGCAATTAGTTAATTCCAGGATTGATTGATTTACTTTTGTCTGCATATGTTTCTCCCATTTGCCTCGCACTCTTCATTTCTCTGTCTATTGCTCTTTCTGTCTCTTTCTCTGTCTCTGTCTGTCTACAATGTTCCGAACGCCTTTGTGGCATCTCTCGATGATTTGTGTCGTCTTGTTGTTGTCGTTGTTGCTGTTCTTGTGGCATTGTCTTCATGGTTGTCGTTTCAAGGCAAATAGTTCGCACAGCTAACGACAAAATGCCATAAATGCTTTTGCCGTCCTTCTATTTGTATAGACCGCCAGCAGGAGATTGAGTGGGAAAGGGAGTGAAGAAGTAAAGGTAAAGCTGTAGCAGCTGGTCTCCAACATATGGGTGTGGGCGGAGGCAGGGACGGGGTCGGTTGTGCCCACGGTTCAATAGTTTTGACTACGTTTGTGTGATAGTTTGAAGTACTTTGAAGTATCTATTGAACGATTTAAGAGAGAGAGAGATATCAAGATGAGATATAGGTAAATCGAGACATATATATGTATGTTTTATGTTAAAGAGGATATACATAGTTGAGAAAGGCAGAAACAATAATAATAATTCTTAAATTTAGTAATATATAATATGTAATATAGAATTTCAAATATTTCTACTTATTTACTGACAGCAAGGAAAATTAAACTAAATTTTTTTAGAGACAATAGAAAGTTGTTCCAGACTTTACAGAGATATGAAGTATATGTAGTTATAACAAAAACAGTATTCGTAACTCGAAAAAAATTCAATATTTTCCTGTGTAACCCGACAGTGGTGTGAAAGTAGGAATGTACATACATACCACTGTAGAAAAGTTGATAAGTGAAACTAATCATCAATTGCGATGCAAATTAGAGCAACAACTTACACGGGCGAGCACAGAGTTGAATGGGCCTTAAATCGATAACAATGACAACAACAATTCCAATGACAACTGAATACATATGGAGTGCATATGCATACACATATCTACAAAATACAAATAGACATATGTGAAGTTCTCTGAAGCTCAACTGAAAATTGCAGTAAACATAAATCGCCCAACAGACGCAGTATTTGGCAGTCGGCTTAGACAAGAGGGTAGCAAAAGGGGTGACATTGGGGTATGTTAGGGGTATAACTGGGATTGGGGAGGTGGACGCCAAATGCCGCAGTTGTATGCCGTCTTATAGTTAAAGCCGATGCCAAAGCAGTGTAAGGCCAGTGCGCTAAATGCAAATTAATTAGACAAGGCAACCTCAAACTCAAGAGCAGCAGTTGTGGTGTTTTTGATTCCACCCGACATCTATATGAGGGAGATTTGTATTCTAGGCGCCTGGGAACTTGTTTGCACGGCTTTTTAAACAATAATTATTTTGTTAGCCATAGTTATGAGCAAATTGAGCGTCTATAATGTGCCCATTTGAACGGAATCAGGGAAGAGGAGGAAGGCTGCACTCTGGATGGGCATTGGTTATGAGCCGACAATAAGCCTCAATTAAGCTGCAACAATTAGTGAGAGGCTTATTATAAGTGTGTACAATATGTTTGTTGTCTATTAAAGAGGGCAGACCGCACTCGAAAGTGGATACTATAATTGATGGCAGACCAAATATATGGCTAGGATGTTATAGGATTTTAGAGAACACAATTATTAACTTGGATGCTTAAATTAACTCCAATTATAGATAATTCGAAATATTTGCTAATGAACTCAGTAATCAATTAATACAACTACTCTTAACATGAGTGTTTGGTTCTTATTTCTTCGACTTACATTTTGTTTTTCTCCATTCTGAACGATTTAAATGACAAAGTGAAATTATTACACAAATATGTAGTTAATTTTTGGATCAATTCTGAACTATTTTATATATGGCTACTGGTTGAAATAACTTTTACACTCTATTAATATTAATAAACAAGACAAGTTCGAAAATATACTAATATATTGTATATTGTTTTCGAGCTGCATATTGTTAGTTATTTTATAAGATCCACCTTTTCTTTCCTTTTGCCATACCATCTGAAAGTACATTTTAAAAATAAATTAATATATATAATAAATATACTTAGTAATATGGGTTTGATTTTCTATATTTATCTTTTTGTGCTTTCAGAAGAATTTTTGTTTGTTGTTTTTTTTAAATATATTATATATAAAGTTGAACAGAATTGCGACTATAGTCCCTTAAGGTTTTCCTTTGTGTTTCGGATGAAGTCGTTGTGAACTGGGATAGCCTAAAATGTTTGTAAATTAAAAATAACTACTAAGATCCCATATAGTGCCATAACTCACTCGATATTCACTCTAGTCAGAGCTTTAAGAATATTTATTTTGTTTTGGCCAGGGTAGTAGTAGTTACTGACTGCCCAGAGTTGTTCGAGCTTCTGTAAGTTAATACCTTTGTCCAACTTCAACTTGGGATGTGCAGGATCCAATGCCAAACCCACTTCAAGTTGAAGTTTGTGCCTTCCTGATGGTAGGGTTCAGACTCAGACTGAGGCTCACATTACGGCGTACTTTGTATCATTTGGTTACTTCTCTGTTCACTGTTCTCCTTTCTCCTTTCTCCGTTCTCCGTTCTCTGTTTGGATATGTACCGCTTGTTTTTTGTGTTGTACTGTTAGCATATTTTATGCAATGACAATGGCTTTGGCCTCGCCACTGTTGGTAGTTTATAAATCATTTGAGATAAGCTGCTGCACAACGTGCAACACCTGATGCCTTTTTGAAAGGATGCCGACCCAGGCCAGCAGCGTGCCATGCCATTCGAGTGTTCTACGTTAAAAATTGCAAACAACGACTAAATGGGCACAAAAAACAGCAGCAGCAGTCGCCAACCGAAGGCAGCCAGCCACCAACGACGAGCACATAACAAAATTGAAAATAAAAATGAATAAAAAAAATGTAAAATGGCAACTCGAGGAACATGCAAGTTTCCAATAGATGATTACTAGACGCAATGATACTCTTATTTGACAGAAAAAAATTAAAACATTGGAGAACTCGGTAAAAATTGTTCTATTAAAGCTAAGTTTAGTTCCCTTAAAGGCTTTTACATTTAACGACCAGCGTTGGATGCAAAATATTTTTTTTATTATTTAAATTTGTTATACTTATTAAAAATATTTAATTTTTATTTATTATAATTAATGGAATATTAGTCGAATCTGTGGTGGACGTTGATTTAGTTTTATTGGTATAATTCCTCATTTATTGTATTAAATTGCTGAGCTTCATAGGATTTTTTCTTTTTAATCTTTAATGGTTTCTTAAAACCCATTTCGCGCAATCTTTAACAATGATATATTCAGTTAACCTATTTATTTTTTCTTATTTCTTTTAATTCTTAAATAGGCACTCAGCCTTTAAATAAAGAATTGAAAAAAAATAAGTATCTTAGAAAAGTTTAAAAACATTAAAAACTTGCTAATTAGAGTACAACTGAAGTTTATAGGAGTAATTAGTATTATTCTTATCTTTTGCCATATTCCAGCACTAATTTATAGGATCCAGTTACATCAAGGGTATAAAAATAACAACAACATCAAGCTACAAAATTGTTTGCGGTGCGGCGCAGAGCAAAATATGAAAATGTAAATAGCATAAAATGAAAACCTGCAATGGCAGCACTTTTCCAACACTTTCAAGATGGTGATGAGGGGGTGTCACATCGCAGGGCCTTAGGGTTGGGAAAGTAGGTGGGGGAGGGGAGGTGCGGTGGGTTGGTGGTTAAGGCCTCGTGTAGCTTCGTGACTGACGCTGAGTGCAAGCTGTTTAGCTTTCATGTGACAAAGTAAATTTCAATATATTGAAATTGTTATTTAAGTAGAGTGCACATGGAGCCAAAGGAGGCAACCTAGCAAGTGTCATACTTCTAGTTTTGTTATGTGTATGCCTGGCAGCTGCTGTCTCTTTGCTCTCCTGCTCTTTCCTGGCCCCTTATTGTAAATAGTGTCATAAATAAATTGCCGTGATTTGTGTGCAAGCCCCGAGAGAGAGAGAGAGAGAGAGAGAGAGAGAGAGAGAGAGAGCTAGTGAGGCGTCTATAAAAAATATCATGTGCCAAACAAATTGAATTTTAAAATGCAGCCCAAGCGCTTTTCTAACAAAAGAATAAAGTACAGTTGCCACCCGAAAACCAAACAACGAAACAACAAAAAAGAAAACCAACATGGCAGCCACAACTGAGAGAGCTAGCTGCCCAGCTGGTGAAACGATTTAATTACAAATAAAGTAATTTTTAATTGAATAACCGCCAAAGTTGATGGATAAACGTTTTCGCCTGCCAACCAAGGGCCCCTCTTCCCCCACACCCCATCGGAAAACAACCACTCAAATAGTCCACATTCTGGCTTAAAAACTGATCGATTTTCTGTTTCGGCTTGATGCAAACAAACAGCGTGAAAAATGCACATCAGCGTCATCGAGCAGGCAACTTTGGATCCATCTTTCCACTGACCGTAACATCATTCTCACCACGGTGCGTGCCAACATTTGTTATAACTCTACCTCTCCTTATCTCTTCCCATTATTCACTCCTTTCTTCCACTGTACTATATGTGTGTGTATACATTAATTTTGCCACTTTTTCGCCTTTTACATACGCATTGCAGTGGTTTAATTTGGTCTTGGAAATGCCCTACAAAATCAAAGGGCTTACGATATCCAAAAGCATCAGATCGTTAAACTCTGAAATATTTCTTTAATTGATTTTGTTGTTGAAGGATCATTGAATAGTCATTAACTTTTAGGGTGAGTAGCACTCTTTGATATTGAAATTTATGCATTACGATCTGCAAAATCCAGAATGGTTTCACAGATTTTATTATGATCAGATGATCATAGATAATACGCTTTCATTATTTTGCAATTCTCCTACGATGATAAAGCAATATTAGAGTTCAATTCATTCAATCGGTAGTCTAAATGGGAATAATTTGGATTTTTGACTACATTGATTTATCTAGCTATTCAATAATAAAATAAAAAATAAATGGCATATGTATAAAATAGTCCTTAACTATCTTTCCAATAATGTGCACAGGTTAATTTAACTTTTATGGGTTCCCTAATTTTGATAATAATCTTTATATAGAATATCTAGCGGATTCAACTGCCAAATATCCTTAACTCGGCTCACTGTGTCCCAGCTCCATGAATTTTTTCACAATTTGCCGTCGCTTCTTTTTCGCTGCGCTTATTTGCAATTGCATCATCGATTTAATTGCAAATTAATTGCTTCATCATTGGCTCGTGCATGGTCGTCAGGCATGATACTGGCAGAATCTGGCCTCAATATGGCCCATACCATATAAACGAAACCTGCAGTCCTGCAGTTCAGGCAGAGTCATCATTCGACCAACTGCCGTTTATTTTTACATTTCGCGCCGGACGCTGCATTACTTTGTAATTATTGTGGCAAATGGTTTGTTTGCATATTGATTACAGATGCAAAAAGCCAAGTGTGGCCATACCACACCCCCACCCTCTATACTTCATACCACTATGGACTCAATACTCCTCTTTAGTTTCCCATCATCATAATGCAGGCCACATGACCAATTGGCGTCAGCTTCCCTTCCAGCTGAATGGAAGATGCAATTGTGATGCAGGTCACTTAGTGGCGTCACTCGGATCGTTCTATAACCCAGACAAAGCTAATCCAACAGCTGGGGTATTAAGCGTAATGTAGAAAAATTTAAATACAAGAAGAGCAGCCACTTGCTTTGTATTTCTTTTTTTATTGCCAGGAATTGAGATTCATTTTAAATAGCCGCTTTCCAGTGCGTCAATTTAAGTCCCATTCAGAATAACGCCTATCTGGTATTTGTATATTTTTTACCAATTCACATTGGAGCATATTTGGTCTATGCTTTTCTTTCTTTCTTTTTTATTAGATAATAATTTTGATCCCTGACTGCTGTATGCTGTAAACATCCCTTCAAATTCAAATCCGTATTTGACAATGTAAATGTTGAAATAAAATATAAGTATTATAAGTTGCACACATAAATTTAAATAATGTCATTCAATATAATTATTGTTCTCTCACTTCAAAATTAATAGCAAATAATATTCTACATTTCAGCAATCCTATTTTGGACTCATTTACACTGGAATACAAATGACAGTTTATCAATTACGCTTCATATGGTTGGAATTATTGGATTTCCTATTTTCAAAAAAAAAACACAAATGTATAAATTTTTTTAAACAGTCAAAAAACGTACATTACTGACTGTATATATATTAAGATAGGTCTAACAATACCCATTGAGCTATTTTCTTAAAGGACTACTATTGTATTTCATATGCCAGTTATATATTTTGATACTTCTGTTAAACTATTGGAGAATTTATATATAAAGTACATGGCTTCAACTCCAGTCAGAGCTTTGTCTGCTCAATCAAATTTAGGAAAATTGCCTGGTGAGCAGTGGAAAATGTAATGGAATTTGTAGCGTCAATTGCATTGCCAAAGTAGCCGCAACTGCAAGAAGTGCAACAAAGAGCTTGTCCTGGGCCTGCAGGACATAGACACAGACATTGACATGGACATGGGTATGGAAGGGGTAGAGGGGTTGATGGGTAGACAGGCACATCATAAAGGCAACACAAAAAAATTTGCGGTTGATGCATTTTTATGAAACGAAGCGCAAAGTGGACGTGAATACGGTTCGCTTTCTTTTTCTTACTCTCTCGCTTCCTCTCTCCTCTTTCACTCTTCTTCTGGCAGTATGTGTGGGAGTGCAAGAAAATATAATAATAAACTAGAAAAATGACAAAAGACATGTTAAAAGCACACATACACAAAAAAATATCAGCAGGGTGGCAACGCCGCTGACAGGCAACAAAAGTAGACAGCCAGCACTTTCGGTAGGCCGGGTAAGAAGTGTAGAAGGGTAGAAGGGAGACGGGACAAGTGCTGTAAAGATTTACTTGACGATAGACAAGAAAAGAGGCGTGTAAAGTGCCGCCGAGCTAAAAATATTTGCACAACAATGGAAGCCACAGCAAAGAAAGAGAAAGATGCATAAAAAATATGTGTATGTATATGTATGCAAAGAGGAAGACGGCAAAGAGGTAGGAGTAAGAGAAGTAGTTGAAGTAAAAGCGTTGAAAAAGGCAGCTGCCAGTTCTTGGGTTGCCTTGTAGTTCAGTGTAGTAAAATGTAAGTAGCTATAAAATATGAATATAATAGAGCACATCACATCATAATGCGCCCCCAGCATCGAATGCAGCAAAATGTGCCGGTGTCGGGGAAGGCGTAATAAAAGGGCATGGTCCGGGTAGTTGATTAAATCTGTGAAGTGATCGAAGTGACATGCATGAACACGAGAAGCACACTTGAGGCGCCGTTTCCATAATCCCGGCTAGTGCTACTTTCACGATGACAATGAAGTTGAACTTCTTCCCATCGGAGTTGTTTTATCCATCGGGACGCGTGTGAATAACTTCCGCCAATGGAATGAATAGTGAATAGCTGTTGAATGATGTGTGGGTAAGTTTATGAGTTTGTTACGTTGATAAAGTGCATATTTAACTTTCCTCACTGTCAATCTGTTCTTTGGAGTATGGCTTTCTTAAAGATTTCAATTGCTTGTAAAATGGAGAATATTGAAAGATGCGGGAATACTGACCATTTAAATACCCAGTAGTTGGTAATAATCGTGTAATTATAACTTAAATAATTTCTCTGTTCTTCTATTTAAGCCTTTCTTTCAATTTCGTCTCTCTTTTAAAATTTGATTCGTGTTGAATATGTAAAATTCAGTGTAGTGGGTACAATAGGGTTTAAATACCCAGTAGTCAGTAACAATTATATATGGTTGTTTCTTTTCTGACTTGATTATGTAACGATTTGATCATTCTCCATCTTAAAATTGTTGTTTCTTTAAAAATGTAATTTATGATTAATTCGTTTATATCCTGTAGTTGGTCAAAATGATGCAAACCTTTTTTCTTGAATGCTGAGCTGCCATTTTTCTTCTAACGTTTCTTAGGGAAATCCTGTAAATAGTAAAATTGACTAAAACTTTTTCTTACACAGCTTTAAAAATTATCTTACAGAAAGCTCCTAAACTGATAAACTTACTGTTAGTCATTAATGTGTTTTGTTATTATTCTTGAATAATCATTATGATATACTAACTTGAATTATATTAGGTCTTCCAAGGTATTGTATTGATAACGCAACCTTAGCTAAAGCTTAGTTAATGACACTTGACTTTATTATCATTATCGACTAAAAGCTTAAGGGACAACGTCTGAAATCACCTGTTTGGCTGTCTGTCTTCCTGTTTTTCAGTTGAGCGCTCAATCAATAATCAAACAAATTGCAACAACAGCAGCAACTGGATCTGGAGCTGGAGCGGGAGCTATAGCCAACGCTTATATCAACACCTTGACAGAGTAACAAAGGAACCAGCCACAACAGTCCGAGGAGACCTAAACCCGGGGGGAGACGACAGGGCAGAAAGTCTGACGTGCAAAATGTTATGCATTATATAGAAATACTATATAAGTAGAGAATGGGTAAACATTAACGCCATGAAGCGTGGCCATCAGGAAGTTGCACAATCGGCCCAGCCATCAAAGCAGCAGCTAGTCTGGAGAGTCAGTCAGTCAGTTAGTCAGTCAGCCGGGCAGTCAGGCAGCCAGTTAGCCAAGCAGCCGACGGCAGTCTGAAGTCAGCTTCAGTCGCAAGTCGAAGTCAGTCAGCGCGTCAATAACTTGGACACAAAGGCGGCGCATGGTATATGCAACATAATTTTGTGGAGGGCAAAGCCATTCCAGAGTGAAAACAGGACGCACAGGACGAACAGGACGCACCGTACGGTACACAAAGGCCATCGAAGCGAACCGGCAATGCGACCGCAGGCAAGGAAAAAGGTGGTCGGCCGACAGGTCGGAGATGGCAAAAGGCGAGGGTAGGGGACAGAGAGTGCCAATGACGCGTTGCGGTTTATTACCAATGCCATTGTATACTTTATGGTGTTGCCAAAGTAAATGGGCGTGGCTATAGGGGCGGGCATCGGTCCAAGTATGACATTAAGTGTGCAAATGTGCACCAGAGGAAGGAGTGTGTGTATGTACTTGCATGTGTGTGTGTTGACTTTTAACTTAAATAAATTTGCTTTGCAGTCGCTGCATTATATATGCTCATATGATAAGGGGGTCTGGGAAGGCAGCAGTCAGCAGTCAGCAGGCTGAAGTAAATTGCGGGTGTGGCAGAAGCACTTGGCAATTCGATTTAATGTTCAACAAAATGTAGTGAAACATCTCATAAAAAGAACTCAAATATATAAATAAGAATCAGAATTTCAGTGGCCCGATTTTATGCAAAGGTTAAAAAAACAAAAATATGCATGGAAAATGTTCCAAATACATATATTGCAATATTTAGACTAAGCTATACAAAAATAAGTAAATAATAAAAAAAAAAAATTTATTCCATGAATAGGTATGGAAAAATGTCTGTTAGCACAGTGAATAATCGATAAATGATCGCTTCAGAGCTAGAGGGAATCTGTATTTTAAAGTAATATATATTCTCAAACAGGAACTGAGTTAGTAGTTATAAAGTGTTCTTCCTTGTATGGTTTACGAATGGGGAAAATATACCTACATTGTACTACGTTGAACAAATTTGTATGCAGAAGGAAAAGAAAATCTATAGCAAGACAGACAATTTTTACTCTAGAAAACCAAATATTATTTTCCTATTGAAATATTGTCGTAAATGTCAGCTAATAAAGCTTTCAATACACTATACAAAGTAATTATTGTTTGTTTTTTTTTCAACACGACTTTCAACAGGTTTTACTTCTTCTTGAATGATTCTCTTTTTGACATCATTAACCGCTTTTAGTTTTATTGTGCCAGAATTTATCTTTCTGCCCTCGTTAACTTTCTGTGGTCTGTTTTTCCTCGTTTCTTTGCTTTCTTCCTTCTTTGCTTGCCTTTCCTTGCTTGCATTTTCATGTGCGTGTTAATTTTATTTGCAGTTTTATTTTCATTTACGTTTACTTCAATGACCTTTTTTGCTCTGATGGCCATTGGCCGTTTGGCTCTTGGCTGTTGGCTGTGATGTTGTTGATGTTTGTTGCCTCTGCTACATTTGTGGCATTTTAGTTGAGTGCATTTTAAGTGCCGCCAGGCCCACTCCCAGTTCCAGCTTGAGCCTCAGTCTCAGGATGATTCCGTTGGTCGTCTCAAGGTTATTGGCCCGCCCACTGTGAGAAAAGCAACAATTTCTGTTATTATTTACATTTTCCAGGTTGACTAGCGGCGTTTTCCTTTTCACATTTTTATTCTTCTTCTCTTTTGGTTTGGCAAATGTTAAATAAAGTCTAGACACGACAGGCAACAAATGCTGAAATATACCATAAATATTTTATAACACATAGTCAAATCACGCATACGAAGCATAAGCCCAGGCTTCAGGTGCTTTAGGTTTACCTTGTGCTTTTGCTGTCGGACGTATGCAGAATGTTTTAGAGAATTATTCAAAAGTAATTTAAATATCAAGTCAAAATACCTTTAAGGTCGCTTTCTCTTTATCGTTCTCTTAGCGGTTTCAATTTTTAGATCCAGTACTTTAAAAAGTACAAATGGGTCTATTAAGCTTGTGCAAAAAAATGTGCGTAACAGGCAGAAGGAGGCGTGGCAGACCCCCATATTCTTGATCAGCGTCAACAGCCGAGTCGATATAGCCATGTCCGTCTGTCCATCTGTCCATCTGTCTGTACCTTTTTTGAACACCTATATCTCAGAGACTATAAGAGCTAGAGCCACCAAATTTGGCATTAAGGTTCATCTATATCTTTCATTGATCAAGTTTGTTTTGTATTTTTGACACGCCCCTATCCGCCCCCGGAAATTGAAATACAAAATTTTTGAAGTCGAATTGAAGCCCCTTTAATGTTAGCTTTTTATACCCTTGCAGAGGGTATTATATTTATACCCTTGCAGAGGGTATTATAATTTTGTCACGAAATGTGTAACGCATTGAAGGAAGCCTCACAGACCCCATAAAGTATATATATTCTTGATCAGGGCGACGAGCTGAGTCGATATAGCCATGTCCGTCTGTCCGTCTGTCTGTCCGTGTGTCCGTCTGTTTCTATGCAAACTAGTCTCTCAGTTTTGAAGCTATCTTGATGAAATTTGGTACAGATCCGTCTTTTTGCTGCACGCAGCACATATGTCGGAGCCGGCCGGATCGGATAACTATATCATATAGCTGCCATGGGAACGATCGGTTGGAAATAAACATTTAGTATGAAAAACTTTTTTGTTTCTCAAGATATCTTAACCAAATATACACATTGTTTGATTAAGTTTTAAACAGGCTGACCAAATTTGGTGTGAATCGGACTACTATATCATATAGCTGTCATAGGAACGATCGGTTCGAAAACAACATTTAGTATGAAAAACTTTTTTGTTTCTCAAAATATCTCAACCAAATATACACATTGTGTGTTTGAATAAGTTTTAAACAGGCTGACCAAATTTGGTGTAAATCGGACTACTATATCATATAGCTGCCATAGGAACGATCGGTTCGAAAACAACATTTAGTATGAAAAACTTTTTGTTTCTCAAAATATCTCAACCAAATATACACGTTGTGTGTTTGATTAAGTTTTAAACAGGCTGACCAAATTTGGTGTAAATCGGACTACTATATCATATAGCTGCCATAGGAACGATCGGTTCAAAATCAACATTTAACAAATTTTGTAAAATATCTGACGGCTTACACAGGGACTGCAAGGGTATGCAAACTTTGGCGCGCCAGTTAGCTTGCGCTATATTTTTGTGTCACGAAATGTGTAACGCATTGAAGGAAGCCTCACAGACCCCATAAAGTATATATATTCTTGATCAGGGCGACGAGCTGAGTCGATATAGCCATGTCCGTCTGTCTGTCCGTCGGTCCGTCTGTCCGTCTGTCCGTCTGTCTGTCTGTTTCTATGCAAACTAGTCTCTCAGTTTTGAAGCTATCTTGATGAAACTTGGTACAGGTCCGTCTTTTTGCTGCACGCAGACTATATGTCGAAGCCGGCCGGATCGGAAACTATATCATAGAGCTGCCATAGGAACGATCGGTTGGAAATAAACATTTAGTATGAAAAACTTTTTTGTTTCTCAAGATATCGCAACCAAATATACACATTGTGTGTTTGATTAAGTTTTAAATAGGCCGAACAAATTTGGTGTAGATCGGACTACTATATCATATAGCTGCCATAGGAACGATCGGTTCGAAAACAACATTTAGTATGAAAAACTTTTTTGTTTCTCAAGATATCTCAACCAAATATGCAAATTGTGTGTTTGAATAAGTTTTAAACAGGCTGACCAAATTTGGTGGAAATCGGATAACTATATCATATAGCTGTCATAGGAACGATCGGTTGGAAATAAACATTTAGTATGAAAAACTTTTTTGTTTCTCAAGATATCGCAACCAAATATACACATTGTGTGTTTGATTAAGTTTTAAATAGGCTGACCAAATTTGGTTTAAATCGGACTACTATATCAAATAGCTGTCATAGGAACGATCGGTTAAAAATCAACATTTAACAAATTTTGAAAAAAATCTGTCGGCTTACACAGGGCACTGCAAGGGTATCAAACTTTGGCGCGCCAAAGTTAGCTTGCGCAATATTTTTTTTTTTTTTATTTAAGAATTGAAGTAGAAATTAGAATAGTGTACTATTACCATGATGCGGCAACTTAAACTATTGTAACATAAATATATTATTGATGCTGTGTCTAGAGGAACTAGGATAATATATGTACAGCTACTTACAGTTAGTAAAAGATTTTAAGCTATACTTAATAGTCAAGTAGTTGAGTAATTGGATAGTAATATATAAGATATATAAGCGTGGAAATTAGGTCAAGACCCGGTGCGGAAGGTCTTGAGGGTGTTTTTAATGTTAGCGACTTGATTATTGGTACATTTAATATACACTATGGTTTTAACCTGTCTAGAAAATTTCATTTCAATCGGATGATAAACGCGGAAGTTATTCAACTAACAATGTTACGGGCAAAAGGAAGAAGAAGAGACGCTAGCGACCTCTGTGTTTATGAACTTCGTAGTGGCGCCATCTATTGTATGGTACGCAACATTGAAGAACAATCTATAGTGAACTCTTTGCACTCAAAAAGTACTGGGTCTCCTACAGTCGAGCTTTCTCCACTGTAGCTTACTGCATTTTTTCTTTCGATATAGTTTTAAAAAGCGAGGCAAGTGTGTGATAACTTTTTCGGAAAAATTATATATAAATATTCGATTGGCACTCATAATATAAGTTGAACATTTTTGTTTATTACTTCTGTTACATGTTTAATCTGTGGGAAAAGGGATCAAAACGAAGCAAAAATCTCTCCTTATCTCCCTGTTCCTCGTTGTCGTTATTTTTCTTTTTAGTCTCTCTCTCTCTTCTCAGAAAGACTTCTGTAAAAAATTTAAAAAAGACAATTTCGGTTCTTACCAACAGAGATTTTCCTGCGAAACTTAATGTTCTGACCCTAAAGGCGGTTTCCTGGTATCCTCTGGTATCCAGGTAAATGCAGGTATTTTCGGTGATGCAGGTTTTGAGTTACTCAAAGGAAATGAACAGAAATGTAACAACAAAAGTAAATTTCGTATACAAATTGAAAAAAATAAACGCAAAAGAAATGGAAGAAATCAGCAGACAGAGCCCACGTCTTCGCAGGAAGTGAGTGCCCCTAAATGTATGCTACACTTTACGCATTCGCTTTTCACCGCCTCAAATGAAAGCAAGTTAATTTGATTTGGAAATTTTGAAAGCGTACAGCCCTGTGTAAAGGCAGAGAACCTCACATTTGAGGGCTAATAAACAAGTTGCCATCGTCGCTTGGGTGACAAAACAAGTGTTGGCAAAGGAGGCTTCCGCGTGTTGAAAAGGCAAGTGAAAGCAAGGAAATTGAATATAAGTTGATAAATCTAAGAGTATATGTATGTACAAATATTCTAAATACCATTGCACAGTGTCAATATGTTAATTCTAAATTTGAACATCATTCACGAAAACTATAAATTGATTCGATATTTAAATATTATTACTTTAATTTTGAAGAAAAAGTTACGAAATATTTTTTAATTGAACATCATTTATTTAAACATAAGAATGATTTGATTTGTAAATGTGACTATGAAGGAAACATTTTTCACACTTTTGTAGATTAAAAAATAAATATTATTTTTCGATAAAATATAATTAAAAGTAGCTCCTTCATTTCTGCTATTATTTATTGATAACCTTATCTTTTAATTTCATTGAATAGTATAAATCTTTAATGTGCATGTTTATGAAACATATATTTATCTTAAAAGTGATTAATTTATTTCCAATTTTTTGGTTTAATATAATTATTATTTTAATTTTAAGACTAGCATATCGCAGCTGATATGGGATGAAACGAAATAAAATTTTTAATAAAAAATTATTTTATTGTTTTTTACATCTATTGATCATATTGTAATTTTCTTATTATCTGCTTGGACTCAAATGTGAATAATTTAATTAATATATTTCCATTTTTTCTGGCTAAAAGCACTGTAATGACGGTAGCTACAGTACCCACCAAAAAACCCACACGATTCGTAAGTCAGACAACAAAACAGAACGCAGCTTTTTGCACAACACTTTGACTTCCACTTCCACTTCAATACGCCTCGACGATGACGTGGAAGAGGCCAAGAACAAGTATGAGGAGATGAGGAGAAGAACAGAACCGACAGTCTTGTGACAGCTGTCAAGCGAGACAAGCTGGCGAAGTAGCTGCTTCAATATAAATAGCTAACTGTACTCGTATACCTGAGCAACACCCAAACAAACCGAACCCCTAACCGTATTCCCAACCCAAGGTCTATCTTCATCTCAATATACATGGCAACGCAGGGAAGGAGGGCGCCGAACAGAAAAGTACATCAAATGTACATTAGTGCGGTAGTTAACTTATTCATGTACACAACTCCAACGCTTTTCCATCTCTTTCTCTTCCCGTCTCTCCCACTCTCTCTCTCTTTGTTCTGTCACGCCTTCCACCTACTCATTTTCGTGTTCTTGTATCACTTTTTGTCATCAAAAAAAGAGAGGAGCCAAAAAAATGTCAAATGAAATATAATAAGGGTACGGATGGAGCTGACTGTAGCGGGTACTCGGGTAGTCGTACCTGCTTTATAAGCTGACTCCATTTAACTGCTACGCACTTGAAGCAGCCAACAGTCAGCGAGGGAGTCTGCGTCGAGTGTGTCCTTGGCGTTCTGGCGACTTCAATGCTGTCACTTTGCTCCGCAGACAGACAAAAATTTGTTTTGAGTTGAGTTCCTGCCGCATAGTTCTCAGTTTCCCAGTTTTGAGTTCCCAATTGTTGTTGTTGTCGGTAAGTCGTTGCTTCGCAAGGGCACAAAAGACTTGAGCAAGTATGAAATAAAGTCAAATTCCAAAACGTGCCACCCATCCAGACCATCTGCACTTCCCTCATCCATCGTCCAAGTACCCACAACTGCCAACAAGATGCCCCAAACTTCCGGCTGCCTCAAAAAGCGACAGCAGCAGCTGCAGGTGAAAGTTTTGTCTAATTAAAAAATGCTTCTTTGGCAAGAAAATTGCGGCTTCATTTGGCTTCTTTCTATGCGAATCCATATCGTGGGAGTTTAAAGAATCATACCTCCCCAAAGAGAATTTTGGCATTTCCCAAGAAATTATCTTGATACTTTCATTGCAAAAATATTTATATTGTGATTTGGACGGTTAAAGTTGGCAGCTTCTAACGGAAACAAAATCAAAGAATAATAGAGAGATTATCCCTTTTTTATCTCTTCCAGCCCATTCAACAGACCACAATTGATAAGTGTACTAATTTACTTTATTGTGTACGTAAAAATTGTAATCTTTCTAATTAAGCTTAATAAGCACGTACAACTCCTTCATACTCACAGTAAGACACTTTACCGTGATTAGAAACCTTTTTCTTCTCTTTCTCCATTTATATTTTCTGTATTAATAATGTATACTATAATGTGCTTTCTAGAATATATGTATGCTTTTTAAATTTTATTATTTCTACTACCCAATAATATTAACATATTCTTAATACCAATAAGACTATTGTGTACAATGAAAGTTGTCACATGAAATTACTATATTTGTATTTTATTTATAACTATTCACATATGAATTATTTGTATCTTTCACTTAAATACATTTTTTTTCTCTATTTTCACATAAGCACAAATGTAATCAGCAATGGACATTTTGAAATAACATATTATATCATAAGATTTAATTATTATCTAGAAACAGTGGCACATTAGGCTCTATTTTACCTTTAATTCCTACTTTACACACCACTAATTTAGTAGCTGGAACTAACCTACTACTAAATACTAAATCTGTAGCATATGCTTTCTCATACTCCCACACACATCCACACACAGTCAGAAGTCACGAAGTAACATTTACGCGTCTGCGGTTATTTTGCTTAATTTATGTTGTAATTATTTTGTTTGGCAGCCCTTCACTTCACTCCGCTGCCCCTTCGTGCAGTGAGCGTTATAAATATTTACTTATAAATATCTTACACTTTGTTCAAGTGCGCGTGGGTGTGTCTGTGTATTTGTTCGTATGTGTGTTAGGCGGTGTGAAATTTGTGTAAATACCCAAAACACCCACTAACAAAAGTTACAGCTGCTTCTTCTTGTTCTCTGAAAGAGGGAGAGTGGAAGAGTGTCGCCATGTTTGTTTGCAAATAAATACAAGTCGAAGTGTACTTTATGGCAACGCTTATGTCGTACTAATTAAATGTCACTCATACGCACTGTAAGCCTCCACTACATGTCTACTCTCTCTTCCTCTCTCTCTTCCCCTCTGCATTGGCTGACTTCAAACATTAAATGTATGTATTTTGCATGTTGTCATTGTGTTTGTTGTTGTTGCTGCTGCTGTCGCTTATTGCCTAGACTCTTCAGGGAAAGGTGAAGGGTTAGACAACGAGGCGAATGCGGACTCTGCTTAGTTACTCCTCACAAAATTTTGCAATTGACATGAGTGCGTGTGCAAGATGAGGGGACAGGACCATCTATTGATGACATGCCATTGAAATGGCGTGCAAATGGCTAATTAATAGCCTGGCTTGTAGGTTCTCTTGGGTGTTTAAGTATTTGATAAGTTGTTGGTATAGAATAAACTTTTCAACAGGATTTTCAACTAGTTGAATATCTTAAAGCAACTTGTTCAGCAGGACATCAAAAATATTTTAATCAATTTTTTACAGCTTCAAATCGGTGCCCTAACCGGACCGTTTTTTAAAAATAGGTTAATTTAAAAAAATAAAAGTGCATCAAATGTATGCTTATTTATAGCCCTTTGTTACTTGAGACTTTAATATAAATATAATAAACCTATAATTAAATAACCCTTTTTTAAATAAATTCTTTTAAAAATAAAACTAAGTTTTCTTATGAATTGGTAAAACATACTATATGTAGGACAAATAATATCAAATGAGGCCAATTCGAAAACCTTCTCAATATTTTAAACAGCTTAGAAAAAAATAAAGTAAGTATGGTTAGATTATTATGATTAGATCGACACACATAGGGCACTGTCAGGCTCGTTGGGATCAGTAAATGTATCAATACAATTAGATGTTATATTACAATCTCACAAAATCTCTTTAATCTCTTTAAAAACACATCTTTCGTAAAAATAAAAGTTTAGTCAACAATCAAATCTGAATGATTCTCCAAACTAAAGCAGATAATTAAGCGACGTTCCTTTATGTTTTTGGGGTATTCCAATTTAATGGGGTTAAAATTAAGTATGTTACTAAACATCAAATTAAGATGCTTCTATTTATGATCTTGTGATAGGTTTCGTGGGTTTCTTGAAGAAGTTTATTCATGGCATCAAAATCTGAAAGAGTTAAGGAGTTTCAAGCTAAAAAATTCACCAAAAAATACCAAACAAAATATACTACAGTTAACAGCCAGTGCTGCCTATCGGCTTGAATAATTTAAGAGCGCCTAGGATGAGTTTAAGAGAGAAAATACACTCTCTCTTTCGTCCAATTGTTGTTGGCCAGTCGTTAACTAAACATGCGCACTGCCCCCCGTGGCCACCTGACCCACCTGATCCACTTGGCTCACTTGTCTCACCTTCTGTTGAGTCCGATGTAAAGCGGGCACCAGAGGACACATAACAGACGCAGTGGCTGGCCAAACAGGAAATAATGTGCCAGGTAAACGTATGGCAATGTAAACTTGACGAAAGTCTCTCTCACTCTCACTCGATATATTGCCCTCTCTTTTGCTGTCTCTCTCTCTCGCTTTGTCCTTCTGTGTTTGGACTCTCTCACTCAGTGCTTGCTCTTTGGCATCGTTTGTTTGCTCTGGCGCGTTGAGCAAACACAAAATGGGCAAATTGGCAGACACAGAGCGGCAAACAAACTTTATTATGGGTCATTGTAAAGTGCAGCATGCCCACACCCACACACATACACATTTGTATACACTCGAGTGCACATACACATACACTGCCTAAGTGAGCGAATTGAATTGAAGTGCCTATTAGTATGCAATAGATTTTTATCAAGCCGATGCTCTTTACAGCTCAAATTGTTTGCCTGCAAATTGAGTAAGCTCGCCAATTGATACATATCCAATTATTTAAGAGGTAGAAGTGCCCCTCCTCCTACTCTTCTCCTCTTTATACATATCTCTCTCCCTCTCTCAACAGCTTAGTAAGCCTTTGCAATTTCACATTTTGTTTGCCGCATTATGTGCTATTAATTTTTAAGCCTCCATAATTTTGCCATTTGGCAAAGTCAATGAAGAGAATACGGAAATTATTTGTGGATTTGTAATTTTAATTAGTTTTTGCATTTAGCGTCTGTGATTGCAGTTGCGGGATCAAAGTATTGTCGATTGTCGGGCTGGTTCAGGTGCCCTTATTTCAATATAAACATAAATTTACATAAATTTGCGGCTAGAATGTTGTTTTAGATTGGGGTTGGGTTTGTCAATGTGCTAACCATAAGTGGCATTAACCATAAAGCACTTAAAATATTGTGCGCATATATACAAATCGCTCATACGCCACATTGCACATTGAAGCAGTCAAACGATTCTTACTTGTATCTGTAAAAGGGCCATCATCAATTTATGTTGTGTGTGTGTGTGTGTTTGTTAGTGTGCACCATATCAAGCGCAGCTGACAAACCATTATAATATGTTTTAATTATTGCCTGAACTGTGTTACATCCGTGATATTTTTAATAGTCAACATTTTACTTTTAGCAACATTTAATTTATAACATTTGTGCAATTAAGTATTATAAATAACTGTGGAAGCTCTTTCTAATAGCTTTTCAGTTGATTATTAATTGAATCGCTGCTGTATTATATTACTTATTTTATCCGATTTATAATTAAAGTCTACTACTTCATATGTTGACTAGTATTTTATCAAATCCCGAAACAAGATTAATCGATACTTGTTTATTAGTTTTCCAAAATTCCATTTAACATTGAAATTTTATATGCACCCTTGATGTCATCTGTCAGATTGTACTAATATACAACATTCAAAAGTCTTTGTGTAATTTTATCAGGCAATCCGATCGATTTAATAAAAACTGCAATATATAATACATTATTTTGTATTAAAGAGACAATTAAAAGAACAAGTCCTAGACATAAAAAGCTTAGTTTTACATATTCTTTTAAATATAATCCTTTATTCTCTTTTACTGCATACAAACATATTTACTTTTGACATTAGATAATATTTTATAATTGAATTCATGTTTTTATAATATCAGATTTAATATATTGATTGTTTCATCTCTTTACTTTCATAACCAATGAGTATCACACCAAAATTGTTTTCACTCCACTGTGCCATTGTAGTATCTGTTTTATCATAAGCATTTACGTAATGTAATGAAATAAAATACTTTGCTTTAATACATTAAATGCAACTGGCTGCGAGTATGACCTGCCTCGGCATCAAAGGCTGCAGAAGGGCTTCAAAGTGGGCTGTTGGTTTGGTCCATTGAGTGGCGGGTTGATTAAAAATCACGCATACGCAACATTGCACAATTCATTGTATTGGATTTTGCGCCTTTTTTTTGTTGTTCCTTCGCATCTGTTGTGATATTTTTTTTATTTGTTTTCATTTTTGTCATTGAATGAAGCGCACTTAATAAGTGAAAATGCGCGTGGCATATTAAGAGTGACATATTTAACAAATAGATTGCAAAAAGTCGCATCACGGTAGCAATATGAATATGACAGCAGATCAGGCGGGCGAAAAAATGTGGTTGGATAAAAAAATAAAAAAAATACAATGTATATATAACGAAAATTTACGACATTTTTATAAACAGCAATAATTTTGCTTGGCGATTTCTTTGTTGTTGTTGCAATTTCGAACTTTACCATTGGCATTAATTATGAACAAATTAATTAAATTAATTACTCATGCGAGTGAGTAGAGTGCATTCGTGGGTACACTCACTACTCGCAATCACACTCAAATTCACTTTTGTGCGGTTTACATAAATATTTGCACTGCCCGCTTGGGATACAGAAAGGGCTGAAAAAAAAACAAACACTTTGATTCGCTGTCCCAAAACTGGTCAACTATAATGCATTTTAAATATTTAATTTAAGTTCAAACAACACAATTTTTTAGTGCTGGGCAGTGCTTAAATACTTTGTAAACTGATGCCGACATCATTAAAAATGCACCCCTACAATTATTCAAATTTGTTGTCCTGCAGTGCAACGGGGCGACAGAGCAGAAAGAGTTCACTAGGGACAGTATATTCAAATGAGAATATTGTGTTTATTAGATCTGCTTTAATATACAGTTTCAACCCAATAGCAAACTATTTGGCCCAAAATAGAAACATATAAAATAAGATTTATAATTGAATAAGAAGAAAGATCTGAATATTGTGTTATCATAATTAATTTTTAGATAATGTAAAATATTAACTATACCGTACATTTTTATTCTTTATAGGCCTCAAATGAAATCATTTGAATGATTTGACTCTATCTAAATAAATTCAATCCATTTACAATCTATATGGGGACCTATAATTTAAACAGTTTGAAAGTTGTAATAAAATGGAAACTAATCAGCTTCATTAGCATCCTTAAGATTGCTGAAATAAAAACCCAAAAATATCGTTAAAAATACGAAGATAGGTAAGTTGTACTTTACTTTCTCGACTTTTATGCGTAACATCTCTTGTACTTAATTTGGGTTATATAAATGAACAGGAGAGAAAGTGAAAAATCCAGTTGACAATTGGCTACATATCTAAGCCAATTTGGAAGTCGGGCTTCTAGACATTGGGGCAAATTGTTGGTGTAACCACAAGAATTGCAACTTAAAAATCAACTCTATTTGGTTGGCAACAATGAAAAGAGGCAATGTGAAGCGGAAACGGAAGTGCGAGCATGGTATGCGGTACTTTCACCAGCAAATTTAACCACATTTTAAGCACATTTAAATACAGCAACAAATAAAATATTCAGATGGGGTCCTTCAATGGAGACGGGGACAATGAATTACGACGCCACGCACCGAAAAACTGCAAAGGACGAAAACAAAAACAGAAAAAGTGTGCGGCATGACAAGAACAAGAGCAACAAGAATAATACTTGGAGACAGGGGGTCAGACGGGCGGGTGGTGGTCAGGACATGCCGAAGGACAACTATGTACAATGAGATGCCAGCAAACAAAGGCGAACCAGAAGGCAGCCAGCGGCATCAGGAGCAAATACTACAAGCAATTTAACATTATTTTAATGCTATCCTTTGGTGTCCTTTGTCTCTGCATCCTTCTACCGTCCGCCCACCTCCTTCTCCTACTTCTCCGCATATTTACATGCGTGTTTATCTGCCATGTAAGTAGTGTGTATAAAATAGAGCGACAGTTATCTATGTGCCTCTGTCATGACCGCCTGTTGCGAATCCATACATACAGACACGCAGTGGAAAAGACTGAGAGAGATAGAGAGAGAAAGAGAGCGAGAAAAAAATGGAGAGGGAGGCTGAAAGAGAAAGCTCACAACACGCGCCCCAGTTGTAATAGTGTGCAAATGTGTTTGTCATTTGTCTTTTTAACGCCGAACTGCCTCTCGACTGCGTACGTGTGGCAGTCCCTGACTTCTTCAAATTGGGTGCTGCCAACCCGCTGCGAGGACGACGCTTTGACTTCCGGCCGGAAGTGCGCATTAAAATTGCCATTAGCCAAGCGGCGGCACTAGGCCGCTTCCAAAAATCCATTCAATTCGCATAGTCACACTTTTTGGCAACTACCAAACAATAGGCCCATAATATTCCAGACCAAAAGAAAGGCAACGAAAAAAAGACAAAGCAATTGTCTTTCCACTTTCATTTTTGGCATGCTGACTAATGTCTGCAACAGAGCTACAACTTTGAGATGCTTTTATTTGATTCCTTAATGTTAATCAAATTGTTTTAAATATGAGCAAGCGCATTTTTATTTTGAAAGTGTTAACGACAAAGTTAATAAATTTTATGTTTGTTTGCAGAGGGTATTATAATTTTGTCACGAAATGTGTAACGCATTGAAGGAAGCCTCACAGACCCCATAAAGTATATATATTCTTGATCAGGGCGACGAGCTGAGTCGATATAGCCATGTCCGTCTGTCTGTCCGTCTGTCCGTCTGTCTGTCTGTTTCTATGCAAACTAGTCTCTCAGTTTTGAAGCTATCTCGATGAAATTTGGTACAGATCCGTCTTTTTGCTGCACGCAGCACATATGTCGGAGCCGGCCGGATCGGATAACTATATCATATAGCTGCCATAGGAACGATCGGTTGGAAATAAACATTTAGTATGAAAAACTTTTTTGTTTCTCAAGATATCTTAACCAAATATACACATTGTGTGTTTGATTAAGTTTTAAACAGGCTGACCAAATTTGGTGTAAATCGGACTACTATATCATATAGCTGCCATAGGAACGATCGGTTCGAAAACAACATTTAGTATGAAAAACTTTTTTGTTTCTCAAAATATCTCAACCAAATATACACATTGTGTGTTTGATTAAGTTTTAAACAGGCTGACCAAATTTGGTGTAAATCGGACTACTATATCATATAGCTGCCATAGGAACGATCGGTTCGAAAACAACATTTAGTATGAAAAACTTTTTGTTTCTCAAAATATCTCAACTAAATATACACATTCTGTGTTTGACTAAGTTTTAAACAGGCTGACCAAATTTGGTGTAAATCGGACTACTATATCATATAGCTGCCATAGGATCGATCGGTTCAAAATCAACAAATTTTGTAAAAAATCTGACGGCTTACACAGGGCACTGCAAGGGTATCCAAACTTTGGCGCGCCAAAGTTAGCTTGCGCTATATTTTAAAAATAAATTTTCAACAACATTTAAAACTTGAAACTCATATTTGCTCTGCATACTATGTAAGTAGTTTTAAAGTATTGACGATATTAATAAAAATATCAGCACCAACTTTTATAAATTATTTTCATTTTAATTGTGTAAATTCTTAATTTAATAAAATTTACACAATAAATTTTAGATCAAGTACCTTTATTTGTAATTTAACTTACTACTAGGAATGCAAATTTAAAAATGGCTTAGGTAGTTTAATAATTACATTGAGTCTATTGCCATATTGTAATTTTTATAAAAATCAATATAATAGGATTCATTTTTATGGAAATTATATTAATTTCCGTTTTATTTGATTAATTTATTTAAGCTTAAAATTGGTATGTACACTGAGTAACGGCATGTACGTACAAGTTGTAACTCATTGGGGGTCCTCCGAAGGACGCACACATGCTGGGCAGGATGAAACGACAGCAAAAGTTTCCGTTTACGCACTTTTTTTGCTTTTCTCGGTGACCAATGGATGATATTTTTTGCTAAAGCATTTCTAGATATGGCAATGTCGAGACATTTTTTTTTGCTACACTTTTTGTTGGTTTATTAGACTTATGCGTCGGCAAAACTGTTTACTATCAAGATGCAACTACAGCAGTATTCATAGGCTTTGGTTTGGCTTCATAAAATCTAAAGTTGGCAATGGATTGTCTTTTAGGCAAAGAGGAAACAAATAAGAGATGGAAACAGAAAACATACTGTATGACAGCACTTTGTATTAAACTAAACCTTTGCCCACATCTAGAGAGATAAGTAGGGAGGGAAAGGAAAGAATGTATAAAAGCCTAAATGTTGCAATACCACTTGAGTATGCAATGTTTGTAATACAGATTTGCAAATTGCGCTTAATTCAATTAAATAGTTTGCCTGGCTAATTTATGGAGCCACTCAATGATCGAAGTATACAATTTCAATTGACCGCCGCATTGTATTAATTTATTTCGAGTTGGCTGCTACGATAGTCCGTACAGTGTGTACTCGGATAACAGACAAATTGACATGACATCAATATGGATTTTTGGAATATTATTGCATAGCAAATTATCAAGCACACACACATGCACAAGCAGACAGAGACAGATATAGAGAGATAAATACATATATATATATATATATATATAAATATACATACATATATTTATGTAAATGCCACATGGAATTGCATAATAATAAATTGTAAATGCATAAAATGCCACAGTTGTATTATTATAAAGGGAAGCAAACAGTTAACTGTAGCCTCAGAATCAACTCGATGCATTTTAATGCCATTGCAATTGATATTTCAATTAATTTTCAATTAAAAATGGTTTTAATAACATATAATGCACAGTCGAAGGACCCAAAGGTGGGTGGAGGCATGGACTGGGGAATGATTTGTGCTGGTATTTATCAAGCTAGAGTGTATTATTTATGCAAGTGTGTGTATATGATATTGTGTGTTGTGAGGGTGTCTCTATGAGGACTTAGTTTAGCTTTTGCAATGAAGTGAGGTAAACTGGGATCAAAGTGTCTGCAATTGTGTAAAGGTCTGTAAGAGATTTGCTTTATACACTGCAAGGAATGCGTAACAGCGCTGGTCAATAAACAATAGATTTTCAAAACATAAATTTGTTGTTTTGTTTTTTATGTTAATTAATTATTACACACACATAAGTTTCCTATAATTTAATATCTAAGACTAAATTACTAGCTACTAGGCCATCGACAGGACAGTTAACAATATACAAATTTACATTTTATTTATTAGATTTCATTTCTGTAGTAAAATTATTATTTTATTTATTACTATTTTGAAAAGGTCACATCTGATTTTATTAGGATACTTGTATGTGCACTCGTCTAGTAAGTGTTTTATCGATAAGTTTCTCCAGCAGCCAGGGCAATTAGGCTTGTTCTCTTCTTCAAGGATATGTTTTTGCCTGGTTAGGACACTGCAGTCTCTCCGATGGCATACAAATTTAAGTTCTGTAGTTCATTGTTTGAGTGACGATTGATGTAAGACCATACTGTTCAAATAAAATCGCCTTTTATTCATGGAACGTAAGTTATATTTATATTATTAAAAAGTTGTTTTAGCGTTTACAAATATTTATCAAAGTGTATAAAAAGGATTTTTCTCGAATTTGGGTATAATTTGTTACAACTTCGGCTGCAGGTACTTATAATAATTTTGTGGTTTCTGTTCATTTGCTCAAAAATTAACATGAAACAAATAATTTAATATGTAATACTTGATTATTGCGAGATATCCTGTAAATCTAATCCTTACTGTAACAATATGCAAGTGCAAAGTTGTTCCATTGTTTTTCGCAGAGGATTCTCAGACTTCGAACTTTTCTGTAGTTTGCCATTTATCATACGCCCCATTGGAAGTAAAGTTTTTACATGTATTAATTAGATGGTCATTTACTAAAGCCCAAGTGTATAATTTCTATGTAAAATAATAAAAACAAATATCTAAATCAAATATTTCGGGATTAAATAAAGAGCCGAGCGATTAATTAATAGACTTTAGTTATTAGTTAGTCTGTTGGCATGCTAATTAATTTTTGTGGTTTTTATTATTTGATTATATTTGTTGTTTTATTTATTTTTTGCCTTTGTTGCTCATTTTGCACTTTGCTGTTGTTGCTGTTGGTTGGTTTACCAATTTGTCGTTGTGTGAAGTTGACAAAGTGCCAGGTCCAGTGGCAGTACTTTTAGATATAGTTTTTTATGTTAGTTTGTTTAACAAAACCATAACGAAAATTTGAACAAGTTGTTGTTGTGGCTCAAAATGCACTCGTTAAATCAACAACAACAAGAACCACTCACATATCTCACTATTGAAACTTTAAACCAACATAAAATGAATGAATGTTTGCGTCAACCTTTTGCCAAGTGTAAAAATAAATATTTAATTGTCCTAATTGTCGTTGCATTATTGCATAAATAAACATTGAATACTTTCGCATATTGAATTCATTTATTGTCGTTTATAATTATTACTGCCATTTGCTGTCCGGAAATTGTTGATTGTTGTTGTCCTTCTTTGTTGCACAAACTCTTCGATTACAAATTTATATACCTTTTTAATTTTTATTCATATTCATAGATGTTGACAATGCACAGCTGATAGACTAGAATTTCAAAAAGTCAACTTTATAAATGCTTCAGCCGGACATGAAATTTGAAAATTATCAAATTATGTTATTGTAATTGTTTGGAAAAATAATTTGGATTGATAATATAAAATATGTGCCGTAAAATAAAAAACCGTTTTTCGAGTCTTTGGCAAACAACTTGACAATAGCCACAAAGGAACCGATGTCATCATTCATAATATGCAAAAATCATTGATTGTTCAGGGTAGAATATGAACAGGGACCAGCTGAGCCAGTTCCTTGAATACTTTTTTTCTCCATGTCGTTTGCATTGAAATGTTTCAACATTTCCGTTTAATGTGACTGCACTTCCGTGAAAATTTAATTAAAATACTGACATTTCTTCTTACTTGTGGTGCGGCTTTTGCCCCGACATACTACGAAAATAATGAATAATTTTAACACAGCAACAACAATGACGGACAAACAATCAACATCTGAAAATGTATACAAACAATAACAACAAATATACGTATAAAGAAACAAATAAATAAATAAAATCATTTGTAATATTTTTATTTAATTAACAATACTATATGCTGTGAAGAACGATTACATTTTTAGGCAATGCCTTCTTACATATGGACCAAGTTGGGTTTAGTCTCGCGTTATTCTAAAAACAGCAGTGATAATAGTTATTTTGAAAACTGTTCGCTTACCAGAATCAAATTCATAAAATGTTATTTAAATAGTTAGTATATATAACAACTATGTTATATTATTAAAATATGATAATAACGAATAGAAGATTTCATAGTTAAATAAATTAATTTCGATTTATTGGCTGCCTTAAGTCTACTTGCTGTGCAGGATATTTAAATGTCGAGCACTCTCAACCGAAACATTTTAACATATTTTTGTACATTTATCTGCAGCGGCATTCAATTGGTTGTTAAAAGTTCGGGCAACTGGCAACCGACACGCAACATGAACGGGTCGGGAATAAAGTTATTATTATTGTTATTATTACACTACACAACACTGCACAGTGCACAAAAGCAAGGTTTTTAATTAAATAAATACATGTTTTATATGCCACAAAGGAAAGTGCAGCGACACGAGCATGAGAGCATTTAAACGAAAATATATATTCGAAAAAATGGATATTCGAGAAAAGTAAAATTAAATGAAATTTAACACATAAATGGAAGTTGTTCAAGTGGCTGCCTCTTTTAGGTCAACTTTAACAAGTTGCTCCACACAAAATTAAACAACGTCCGCGCAGTGGCAGAGAAATTTGCAAATTATAATTATTTCATACCTGGGCCAAAAGGCAAATTTGCGCTTCACTCGAAAGGGACTTGGACTCCGAGCCGCACAGGATAAAACGCTTTACAAGCTGTAACCAGCTCCAGGCTAGACCTAGACCGAGGCCTGGCTGGTTGGCAAAGTGAGCAATGAAGAGGCTGGCAAAATGGCAGCACTATTAGATGGAACGAGGAACGGGGAACGGGGAAGGTGACAGGTCGAAGCACTGGGCAAACTTCAATTACAGCTTAAAACTTTCAATTAAAAACTTTGCCGCGCGTGAAAAAAGAGTGTAGGGAAAAAAAGTTGTTCAAGAGCCTGGGAAAATGCATTTCCAGGCAGTCGAGTTTAGAAAATTACTGACGAGATGAGCAGATTTGCTGGGCAATTAGAAGATGAACAAAGAATGGGACTATGCATAACCAAAGTGCTCTCATATGGGTCAAGAGATAGAGAGGTAGAGAAAACAGCTTGAGTATATCCTTTAACTGATTATTAAATAGCAGAACAGCCTATAAATCCAGTCAAGTATTTTCTCTGAGAGTAAAAAAACAACTCAAGTAGGTTTCTTAGAAATTTGGGAGCTACTAAAATCAAACTACATTTATTAAATCATTTAACAACTGTGAGAACTCATTGAGAAAAGTTCTTAAGACTGAGAAAATCTGTTTTCCTATTTCACTTTAAACTTTGTTTGTTATACTAGTACCTGGTTGAAATAACTATTAAAGAACGGTTGGTACGACTGGAAGAACTTGTCCACTTGTCGTCTCATCAAGACTTTGAACCTGTGCATCTTTAAGAACTGCAGTCGCCAGAAAAATAAACTTTACCTCAGCGCAACGAAAATCTCGCACAGACTTTGGCCATATGGCAAATTTTGCACAGAGCCAAAAGTTTTACACAAATTTTTCAGTTTCTTTTTGCCATTTTGTGCCGCACAGCAGGCTGAGAATGCATTTTTAATGAATCCCCGTAAAGGTGAATGTAACATGCAACGTGGGCGAGAAAAGGTGAACGAAGGCAACCAAAAGGAAATGCAACAGAAAATGTTGCAAAAATTGAAAAGCGCAACTTTGACTTTGCTCTCAGTGAGTGTTATAGTACACAGGTATTTGTGTGTATATGTATGTATACATAGGTGTATGCGGCTGTGTTTGGTTTCTCTACAGAGCAACACCCACCGATGCCAAACTCTTAATTGAATTAAACTTTTTAGCTTCAAACTGCAAGACGAGTAAAAAAAGTTAACCAATTTTTTTTTTGCTCTTGTGGTGGGCATTGTTACTTTACCGCCATATTTGTTGCACCCTAAAATAAAGTGGAGGTATTGCTATAAAGTCTGCCCGGGTTCAATATCTTTAATGAAGTAAATAAGGTATTCAATCAATGGTTGCGTTGACCAGAATAAATCAATCAAAAAAAAAACAGTAAGCTACAGTGGAGCAAGCTCGACAGTAGGAGACCCAGTACTTTTTGAGTGCAAACCGTTCACTATTGATTGTTCTTCAATAATGCGTACCAAACAATAGATGGCGCCACTACGAAGTTAATAAACACAGAGGTCGCTAACGTCTCTTCTTCTTCCTTTCGCCTTTAACATTGTTAGTTGAATAACTTCCGTGTTTATCATCCGATTGAAATGAAATTTTCTGGACAGGTTTGGACCATAGTGTATATTATATATACCAATAATGAAGTCGCTAACATTAAAGGGGCTCCTTCAGTTCGACTTCGAAATTTTGTATTTCAATTTCCGGGGGCGGATGGGGGTCGTGGAAAATATCTAAAACAAACTTGATCAATGGGAGATATATATGAACCTAGATACCAAATTTGAATGTCTCTAGCTGTTATAGTCTCTGAGATCTAGGTGTTCATATTTTCGAAATTTCGATCTAGACCGTATACTATCCGTTTATTATCCGATCCGTGATAAAACTTTCAGGACAGGATTGGACTATAAAGTTTATCATGTGTGAACAATAATCATGATCGCTAGCATTAAAGGTAAGCTTTCGTTATTCGACTTTGAAATTTTGTTTCAAATTTACAGGTGGCGGAGGGGGCGTGGCAAAATTCTAAAACAAACTTCATGCAATGCGATATGACAGATGAACCTTCATGCCAAATTTGGTGGCTCTAGCTCTTATAGTCTCTGAGATATAGGTGTTCAAAAAGGGACAGACAGACGGACAGACGGACATGGCTATATCGACTCGGCTGTTGATGCTGATCAAGAATATATATACTTTATGGGGTCTGCCACGCCTCCTTCTGCCTGTTACACACATTTGCACAAACTTAATAGACCCATTTGTACTTTTTTAAAGTTACTGGGTCTAGAAAATCAGCCCCTTTGAGACATAGTGCCTTGTATTATTGGTTCATATAATATACACTACAGTCCTAACCTGTGCAGAAAATTTCATTCTCAATCGGATGATAAACGCGGAAATTATTCAACTAACAATGTTACGGGCAAAAGGAAGAAGAAGAGACGCTGGCGACCTACTGTAGTTTATTAACTTTGGTAGTGGCGCCATCTATTGTTTGGTACGCATTATCTGAAGAACAATCAAAAGTGAACGCTTTGCACTCAAAAAGTACTGGGTCTCCTACTGTCGAGCTTGCTCCACATGTATGCTTACTGCATTTTTCATTCTCTTCCGTGAAAAATATTTAATTGAATTCGCAGAAAAATTATAAATTCACACAATTGCGCGATGTGGGGCTCCATTGCGCACAATTTCCGCACTTTAAGTGGCATTTTGTGAAATTATTATAAATTATTTATTTGCCGCTCGGGGCTACCGAAAAACAATAATCAAAACAATCAGAAAAACAACAACGCAAACAACAACAATGAGCGAGCATTTAAATTGACGCACGAATAGAAAATGTACAAAAATTAACTTCATTTCCGTTTGTGAGCGTCTGAAATAAACATAAATTCGAAATTAATACGCCGCAAATTTCAAAAACCAGATGGAAAGAGCTTCAATTGTAGGTGGAGGAAAAGGCGGAGGCGGGTGGGGGAAATCGTTGGAACTTTTCCGTTGAATTTTCAATTCACCTGTTTGAAATTATGCAGAATGTTTGCCAAATGGAAGTCGTTGTAAAATTTAATTAAATTGCACGAGAGTTGACGGCTAAAGCGACGGCTTAGTTCTCGGACTTATTAGAAACTGACATATGTGGGTCATAAAACTCCGAAATGAAATTGAGAAATGTAGGAATGCTGCTCGATGCGCACTGCGACAAGCTAAAAATGGAAAACAAGTCAATTTTTATGGCACACTTTTAGCGGGCAGGAGTACACAATAAGTATACAAGCCATAAGTACATATGTGAAGGAAAAAATATAGAGCTTGCTGGTGTGGAGGATACCCTTGATACATTTCAAACACTTTTATAATATTTGCTATTCGTAGTTATCATAATGAGTGTTAAATTCGAGAGTAGATTCATGTAAACATTTAACTTTCCATTCCACATAGTTCTTGTAAATTATGATACCCTTTGTATTTATTTTATAGCCACAGGGTATTGAAAATAACTGAAATGGAAATATTGTTACTGAGGGTGGAAATAAAGTACGGCCAAAAAGGAAGCAAATGGTGTGAGACAAGACGAATGCTGAGCACAGCAAATGCTACCTCGATATGTAATAAATATCATGTAAGCAGATATTTAGAGTGTTCAATTTATAGGTCCTCCACGAAAGTTATCAATGGTAATGGTGTAAACAGTCGGAGAAAACAAAAAAATCGAAAAAGAAAGGCTTTGACCAACTAGAGAAAAGTAAAAGTATATTTACGAGACGATAAGGTGATAATTAGGTGAGTACTAAGACGGGCTATTGTAAAAATCGGTGTTAATAATCTGATTTACTTGAAGCTAAAGTGGAATCCAACGAGTATAGTTCTGAACTGGGTTAAGCTTTTTGTTTAAATTGAGTCGGATATTGAACTGAACATTTAAAATACACTTTCTCTCGAACTTAAACCTGAACTGGACCACTTTCTTAATAAACAGGTTCGCTTAAAAAAAGACATAAATAGACACAAAAATGTATTTTTGATAAAGTGTAAAAACAGTGATATATTTAAAATATAATATAAATAGTAATATAAAATAAAACAATGGAAATCACTGTTCTGCGAATCAAACCTTATTCATTCTTTATGATTTGAACCACCGAACCGAACCTTCTCCAACATTCTTTAACAAGATAAACTTGAGATTAGCAGTTTTGTAATTTGAAAAATATTTGCCATCGTCACATAAAAATCTGTCAATAAATTTGAGTTGAAACATATTTAGTAGCTTTCATTTTATATAAGTACCAAGATCTAACTGAATGGGAGAAGAGTTCAGTATACACTGAACTATTTTCAACTACTTTATTAAAGTCCGGTGCAATAATGTCGGCACCCCTTAAGGGCCGGTTCAGTGGAGCCCACAAAGGGGCCACTGGGTCTTTCAATCGTGGCACGTTAAAGGAAGATAGTTCTTCGGATCATCGTATTTCAGTCCGAGATAAAAGTGAAGGAGACACATACATGCCCGAATCGATGTCGGATCCCGGAAAGAAGGTACAAAACAAGGCTAGGCAAAATGTGAACGAACCTTGGGAGAAACGAAGATGTCCCCCGAAGAAGCAACGTCGACAAACGAAACGGGAGATTGAAATTGCCAAATTTAAAAATATTGACTTTTCACGTCGTGACTCGGATCCTCAGCTGACCGTGCAGACTCTAGAGTTTCCGGATGCAAACATTAGACGCACAGAGATTGAGACTCGTGATGAATGTGGCATGCGAAAGTTTAAGCCCAACAAGGGAGCTAATGATTTTCTTAGTTCGAGTGACTCACGCTTTCGGGGTACTGTGTTCACAGTAAATATGCAACCGCAAAGTTGCACCTCCTCCAGTATTCCGGGCAGAGTTGTCACCTCCGGGAACAATACACAGCGTTCCACTTTGAGTGCCCGTGGTGATCCGAATTCCAAGGAATTGATTGACTCCTATAATGTACCGTCAGTGCGTCCAAAAGGCTTCAAGGGCGATCAATGGAAGCAGCCCTGTGAGGCCAGCTATGTGGTTGGAGCGCCTCGGCCTCATATTGGACGCTGTCCAAAAGACTATCAGCAACTATCAAAACTATCGCCGGTACGTCAAAAGTTCTTTTTAACACAGGATCCACGCCAGACCCACTGTCTGGTCAATCCGAGTGCACTACGGCATAAGAAACTGACCCAGGATCAGCAATATAAGCTCATCGGTAAGATGGTCAAGCATGGAGATAATGTGTGTGCCAGCACGGGATCGGAATCATCTGATACTCATATCTGCGAGGTGATTGATTTGGAAAATCCTGTCAACTTGGACTTTCAGGGCATGGACTACAAGAACACCTATGAGAAGGACGAACAGGAGCAACAGAATCAACAGACTTACTGGAGAGTTTTGCGATACATGACTCGACGTCAAACAAAGAAATTGACTCAAACCAAAGTGGAGGCTGAACTCCAAGCTGAACGTTTGGCAATTCCTGCCGTCTTCAATACCAATATAAAGGATGAACTTGTGCAGGATGAGCCTCCTCCGAAACCTTTTAAGCTCGCAGAACTTTTTCGATCACCGGATAAACCGGAAAACAAAGCCAAAATTTCTGAAGAGCAAAAAGCGCGCGAGGAACGTTACAAGGATATTTATCTACGAAATAAACAGAAATTGGCCCAGAACGCTCAGGAGAGAAAACAAAAGGAAGCAACTGAGAAGGAGACTGTGGCAAGGACTGTCGCCGAACAGGATCTCCTTGAGGATGTGGCCAACATCGATGATGATATCGAGCGGAGTCTCCGAAAGTTCGAGTATATTCCCCCAGTGATAAGGAAACGCAAGTTCTTCCCGAAAACCTTGACAGAAACCGAACGCCTTAAAGGCATCATGCACAAGGAGAACTGTGTGCGTCGGGATCAGGCAAGGGTAACTCAAGAGTTCTTTCTGGAGCGGACGGGGAAGCAAAAGAAATATCCGTACGCGGCACAACAATTGCGGTGTGAGGAAAGCATTGAGGGTAGCGTCGGATCCACGCCAAGTGAGCAGAGTAGCGATGATGAGGATTACCTGAAGGTGGGGAAAATCGGTGATCACTTTAAACTGCGTGGCTTCCACTTTAAGCATGGCGACGGTTTGCGTGGCAAATTGCATCGTCACCAGATCATGGAGGGTCAACGCACAGTTAAGGGTTGTCTCACCCGCGACGAGTGGCTCAATGAGTTGGCTCCTCGCAAAGAGCCTATCAAATTGGATGTTGAAAGAGGCATAATCAAGGTACTAGATCCTGATGATCCTAAATTGGATCTGTTCCCACCGCAGGCGATGATGTTGCACCGGCATGAGCAGAAGAGCGCCATCAAGGAGTTCATTGGCAAGCGTCTTGGCCTCCATTATCATCGTGTACTCCGGAAAAATTTAAAGCTGGTCAAGCCTAAACTAAAGTATCATGTTCAGAAATTTAATCTCATTCGATATGTTTTTCCCGAAAAGATCATTGTGCCGGATGCACCTGATCTTCTGGAAGGGGACATGGTCGACGCCAACAAAGCCGACAACACCTTGGAATACATATCACTAAAGAGCCGAGTAGCCAAGGTGAAGTACCTAAAACAGAAGCTGGCTAGGATGAATCTGCTAGGATTGCCTTGTGTGGAGGCCAAACAACTGCGTGAACAATCTCCTTGTGATGTTAAGGAAGAGGAGTACGATTTGGATTGGGTGCCACCGCAAGAGGCAGTCAGTGTTCCCCAAACTAGTGAGTCAGATATGCCCCGAAGGTCAGATTACCGTATAAATGCCGGTGACGATGGCGGAGTCCGAGGTGTTCCTATTGACCAGAGAGGTAACATGCCAGCACCCATGTTCCGGGAGAAGACGCTCCACATTCACCCAAGACGACAACGAGACTATGCTGCTGAGCGTGTGCCCTCAGCCCAGTTCAATGATGCGATCCTTAACTCAGGTATGCCTATGTTGGAAAAGATCATGCCGGATACTATCAAGTTTGCCAATGTCCGCAGCCCAAAGCGTCCATATACGGAGAGACTTGAGGCGCGACATCATCATGATCATTGGGATCCAACCCAAGTGAAGCAAGTACATGTGCATTATCAGACCAAGACGGTCTATCCAGAGATTACAGTACAGGAGCAGCCTGAAAAGGTGCCAATTGTAAATTTTATCAAAGCCAATCCACCCTGTAAGAAGTACATGGACACGGACTTGACCATGCCACGCTATGATTTTGAGAAAATGATTGCCGATCACTTGGCGGCCACTCGAGTTGATAGCAAGGATGCAGCCAGAGAGGTAGTGCAGGACCTGTGTCATCCTTATGACTTCATCTTTCATTCCCGAAAGCCCGAGGATCTAACTACCCTGGACTTTCCTGGACGTCGACAGTACCTCGAGTTTTTGCGGGAAACTCGCGAGGCTATCTACGAGACCAAGGACATTGATCCAGGTGAGGAGCGACTTCTTGTGGATCGTAAGGCGATTGTCGCTGATTTGGAAGAGGATCTCAAGAGTATTGAGCAATGCCTGACCTCACTAAGCAGCTCCCAATGCACTAATCTGTCCAAGGACAGCGGCAGCTTTTTATTGCTGGAGGACGAAACCAAGATTCCTTTGGATTATATACGAAAACCTCTGGTTCCTTTTGAGGAAATGCGTCGTTCGCGCTTCCAGGCTGAGGTTATTGATGTAGATGCCGAGGAGGAGAATCCTTACCGAACATTGCCTTTCTCTGGTCAACACAAAGAGCAAGCCGTAATGTTAGGTCCTAAGGACTCGTTTTTCACCTTCAGCTCACGTCTTCGGAACGGTTTACGTCTTAGATTGGAAGTTCCAGTTCCAGATGTGCGTAATACACTATTAGGACCTGGTCCAAAGAAGTACTACGCCTCTGTTATCACTGATCTCGATGAGCACTACATCGATGAGCTTAAAAATCGGGCAACAATCAAGGCCTTTAACTTCAAGACGGGCATTGAGCTCCTCAAGGTTGCAATGCGTCTCAAATACGAGTCGCTATTGATTCAAGGCAAAATGGTGCGCACCAAGATCTATGATACCCTCAACGAGCGTCATTGGCAGGATATGAAGAAAACGCAGATCCTCTATGAAGGACTCTTCGCCAAGTGGGAAAAGAAGGAGTACAGTGCCGCAATGACACAGGTTTATCAGGTAAAGACGTACTATGAGATAACTGATAAAATGAAGCAGGAGTACCGCGAGTTGGAAAGGGAGTTGACAATGCTCAACATGGATATTGTGTTCATCGAGGGTCATTGGATTCGTTGTGTTATGCTGCAGAACTTTCATTACCTGCTCGGAGAGGAGGAATGGCGATCGGCACATGATTGGATTCATTTGGTGCCTCTAAAAAATCGGGGTAAACACTCTGATACCGAGGGTCTTGAGGAGAGGGCAGATCCTCAGGAGGATGAAGAGGATGTGGAGTACGAACTGGAGCCCTATGATCAGTCCATTGCCAAGCGTGCCATTGTCAACATTCGAGTCCGTGACAAAGATGACGCCTGGGCTATTCGTGATTTTTATTATGATGTCTACAAGCGGAATCTTCACCCGGTCTTGCAGGTTTTTCCCAATGCAGAGACCTTTCTCCAG
The DNA here is from genome assembly GCA_035044365.1 of Drosophila neotestacea. Classification (NCBI taxonomy): domain Eukaryota; kingdom Metazoa; phylum Arthropoda; class Insecta; order Diptera; family Drosophilidae; genus Drosophila; species Drosophila neotestacea. The sequence continues at coordinate 121,114 of JAWNMD010000126.1, read as the reverse complement.
GGCGTTGACAACTTGAAGAACAAAACATTTATGCTGTTGCTGGAAATGCATTATACTCTCTCCGTTCATACCGAACTCCAGGGAAGACTGGAGACCTTTGTGGATTGGTGCAACAAGGACTTGAAGGAGAAGCAGGAATATGTAGCTCGCAAGTCAGCCAAGAAATATTTTATGGAGGATCGGGCCACTGAAATGGAGGCACGTGTGAAGCAAAATCTCGATAAGCCAATTGTTGAATCCTTTGCCGATGAAGAGTTCAATAAACATCGCGCAATTCTCGCAGAGGTTTGGCGTCGTCTTGTACCCGCCTCGGGGCGAGGATCCAGTGATGTCATTCCCAATGCATCGGACATGGTCGCCGCCATTAGCAATGTAGTCTTGGATATACTTGGCAAATTTGAGCACCTGGACATTGAAAAGGTTCGGGAACTGGAAATGTCATTTCGCAAGCGACGTCGCTACCTAGAGAAACTCTCGGCTCAGGCCTATCAAGTTGAGAGACGCATCGATATGGAGATGAAGAAAGTGCGTCGCAATCTGGAACCACCCTATAAGAAACCCAAACGTGTTGGGCCCCTCCAGCGACTGGTTCTCAAGAAACGTGTCAAAAAGATTGTCCCTCCACCTGTTGTCATCTCGGAAAATACCAGAAACTTTGTACGCGCCTTTGCCGAGGATGGGGTTGTTAGCGAGGGCTTTAGCCAGGACTCCGTTATGGTCCTTGACAATATACAAGAACAGATTGTGCCCTTCTATTTCGATCATTTCCTCAAGCTCAATGGCTATACACCCAACTATAATTTCAAGACAAATATTGAGGCACGTGATGGTCCAGAGATCAATCGTTTCCGTATTCGAGAGGTTATTCCAGATGTACTCCAAAAGGTAGAGAACTGGGAAAATACGCATAAAAAGATAATGGAGGAGAACATTCAACGCAATCCAAAGATGTATGAAAATGTTAGCTAATTGACAGATGATCTATCATTTTAAATTTATTAGGTTTCCGAGTTCAAAAGTTATAAATTAAATTGCAGGTGCTTACGTTTTAATTAGATTCTATTTATAACTACAAATAGGTTTATTTAAATCTTTATCTTTTTTATCTCTTCTATATTACTGGCTTCTAGTTGTATTTATATAAAACATCTCTATCTTCTTTTTGTTTATTTCTGTTTCTAGTGACTTTATGAATTTTATCTTTTTCTGTTGCTTTTTTTTATCTCATTCTAACTTTCTGTATTTTTGTCCTGTCTTAAACTTCAATATTTTCTGAAGTTTCGCTGGAACAGCTTTCACTGATGCAGCTGTCGCTAAGCGGCTCTCACTTCTTTACCTGTCTTGTCCCTATCCGTCCCTACTCCATTGTCGTCCTACTCAACTTCTCTAGTTTGGTGCTGTTGTTCTGGTCGTCATTCTTTTTGTGTGACTTGGCAGCAGCTGCATTGGCAATTTTCATTTTCTACCTTGTGTCCTACTTCATTGCCACCTGCATTGCCCAGTTTTTGTCCCTTTCCCTCTCTCTTTGCATTCTCTGAAATTTTTTATAGTACAAAACTTGGCTTGCTTTTGTGTTATATTTGCACATAAATCACACAAGTTTCTTGAAATTATTTGCTGCTGCTTTTTAGTTGTATTTTATAGTGCAGACGTTTTTGAGTTTTATGCGATGCCTTGAAATCTTCTTTGTCTGGCCTGAGTTTTTTATCCTGTCCAACACCTTGCATCTGCCTTAATAACAGCTAATGAATCTGGCAGCTTTCACATTTTATAACCACATCTTGTATCTCCAACATAAATATCTAGTTATCTCTCTTAAATAATTTTAAATTTTGTTTAAAATTCTTTAAAGCATATTCTTATCTAAATTAACAGATATATATAAATAAATATTTCTTAATTATCAAGCTTAGAATTTTAAATTTTTTTAGTTAGTCGTTATATATTTCGTGACCAAATTATACTGTACTCTGTAAGGGTATAATAATATAATTCCACATTAGGCCCATTCATAAAAGTGTCTGACACTTGGCTGATAAGCAGTTAGTTGATAAACACTTTTTTAGTAAAAAAAAATTAAATTAAAATCTAATCAGCAAACGAGCTTTATTAATAGATTAATATTTTGTTTTTTAAAAATTAGTTTTGTATTTACATAAATAAGTTTGTACTTACATATATACAGTATTACTTTCACTCTAAGCTTAATGTCTCAGTACATTATTGAGCCTAATGCTTTTTTATTTTGTTAGCATTTTTTGATTTACTTCTAAATTTTTTGCTTAATCGACACAAAATTAACTTGCTTATATAAAGAAATACAAACAGAACACTAGCTAACAAGGCATAAACATCCAAGTTATTGGCTGCTATGAAGTTCATGTGTACTAGGGGACTTTGCAGATGAGGAGCTCCATGATGACGCAATATATACTCAGTCCAGTAGAGAACACTCTGTCGAGCTGACATTGGACGATCTCGGTAGAGGGAGGAGAAAGTCTTTACTTTCTGTGTATACTGGGGATTATCCAAGATTTCGACAAGGCTCTCTTGGAAAGGCTGCTCTTCAAGGGTAAGCAAACTCAAACTGAGACCAAATCCATCCTTTACCATTTGCTCAGCATTGCTGGGTTGATCACCAAAGAGGGGAAGGGCCAGCATTGGCTTTCCATGATACTGAGACTCTGTGATGCCTCCTTTTCCGGCATGAGTTATAAACAGTTTAACTTTGGGATGAGCTAGTATATCATCCTGTGGCAACCACTTGGAGTAGAGTATATTTGCAGACTTGCCAGGAGTATTTTCAAGGTCTTCCCATTTCCAAATGACTCTCTGTTTTAGTTTTGATAAGACATTAAACATTTTATGAACTGTGTCAGGCCTCAAATGCTTCCCCTTCACATTAGATCCGAGGGATAGGAGAATAGCACCATCTGTAGCTTTACTTAAGAAATCGTCGATTGATTTGGGCAAAGAATCAGGCGTGTCCTTAATTTGTATCCCTCCCACCTCAATAAAAGCCGGAACAGTGGCTCTAATGGGACCCTCGCTAAGGGCGTGGGAGCTAAGGAATGCAAGTGACACGTTCTTGCTAAGATCACTATAATCTGGCATATTTGGGTTATCTCCAAAGATTTCTCTGATGAAAGGAAAAACTGTGAATACTTTTTTTAAATTTCATGTAACGAGAGTCTACTTACTTGTACGCATTGGCATTATTGTTCTCTAGAATAGAAAAGAAGACTTGCATTGCCATATGTGAGAAGAAGTTCGTCATTCTTTGAGAGAAGGTCATTGCTCGTCCCTTTTCGACACCCATGTTCTTTCCTGGTACATAGGAGTACCCATTAGGGTTCCCCAAAAGGCTATTTGATATTGGCATTGCAGATACTATAACGACGGGGACTTTCATCTTATGTGCAATACCAAGTTGATAATTGTTCAAGAAGTAACCCATCAGAACCAGATCAAATTTATGGTCCTTGTTCTCGTAGAGATCAATGACTCTCCGGTCCTTAATCACGTCCTTCATTTTATCAAACATGAATCCCATTTGTGAAATACTACGAAACATGGATGTAATCATGTTACTGTTATCCCTCATAGCCATGCTGGCAATACTTGAACTTAGCCTCTGATTGTCTTCTTCCGAAAGGGGAACTTGCACAACTGTAATATCCTTGTGGTTAACAGGAGGCTTTAGAGTAGTGACCACTGTCACATTATGTCCATTCTCTGCCAAAATCTTTGCCACTGACATTCCTAAACACTCCTAAAATATTTGCACCTTGACTGCCACCGATAAGCAATGCACTCATTATCACGAGTAGCAGTGTTCTATTAATGGAACGATCCATGTTGATGGTAAGAATATTTTGCAACGACTGATTCCATTTGAACATGCGGCGGGAATTATATAGTTAAAGATAAGGACAATCGCCTACCTAACTGATAATAAAACTTAACGCAAGCTTCGCTGCCAATGGTGAAATTGTTCCAGATTTAACAAATTATTTAGTGACCAGGGTTATGGTTTGATGCCATTATCTTTTTGCATAGCTTTGTTGCGGGTATCTTGATTTAGATTTAAACAATATTCTTTTAATTGAAACATGTCTTACTTTATTAAAATCAATTCCAGCTGAATTGTTGGTCTTTATGTTTAATGATTTCAAATATCATCACAACCATACATATATAAGATGATAAAATAAGGTTATCTTGACAGCTGCGCTATATAATGTAAAGTTTCCTATCCGGCTGGTTCCGACATATGTACTGCTTGCTTATCGACTCAACTCGTCGTACCAATTAAGAATATATATATATATTTTTATCGGGTTTGGACAAAATTATAATACCATCTGCAAAAAAAATAATAAATAAAAATCCATAAGGGCTATAGTGAAAGCGACATAGCTGGGCTCTTTAAAATAGGATGTAGAAATGTGGCGCGGAAATGAGGAACTTTTATTATATTTTTCGTGAATTTCTTTGTCTCCTTTGATTTTGCTTTATTTGTATCTTTATTATTCGGTTCAGATTAAACAAATTCTGTTAAGCTTTGATCAAATAATTTAATATGACTTATCTGATGTTTAATTGATATTCTTGTAGAATGTAATTTCTTGCTTTCCGTTTCTTAATATGCATATGTGTCGATAAAATTTTCATCTTCACACCCTTGAATCCCTCGTGGAAACTCCCTCCATAGATTTGCGCAAAGTCACACAATTTCCATTAGTAGCTAATGAAGCATTAAAAAGTAACGAAAAAAGCAACGGAAAAATACTTAACGCCATATTTCCAAGGAAGCTGCGAGCTTCTATCAAAAAGCACAGCAAAGTACAAAAAAGGAAAAAAAAACGAAAAGAAAAGAAATAAAATGAAAAGAAATTGAGAAATAAAATATAAAAAAGAAAGCGAAATATGCGTCTAGATGGCTGGAGAATAAAACGAGCAAGCTGAAATATAAAAGCATCACGAATTAAATACCTTTTAGCAATTAATCTGCTTAGCTAATGGACGATTTCAATGCAGAGGACAACTGCAAGGGAGTGGTGAGTTGGGGGGGGGAGTGGTCGTTGGCATCAAGGCACTTACATTAGGCTTACGGCTCGTTGACCAGGCCAATGCGCCCTGGCTTATGCTACACTATTTGCAGACTAATTTCATTCAATAAACGCGCTTTGCGACCATTGATGCTGCCCAAGGCTGGACCAGAGCTGTCCTGAGCCTGAGCCTGAGCCTTCTTTGGTCTGCCTTGGCCTGATGTCTGCTCTATGCTCTCTGTTCCCTGTCCTTGTCAATGGTTCAATGGTCAGCACTTGTATGTTTGCCTTTTGCCCGACAATATCCAACTTGGAATTTAATTTATTTAGTTGCCATTTTAATTGACGAGCTCTCTTCATTTTTATTTTCAATATCACTTTAGACTTTTGTGTCAGATTTATACTTACTTAGAATGCCGCCAGCCACTTCCTCTATTGAAGCATTACGAATAAATGGCAAAGTTCGGCGGACGCCAAAAGCCAAATGATCAGCTTAAAATCACGAACTTGGTATACACTTTATTAACAAATCAAATCGTTTATCAAATTGAAAATTTGAATATTTTACCTAAACATAACTTATATCATTTCAAATATTTATGATATGCATACTTAATTGCTCAAAAATATTAATTAGTTTTCTTTTACAGTCTTAAACATTTGCTCATAATTTATAAATAAATAAATAATTAATAATCTTAGAATGAAATAAAATATGTACATACATAAATATAAATAGTGTAATATATATATTTAAGAAAAATTATAATAACTTTGTGGAACGAAATGAACTACTTTAAGCTTGCCATTCAATTATTAATATTGTTTAAGAGGCTTATAATAAAAAATGTTAAAATGTATGACAGTGTAAATGTTATTGATGAATATAAACATACCATATATAAATGCACTGTATACGTACTTAAATGTGGGAGTTTTGCTCAACATTTTTGTCTGACATGTGTTCATTTATAATATTTGTAACATTCAGAACATTCACCGCTTCGCTCGTTGTTTTATTTATGTGGCAGGCCATCATATTTTATGTTATTATATATTGAACATATACTTATGTGGCATAACATGCCAACTGCGTAAGTGTAGGGGAAATGGTTGCAGGAAGTGTAATGGGGGAAGCATACCATCACATAATGATAAATCATGCCCAAGTCTCGTTGCTGCTGTCATAAACAAAAATATTTGATTGAAATGACGTGGGCAGCTCCAGGAGCCCTCCTGTCAGCTCACCTGGCCAACAGATGCGTTTACCTCATTTGTATGTGGTCTTATTAAAGTGTTCCGAGTGCGCTGCTTATTTTACGAGATACACATAAGTGAAATTAACTTATCCTTTGTTCCTTTGCATCCACTCAACCGAAAACACGGGCTTATTGTTCATGTCAGCCTGTCCATTCATACATAAAAATAAGCAGTTGGTTGTTGTTCTAAAAGCCAATTGCCTCGGAAAATTCCCTCTATCAGAAGATTGGTTTAGTCGACCTTGGGAATTTGACAAGAGTTTAATGGAAAAAGGCTTAAAATTTATGATCAAAATGTATTTAAATGTTGAAAAAGAGAGTAGATTAAATTATATGTTTAATATTATGTATTTATAATATAATGAAAGCGTAAAGTTTGGAAGCTCACAAAAATTCTGCTCTTACTAAGATAAATTTCTGTTCTGTTTGACATCCAGGAATTAATTAATTTGCATTCTTAAATATGACTATTTCAATTACTTGTGGTATTTGATGCACTTCCTTTGGAGTTATGATTTGTTGTAGATAAAAACATTTTAGCAGCTCTATGATTATCAGCTTCTTCTTCTTGTTTTCTGTAGTTGCAAACTTATCAGTGCAAACTTATTGTGCAGATTCTTTCTTCATGGTTGTTGATTTAATTCGAGTATAAACGAAATGAAATAAAATATTTGGTTCTTGATTTATTCAGAAATCTCCGCACCGATTTTTATGCCATTTCCCTGGTCAGGGGGTGGTGTGCGGTACTATTGTAATATAGCACATAGTAGATCATCTGTCTGTGTGTGTGTGTGTGTGTATGTGTTCTGTGCGTTTGTTATTAAATAAATTGACTGACACACTCATACATTGACGCACACAGCGGGAAGAGAGGTAGCTGAGAGTCGTGTGGAGTCCTGGCAGAGTCCAGCCAGAGTCCTAGGTAGTTCATCATGTCATGAAAATTGTATGGAAATTTAATTGAAAACATAAGCCAAGGATAACAGGCCAAAAAGGACAGGCAATCACATACACACACACACACACACACACACACACACACACTCGCACATACATACAAAATGGCGGCATTACAGAGAGTGACGGAGAGAGACAGATAGTGACAGAGAGAGATAGAGAGAAAGAGAGGTTGAGCTTAACAACTATGGCCGCCGTCTACCTCCCAGCATTCTTCTCTGACTTCTCTGCTTATTGTGGCCGACGCGCAGGAAGTGTACGAAATGATATAAATAAATAAACAAACTACAAGATAAAGCTATTTGCAATTTGATTGTCAATTTTCATGAGGATGGCAAGGACATTTCCGCAGCAAATGAAACTTTTCCATTCGTTTTCCATACTTCTTTCGCTTGTCACACTTCCCTCCCCGTATCTGTCAATAGTTCAGTCATTTACTCATTGATGCAGTCAATCAAATTTCATGAGTGATTTTTGTTAGCCAAAACTTTTGCCTACTTGCTGCCATCTTAACTGTCAATTTTCATTTAGAATTTCACCTTGATTGCTCCAAGATAGCATATCGTATGCATCAGTTTGTCCTTCAGCCATACGTCAAAACTTGTTGGAGCTAACCTTTCCCCCCCCCAATAAAAAAAGTTTAATTGCATATTTCAGTTATGGAACCCCACAACAATTTCGTAGTTTGAAATGCTTGCCAACGATTTTCCACACAATTAAAAACTGGCGTCAAATTATGGTGCACTTAATCCAGCAAACCATTCTCCCCACTCCCTTTGACCAAACGGGGCCAATTTCAAAAGCCCCTACCAACCCAACAGAAAAAACCTAATTAAAAAGCGCTTAATGTTAAAAAAAAAAACTCAGTGTACTGGGTGTGTGCTAATTTCATAATCCAAATAAAGTTTCAATTAATTTGGCCAGCGCAGCATTTCAATTTTTTTCTATTTTCTTTTTTTTTTTTGTATTAAAATGAAAGAAAATTTGTAGCTACCCGCGTCCAAATTGTATGGGAAATTATTCAGAAAATTTTCAGCTTGAATGGTTGAGTAATTATGAGTTCAGTTCGGTTGAGTTTAGCAGTGGGTTTTCCGCTTTATTGTGGGTACAGTTGAGCGGTAAAATTTACGTCTTTACCCAAGCGTTTTCGCGTGCAGCTGAACTCTTGAAAATGGCGCCAAGTGAAAATTGTAAATAGCTGAGCTGATTAAACACAATAGACGTGTAAGCTGGTAAATAGGCTCTTAGAATATTTCCAAAATTGAGGAGATTAACAGGGCAGGAAATAAAAAAGTTAATCAATTTTTGGTTAGTTAAAATAAAATAATATTTTAAGCAGGAAAGGGTAAAGTATTATAAATATGTTGAAAGGGCCTTTTTTAGGGGTCGCATGTGCGGGAAAGGAAAGATATTGAGCAGTACATATAATTCATTTTATAAAAATACAGTTATATTAAGTGATTGAGTACTTTAAAACAAAGCTAAAACATACAGAAATTTTATTTAAAAAACATTTTTCTTATGGTTAATTTTCTACATCAGGCAGTCAATATGTAACTATACATATGTCCCCTAATTATATACTCTAATATTATAATAGCTCCAATAAATAGCCGTCAAAAATAATTGTTGTGTTAATGCTAAAGCGTTTAATATTTATTGCATCTTCTCACATTTATCATATTTCTCATGGTCTCATCTCAGTCTCTGCAATTGCTATGCTTCATTAAAAGGTACTTGAAATTTAAATACTCCCATAAATGTCACTCGTTCAGTGCGACGGAATAAAAGAATGTAAAAGCGGGAAATGCCAAACAAATGATGGCCCTTTCAACCCGCCAATTGTCAGCTCATCTGGCGTGGCATTAACCCCATTGACACCGGCACGAAAAACCAGCCCAGACTGAGTCGCAGCAAAAAATGTTTGGCAGCAAAAATTATAAACCACTCGAGCATATTTTGCAAGTCCCCAAACTCCGCAGTGGGAAGGACCTAGGACATTGCCAGCCTTTCATATGGATGGCCATTTTTTGTTGATGTGTTGTTCTTTTTATTTTCCTTGTTGTTGTTGTTGCTGTTGTTGCTATACGCTTACCATTTTTCATGAGCGGCCGAAAAAGTTGAAACGGAAATGCGACCATACAAGCGGATATGAGACGGGACGGACGGGGAATACATATAGATGCGATATATAACCGAGACCGCGTCGCGTCAACCTATAAATAAAAGAAATTCTACCCGAAATCCCCAATTCCCGCCATGAAGTATGCTACATTTGTAACTGCGTGGACAGCGACTGAACGAAGGATTCGACTCGAGTTTGGGCTTCGTACTTGGGTTGAGGGAGTTTTCCCTACGTTTTTCTTTTATATATGTATATATTTTTTTTCTACTGCGTATTTGGTTATTAACGGACGACTAGAAAATATATGAGCATACTTTTTGGCTGGCAGTCAAAGCGCAGCCAGCGACCGGAAGCAAGTGAAATTATATTTAAACGGCTTGATGTCTGACATAAAATAAGAGAGAGAACGAAAGAGGAAGGAACAGATATTGTGTGGGAGTTGCAGCCTGAGAATGTAACGTTGTAATATGAAACAAAAGCTCAGAAAAACGTCAGCCAGCTATGAAGCTATGGGGGGAATGCGCTTTAAATGTCAGCCATTTATTAAGCCCCGTCCACAGGGGCGAATTGCAGACGGGCAAATGGCAAACGTCAGAGTCGCTTGGCCAAGTCACTCAGACAGTCAAAGTTGAATGCGCAGACAGTCGAGACAGTTCTTTTGGTCCTGCTTGGTTCTGGCCAGTGGTCAGTGAGATATGACAGAGTGGACGATTCAGTAATGGTAAGAAATTGTGATAGTTTTAGGGCTGGTAATGAATCAGTCAAATTCTAATCGTAATTTCTATTTATCTATCAATCAGTTAATTATATTTGTTTATTTTTAGTACATCTTAATTAGGGTTATTAAGTGGTTAAACCGAACTTTAAGGAATAGTTTGACTTGGATTTTCATGAAACCAGTAACTTTCTACCCCTGATCCTTTGATTAAAGTAAATAAATTTAACTAAACGATCACTAATCTTATTATTGTGGGATGAACTTAAAGGTATTTTTGTATTATCGCCCCATAATAAAAGCCCTATTATATATTCCTTTCATCAGATTTTACCAAACACTTTCTATCTCTGGTTTGTCAATCATTTGTTGATTGATTTGATTTCGATCTTTAAAGAAGTTGCTATGGAAATTTAAGATCATTTGCATGCGACTCAACTTATTTCATTTTCCAAATGTTACTGCTTACACAATTTAATATTATTTGTACATACGTGTCGTATATATAACATGTTTTTCTTAAGAGACTCACACAAGCAAACCGTGCTGCTGCGCCGATTCTCAGCAATTTGTATTTATATTTATAGACCACAAAATATTGCAGATACTCTCTCCACACTGTCCACCCATTTTTCGACTCCTCTCTCCTCCCTACCTCTTCTTTCACTTATTTAGCGAGCACACGCAAAAATACAAACATTAAAAGTCCATTACCATTGCATACTTTGCAACAGTGCGAGACGTTGACATTTTTTGGAATACATTTATTTGAAAATATCGGTGTGAATATATAAGAATGGGGAAGAGGGAACGCGCTACAGAGTCGTGGCAGTTTATTGTGAGGGCAACCGAAATAATACGTATACGAAATGTATTCCGTGCATATGTGCCCAAATGAATGCAATGTTATTTTTTTCATGCCCGACAAAACGGAAATAGAGCTATATTGGCGCCTCTGACATCCGGTATTCCGGAATGGCTGCATTTTGTCCCCGCCCCCCCCTCAAAACGTGGCAACAAACCGAACCCGCAGTTGTATTAATTGTTTTGACTAGTTTTGAAATGTTGTGTTCGCTCATTTTGATATCTGGCCAACCGGCCGAGTTCAATGATATTTCATTTCAGTTTTGCATTTCACTGAAATAAACTAGCCAAATGTGTTTTCTATTATTATTGCATATATTTCCAAGCCCGCACTTTTAGCCAAATTAGCAACAAAACTATACACACAAACAAATTTTTGAGGAGTTGTTTTAACTGAGTTTTCTTCCACGCCATACACAAAATGAATTGCAAATTAATTTAATTGAAACTATTTTCGCCACTTTTTCCATAACTACTTAGTAGCAATAAAGTTTCCATCTGATGAATTCATTCACTCTCTAATTATGATACTTAGGGTGTAATAGACGGTTTAAAATGCTCCTTAGACTTGAAGTAAATATTCATAGAAAAGTATTAAAGTAAATTCTAAATTCTAATAGGATATCTTTCCGTGAATTCGTTCATATAAAGGATATATAGTACATATATCTTTAAATTTTTTTTTATATATTGAAAATCACAAAATAATTTAAGAAATTACATGTTATAAAAACAATCAAAATATTATGACAGCATAAAGAATGTGACTTGCAGTTTCTATTTTTAAGGTATTTTCAATTCTAACATTGATTACTTTTAGATGCATACTTGTATTCAATTAAGTACACTTGAATAGCAATTGAATTTTAAGAACTTTGGTCTCTTTTGGAATGCAATACTGTTGAAGGATATTTCAAATGTTTCCTTCCCCACATTTGAAATTATATAGTGCTTTGATGGCTTCAAGCAGTTCATTAAACCAAAATAAATTAAATATTGTTGAGCATATTATAAGGTTTTTTGACCTTTTCTACAACTGGTTGACGTGGATGTAGTTTGAGTTGAGGAGTCTTGCATTTTAAAACCACGGTAAAGGCAGCCGCATTCGACTAGCTTTTAATGGTTGTCCCAGAAATTAGTATACATTTTAAATGCGCTCTCTGACAACAACGAAGAAGAAGAAACAAAAAAGCAACAACTGGACAATTTGCGTGGGCGAGCCAACGATGATTATGATGACGACCTGGTCACATTACTGCTGATGATGTTGCCGCTAAGTAGCACTCCCAGAACCCATTCCCATTGCCAGAAAAACCCACAGTAGGTAAACAAATATGGTATCAACTGGATGGGATGAAGGGAGAGATAGGGAAATCGTTGAAACTCAAAAAAGTCTCAGTGGTTGTCAGGACAACAAAAACAACAGTTGTGAAAATTAAGTCGCGAGCTCTGGTTCACTCTCTTTGCATTTATCTCTCTCTCTTTCTCTGATGTTGTCTCACTCTCTTGGCTTTGCAATTAAATATGCACATTCTCATTAAAAGTTTGCGCCATTAATAAACGCCAACAGGGATGTAATTTAATACGGTTAAAAAGTACGACACGTGGAAACCCAGAGAGCAAGACATGCAGACTGAAGGAGATATCCGTGTAGGTGTAAAGGTAGAAGTGGGAGTAGGAGTGGGAGTATGAGTAGGGGCACCCTACACACATACATACACACAGGCATAAACATTGCATTACATTTAACATGCAGCCCTTGGAGAGTTGCCTTAACGCTCCCAAACAAAGCTCATAAAATTTGCAAATGTAAATAATTTTCTTAACGAAATTTTCACGTTGCTCGCTTTTTGCTACTTTGTCCTCGACCACATTAAAGCTGGCCAGGATACACGGCGCAAATTTGTCAACTGACAGGACAACACTCTGACACGACACATATGGCTAGTGGCTTGCTTAGACTCATCTACCCGCTGCCCCTTTTGTACCCTGCCCTTTTACCTCCCGCAACATTCCAGGCATAAATAATAAATAATTGAAAATGTCTCACGGGAATTCTTTGGCTCGTCTTCAGTTCGTGTGAACTCTGTCAGCCAACAGTTTGGCCTTAATATTAGAGCATACCAGCCAGCGACTTTGTCTTGGCCAGAATCTAGCATGAGCATATTAGCTAAGTTGTGCACTTTGTGTATTTCCTGAGAAAGTCAAATTCCTTGTAGCTATCAGAGGTAAAAGTTCACAAAAAAGAGAGTTGAATCCTATGAAGTTATTAGAAAGGAGAGAGTTACATATAGGAAATTAGTAAAGGTCTTGCGAATTATTAAAATATCACAAGTAGCTTGTGTTTAAGTAATTAAAATTAATTTACGGAAAATGCATGGAGATGTTTCAAGATTTATGTATTGATTTATTTATTTACTAATAAATTTTAACGTATTCTTTTATTTATTAAATCCTTGTAATTAAACTATATTTCCATTATTTGTATGCCATTTTAGTAAGGGTATTACTTCGTTTGATGATTGTTGCGCTGCTTTCTAAGTAGTTTCTTGTAAAAACACATTAATTGCATACAACTAGGCGCTGTGGCAGAACGTTGACAGGCTCAGAGTCTTCACAGGCGTTTTCTTGGGCCAATTCCGGCGGAAATTAAAGTAAGAGTTTACGCTTTTTTAGCCTCAAACACACACGCACTTCTGCCACGCCCACAACAAACTTGTAGCAAAGGCGGGATAGAGAGAGAGTATAGGGTATAAGAGGGAGCTGTAGCACATGAAATTGTTGCTCATTATGTATTTATGTCAATTTCTGGGTCGCTCTTAAGGTGTGCGAGTGTATGTGAGTGTTTCTTATTGTGTATTGGTGTGTGTGTGTGGCATGCCGCAATGACATGTAAAACCTTTTTGGGCCTACAGTCTCTACTTATACAGATCCACCTGGCCAACATTTAATGACTTTGGCTTGCTCTCTTTTGGGACGCATTTAGCGTGTAAATTTCGCTGTACATTTTCGCCGTTACATTTTTACTCCTTCAGCAATCGTAAAGGTGTGTGCGTGTGTGTGCATATTTCAGTCATTTTTATTTCAGCGTTACTTTTTATACACACACACACACACAGTAACACTCACACTTATACCCACACATATGGATATACATATATGAGCACGTTTGTTTGTCGTTTTTATGTATTCATGTATTTGGGCTTTCGATGCGGGGAGCCTTTATGGATCTGAAGCAGGAGGAGAGTTGGAAATGGAAAGGAAGTAGGAGTAAATGCGGGAACAAGAGCTGGGGCTGCAGTTTTTGTGAGTATTGCGAATTGTAAAGGGATTTGCTTTGTGACTGGCAAATGCTGATGACTCGGGCGAAAGATAAAAATACTTTTATATGGTTATCGTACCTGGCATAAATCATAAAACATCATATATGAGCAGAGCTCACGTTGGAGAAAGTCAAATCAAAAGAAAGTAAATGGAAAAACACAGTGAAAGCACAATTGTTACGTATTGGAGCAATCACTTTCTTTTGATCAGTATCAGCTCAGTGTATTTGCCAATTAAAAAATCCACTCACGAGATGAACTCGTTACTCTATATACAGTGCAACTAAGTATCAATAATAAAGATTCAAGAAGAGTTTATAAACTACAATTACAAAAAAGTGTTTATTTACTTATTACATTATATCTTAATTTCCTCTTTATGATCGCTAACAAATACAATATATTATAATTATTGTAAGAACAAGTTGCAGCTAATGCAACATCTTTTATTTTAAAGAACAAATGATTTACATTCTAATAGTTAACATTTAAGAGTTTACGAGACTATAAAAACGAAGGCTATTAATGAAAATTCATTCAAATCGCACTTTAAAAATTAAAGTCTTAGACTTAAACTTGTTATTATTTTATCTTTATTTTAACAAAACAATGCGCTTTGTTTTAGGAATAGCTTTGAGAGTTCTACTGCTATTTGGAGAGCATGTCAAATGCTAATGCTTAGTTGTTTTTGGTTATATTTATCAGTCAGTGATATTATGCGTGCTTGGCATTGTTGTTTGGCATGCATTAGCTTAACAGAATGCTTCGAAGAAGCTGATAAATAATTGAAAAGAAAGCAAAAACTAAACACACGACGGCAAACTTGGAGCCTGGAACTCTACCTGGCAGACAGAGCCGGAAGATGCTATTGAGAGAAGCTGTGATGCTGAGACGTTGAGACGCATGAGTTTGTCCTGTGCTGAAATAAATTTACTTGCATGCCAGATACACACACACAACACACACCCACACAACATGTACACACATACAGTCGAGTGCACTCTGCTAACTAAATTTTGCGCTGCGTACGCGACTCAGTGGAGTGCAAAAGGCATTGGACTGACTTGGACTGACTTATGGCAAGATAAGGAGCCGAGTTTGAGTTACAGGTTAATTTATTATTGAAACTAATGTTAGGAGTCCAATGGGGAATCAGCTGGAGCTGGAGTTAGGGTTGTCATTGCAGGTGCCGTGCTGACGTCGCCGGTTAGGTGAGTCAGTTCCCTGGGAAGGAAAGGAGGGCAGATGGCTGGTGGCTGGTGGCTGGTGGCTTGGTAGGCAGAGTTTGAGGCGCAAATTATGAAATTCAACTTGACAAATGTCAGTGACATTAATTAAACGTTGAGATATGGCAACAGCAGCGGCAGCAATAGTGAAATGGGAGGTGACATTTGGGAGGCGACAGTCTTAAAGGGTTGATGCTATGCCAGCAGCGAAAGCCCATTAACTAATCGGGCTAAAATGTCATTTATGAAAATCAATAAATTGCTTGTAATTCAATTGCTAAGCACTTGGCAACTCAATTGAACCTAATTTACACCTTTTGCTCTATAAGGAAATTGCAAAATACGGTTTACAGCTTACGATTTACGGCTACGGCTTACGTTTTACGGGTTTAAAGTAGACGATGCCTTAAATAAAATGCCAACAACATTTAAAGCTGCCGACGACGCGTCCATTTTTTACTTTATTTTATTTTTTCGCACACTTCGCCAACTTCCGGTTCCGGCGGCAAGCAAAGCAATGCAAACACAGCCCACGCTCTCCGTCTTCCCTCCAGCTTCCCTCCAGCTTCCCTCCCTCCCTCTGTCTTGCTTTCCTCAGTCTCTTTCTAGCTTTTGCTCTCTACGTATTTTCCTTTTGTTTTTACTGGCATAAAAATCATTAAACTGATTTATATTCCGTTTGATCCCCTTGTTTCCCTCAACTACGCGTCATGTGTGTGCCCGTCGTTGAATTTTTGTTGCTCTTTCGCTTGTATACCCTATAAAAGTGGTTATGTTGTGTAGACAAGCGGAATTATACGAAATTGTATAACTCTTAAATATTTTTTTCACTTAAACTAAACTCCTAAAAATATTTTCAATCAGTAGTAATTAAATACTCGCAGATAAAAGGAATTTGTTAAATCTGTTAAACCAATTTAGGTTAACTACTTATTTATTTAATTTGTTTCAGTTAAAAGTTATATTAAAATACAAAATTTTATTAGTTTAAGTATTTGGTAAACAAAATAATAAATAATTTTATTTATTTAAAAATGGAATTTAAACAAGTTTAATACTCCACAATTTACTTATTATTTTATTATTAATTATTTTTATTTTTAGCATTAATTGTTGTTGACTTAAGAATATAATTAATTTAATGTGAAAACTAAAATCAAACTTATATCAACAAATTAAAACTGATTTAATTACAATAAATTGTTAAAATTAATAGGGTATATGTTAGTCATCCATTTGACGTCTTATCAGACGCACATGTTTCTTCGTTTCGTGGCGTCGCCTGAACTTGAGTTCAAGTTTGATAAAAGGGTCGCCCGACAGACCATGCCCATGCCCAGTTGCAGAACCCATACGAAATTCGATAATTCAAGTCAATTTCGCATGTGTCGGGGTCGCTCAAGGGTTAAGTGATTTCTTTTGTTTCTCTTTTCTACTCCTTTTTTATCGAATGCATTTAGTCAAGTGTAAAATAAAGTCGCATAAATAAGCACAGCTAGTTGGAGAGCACATGAAAAATTTAAAGTTTTTCTCTTCAAAAATATATTTAAATGTTCAACTTTTGATTTTGGTTAAAAGTAAGACTATCTCTTTTTATCTCTAACTTACTATCTCTTTCTTCTTCGTCGTGTTCACGATTTTGGCTCTAATGCGCTGCAGGCGGTGACCAATATCAAAAAAAAAAATGCAGTAAGCTACAGTGGAGCAAGCTCGACAGTAGGAGACCCAGTACTTTTTGAGTGCAAAGCGTTCACTAAAGATAGTTCTTCAACGTTGCGTACCATCAATAGATGGAGCCACTTGATAAACATAGAGGCCGCTAGCGTCTCTTCTTCTTTCTTTTGCCTGTAACATTGTTAGTTAAATAACTTCCGCGTTTACCAACCGATTGGAATGAAATTTTTAGGACAGGTTTGGACTATAGCGAGTATTATATATACCAATATATATCAAGGCGCTAGTCTTAAAGGTTCTCTTGTAATTCGTCTTTAAAATTTTGTTTTTCAATTTCTATGGGCGGAGGGCGTGGCAAATATCTTAAACAAACTTGATCAATGCAAGATATAGATAAACCTTCATGCCAAATTTGGTGTCTCTAGCTCTTATAGTCTCTGAGATCTAGGAACTCAAAAATCGGACAGACGGACATACGGACAGACAGACAGACGGACATGGCTATATCGACTCGCTGTTGATGCTGATCAAGAATATATATACTTTATGGGGTCTGCCACGCTTCCTTCTGCCTGTTACGCACTTTTTTTTTTGCACAAACGTAATAGACCCATTTGTACTTTTTTAAAGTACTGGGTCTAAAAATGTTGACCCAAAATGTTTGCACAGTTGTTGCCTTCAGTAGGGTTACCCAACAAACCAAGCGACCCTCTTCCCTCTCTCTTCGACCCCGACCCCAATCCAATGGAGGAACGGATACGGCCAACTACCTTGAAAGGGTTGTCGTTACAGAAATTCAATTCAATTTCGTTGAAATGTTTTATTATATGGATTTTGTTGTTGTCGTTGTTGCCTGATTTTAATGTAATTGCCGGTAATAGCAAACACTTTTTATGGCCTAACAAGTTGTTGTTGCTGTTGTTATTGTTGCTGTTGTTCTTGTTGTTGCTATTGCAGTCACTGTCGTTGTTGCTGCCATTGTTGTTGTTGTGGCCACGCTTAATGTATGTTTGATAATTTTACGTATGGCATTTGTAGTTAGTCCAAATTGAATTCTAATTTGAAATTAATTTTCATGTCTAGATATTGATATAATTTTATGCAAGGGATAAACTGTCATAAAAGAACTGTCATTTATTTTAGTTTAAAACAGACATAATCTAATAGTTTGCCAAGTTTTTGGGTCAAATATATGTCAATTTATAAATAAATAAATACACTTAAGAGAACTTTAGAAAAGGAAGACAAGCAAGTTCGGTCGAAGTTAACTGGCTTAAAATTAGCTTTGAGCTATTGAATTAATCATTCATTCATACATTCTCAATTATAATTGATCAATTTCAAAAGCCTAAGGGATAAAAAAACATTATAATAATCGATATAAATTTCACATTACTTGAGGGTGCTTAAATACTAAAAACAATCCTTTAGCTTACAAATACAAGTTATTCCCCTACGACCATTTTAATTTCTTAACAAATTCTTACCTTAGAAATGACTCACTTAACATAAAATGTTATGAACAATATTTGACAGATTGTTTCGTAACTTCTGCGAAATAATTTGAAGTCATGACTACAATTAATTCTCTTGTGAACTTTTCCGCTTTCTTCTGTCACACAAATGACTTTGCAAGTAAATAAAAAATGTTCACAAATTGCACATCAAATGTCAAAAAGAAAACATATTTAAAAAGCAAACTGTTTACGACAGAAGTGCGAATACTCTTCCTTAACTGGAGAATTCGTTAGTCGGTGTTACTTAAATTTTTAGGTATTTCCCAAATTATTCGCCTGGCTCGTGTAATGCTTCCTGTTTCCGTTAACTAAAAGGCAATCAAGTATCGTCTTTGATAAATATTTTGAATATGGCATGAAAACTTGTCATGCCAAGAGGCCCCAAGAGAACCTCGCACACGCACGCATTTGTCACGGAAACGACAATATTTTGATATGCCCGTAAAAGTATAACTAGACTGTAGATTCCTTATCAATTTAATTGTAATTACAAACTACTACGCGTCTACTATCTACTGTACTACATCTGCTCCATTGATTCTTATCACGAGGATTCGAGAAAATACGCAAAAACATGTGCTCGAACATGTTTCGACAATTTTATCAATGGGTTGTAAAACCAAATAGATTTCCAAAGTTCATTGGAACTCATTGCTGACTAATTTAAAATAATAAAATAAATTAACTAAAATATATTTTTATTTTTTATTAAAAATTACTGAAAAATTCTATGTAAATAATTATAATTACAGAATTTATGGTTTAAAAGACAACGATAGAAGTATAGGTATATTATTTGGGTAGCATTACTATTCTATTCGATATTGGCATGATGTTCCATAAAGCACGATGAAAACGTAAGTACATTTATTTAAATTTAAGCTAGAGTACAATTTTATATGACAAATACTCGAAGATTATAGTTCCTTTGAAGTGAGCGCTTTGGGTTTAAGTTACTTGGTTTACTTTGGCAATAATGAGATGGGTCTTTATAGGACTCTCAACCTGACCCCCACTTGACTACAAAATGGACATCAAAACCGTTCAATTTGAATCATGCACTGAAATTTGCAGTTGTTGTCATTACGATGTGTATGTGGATGTGTAAATGGGCTTGTGTGGTTTTGTGTATAGTGCAAGCATCTAATTAATTAAACAATTGTAAATTCCTTTGATAAATTAGCGTCACCAAGCGATGACCACAGATGCGAACTTAGAAGAGAGAGGATAAATTGAACTAGGAATACGTACAGTGGGCTTAATACACTTCATTGGATTTCTAAAGAGTTAAGCTTGAAAGCAGAGCGAGGAATAGTGATTTCAAATGGTTCAATATTCTGGGACTGGAACTACTGATTTAATTTATATTAGTGATATGCTTTACTTATCATTAAATCGCATTGAAGTTTGCTTAAATTATATCTCCACTATTTTCTCATTGGAATTTTGGTTGAATTTTTCCAAAAAAATTTAGAAATTGTTAAAGAATCTTATTATTAATGGACTAGTGTGGGTTCCGGCATCAATAAATATTTGTGTAGAAATCTAACTTCCATTAAAGTCTTAACTCTTTTCCATTTCAAATTTAAATGGGGGGTTTCACTTTCATTAAATATTTGATTGTGACTCTTCACTACTTGAAATGAAGAATTGCCAAGTTGCTTTTGTTACATTTGCGACCGAAAACAATTAAATAAATGGAAAAATTGAAGAACAATTGTTTACAGATATGATATGCCAATAATGCAGACATCAAACACTGACAATAAACTTACCGCACAGCCTCCCTAGCAGAAATCAATATCAAGGTAACACCTTACAGATATCTAGCTGATAGATATGTCGATGAGGCGATAAGGCACTACAGAACAACAACCGTATACTGAAGATGAGTATCGCACCACTCGAAACTTCCATATAAAAACAGGTGCCACTGGGAGCAATGTCATTTGAGTATAGCATCTGTACCAAGTTTGCTACCAGAAACCAATACAAGAGGAATAGCTGCATCAGACTCTCAGTCTTCATTCAAAGATGAGAGCTTATTACGGTAGGGAAATGCAAAAGTTATTAGCCACGGCCAGGACTAACCCTTAACTCTTTTTCCTCACTTCACATTGCAGTCCTTGCCTGCCTGGCCATTCTGGTTGCTGCCAGTGACGCCGCCAACATTAGACCCTCGGTGACAGCCGTGAACAACCAGTTGTATCGCCGATATGTCTGTGCGAATAAGGAGGATGGATTCCGTGCCCTTGTGCCCGGTAGTTGTTCCAAATACTACGAGTGCCAGAGTGGACTCGCCATTGAGACCGTCTGCTCCAGTTTCTTCGATGCCAGGGTCAAGCAATGTGTCAGTTACAACACCGGATGCTTTGAAGTGAAGCAAGTGGCACCTGTGGCTGCTGTTGGTGCAAACTCGGCTGTTCCTTGCAGTGAAACCACCACATGTGCTCCAGTAACAACCCCATGTGCTCCAGTTACAACACCATGTGCTCCAGTAACAACCCCGTGTGCCCCAGTGGCAACTACCACATGTGCTCCAGTAGTAACGACCACATGTGCTCCAGTAGTAACGACCACATGTGCTCCAGTAGTAACAACCACATGTGCTCCTGTGGCAACAACCACGTGTGCTCCAGTGGCAACTACCACGTGTGCTCCAGTGGCAACAACCACGTGTTCCACAGCAGCCCCAGCCAAAACAACGACATGCTCATCAGCAACAACAACCACCTGCACTCCAGCCAAAACAACAGCTCCGGCAAAAACAACCACATGCTCATCAGCAACAACAACCACTTGTGCTCCATTAGTAACAACCACATGTGCTCCTGTGGCAACAACCACGTGTTCCACAGCAGCCCCAGCAAAAACAACGACATGCTCATCAGCAACAACAACCACTTGTGCTCCAGCAACAACAACCACATGCACTCCAGCTAAGACAACAGCTCCGGCAACAACAACCACTTGTGCTCCAGTAGTTACAACAACTTGTGCTCCAGTAGTTACAACAACTTGTGCTCCAGTAGTAACAACTACTTGTGCTCCAGTAGTAACAACCACTTGTGCTCCAGTGGTAACAACCACTTGTGCTCCAGTAGTAACAACGACTTGTGCTCCAGTAGTTACAACAACTTGTGCTCCAGTAGTAACAACCACTTGTGCTCCAGTAGTAACAACACCATGCGCTCCCGCAACAACTACAACTTGTGCTCCAGCAACAACCCCACCCTGTGGTCCAACAACAACAACCCCATGCGGTCCAACAACAACCACACCTTGCGGTCCAGTTGTAACTACTCCATGTGGTCCATCCTCTGGAAAGGTAGTGTCCTCGTCCGTTAATGTAAGGCCCGTCCTAAGACCAACCGGTCCTCTGCCCGAGGTACTGTCGCATCCCATCCAAATGGCATCCGGATCTACTGAACTGAACATGGATCTGTACACGAGCTACGTGTGTCGCAACAAGCCCGATGGATTCATGTTGGCCTCTCTGACTAGCTGCAACAACTACTACATCTGTCGCTATGGAATGCCTCTGCAGGTTAGCTGTGGTCAGAAATACTTCAATGCGCTGAAGGGCATCTGCGATCTGCCCGAGAATACACGCTGTGTGCAGCCAAGGGCTTAGATCAGCCACCCGACACCTATAGCCACCACCCAAAGCACAAGCAACGGCTTAATCCACCAGATTGCGTTTTAATTAATTAAGTATACGCTCAACTAGAGCTCAATTTATTGATGTACAATTTAAATACAGAAGTGCAAATGCTAATACAAGCCATACAAATTCAATTTACTTTCTCCATTACTTTCCGTAATGGGCTGAACTTACGATTAATTTTAAAAGGAATTTTCAAAATTTCTTTTAAGATTACTTTTTAGAGCATACTTTTAAGAGATGATTTAAACATTTAGTTATGCAACCCCGAAGTTTTCTACGTATATTTCTTTTGAAGTACATAATTTTAAGACTCATATTTTCTGGACACTTACTTTTTTATCCTATCAAATTTGTGAGCACTTCTTACGTAGCTGGAATTCCTAAGAATAGCAAGGGTATTCAAAGCGACTCTCTTCAACTGATGTCGAAATTGGCTCGTGTTGGAGGAAACTTAAAAAACGCCTACGCTGCTATTTAGCGTGACCAAGAGGAGTAAGAAGTGTGTTATTTTATTATAGGGTTCCCATCCAAAATGAGGTTTGTTGGGGCAAATAACGACACACTCATGTGTGTGCAAGTTAAGGGGTCAAAGTGGCCAGAAGAGGGGAAAGACTTTTGCTGTAACATATTTTGCACTTGGCTCAAAGAAAGTCAAAAGTATTTAAGGTATTTTCTCTGTAAATGCGTGACACTTACACCCCATTTTTGCCTTCCTCTTGTTGTTGCCGTCAAAGTGCCATTAAAGTCAAGCGCGCCCTTAGTTGGGCTTTACAAAAATAGCATAAGGGGATTTGGTTGACCAGCAAAAAGAACAAGACTTACAATGACCACCAAAACTGACCACAATGCGCTTTAAGGCTTATTGAAGGGCGACTGGCAGCCTGTCCATTACTTTATGGGGTTAGTTTTGGCCAAGGATTGTGTATTAACGGCTTAGTCAACATGTTTTGGGCATAAAAATGGCTGACAGAGCGAATGAAGACGCGACGGGCGTTGCCTACTTTGTCAGAGTTATCGTAACTTTGTGACTGTTTAACAAAATAATTAAACAACCAAGAGACAAACACATACACTCACACATACACATATGCCACGCCCACATACTGTGATAACGTTGCTTTTATGTTAATTTCGAAGAAGGAGAAAACTTTTGCTGGCGGAAACTGTGAAAGGGGTTCGCAAGGCTCAAAAATTACAACAGAAATAAATAACGTGACACAGCATGAAAATTGCTAGGAGGGAGGAGCTTTAGATGGAGGGAGGGAGGGAGAAACTGAGAGGGAATGTGACATTAAGCGCAACAGGAATGTGAACAGCAAAAGGCTAAAAAGTAAAACAAACACACGCACATAGACATAGACAGAGAGTGAGAGAGACTTTCATGACTTTCAGTTTCTTTTCTTGTGTTCTTCACGCTGACATTTAAGGCCGCCAGCCATTTGCCGCGACATGTTGGCAAGTGCCAGAGGCGTGGTACGAGGGGGTGAGAGGAGGTTGAGTAGGCTTGTAAACAAGGTAAGCTAGCATGTACCGAGCTAAGAGACCCATGACGACCTGGAGAGAAATCAATTGGTAAAAAGGCTGAGAAATCAAACAATTGTTGTTGCCTTAACTCCTTACATATTACCTGTTTCGATTTTTACGAATTGTTTTATTTTATTAGATAGAAAAGTGAAAATATTTAAAGAGTTTTTGAAGACAATCAGAATAACTACTGTTCACCCACTTCAAATAAAAATTTGGCACTTTCTTATTAAGAATTAAATTTAAACGGTATGTTGCAGATATAGTGTTAAGACAATACGATTTTATTGGTGTTGCTTTAAGCCATAGTTACAGAAATTGTTAGTATGTAATCTGTAGCATCGATCCATATGACATCTGCACATTTAAAGAGTAATCTGTAAAGAGCATTTCTTTATTAAATATTCAACTTCAAATCGCTCGCCTGCATGCTGCGAGCATTGCAAATTTTTATAGCATACTTTCGAGTGTCGCCCACCCATGAAGAGACTAAGAGAGATACTAAAAGAGAGACGGTAGCAATTTGCAACGCCAACGTGGCATAAAGCAAAGCACAATTGCCGACACTGCAGGCGGCTTTCCTGGTGCTAAACTCCTACTGTCCCAAACAGTCAAATAAACAATGAACACAAAAGCACGAAAAATTTCGTAATAAAAATCACACACGCACATGTGGATGGAAACTTGGCATTTACCTCTTTATTCACCCTACCCCCTCCTAACTGCTTTCTTTGGTGCTTTTCATGTTGCCACCGACAACGGGACTATGGTAAAATGAAATCCGCTTTACCTTTTGCACCTACACACGCGACACGACGTTGGCTCTTCAGCCCGTTACTCGGTAAGGAATTCAAATTACGAGTTTTGTTTACAATCGAGCCCCAAACCCTGAACGAGCGTCAACTCTTTGCACACGAGTTATTGAATTGCGACCCCTCCTTACGCCTTACACCATTCTCCTATCCCCTAACCTAACCTACAAACGCGATTGTAAAATTTTTTATTGGCAATGCGCGCACTCCGCTTTGTTTCGGCTGTCAAGCAATTTTCAATTTTCCTCCGCAATCTGCTCAACTCAAGGCCAAACTGACGCCAGGTGGCAGCTTGAAACGGAATAAGGGAGCTTACCTTGTTGTTTGTTGGTTTGTTGCCTTGCCACAGAGCAAAACCCAATAATCCAAGATTCAGGTAGACACGCAATACCATCTAGTTCCGGAAAGTTGGTTGGGACATTTTCCACTGAGATGCGAGATTGCTCCTAATTTCTTTCCAAAGCTCAGCACGTGTATAAGCCGAAGGGCCAACAAGCTGGACCTGAGGGACCACAACCCCTTGGTCCACAGCTTCCATAGGGTCCACAGCCGCCACAGAATCCATAACTACCACAGGGACCACAACCGCCACAGGGACCGCAACCACCAAAGCAGCCTCCAGACCAAGGTCCACATGCACCCCAAAGTCCAAAGCCATAGCTGCCGCAACCGTATCCACACATCTTAAGATAATTCTTTTTGGTGCTGCAATTGATCCAAAGTATTGAGATTTTATCCCTGACTTTTGGTGGTAATCTTACCTGCACTTCACAGAAATAGGAGCAAATGTAGAAATATTTTATCTAGCCCGAAATGTTGCTGGAAATAATTTTAATGTTTGTTATAGCCCTTTCAGCCTGATATGTAGTAGACGAAAGTTCTATAAGTAGTAAGGTCTCAAATATTTTTCGACATATAATAGGGTTTATTAGTTAGCTCTCATTTCAAGCCTTGAACTTCAACGCCTGCTTAGATAAGCTTCTAAGCCTACTGTAGTAGAAGGAAGTCCTACATTTGTCTCGAGTATTTGCCACAAATATTGTATGAAATCTCAAAGAGCTAATATATATGCTGGTTTAAGACCAAGCTTAATAGTATAGTTATGTTAGTTATTCACGATACATCGACTGTCGAAATTCTATTAGATTAGCTAACTAAGAAAATTTATCCCAGAAGGGAAAAATATTTGTAAAAATGCTCCTAAGACTACTTATGTAAGACTTCTTTTATCTTAAATGGATGATCGCGATATTCGTGACTTTAAAGTTTAAAAAAAATTCTAATTTGATCAATTTTGTAATTTTTGCATTCATTATACCCTTGCAGAGGGTATTATATTTTTGTCACGAAATGTGTAACGCATTGAAGGAAGCCTCACAGACCCCATAAAGTATATATATTCTTGATCAGGGCGACGAGCTGAGTCGATATAGCCATGTCCGTCTGTCCGTTTGTCCGTCTGTCCGTGTGTCCGTCTGTTTCTATGCAAACTAGTCTCTCAGTTTTGAAGCTATCTTGATGAAACTTGGTACACGTCCGTCTTTTTGCTGCACGCAGTACATATGTCGAAACCGGCCGGATCGGATAACTATATCATATAGCTACCATAGGAACGATCGGTTGGAAATAAACATTTAGTATGAAAAACTTTTTTGTTTCTCAAGATATCTTAACCAAATATACACATTGTGTGTTTGATTAAGTTTTAAACAGGCTGACCAAATTTGGTGTAAATCGGACTACTATATCATATAGCTGCCATAGGAACAATCGGTTCGAAAACAACATTTAGTATGAAAAACTTTTTTGTTTCTCAAGATATCTTAACCAAATATACACATTGTGTGTTTGATTAAGTTTTAAACAGGCTGACCAAATTTGGTGTAAATCGGACTACTATATCATATAGCTGGCATAGGAGCGATCGGTTCGAAACCAACATTTAGTATGAATTACAAATTTTGTAAAAAATCTGGCGGCTCACACGGGGCACTGCAAGGGTATTCAAACTTTGGCGCGCCAAAGTTAGTTTGCGCTATATTTTTAACATGAATTTGTTTCTTAAAAATATTTTTTTTTAATGTACTGTTTTTTTTTTTATCAGTTTTAACTTTTAAGTTTTGGGTTCACTATATATCACACAGTCTACACTTTTCTTCTACGTTAGGTGCTCTAGCAACTCTTTAAACACAACTATAACTAGTACAGTTGAAATCTAAGTTGAGACAAGGGCAAGAGAAAATGGGAAAAAAGATGAAAGAAGAAGAAAAGAAGTTGCGGATAATTATTATACCTGGTGGAAGCTCGTTGCGAGGGTTTCCAGTAGCTAACGGTGTCAGTTCTTGCAGCAGCTGCAGCAATTTTTACGACGTCATTAACCCAACAAGTAGCTTCCGCTGCTGCCACGAGGCAGCAAGTTGGCGTCAGTTTGTATAAACGGGTTATTCAGACACTGAGTTGCACATTCCGACAGCAGCAACAATAACTATGACAACAACAGATGCAGCAGCAACAGCAACAGCGGAGGCAGACAGTTATGCGCCTGCAAATATGCAATGCAAAATAGCTGCTGGCAAATTGTTTTGGGGCCAGAGACACATTTTACACAGCTCGTAATGCACTGCACTGAATGGTTGAATAGGAGCTGCATTGGCAATACATTTTCGGGAGGTGGCAGCAAAGTTTGTTACCTGTTTTCGTACCGGGAGAATGACTACATTTAACGAGCTCCGTCAGCTAAGCTCTCATCCATTGTATTTAAGCGAAAATGTTAAAGAGTCCATGGCGAACAATGGGTCGAAAGGATCGCTAACTAATACCCACATTACCCGCAATTAAATAAGTGGACATTGCAGTTTTAAAAGACAAAGGACTAACTTTTTTTGGAATTTGCTCTCACCTCAAGTTAATTTAAATGCGTCGCTTTTGTTTAGTGTGCTTAAAACTTGTTATTTTTAACATATAAAAACGCTGTTTAAGTGATTTCTTATCTATTAAATTTGAATATACATATATGAAAAATATGTACTAAATTGTTAAAGTGAACTTGAAGAACAGCTTGACCTTCATTTCAAAATTTCCTTTTCTATATTACGCAATTTTGTATAATTATCTGTATATCGATTCGCATAATTTGCAGCCTCGCAGCAACGTCAATATTTTCAGAGTAAATTTGAAATTTAACACCGCATTTTTATTGCCTGCTTCGAGGCGCAAGTGGAAAATCATCTTTCGCCTGTTTATAGGCAAAAGTTTTACAACATCGCCTACAAATTATGAGCAACCCATCCATCCCCTCTCCTACAGCCCCCATGATCGACCTCTCCAACAGCCAACAACCAACAGCCAACTTGGTTGCAACATAAAACTTGGCTAATGAGCCGCTAAGCAGCAGCCGCGTGGCAACTAAGTCGCAAAAGGGTTAACACTAACTGGAAGAAGACGAAGGAATAAGAGGAACCAATGCTCTTGTTGTTCTTATGGTTGTTATTGTTGTTGTACCATAACAATTAGAAAACAAAATGCCGCAGAGCCATGAAAATGAACGACTTACTCGGACTTGGTGGAGGCGGGAAGCCTAACGTTAAATTTAATAACACAATATCAAATTGGCTCAGGGTCTTAAATTTATGAAATTTAAATAGCGGCAGAACAAAGCTGTAGGAAAGTAGAAAAGAAAAGAAAAGCTCAAATCAAAGCCACCACCCGCAGTGAAGGGTGTTCTCCTTAGCAAGGCAACAGCAACAGCTGTGTATGCGCTTTTCCACCCACTTCTTTCCCTCAACCCCCTCAATCTCTCACAATCTCTGGGGATAAATTAGTGGTTTTGGTCTCTAATATAGTCATCGGGCTTCGGGAAAGGGCGTCGTCTTGCGACATTTGTCACCCCAAGCCGTCCTCACTGATTTAATATTTATTTTATTAATAGAAAATTAACATAAAAAAAATTGCTGAAATATTTTGACACTTGGCATTCGCATTGTGCTAAGGGCTGACTGGTTGGGGTTCAGACTGGGGTTATGGTCGGGGTTGGGCTTGAATTTTGCCAAGGGGTGGCTTGTTATTATTTTGACACTTGCCAAACAATTGGCATACGAAATGAAAGCCCAGCTGCCTTAAAGCATCACCAACAGCAACAACAGAAGGTGCCATGAAAAGCAAAATTTTATTATGGAATTTCGTAAATTAAATATTTACACGACAGCTGTACGAAGATCTGGGAGATTCCGACTCATTCGCCATGTACACTGTTCTGTGACTTGATTCAATATTAAGCT
The DNA here is from genome assembly GCA_035044365.1 of Drosophila neotestacea. Classification (NCBI taxonomy): domain Eukaryota; kingdom Metazoa; phylum Arthropoda; class Insecta; order Diptera; family Drosophilidae; genus Drosophila; species Drosophila neotestacea. The sequence goes on along the minus strand of JAWNMD010000126.1, from coordinate 92,123 downwards.
TATAAAATAATTGAATTTAATAGGTCGTTGGGTCCAAGGTTTTAAAGTAACCGATTCAAATAGAAAATTTTGTAAAGAGAAGTCTAGACTCTAGATATATTCCTAATATTATTACACATAAATAGTTTCAAAGCTTTCCTAGTAAAATATACGTAGTATATGGTATGCATACATATGTATGTAATTGTAAGTAAATATACGTAATCTTGACTTTAAAATATTTTTTTTTTATTAAAAAGTATGCTTTTCTGTGTAATTATGATACTTTTATTACCCTATAGTATATCATGGGGAAGATTTGAAATAAGGTGAACTCTTTATTTGACCTAAATCATTACCACCCAGCCTGTTCTTCAAAACAAAGTATAGTTAGTCGCAGGAGATAAATCTGCATAATAAGTTCGATGGGGAAGTAGTTTATAGCCAAGTTTGTAAAGCTTATAAAAGTCCTTAATTACCTAATGAATACTTCAGCTTAGAATAAAATACAATTTCAGTAAGAAATCATACAAAACTACTACTTCTATATATGTAATTCAGGCCTCTTCAGCTTCAATGCAATTAGCTCACATTACAATCTGGGCAGCTAAACAAAGTTAACAGCATTGGCAGTGACTACATGACTACAACAACCGCCAACATTGTTCATTTAAAAATGAAAACAAGAAAAAAGCAAATAATCAACAGCAGAAAATAAAAAGTAAGAGAGAATGAGAAAATGGCAAAGGAAGGGAAGGAACGAAGCAGTCAGCGCGAAAATGCGATGAACGCTGTGTCACTAATTCAGGTAATTTGTCACTTTATTTACATTTTAAATTAATGTTGTTGTTGGTGTAGTTGCTGTTGTTGTTGTTGTTGTTGTTGTTGTTGTTGTTGTTGTTGCTACTGCTGGTCGAGGACAGCGAGAAACCAAGAAAACCAATTTCCATTTTCATTTTGTGGGCAACGCAGCGCACAGAAGACAAAACAAATGAGTGACTGACGTACGGAACGCAGCGAAGGTAGCAGGACAAAGAAACCCTTTTTGCCATTGCTTATGCCAATGCCTTTGCCTTTGCCTTTGCCGCTGCCCTGTCCCCATCCTGCTTCTTGTTGAGTCCTTGTCGAAGCCGAAGGACATAGAGAACGACAGTCGAGTAGAGGCAAAACCAAGAAATGCGATTAACATTTGAACAGTGAGCAAAAAGGCAACGTTGTCTTTTGTGGTGGCCCTCACGTAGGCTGTGGTGGTTGATGGCCTCCCAGTGCACTGTGGCCAGGTCGTTCCACACGGCGTATGCTTAATTTGAATGAAGTGGCAACGTTCTTAATAGCCCCAACCAAGTCTCTCCCTCTTTCACTTTACTGTCCTCTCAGGTGCTCAGCTTTTAATGATGCTGTTTACTTTGCATTTGATGCGACAGGTCTCCAAGGAAAAGAATTAGAATTAGAATTAGAATGTGAAACCCAAGCAAATGTTTGTACAGCAAACAAAATAAATTGCCACAAAATGTTCCTTGCTAAAGTGATGTCATATGGAAACTGGCAATTCTTTCAGTTTTTTGCGACTTGCTAAGAATTAATTAAATAATTTTCTTCTTTTTCATATATCAAAAAAAAAAAAAAAACAGCCAAAGAAAATCAATTAATATTATGCTTGGACTGGAATCTTGATTCAATATGTAACTAAGGAAATTAATATAATCATGCTAAATTTTCTCTTTGCTTAGCTTATTTTAGTTTCGTTGGTTAAACATAGAAGAGAGAATTAAATAAATAAAATAGGTTAAGCTAATATCAAGTAAATTGAATCATTTTTTTACTCTTTTTAAATAAAGTGTTGCACAGATATATCCTACATTTTCTTAAGTATAATAAATACAATTAATTATGAGTCTTAAGAAAAGTATTTTAAAATATCTAGAAATATATATATTATTATTAAATTTATTATTACCATACATGTAAATAATTTCTTTATTATAATTTTATGTTAAATATTGTATTATATAAATAGAAAGCCAAAAAACACAGTTTCAAGCGCTAAGTATTTATTTAAAAACTACCCGCTTCATTTAAACTTGATTCTAAAATTAAAATAAAATAAGTCAACATTAACTTTTATAGGCAAAGCTATACTACAACGGTTTTTCACCTTGATCCAATTTATAAATAGACTATTGAGTTTGACATGCCACTTTCAATTGGGATAACAATTTTTTAACTATGTTTATGCAGATTTGTCTGGCAATTCTTAATATTCAGTTTCCAAAAAGACGACAACATATTTAAATTTAGCTTAAAATCTTTCATGTGTTTAACTTATGTATACATATATTAACGTAACTAATATATGCGTACCTATATGTATATTGTACATATGTTATTTTGCTAAAGTTTTCCACAGTTTCCATTTACTTGTCTTCAACCCTTTTAAAAGTAATGAAAATTTCAATCAGCCGAACAGAGCACTGTGGCAACGTTGACATTTATGAGCAGCTTGTAACATAAATTTTCAGTAAAAGCAGCCAAAAAGACAAACAAGTCTGAACATGAATCTCTCTCTTTCTAACAAACTCTCACGATGGGCCTGTCTCTCTTTCTTTCAGTGTCTATGTCTGCGTGTTACCTTTTGCCATAGCCACAAATAAAAATAAACACACGTGCCCTTCCCTGTTCATTGCCAAAACGTGTGTTGATGCCACACGCGCCTCTCATGCCGCATTCACAAGACAATGCCAGGTGGGCGGATGTGAAATGGAAAATGGAAAGGGGCGCGGTTTTGTCAAGCCAAAGACAAAGTGCCGCCACAATAATAGTTGAGCAGCAGCAGCAGCAGCAGCAGCCGTAACTATTCGCTTAGAGATGCGCACATAAATATTTTAAACATGTTTACCCTTGCCACATTTTGTGGCATCTACTAGATGCCGCCCTCCGCTCCTTCGGATCTGAGCTTCTTCATATGCCTGACCACGTACGCTATCAATGTCCAATCTTGGGCGACTCCTTGCCACAGCTCCGTCTGTGCAACACAGACGCAAGATGAATTTATTTGCCAGCTTTCTTTCGCTTAGCTCTCTTTGCAGTCTTGACTGCTTTTCATAATTTGCTTATTTTATTTTCTTTGATTTTCTTTTCCACTGTACTTGCTCCAGCTATCTCTTTCTTTGTCTATCTCTCTGTCTATCCGTCTTGTAGTCATTTTTCTATTTTTCGACAATGTTTTCTACAGATTTTCATTGCACTTTATTTGCCTTTGCTCTATGTAAACAATAAGCTTAAATTGTGAGCTGTTTGTGGAAGTATTCATACGAATATGAATACGAGTATATGAATGAATGATATGAATGGGTTATGTCACTCGTAAAACTACAAAGAACTTCAGTTACTTGCATAAGTGTCTGTGAAAATGAATGTGTGTAAGAAGGTCTATAATTGTGTGGTTATGTTGTTGTTACAGTGAATGCTGAATAAAGGGAATATTTCACTTACTTTTTCTTATTTTAAGTACTTTCAATATGATAAAACAGATAAAATTAGTTTACATTGAAATTTAATTTGTTTTAAAATTTTGTTAATCTTAATTTATAGTTTTCGGTTTTAGTTTATATTTACTAAGTTTATGAAACACTAGTCGACCCATAGAACATTCTCTAGTCTTAATATAACGCCTTCAGATTGTTGTCGTTAACAGTGCTTTATACGCTACAGTGAGTACATCTGTAGAGGCGCAAGCGACATTTCCACAAAGTTTTCCCAAAACTTTCTTTCCTTGAAACCAAATCCAAATCGTCCAAGCCGTTCTCAATATCTGTACATTTATTTGGCTAAATTTGTATATAAATACGATATACCTGAGAATAATAGTGGAACCGTTAAGCCATGTAACCTTTTTTATATGTAAATGGAATAATTCAAGAATATTTTAATGAAAATAAAAAGAAAACATCATGTTAAAATTAAATTGTATCCTAACTATTATTTCATTTAATTTTTAATTACCGTTCATAGAGTATATTGCCTTTTTCTAAATTTTCACGTATAAATAGATTATTAACTAATTTGTATACTTACAAATAACTTTAGAACGTTATTAATTAGTATTTATGTTATTAATATTATATTTGTAAGTAGAAAAGATTCTATGGGCTTGTAATTTATAATATTACGGTTAGTATAATATTGAAATATTTCAACTATTCTATTTAAAGCTTGTCAAAGCTGTATAGCTTAAGTTCACTGTACGTTGAGGTGAACACATGTCTTTGCTCTATTGTTTATATTGTTTTAATTAATTTCATTTTGAGACTTTCTGAAAGAAACACGCACCGCAACCCTCCACCCTCAACCCTCCACCCTTCACACATTTTTTGCTCACGTGTGCAGAAATGATATCGCTCCGAGGAGCTCTTTGAGCTAGATTTTAGAGTGTCAACTGTAGGGTGACTGTAGGGTGTCTGGTGTCGACCGCAAGTTGAGTTGTGTGCTCTGTTAAGTGGTAGAGAACGGTTCGAGGTACCTTCCATTACCCCCGGCAAAACAACAGGCCTTTAGAAATGGCAGCCTGCTATGTTGCCACTATGTTTGTGCAATGAAGCGTTGGGCTTTTATAACGCCAACAGTCAGTTAAGAGACTCCTCAGTTGAGGGGTGGGGCGTGGCTTCCAGTCATTGAGAAGCTCTAAAAAGCTGCAAGGAAATTCTTAATTTACGAAAAAAAAATAAACTGAAATGGAAAAATCTGTGCGTAATAAATGAAACGTAAAGGCAAAAAAAAAAAGAATATTAAAAAAAATGGGAAAACGAAATCCAACAACTCGAAGAGATGATGAGAAGGAGAAGCGACCCTCTGGACAATCGTTCCGACAGTTTTAGGTTTTGGACCGACAGTCAGTCCTACTCCAATCCAGGTACTGAAAGCTTTACGCTCCACTTGGCTGCTGCTTTGATTCTCACGGTTTTCATTTGAATGCGCCCATCCCATCTCTCAGATCCAGCAAGCAGCAAGTGAAGGACGCTCCTCACCTGTGCCGGCGCCGTCGTATCTTTGAGATACTTAGATACGTATATATTTTAATGTGCGCTTTATCAACAGCTTTAGATAGCACGCTACACCCAGTTCTCAGCTTCCAGCTCTCAGCCATTTGTTAGACTTGACTGCATCGGTTCGTGATAATATGGGTGTGGCAGATGGGCAGGTGGGCGGCTGAACTGGTGGGCTGGGCAGCTTGTTGATGGTTTCGTGCTGTGCTTTTGTTGCTTCGAGCGAATGATTTTAAGTGATTTTTCTTTGACTTTTTATGTAGTTGATGTCAAATTTATCTTGATTGTAAGTTTTCGCTATGCAGTTGGCAGCTCAGTTTGTCAAACAGCGCAAGTTGGCAGCGCTTTACAATTAATGACTATCAATCAAACAAAATATCTGCGTATTTAAGCAGTTGAAATTAAAATTAATTCAACATCAGCTGAAGTACAATTATATGTGGCAAAATATTTTGTTATTTGCAAATGGTCAGCGCCAAATTCTTAATTTGAACTTTTAGTTAACCTACACTCTGGCTTCTCTAAATTTGACTTTAAAGAGACATATTTTAATTAGCTTGTTTCACATTTGTGTGTAATTTATTTACCAGCTCTCTGGGAAATGATAACGAGTTGACAGCGCGGAACAGCAGTATTGTAACGAGTTGGCAGCTCCAACTTTGAGGCGTTTAGCCTTTCACTTGCTGCTTGTCTAATTAAAAACTTTGGCGCGTTAATCCAACATATGAGACAAGCTCACACCTCAGGTCTCACGACTCGACTGGCTGCCTGTCAAAACTGTCACAAAAATGGCATTTTGCTGGCTAATTACAAATTCAAATTAAATCACAAGTAATTAGCTGAAAGTCAAAGCCAAAGTTGCCAACAATGCGGAATGCAAAAGGTACTTGGGTAATGGGAGTCGAACGGGGGTTCAACTTGGCTGTGAGATATTCAGGAATTTGACAGGATTTTATGATTTACAAACGCTATGAAATGCGCCTAATGGTTTGTTTGTTTGCATGGTCCTGTCAGGGAGGTGGTAAAGGGCAGGGGCATTAGTCACGCCCACAATGCCTTACTGTGCCAAATGAACGACATTAAAAATGACAGCAGACAGCCAAAATGATGGCAAGGTAACTAAATGACAAAGCGAGCGACACATTAAAATACATTTTTAATGTTGATGTGTTGTGTTTGGGTTTGGGTGTGTGTGCCACGCCCATTTCGAATTTTTTGAATGCCTCATTTCAGCGTTGTTTATGTAGCTTTTTCATGGACATGTGTCTCTCTGTCTGTCTATCTTTGACTTGGGTTCTCTACATCTCTCCCACAACCCTCTTACTTTAGAATTGTAATCAAAATAATTACTTTTATTGTGATTTCGTTGAATGTTAATCAACAATAATACAAAAGAACAACATTTCGAGGGTATTTCGAGGATGTTACGATTGCTTTTTTTCAATCTCTCACATTTTCCGTCTTGTTGACTTTTGAATTATTGTTATGGCTTTCGTTTTAATGGATTTTAATTTCCAGTTTAGACCATTTGCTGGCTTTATAAAATTAGCCAAAGAATTTACGTCTTTATTTTTGCTGATTATTATCTTTTTCATTATGTGAGATTATAAAAGTCACTTACAGATACTTATCAGATACTCAAGTTTCATTTTTATTATTTTCTTACATCGTTCATGCTTTCTAAATAATGTTTCTTCAAGTAGTAGCAATCTATGACTTATTCTTTTTATTATTATTAATTATTACCTACTTACCATTTTCAATACGGGTTTTTTCACATAGCATTGGAGAAATTTAAAAGCAAACTGCAAAAGCATTTCAAAAATTTTGTTAAATGTATATTATGAAAATTTATATAATTAATATTTGATTTAAATTAAATAACAGCGAATAAAAGCATAAATTTGTCTCAACAAGTGCAGCCAATAGTCCCTCGTGCTATGCCAATCTAAGATCCCAAATAATAGTATTGGTTGAGAGATTAGAACAAGTGTAAAATATATTTAAATAAATCAAGCTAGTTTTTAATAATTTAAAAAATGCAGTAAGCTACAGTGGAGCAAGCTCGACAGTAGGAGACCCAGTACTTTTCGAGAGCAAAGCGTTCACTATAAATTGTTCTTCAATGTTCCCTACCATACAATAGATGGCGCCACTACGAAATAAGTTAATTAACACAGAGGTCGCTAGCGTCTCTTCTTCTTCCTTTTACCCGTAACATTGTTAGTTGAATAACTTCCGCGTTTATCATCCGATTCGAATGAAATTTTCTGGACAGGTTTGGACTATAGTGTATATTATATGTACCAATAATCAAGGCGCTAGTCTTAAAGGGGCTCTTGTAATTCGACTTTGAAATTTTGTTTTTCAATTTCCGGGGGCGGAGGAGGGCGTGGCAAAAATCCAAAACAAACTTGATCAATGGGAGATATAGATGAACCTACATGCCAAATTTGGTGTCTCTAGCTCTAATGGTCTCTGAGATCTAGGTGACACAAAATAGGACAGACAGACGGACAGACGGACATCGCTATATCGACTCGGCTGTTGATGCTGATCAAGAATATATATACTTTATGGGGTCTGCCACGCCTCCTTCTGCCTGTTACGCACATTTGCACAAACTTAATAGACCCATTTGTACTTTTTAAAGTACTGGGTCTAAAAAGAAGAAGAAGAACAATTAAATATTAGGTTTCTGCAGCACTCTCAAACTTGACTTTAGCGATGATTTTGAGTCGTTGGAAATTCGTACAACTTGAAATAAGCTTCAAACCGAATCAGCATAGCCTTGAAATTTGTTCCTCTCATCAAGTTTTACACTTCTCGATTACTTACATCGAAAGGGTCAAAAAGATTTTCATATATTTGTCTTCAAAATTGGAATAAAATATTTGATTGAAGAATGAATCTTGTTTGGGGTCATAAGGGACCCTATTTCCATGCTCCGTGCCAACGCGATCGCTTTCCGAGTTTGGTAGATGAGATGGGCGAGGATGGCGATAAGCTGGTTGCTCATTTGGGCATGTCCACCTTGTCGGACATGGGTGCTCGCTTGAAGAGGGGAGTCAAAAACTCAAATGCCGCCGAACAGCGGGCTGCTGATAATATGAAAGAAGCCGGTGAGCCGATCCAAATGATGTTTTACCCTACTTCGCAAGGTCTCCGACGCGGCGTGGACAAGTACGCCCAGATGCCCCTGTTTGATGTCTATGCGGATCCGGATGAGCAAGATCAGGTGCAACGTCATCGCGCGATTCTCAATCGCCCTAATCCCGAACCTGCACCGCGTCAAGTGGGCGAACCGCCGTACACCGGCAATTGTCAGCACTGTCGTAGCCGTGGCAGCAATGACGTGGTCAGCGACTGTCAAGGGCGTCTGCAAATACAGACGGCTCTCCTTATTGAGCAAATCAATCGCAATTTTAACTAGAATATGGCACTGCTCTTAAAAATGTTTATATTCTGCAATTTTAATGTCATTAAAGTTTAACATCTGCTTTCAATTATGATAAGCATGCACATCCAACTTGTAACATAACTGCACGCCTGGGAAAAGTGTGGGCGGGGGTGAGAAAAGGGGCGGGCCTGTCTCACAAATCAACGGCAGCATTAATTTTCATGTATTTTCATGTAATCACAAGCGCCGCAGACGCTACACAAATTGCAGCCTTTAATTGCTATAAAAACTTGTCGTCGTCGTCGTTGTTGGCGTTTAACAGATGTCAACAGCATCAGGGTAAAAGATGAAGTATCTGTATCTGAAAGTGAAACTGGAATCGGGCATGTGAAAGGCAATGTGATTATGGTATTTTAATAATGAGGAAGAAACCAGACCGTTATTTAACACTCAAATATTTTTATTCAGCAAGCATAAACAAATTTTCGAAATTGATGACATTTTTACTTTAAAATTTAAACTTAATTTATAGATTTACTGCGGAAATAAAAATATGTATATGTGAAAGCTTTTAACAATAGGCTGTAAACTTACTTTCTTTAAAAGTCAACTAGTATTAGTAGAGGATGGTAAAGTAGAATTGAGAGAAATATAATGAGTAGTTTTCTTACTTAATTTTATTTACATAAACTTTTAAAGTTCTAAGATCTTATTAACAAGTATTTGATAGGAATTAAAGTTATTTTCTAATTATGCTTTTGCATATATATATATCTTACAGTTTTAATAATAAGAATTACTTATACGATTAGGTTTTATAAGTATTATCATAATGACAATCGATTGAATTAATTTAGTATTTAAGACACTTATAAATATTTAATTATAAAGACTTTTAAATTATACAATTTATAATTAAATTGCTAGCTGTTGGTCGTAGTAATGTAGAAATGAAGTCAGAGAGCCTCCGATATCAAATTATATTTATATAAGAGGAGTGCAATTTGGTTTAGTTTCTCTGTCTTATTCGCCCCGTTTGGACCACATATTCAAGGGATGCGTTGACATTGTGCTCTTATCTGGCGATACCATGTACTGCTCTACGAAAAGTCTCAGCACTTGGCTCATTTCCATGGGAGTCGCAGTAGTTGTCGTTCTGCTGCTGCTGCTTTTGCTCATCCATCCACCCACTCACTTAGTGCTTGTTCACTTTGCCATAAGCTTTGCATAACTTAAGGCGCAACAGGAAATGAATGAACACGCCCCGCCGGCTGCCTGAACAAGCGAAATGAAGCCAAACGCAGGCGAGAAAAATGTTGCCATGGCACAGTTTTTCCATGTACTTAGCACCCATTCCCCACAGAGGGGGAGAGTGACTGTGTCAAGAGGAATATGGCAGGAGGCAAACACAAATTGTTCTTGTAATATCAATTTAAAGCAACGCGCAAAAATTACGCCTTAAATTATGCAAATGTTTTTTGCTGGGCTGCCAAACAACAGAACAGCAAATAAACAAACAAACAACAATACCAAATAAAAACATGACTAACAAAATAAAAGAAAATTTTTAACTTGGATTTGGCATTTAATTTAAATTTTATTTTTATTTCTATTCAATTTGTGCATGTCAATATTTTCCAAATACTTTTGAAAAATTGGTACATTTACTTTAAACATTTTTTCATCTTTTGATACTTGTTTAAGGAGTTTAAGGAGAAAATCAAAATGATTATTATTAAAATTTTTGCTACTAATATACTGCTACTACTACTTATTTACTAATATAATATTAATAAATATAACAGCATAAATTAGCTAAAATATTAGTAGAAAATTATTACAAACTATTTCGCATTCATTATAACTTATATATTTTTTACTTATTTCACTTTTGCTTGAAATGTCCATATTTACTTTCCTCTACTCAATTTAAATATTTATATTTTCATTTGCATTTTCTTTAATTTCTAAGTATAAATTCTCTTGTGAGTCTTGAATTATAATTATTTAAAATAATTCAAAATAATTATTTTTGATTATCCGATTTGTAATGCAAAATCAATAATATTAAAATAAATTATTTCAAAATAAAATAAATATCTAAAAATTGCAAAGTGAAAACTAAGTGCAGGTTAAAACTAATAGCAGCTTTCTAAGATAAGATTTGTATATTTTTAAAAGTTATCATTCGTTGCATATAAAGGAAGGTTACAAATAAGAATTTGATTTTATTTCCACTTAAAACATCGAATTCACTGATTTGACATTTGAACATTTTCAGTTGCATTTCATTAAGAAAGCCATCTAGCGTATAAATTGAAAAATGGATGAGGCTATTAGATAATTTTTGCTTTGTCAATTTGTTAATAAATTTAAAGTTGTATATGTAAGTCTTAGCTTTTGTTTTAATGAGCTTAGAATTGCACAAACTCTTAAAATGCGGCTGACAAAAAGTTTTCTACACATCAACTGAATTTTGAAATAAATCAAAAAGAGCACAAAAAGATGAAAAAAAAGAAGATTTAAGTGATAAAATACCTTAGCATGTCAGAAGACAGTGCAGCAGCTTATGTGATGAGATTACACACAACCACACACACTCACAGAGAAAAAACAACAATTCAAAAGCAAAACTTTCATTTTGCTGAAATAACTTTCTTAATATTTTGTTATATATATAAGTTTATATTTATTTATTTTGTTCTTCCCCTTTGTCTCCTCTCATATTTTTCTCTTTGTGTATCTTTTGCAGCGTTTCCTGTGCCACATTTCCTTTGAACTTTATCTTTGTTGTTTGCCGTTTGTTGTTGCTATTTTCATATAGAGTACAACAAACATTTTCAACTTTTCCCGTTCAAGTTTATGCAAAGCATTTCAAGTTTCCCCCGCCCAACATTTCTTCTCGAACAGCAAGAAAAAATGACGGAAAATGAGAGCGCCAAAACTTTCCGTTACCTTTAAACAAATTGTCCCTTTTTGTGGGCTGCGTGTGTGCCTGTGTGTGTTTCCTTATATCTGTGTGTGGGTGTTTGTGTGTGTCGGCAACAACATCCAAAGTAACACTAGAAAAGCACATTACAAAAACCCGGCTAAGCAGGATGTGCGCACTTTGAGCCTGTTTTGCTTTTAGTAGGGGTCTGTATATGTATGTTTCCGTGTGTATGTGTGTGTGTGTGAGGTTTGTGTTTGCCATATTTCCGTTGATATTTCTACTCAAAACTTGGCCAAGTTTTTCTTCGCTTTTCCTTTATTTTATTTAGGCATTTTTAAGTTTTTCCTGCCTGTTGGCGAAATCTTTGAAGCATTTGAAGTTTATTTGCTAAGCCTGTCAGATGCTCTACTCAAACTACAGGGTATTATAAATTTGAAAATACTGCGTTAAATTAGCAGTTGGTATATAGAAGGTGACAAATAGCTATCTGATTTAAGCGTTTGGAAATTAAAGTAAAATTCAAATAAATCTGTCAGATAAACGTAATTTAACAGGTCTATAAAAGATATCTAGAATATACTTAGCTTAATTTTATTTGTATGCCGTTTACTACTCTCGTTAATACCCTAATAAAGCGTGTGTTTGGGCTCAAAATAGATTAGCCATGCTCACCATTATGTTTCCAACTACCAAGTTTAAGGATATCTGTTGGTCTATCAACTTGACAATTTTCATACTAAGTAGAGATAAATAAAGTGAAAAGTTGTGAATGGCAAGTAAAAACTTTAGTGCATTTTGGTGGTTTACATAATTATGCTTTGATCTGGAGATCGTCTTTGCCAATAGAGTTGAAAGTCGGGAACTTTTATGGGGAACACACTTGGCTTTTGACTGCTTCATTTGTGCGCTTGACCGACTTTTGCATTGCATACTTTTTGGGCTTGACTGTGGCCAAAAGTGAAAAGCACAAAGGGAAAAATCAAGTAGCCGTCGTGTGTACACAGTGATGATTAAAAATGCAATGCTATTAATATAAAAGAGCACATGCTGAGTGAGTGTGAGAGCAGAACAAAGGATAGAGAGAGGGAAATCTACAGGACTACCTTTGGATTAAAACTACAATTAAATTCACATAAAACAAAATATCCTGCGGTGCTTTTTATGTGTGCGCTTGTAATATAAATCCTTTTGGCTAATGGGAGCTGTACACACACACACGTACATACACACTCACACACATTCATCTTTCATTCCCCCTTTGTCTCTTTCTCTCACTCTCTCTATCTCTCCCTCACTGTTCCATCTCCCTCTACACATGTTTTTGGCATTGGCAAAAGCTCCAAGTGCCACAAGCCCGACTAAAGCTGCTCACAGCAGGCGGTTCTTTTGTCCGTGCAAAGAGAAAGAAAAACCCGAATTGGAAAAAAAGAACTCGACCAGCAAAATGAACTGAAAACGCAACAAGGACAACACTCTAGCGGGTCAAAAGGGAAAGGAGAGTGAGGACATGGCTCTGTGCTAAGCAGAGGTTAAACAACGCGCTCGTATGGAGCTTCTAATGAACAAAATGTGCATGCGAATGAGCATACCGAGCAGAAATCCAGGCAGAGAGGTAAACACTGGGTTGGGTGAGTAGGAGGTAACAAGGTAACCAAGTAAAATATGCATCCTTCGTGTGTGATTAAGCGTAAATCCAGTTTTATGTCCCTGGTATTCCGCTACAGCTCACACATCTTCCATTGTTGAGTGTGTGAAAAGGAATCAGAGAGAAAGTGTTTTAAATTAAGTGAAATTTTCTTAAGGCAACTTAATAGTTGGTATTTTGAAAACCGAAATTATCTTGTGGATGCCACAATGTAACCAAAAGCGTTGTTGCAACTGTAAAAATGTTCTCAGCTTGTTTTTGAATTAAGTTTTTTTTTATTTTTTACAATAAATAATAGCAGTAAACAATATAACAAATGCAATGCTTGAATTTGTCAACCTACGCTTTCACCATGTCACTCTGATACGTATCTTATCTATTAAATTTGAATAGAGCCTTTGACTACTTTTATCCCACCAGTTAAAACGAAAATAGATATTTACCAATTTATAGTACTCTATAGGTGTAGCACAAAAATTGTATAACTAACTTTTCGAGTTTTTTACAACCACTAAAAAATTAACAGCTTTTTTTTAGGTACACCTGAACCACTGCAGTTTAAAGAACATCTTATCAGAACATCAGAACAGTTATTCAAATTATACCTTTTTCATTTTGTACTGAAATACATTTAGATACAATTGCAAAATAACGTTCTAAATAATTGACTATGTGAAAAACTTCTTTTGATACACTTTAAAGACTCTTGGTGCCTTTATGCGAAACTAAGGTTTTTCTAAATAGACTTACATTTGGACTTATCTGATTTTTGGAAATCTAAATTAGCTGAAAATATAGCGCAAACTAACTTTGGCGCGCCAAAGTTTGGATACCCTTGCAGTGCCCCGGTGTGAGCCGCCAGATTTTTTACAAAATTTGTAATACTAAATGTTGGTTTCGAACCGATCGCTCCTATGTCAGCTATATGATATAGTAGTCCGATTTACATCAAATTTGGTAGGGATGTGTAAAATTATACCAAACACACAATGTGTATGTTTGGTTCAGATATTTTGAGAAACAACAAAATTTTTCATACTAAATGTTGTTTTCGAACCGATCGTTCCTATGGCAGCTATATGATATAGTAGTCCGATTTACACCAAATTTGGTCAGCCTATTTAAAACTGAATTAAACACACAATGTGTATATTTGGTTGAGATATCTTGAGAAACAAAAAAGTTTTTCATACTAAATGTTGTTTTCGAACCGATCGTTCCTATGGCAGCTATATGATATAGTAGTCCGATTTACACCAAATTTGGTCAGCCTGTTTAAAACTTAATCAAACACACAATGTGTATGTTTGGTTCAGATATTTTGAGAAAAAAAAAGTTTTTCATACTAAATGTTGTGTTTTCGAACCGATCGTTCCTATGGCAGCTATATGATATAGTAGTCTGATTTACACCAAATTTGGTCAGCCTATTTAAAACTGAATTAAACACACAATGTGTATATTTGGTTGAGATATCTTGAGAAACAAAAAAGTTTTTCATACTAAATGTTTATTTCCAACCGATCGTTCCTATGGCAGCTATATGATATAGTTATCCGAGCCGGCCGGTTCTGACATATGTACTGCGTGCAGCAAAAAGACGGACCTGTACCAAGTTTCATCAAGATAGCTTCAAAACTGAGAGACTAGTTTGCATAGAAACAGACGGACAGACAGACAGACGGACAGACGGACAGACAGACGGACATGGCTATATCGACTCAGCTCGTCGCCCTGATCAAGAATATATATACTTTATGGGGTCTGTGAGGCTTCCTTCAATGCGTTACACATTTCGTGACAAAATTATAGTACCCTCTGCAAGGGTTTTAAAAATTTAATATACAGAACTTTATACTTTAGGAGAACAATGAAAAGTTCTTTTTAAAATAGCTAAAATAATTGAGAATCTTTGTGGTGTTTAGTACATAAATTATATACAATTGACAATTGTACAAAACTTGTCAACTTGTCATGGCAAAACATAAGTAAGGGTTAACCAGAAATTGGATTTAGAATTTTATTTATTAATTCGCTAGACTGTTATGCATGTAAAATGGCCTTTTTAATAGTAAGTTACTTTTTAGCAGACACTGTCGTAATTTTCATTAAAAGTCTTTCAATGCCCTACACAATATACAATAACACGCGACTGGCGGACAATTCATTTTAATGCACATTCAAGTAAATAATTGAAATTTATTGCGCTTTGGCTGAAAGGCTTTTTGAACTCAGCTGTGGTACAGTAAGTACAATAAGTATAGTAAATACAATGTACCAAGAGCCATTACAATGCAACTCAATTAAATGATTGTCATTGTCATTGTGGCGAGTGATTTAAAAGTCATATGCAATTGAAGGCAATTCAAGTTCCAAGAATATCCGCATCTTCACAATCTTTAGGACTTCATTTGGGATAGTATTGACTTATTAAAAAGACAGATTTAATAATTCAAATTTATATGAAGACTTGACGATATTAAATTCAAATTAATCTAATTAACAGCACGAATGCAATACTGTAAGTAAGTTTAAGATGAATTTACAAGTACAATGACTCAATCAATTTACTATAATACATTTCTTTGAGTGACCTGATAAAATAAACATATTTTAGTAGAACAGATTAAAGCCAATTTGATAACAGAATAACTTTGAGCTCAGATTAGAATATTTTTTATTTGAAACAATAGAAATAATCAAACGTATTTAAGTAGAACAAACTTCAGTTATATTGAATACGAAACCAATTAAAATCAGATTAATAAATTACGAGCTTATATAATACTAAATAATTCCAAAGTGTTTTTGCTATTTCATTTCTTTCGGTGTATGTTTATCCGTATCCATTCAAAGGCAGTCAAATGCTCTACGCACTGCTCTATTGTAGTGGCCTTTTTCCCGACCACATCACAAAGGGCAACTTCCAGTCGAATCGAGTCGATTAAGGCCGAGCTTTTCACATGCTACGCACAATTACCGCGGCAAAGGCAATTCGACAGATGCTTTTCCAACTGAAGTTGGCTTTTCTTTCTGTCGTTTTTTTGGCTAATTAAGGTCACGTGACCCGACTGCAAATAGTATGGGAGCTGCGTCTCCTGTGCAGCGATGCATGCACCTGGAAAATGAGTGTGTGTGCTCATATCAAATGCAGCCCCATCAGCTCTGGGATCTGGATGCTTCGTCCACTAGAAGAAACGCAACGCATGTTTTACGCACATTTGCCCACAGACGACGAGAGAATCGCCTGCTCGGCCAATTATCATACGCAAAAATCAAGCGCACCACCCAACCACCAAACCGTCTAACCACCCCACTAACCTCCTTCCCTTTCATATCAACTGCCAGCCCGCCTGCCATGTTCAAAGCAAAGTTTTCCCATGGAAAAAGCTAACTTAACAGAGAAAATTACGCACACGAATTGCGCTGGACAATAAAAAAATCCGAAGCGCAGGCAAAAAACGAACGGCAAATAAATTATGAACAGTAGGGGGTTGAGGATGGGGAAAAAAGAGGACTGGGGGGCTCGGGGATGGCATCTACTTGCGCGTCTAATTTGTTGGAAAATTAGTTTGTGTGTTTTGTGCGTGTAATTTTCATGCAAGTTTTTGGTTTCAGACAACGTCTGCACTTGATTTTGATTGAAATACGTAAAAAAACAAAGAGCAGAAAAATTATGGGAAACGAAAAGACAGGAAAACTGTGGAAAAGCGGAGCAGAAGCACAAGACTCAGCTATCTGGCGAAAACGTTTATGACAATGTCTTCAAAGACGA
Organism: Drosophila neotestacea; assembly: GCA_035044365.1. NCBI lineage: Eukaryota > Metazoa > Arthropoda > Insecta > Diptera > Drosophilidae > Drosophila > Drosophila neotestacea. The sequence continues at coordinate 75,351 of JAWNMD010000126.1, read as the reverse complement.
ATAAACAATGTGGCTACAAATTCCATTGGACTTAACAGAAGAGTTGTAAAAGACAGTTGCTAGATTCCGATAATTTTAAATATCTATGTATATACTATCTGCATGCTGCATACTTGTATATTTATCATATAATTAATATAGATATACAATAAACATTGTGTTGTACATCTCATTTAACTATAATATAAATTTGTAGCTAACTGTAAGAAAAACAATTGTATTTAAATGTAAACTGAGAGTTTACTTTATTTTTATGTTTTCCGGTTAATCTCGGCTAATAAGTTTCTGTTAAAATGTATTTCTTTTAATTCCCAAATTTATATATACAACTCTGACCAAACTCGTCAGTTTGAATGAAATATTTATCATATAAAATGAGACGGAGTTCAATCGGGGAAAGTCTTTTATCACTGATCAACAAATTTTTTATCTGAACTGAAAATAGAAAGGCAGTGGAAATGGAAAGACATACATATATTTAAAGTAATTTGGTATAAATTCATTATTGTTTGTTAAAATATTGTAATTTTTTGGAAAACAGGTGAAATTTGTTTAGATAAGTCATGTAAAAATTTAACATTTAATTGATAATATATAAATATTTTTTGATTTTCAGACATAAATCGCAATCTTAATTTTGTTTTTTGATTACTTTAATCTCAGCTGCAAAATGAAGCTGCTTCAATTTGTAGTTCGTTCAGACACGTTTCTGCTCGACTTTGATGCCGTCTCAGACTGCCACGCCCACCTGCAAGCCCCTGCTGAATGCAGTATAATAAATGCAGCATTTCCAGTCCCAGCCCCATCTCCATCCCTTACCCAAATCAAACGCATCATCAACAAGCAGCCGCAGCCGCAGTTGCAGTTGGAGTCGTAGATGGAGATGGAGTTGGAATCATGTTTGTAATCTTGATGATCTTCCATGGTAAATTGCATGCACGCCTTTTTAACCCAAATATGATGTGCCCAGCTCCTTTTCCCCTCTATTTACAATCTCAGCCCGATCCTCGTCAACTAGTCATGCTTCAACCGATCCCCATTCCGATGATTGTCAGGGTCCGATAAGCGGGGCAACGCGATGCTTTTATTATGGGGTAACGACTGGGGCCGAGGACGGTGCATGGATTAATGAGTCGCGATCTGGCAGGCGGCTGGAAAAACGTTTACGTGACTGAATTTTCAATTATTTTTTATTGGACTCGGCTGCAAAGTTGCCAGTTGCCAGTTGCAAACTGCGAGTTGCAATGTTGCAGGCCGCCTTTAATTGCAGGAAGTTGCATTTTGAATGTGCAATTTATTAAGAAATTATTTATTGTCCAATGAAATTGATTTTGAAAGTCGCGTGACGAGAAGTTTGGCATTGTGTGTGGCAGGCGGCATCCAGCATGCAGCATGTGGCATGCGGCAGCCGGTTTCACATAATTAGGCAACAAAGATCTGGTTGCAATCAACGATCTAGGTACGTGCAACATTTCAGGCCTTTCCACATGACTTCTAACACCTTTTGCGAGTGCGCCAAACGATCTGCTGCATTTGCTGCAACTGCCGCTTCGATTTCCTGCCACACCCACTTGCACTTCTTTTCACTGGCAATTAATTTGATTTGATGGACCTATGGGACAGGCTGACGGGGACGAGGACGGGGATGGGGAAAGACTGACTGCTGCTGACACTGCGGTTCTCTAGCTCATTGCCAGTTTTCAAAGTGCAACAGAGGCAGCGGCGTTGAGTAATTGGCTGCTTTGATCTTCTGGCCAGGGTGACGCCTGGAACAGCAGCAGGCACCCTATAAATAGGCATCCCCACAACTATACTATCTTCAGGCACTTTGAAGTACATTCAGATCTATATACATAGCATCTCTTATAGATATGGATTGTACATAATTGAACATCCTATATGACAAACTAAATGACAATTATTAAACACTGGTTTGGACCTAGTTTAAGTTGACTTTCAGAATTGGGTCAATGGTTTCTTAAAGAGTCGCTTCAGTTTCAGTTTTAGTTTCTGACTTGGGGCATTAAGGCAGCTCACGCTATCTTGCCTCATGCGCCTCATTAATCAAATTAAATTGCATGAGAATTACGATGAGAATTTGTATCGGTCACTGCGCCCACAAGTAGGCAGCGTTGCGTAGCGATGCCAAGCGTCGATTGCTGACCATCAAGCGGGGGTGTCATAAGAAGGGTGGGACAGGAAAGTGGTGTCGTACGTGTGCAGCCAGCCGAGAAGATTTCGCGACAAGGCAGTCAAGGCTGCTGGTGTCTTGTCTCATCAGAAGGCGCTTTGCTCTATGACTTTATGTTATGTGGGGTAGGTTGGATTAGGCAACAAACTACGAGATGTAGATGAAATCTCTTTTGCGGTACAGTGCGATTCATATAAAATAAGTTCGGTCGTTTTCGTAACTGACTATGAAAAAATAGGAAAAGAAGTGGAGCATGTTCGAATGTGTGAGACCCTGCACTTATGGAAAAGAGCTAGGATTTATGAAAATTAAAAAGAAATTTTGCATATGTTGTGGTGTGAAAAATGGAAATACTACCGATATTATTGTCCAATCGAAATGGAAGGCTAAGAACAGTTCCGGACTAGTGTGTGTAATATATTTACCAAGAATCAAATAGCTATCTGCTAACAAGCATTTTGCTTTGGACAAATTTAATAAACTCTTTTTAATTTTTTAAGTACGAGAACTACAAGTTATTGCATTCCTAATTTTAGGAAGACAACACTGCCATACCAACTACCAACTGTTCATGATCTTTATAAATATTTTCATTATACATAATTAGAAATAATTGAAACCATTTTGGTTTCTTAAAATAAAATTTTAAATTATTAAATTAAAATATTGATGTAGATTAGAAGCAGCTGAAATGCTTCAAACTTCTTATATTATTTTTGTAAGCTTAGGTAAAATGAAGGAGACTTATAAATTTCGCTGATACACTGATGATAACATTATTCAAAGCGAAACTGGCCTTGTGAAAAAGAATTAGACGACTTTGTAAATAAAAAATTGCGCATTAAGCCTTAATGTGGTTTAAATGGATTAATCTGCTTTGAATCGTATATAAAAAGAATATAAGTGACTTAAATTATTTAACAATCCAAATACAATGAAGAAATCGGACTAATTTTTATACCCTTGCAGAGGGTATTATAATTTTGTCACGAAATGTGTAACGCATTGAAGGAAGCCTCACAGACCCCATAAAGTATATATATTCTTGATCAGGGCGACGAGCTGAGTCGATATAGCCATGTCCGTCTGTCCGTCTGTCTGTCCGTCTGTCCGTCTGTCTGTCTGTTTCTATGCAAACTAGTCTCTCAGTTTTGAAGCTATCTCGATGAAATTTGGTACAGATCCGTCTTTTTGCTGCACGCAGCACATATGTCGGAGCCGGCCGGATCGGATAACTATATCATATAGCTGCCATAGGAACGATCGGTTGGAAATAAACATTTAGTATGAAAAACTTTTTTGTTTCTCAAGATATCTTAACCAAATATACACATTATGTGTTTGATTAAGTTTTAAACAGGCTGACTAAATTTGGTGTGAATCGGACTACTATATCATATAGCTGCCATAGGAACGATCGGTTCGAAAACAACATTTAGTATGAAAAACTTTTTTGTTTCTCAAAATATCTCAACCAAATATACACATTCTGTGTTTGACTAAGTTTTAAACAGGCTGACAAAATTTGGTGTAAATCGGACTACTATATCATATAGCTGCCATAGGATCAATCGGTTCAAAATCAACAAATTTTGTAAAAAATCTGACGGCTTACACAGGGCACTGCAAGGGTATCCAAACTTTGGCGCGCCAAAGTTAGCTTGCGCTATATTTTTTTTTTGATTTATTTCCGTTCTGATGATGACATTAGCCGAAAGTGAGTCTTGTCTATTGATTAGAAGAAAAGTAAGCTGACCTAGTCGCTACACATCTTTAATTGAGTTTAAATGGATTAATCTGTCTTGGATGTTTCATGTGCTTGCTAAACTAGTTGTGGAAGGAGTGCGCTCAATGGGGCGTGGCAGCGGTAGAAGCGTGGAAACTGCGTTAAATGACAAATTACAAGTATTTACATGCAAAACACAACAAGATGCTGGCAGCCAGGTATCGGCTCCATTGCAAAGTAATCGATGAGGTGTACGCGTGCCGGCTTTCAAGCGGTGAGAAACCGAAAAAGAAACCGCAGGTTGACTGAGTGCCGTCAACAAAAGACAATCAAGGCAAGGCCAACAGAAGGCAGTTGAGTAGGTGAGTAGGGGAGCAGGGTATCAGGGGAACAGGCAGGATGCGGGTCGCGTAATTGAGCGTAAGAAGCCAAACGGCAAAGACGCTGGCGCCATCTGTCGTTGTGTGTGCGAGCTCAAATTGATTGCATTAATGATATGAAGTTGTTGCTTTTTTTTTGTTGTTGCTGCTGTTGTTGTTTGCAATTTGACGGCTGCAGTGAAAGCTTCCAGGACTCGTCGGTTGCTTTACAAGTTGATTAAATATCCCGAGAGGGGGCGTGGCGCCCGCGATAGAAAGCTTCAAATGAAAGCAATTAGCAATTGACACCTGGGTGGCAGCTTAGAGAGCAAACAAACAGTAAAAAGTAGAATGCCAGGTGCCAATTTCAAGATAATAATCAGATGTCTACAGGTGCTGGGGTGCTGTTATTAATCCAGCAGTGTATCTAGGTTAGTTTGCAAGACGAGTAGCGGACGTCTAGTATAACCAATGTCTACCATGTCTACATTTGGTTATTTAACAGCAGAAGTTAGTAATTCACATGTGTACATATGAATTTGTAAATTTCCATTTTTGTATGCAATCAGAAGTAAACGAATGACAATGACAGACCAGATTGAATATGATCTAACAAATAATTAACGTAGATTCGATAAAATATTCTCAACCAACGCATCCCACTCGGACTTATTTAACCGTAGAAAATTATTTGTATATTATGCCATTTTGTATGCAAGGCTGAGCACAGATAAGCAGAAAAAAGATCTTCTGTAATATTTGATTTTTGAAACATACGATAACTTCGCAAAAAGGGGTCGATATAATTCTAGGTATGGTGGTGGTAGACCGATTGCTCAATAGCGATACGAAAATAAAGCTTGTGAAATGCGATCAAAAGCAGAAATGGTGATCGTTATCGATATAACACAAATTTGTGTCAAATTAAATGCAGTTAATTTACTTTATAAAGGAATATGGAAGGAGTATTTAATGACGTATGTGTTACTCGCAAGTAAGTTACTTGATATTCCAATCGTATCTTAATATAACTGGTGATATTAACTAATTTGCTTTATTTCGCACCTTTAGGTTATTGGTCATTCCTTTACAACTGTCCAGGAGATGCTTCAATGGCAAGAGAAGGTTAGTGATTGGGGCACTTGAGTTTGGGCTTGGGTTCAGGGGTCCAGACGATACATTGTTGTGGCGGAATCTTCTCACACGCCAACTTTTAAATCATTTCGACGCCACGCAATGCACGCCACATGAATCGGACCCAACCAGATGGATTCCCCTTCGAGTCGCCCGTTCATGGCATAGGCATCTCAAGATCGCATGGCATGGAGTGTGAACAGCGGGTGCCTCTCTTTTTTTTACATTTTTGTATTTGCTGTCAAAACATGCCTGGGACTAAGGAGGAAGCAGGGCGCGGAAGGAGGAAGCATGCCACATGCTGGCAAATGCCTGGGCTCATAAGTTGCCGCTATCTGTGGACTGTATCTGTATCTGCAGCATTGTATCTGTTATGGCTCGGGCATTGCAAAATATGCTGCTAATTGAATTGAATTGAACTTGCGCACAGTTCGATGAGCTGCGATTTTCATGTGATTTATGCGGCGCGGGTGGAACCGCCTACCAAATGAAGTGCTCTGAAGTGCCAAGCCTGGAATTCGATTTCCAGTTGAAGCGAGTTGTAGACAATACCTAAACTCAAGGAACAGCCCCCAGTTGACTTGGGCAAGTGCAATTCCCTATTCGCAACGTTCTCAACCAATTAAACCAGTTTCCTGTCACCGTTGCTCGTCTTTGTTTTTTTGTTGTCTTTTTCGCAGAATCTGTCGTTCATTTGATTGCACGCTGATGAAATAACAAGACCCAGATCCTCACTCAGTCCCTTACTCCCGTCTCCACTTACCCAACAGCGACGCCCTCATAATCAAACAGTCTTCCAGCAAAGGGGCGTCTGCGCAGACGCAGCCCTCGTCAACAAAAAAAAGTATGAGGAGAAAAAAGAATATTAAAAGAAGTAGAAGACCAGCACTTAACGTACCAAAAGCGAAAATAATTTAACACAAAACGTGCGAATGTTTACTTTAAGCAAAAGGACAAACCCGAAAGCAACTTCCAAATGCCAGCAACTAAACGAATCTCGAAGCAAAGATGTGAACCAAAGAAGACCCTCAAAGATTGTCTGCCTGAGTAGGAGGCTTTCGATTGGTTCCACAATTGCCTTGGTGGCAGCCGCCGCTTCTTCATGGACATCGAGACATAATTGGTCGGACAACTGGACAAGTGGACGTAGTTCTGATGGGAATCTGCTTCTGGTGCGAAGAAAGAACAATTCAACAATTCACGTGAACGTGAATAGTGAAAAAATCTTCAATTAAGGTAAGTTTTTAACAAAATATTTTTGAAATTGTACATTTTGAATCTAAGGTATAAAAATCAGGGATTCAAACCGTAATCCGTAACTGATATTAACCAATTGAACTGAAACAAAACTGTTTTATTATTCCGAAACCGAAAAGCCAAACCAAACCAATTCTTCAAACCGAAATAACATTTTAGAAGCCATCCATGAATAATGTATTTTTTAATTTGAAATCGATTTCAAACATAAACTTTAGATATATATGGTTATACAGATAAAAGTATAGCAATAAATTGGAAGAAAGTTCGTCAGAGAAAAGACGTCGCTCTTACTGGTACTTATTATTATTTTCTAATTATAATGGATTGTCAACTTTGTCTTTTGATTTATTTGAAACTAGCAGGTGTCTTATATCATTTCTTGTTTGCAAAGCACAAAGTCCAAAAAAGTATCAGAGCTATGTCTTGTGCTTTATTATTTTCTTTTTTTTCGAATTTCATAAAATAATTTTTTAGGGTTTTTCACATATGTGGAAATTTTATGTATTTCGCACTGTAAACAACAATATTTGAATATAAATATAGCTGTTTTTTTTTACTGAGAGCTTCAGTACGATTAAAATTATAGTGGATCTAATTTCATCACTGGCTTACATAGAAGTCTGTGATGTAAGCTTGTAAATCTGGAATATTTAATTTTAGAAATGTGAAGTTAATGTTTCCCTAAATTGGGAATCAGTGAAATTGCTGGATCAGTGAAATAATCTTTATTTAAGTGAAAATATATTTAATTTCGGCGTTATCTTCAATCTTAGCTAAAATGAGATTTTATTTAAAAATGTTTATTTATAATCCGAAGTGCTCAGTTCCCATCAGTTTTAGTTTGATACTTGACAGGGGCAGTGCTACGTGCAACATTCTTGTGACTGCATCTGCTAGTTGTACTTGACAGTCTGGAGTCCAAAATGGTGGAAAGTTGCTGCGACTTTTTTTATTCTTTTAGACCCAGTACTTTAAAAAAGTACAAATGGGTCTATTAAGTTTGTGCAAAAAAAAAATGTGCGTAACAGGCAGAAGGAGGCGTGGCAGACCCCATAAAGTATATATATTCTTGATCAGCATCAACAGCCGAGTCGATATAGCCATGTCCGTCTGTCTGTCCGTCTGTCCGTCTGTCCGTCTGTCCCTTAACACCTATATCTCAGAGACTATAAGAGCTAGAGCTACCAAATTTGGCATGTACGTTCATCTGCATCTTGCATTAAACGAGTTTGTTTTAGATTTTTGCCACGCCCCCCTCCGCCCACGTAAATTTGAAACAAAATTTCAAAGTCGAATAACGAAAGCTCCTTTAATGCTAGCGATATGATTTTTGGCATACATGATAAACTCTATAGTCCAATCCTGTCCTGAAAGTTTTATCCGGATCGGATAATAAACGGATAGTATACGGCTGTTCAAAATTTCGAAAATATGAACACCTAGATCTCAGAGACTATAAGAGCTACAGACACCAAATTTGGCATGAAGGTTTATCTATATCTTGCATTGATCAAGTTTGTTTTAGATATTTGCCACGCCCCCTCCGCCCCTAGAAATTGAAAAACAAAATTTTAAAGACGAATTACAAGAGAACCTTTAAGACTAGCGCCTTGAGTTTTGGTATATATATTACTCGCTATAGTCCAAACCTGTCCAGAAAATTTCATTCCAATCGGTTGGTAAACGCGGAAGTTATTTAATAACAATGTTACAGGCAAAAGGAAGAAGAAGAGACGCTAGCGGCCTCTATGTTTATCAAGTGGCGCCATCTATTGATGGTACGCAACATTGAAGAACTATCTTTAGTGAACGCTTTGCACTCAAAAAGTACTGGGTCTCCTACTGTCGAGCTTGCTCCACTGTAGCTTACTGCATTTTTTTATTTTTATTTGTAACAAAAGACAAAACGTCAACGAAAATTACAACCGAAACGAGTTTGTTTTTCCAGCTTGTCCTTTGTTATACGTTTTTTCTGTTTCTTTCTTTGCGCTTTACTCGCTGTGGTACTTGCAACGAAATTGAAAATGAATTTTTAATGATTTGTTGCTGTGTGCTGCATGTGAAAATATCAGTGGCAGTGCATCAATTGATGAAGTGTGTGGGTGAATGAACCCAAAAGACAGTCTGAAAAATATATATACCCAATCTGAAGCTGATCCTTGCCCGCTTCTCTGTCTCCTGAATGCTGACTACTGACTCATCTGCCTCTGCGATTTCCGAGAAACAACAAAAGGTATTCGCAATTTATGGCAATGCCAAAGTGGAGCACTTAAAGACAAAAGATGCCGAACAATAAGCAAAAAGTCACGAAACTCAAAGGAAATAAAACTGAAGATCATTGAATTGCACATTTAAAGCGTGTCGAGGAGAGATTACATGAAATTATTGTGAAACATTCTGAAGCAAATTTACAGTCTGTGGAGAAGATGCGTGCAACATGAATTTATCACACATTCTGTTGAATTATTACCAATATTTGAGGCTGAAACTACGAGCATGTTGCAAAATATTCACAAACTGATTTTGATTAAAAGTGGCTGCTTCAGAGAGTTATGGAAACAAGCCAAGGACTCTGAGTGTACACTTGATTAATTGTCCTTGGAGTATCATTCGTTAGGAGCTAACAAAAGGCGAGGCTTGACTTTTATTCAAAATGAAATTTAATATGACAAAATATTGCCGTACACTTAAGGCTGTCATTGGCAGAGGCAACAGTCATAGATGCAAATACATACATACTTATATGTATATCTACAGATACTTCTAAAGAAATGCTATAAAATTGATGATAATGAAGTGCTGCAGCTGCAAATACATTTGTCATGGCAAGCTTGTGAACAAATAAGCAAATGCCAGAGACAAAGCATGTCATTCGAATATCTAATGGGTGGGTCAGCAATGTGAAGCATATTTGAATGTGACAACATGTAGATACAAAAGTATCTACAGCTGTCATATCAAGTGGCATATGCTCACACAGCACTCCGATAACCTATTATATCCCTTTAGATAGTCCATTGCAACCACGGGAGCAAATTGCCATCCTCTGCCAGTCTCCTGGAGACTGCGGTTTTGTGTGTTTTAGTGCGGTCAATGGTATTTGCTTAAGAGGATCTGAAAAATTTCAAATTAAGTAGACTTCCTTGAGATTCCTTTCATATCCTTTTGCTGCTGGTGCTGCGGTTTCTTGCATAATTGTCCTCGTTAGCCAGGCGTCAACTGATGTTGCAATTTTAATGCCTCCAAGTTAACTGCAACTCTACAAACCCCACAACATTGGCAAAGATACACAACTTTGCCTTTTCCGTATTGTTTAAAGCTTAGTTACATATTAATAGGCTGTGCTAATTGGAGGATGGCAAATGTCTTTCAAGTTCTTAACCTCTTATTTGGCTAGGTGCCTGCTTAGGTACCTGCAAATTGACTGTTTGACCCTTGGTCTAAGTCAATTTGTCGTTGTACTTTGGTCACATACACATTAATTTAGTACCCAGCATCCAACCAGTCAACGGATCCACGAGTCCAAGCTGCACATTACAACTTTGAATGCCAACTCGCAAATGAACTATAAATAAATAATTTGAATTACTAGGATAAGAAAAACACAACACCATGTTCAGAGCTCATATCGGACTCTAAGCAAGGGTGGCTTTATATCTTTGTTGTAGCAGCACAAACAAAAAATTAAGCTTTGATTGTTTTTAACATTTCCCATAAATATTTCTCATATTATTTTTTATTTTTTATTAATCCAAAATGTAAATTTGCAATGATTTTGTCAACTTGTTTTTCAATACATTTTTTTTTTGTTTCGAAGAACTTTTCCCAAGCTAGTATTTAATATTAATACGCCTTTTCAAATTAGTTTTAAACTCTTCCAAATCACTTATAACTACACAAACCGCCCTCGCAATTCAACAAGCAGAAACTCGCAGTTTTGGTTGTCAGAAAAAGAAGAATATAGGGGAAAAGAACTATCGAAACGTAAACGCTCGACGGCAACAAATCGCCCCGAAACAAAAGGAAAACAAAAGTACTTTATAACGTGTCCGCAGCAGAAGCATTGGGAAAGATACTCAAACGAACAAAGTTGTGGATATTGTCGAGTATTCGTATTCGTAATCGAGTATACGAGTGTACATATTCGTATTCGTATACGGTAACAGCATCAGTAGCAGTCGCAAGCTACAAGTTCATTAAATAAATTATTCATACGCAACGTGTGCCGACAAAATGGCGAATGACGGCCGTCGCTTTGTTTCACTTTTACACACACACACGGTCAGACGAATGAGAGAAAATTTTCATTGGCAGTTTGTTTTATTTGGCAATGTCTGCACCGTTGTGCGGAATGAAAACGCATTCGGTTTAAATATTTATGGGAAAATGTCTGTATTTGTGTGCGGGCCTCATACCGAATGGCCATTTGGCCATGGCCAGAAAAAAAGACGAGGGTCGAGCGGCAGTTTCGTACTCAAGTTGACATTTGTGAAGTGTGTGGCTCGCTTTCACTCCACGGCCAAACCAAGTGGCAGCATCATTAGGCCAGCCAACCTCCTTTCTCATTTACAATGCTAAATGACAAAGCCCGCAAAGTGAACTGAAAACCCGCAACAAAGTATGCAACACTTTTACGTATTTTTTTGTGATGAAAATCAAAACTAATTTTATTCGAAATGCTGAACGACAACTTGACCAAGACTCTTACTTGTGTTCATTGTCGAATACGAATGCGGATTTGTATTCGTATTCGGACTGGACTATACATCACAGATTAGAGCTAACCAAAAAGTGGCATGCCCCAACTCTGCGGCCAAGTGGCAAACATTTGACTGACATTTGTGTTGCAATCTCTGAACTGAATTTAAGCTGTTAAATGGAATCTTTTCATATGATTCCAATTCAGTCCTGGAGTCGAGTAGTCGAGTAGTCGAGTAGTCGAGTTGCTCTGAGGACAGGTTAACCAATAAAAATGCATAGTGAGCTATGCAAATGTCAAATGTAAATGCCAACAACCGACGAGTGCATGAATAGTTGTATGTCAATGCATTCCAAGAGTTGGACCTGCATTTTTGACAGTTGCAACTTGTTGTCTGCCCCGTCCCCCCCTCTCCTCATTTTGTTCATCTACCATCATATGCACAGCTTTCAATTTGTGTGTGTGTGTCCCATGCAAAAGTTGCCTCACATTTTTCTGTTGCTTTGCGGTTGGCTGATTGCATGAGATTGCATTTTTCAAAAGTCGGATACATGCGACGTTCTTGTAGAACGCAAGTTTCTAATATTTGACTAATTTGAATTCGGGCGAATTGTTTCTGCTTCACTGAAGCACTGCAAAATGTCAAACGAACATACAAAATGTTATTCAATCCCTACGAGATTGCCACACTCCTGTTGCCTCAAGCGTGTAAAATGTAGTTGCATTTCTCGCATCTATAGGCTAACTATCACATTTCAATGAAGTTACCACAATTAAATCAAGACTTGCCATCAATTCGATACCCTCCTTGCAGGTAATTTTATTCAATATTCGACAGATTATTCCCATTACAACTCTATTGAAAACTGTTTTGAATAGCAGTTCAATTTGAACCTGATTTGGTCAGGTTGCATATGAAAATCTGGCCGGCTTCGACACTTGTTTTGCATTACTCTACATTAAGTTAAAAATTGGAGATTTGTTTTTTTTTTTAATGCGTAACATTATTATATACGGAGTATCCAGTCCTCAGAAACTACACAGTGCCGTGACAAAGTTATTTAACTTTCTGCAAGGGTACAATAATGTTTATTAAAGTGTGCTAGTTAAATAACTTGAGTATAAAAATTGTAATTGCTATTATACTACCTTAATATATCCTTCAGGTCGTTGATTCTTTTTCAACATTCCAATGAATTTTCACATTAAATTAAAGAAAAAGTCAAAAGTCTTCTATATGAAATAATCTTCAATCAAGTCAGCTTTTATATACTTACTTAATACTGATCATCGTTATTGCAACAGTTCCCATTCTATTCATTAAACAAATTTGCGTTTATTATCAATCGCCGTTCTCAAGCTGCTCTTAGTGGTTAATGTCTTGTGTTCCTGCTGATATAATTATTATTGTTATTTTCCCACGCCATTCCATCACTTTGACAGTTGACCAAAGAGCCAAATGCCAACGAACTGGCAATTTTTCATAATTTGCAAGAAGAAAACGCTTGAATATGAAAAATATTTTTAAGGAAGACCAAACAAATTCATTAAAAAACAGTCTGCATATGAAAAATAACGATGCCAAACACAACAATTGACATTGACAAAGAGGCGTTGACAATGACAACGACTAAGCAGCAGAGGGAGATTTCGTCTGGAGTCAAAGTCTTCCAGACAGCGTCGTTGCTTCCTAATAAATCTGAGAGAAGTTCTTACTCAACGCTGAGAATTTAATTAAAACTAAGCTCTTCATTTGCTACAACGTTGCCTTTAATGGGTCAACTGAGGTTGCTAGGCCCCTTTTGGGCCGTTGTCAGTGGGCGTGGCGTAGAATAACAGCTGTTTCCCCCAAAAATTCTCTCGTTCGCTTAGCGCGCATATAATTGTGGGAATTTGTAATGAGTCTTCGAGTTCGGAGGCAGTTGTTATTGGGTAAGAGGGACATCTCGTCGGTTCCATATGCTAATGACTATTGTCATCATATTTAGCATTTAATTATTTATACTTTTAATATGCTCGTCGTGGTTGAAAATTAACGTCAAATAATATGTTTTCATTATGTTTTAAGTCGCCTTTTCTGCTTTCATCGCTGTCAAATTAATTTCACTTCATTTTGTTATTAATGCGCACAAAATTATGCTACGCTTTTTGCCCAACCGTCATTTTTTGTATCTAGCTGTTGTTGCTCTTGCTGTGGTTGTCTTGCTTGATGGAATGATTAAATGGCCCAACGAAGATTGTGGACAAATTATGCATAGAACGAAAATGTTTAAAAGTTTTGCAATTAGTAAAAAGTTACTCGGATATTACAGAGAGATTACAGGAGATGCTAGAGACAGACAGCAATATGAAGTCTTACTTGTATTTTTTATCCACTTTTATAACAAACGGACTTTTGATAGAGAGTCGATAATAATAAATTAGTTAGTTTTTCAATATATCTTGTCATAACAATATATTATAATATAAACCTATCCTTTGGTTCATTTAATAGAATATATATAATTGAATAATACTTGAGTTTCGGCACATATGATATATAAAGGGAGGTTCCGGATCCATCGACAAAATTTAATCACAATCAAAAAATAAACAATTTCATTTGTATTATTTCCTAAGGGAAATTTTAGTTCGTCGGAAATGTATATGTGTTCATTTTCGCATAGCGGTTTTTATAAAGTATTCTTTATTTTGCCATATGTAAATTTAATAATAATAACAATAGTTAGCAATAAGGTTATTCAATAACCTACTCAACTGAAAATTTAGTTACGCATACAGAATATGCAATATTACATTACATTACATATTATCTTTTTATTTTGAGTAACTTAAATAAGGTATCGAACAACTGTGTGAGCTGAGAAACCAAATCCAAATCATATTAAAACCAAACCTAAATACTTTTCAAGAACTCCCCTGCTAAATAATTTAATTTTATGTTTTTCAAACTTAAAATTCCTATGGCCTTAATCATTAAGCGAATATGCCCTGTTTCACTACACAACAGAGAATTATAAAAACAAATTGAACGACCAAAGTGAAGGTGTAAAGTGCAACTGTGAAGCAACAAAAAAATAAATGGCACAAACAGACCACAACTGGATTTGGGAAGGGGGAGAATGGCTCCCACAGTTTGTGGGCCCTGATGTCAGCAACAATTTTAACACACACACATCTATACACATACACACACACACTTAGATAAACACGGCATGCACTCGGGAACAGAGTCTGTCTCGCTCTGGCGCGCACTCTGTACTTTGGCAGTGTCGAATAAATTTATTTAAATAAATAATTTTTCCATTAACCGCAAACATGGATTTTGGCGCAATTGCATAAATGGAATGTAATAAATGAACTGCAACTGCAACTACAGCTAGGCGTGAAGTGCAAAAGGGGCGTGGCATTGTTGTTACTGCGGCTGATGGCGTGTTGACGCGGTCGCTTTGGCTTCGGCATCGTCTACATCGCTGGATTTACATTACTTTGCTCGGTTTAAATACCCTGGGCACGTGATATGTAAAAAAGAGGGGTATACTGGAATATTGAACTTTTGATCAGCATCAATTGGCGTCTATATAAATATGTATCCATCCTTTTTAATGACCTTGCAGCTAATAATATTATCAAAAAGGTTATAAATGGAAATTAATTAATTAATCGTATAAACTATACAAACCGATATTTAAATAAAAATTTCCTATACATATAGGATATCTGTTTGGTAAGAGTATTCAGACTAGGTCTTAATTTTCATGTTATTTTTTTGTATTGTGTTTGAGTCTGAAAATTAGTTTGTAATTTGTTTAGTTTACAAAGAGAAAATGGCCGCACAATGCATTTACATATTACATATTATGTTTTGCGGTTGCATTGTTGTTATTCGTGTTATTCGGATTCTCTGGTTACCTCGATTCCGTGTGTGTTTCTCTTTTGTCCCATAGAATCCCATGGCTGCCTGTTAAATTTTAATGTGGACTTTTAGGCGCCCGGGCTTGTTGCCTAAATATAACCCTTTACTCTTTTCTACTGTGTGCAGTCAGTTAATTAATTAACTGGTTATTGGGGTATACTCATTTGGGATTCATTTTTTGTATGGGAAGAAGACAATGTTCGATATACATATGTGGGCGTTATTTAGCTAATTATGAAAGATATTGTAATACTTGCACTTTTGAAAGCTGACATTGTTAAACAATCTCTAAAGTGCATAGTTGAATTATAATATTTGATAATATTGCCTCTTAAAAGTATTTCTACTTTGTATCTAATAAAACCAAGTAAATTTATTTGCTTTCTACAACTTTGACTAGAATTATTATTATTCACTTTTATGCATGAAATTCCTATTCAAATTCATTCATTTATTCAAACGTTTAATGGCAAAGATATGCCAAGTTGCCACTGCTGTCTATTTTGTTTATTTCAGAACTCATTCAAAGTTTGTGCTGATATTCCAAACAACTTTCGCTGGCGACTTCCTAGTTCTGCCTAGGCCCCCTACACATACACACACATATACACATACATACTGTTTGACAATTCCCAGAAACTGACCTCACGCGGCATGCAACAACAAAACCAACAACTACAACGACAACTAAAACTGAAGAGAAGGCCCAACTCATAAACAAAAGTGATTTCAATTGAAAAATTATACAAAAATAACAGCAAATGAAAACAAATTGTTGTTGTTTATCGAAAGACATTCGTTCAATATAAACAAAACAAAACAAAATTAACTAAAAGCCGACCTACGTCTCTCCTCATTCCAATCTCTCTTTGTTAGCCACTTGAAGCCATCGCCACGATTCGTTGCCATTTCGACATCCTGCGTAACATTTTATTCAGTTCTCGGTTATTATCGAAACGTGCAGTGACAATTTGTGTATTAAATTTATGGCCCATTGTGCAATAGACCCCATGCCTTAACTTTAGAATATTCACAGCAAAAAATACTAATAAAACATGGTACAAAAGTTGAGTGCTCGACAAGGAGATACTCTGTACTATGTATATGTATTTTACACGGACAGACAAACCAATAATCTTAAAAATAGGCATATGAAGAAATAACAAGACTATATCAGAATTTTTCAAGATCAAGAATCTTCTGTTTATAATTCTCTGATCATTTTGATGTACTGCTTGAATGATTTACTATCAATGTATATAGCTTAAGTCGTATGAACTGAGACGTGCTGAATAAAGTTGTTTACATTTATAGGATATTGGGAGAAAAAAAGCTAAAAAACTTCTGTATTAACATTTACTTCCTCATTCGCATAGATTCAAACTCTTTTTCAATAATCTTGCATAAAGTAAATCAACTAATGCTTTTTGACGTCATATAATTATAGGTTGACTACTTCCACGCATTTCAAAAATATTCAGTTCGTACAGGGTATCAGGGTCAGCTTTGAGGATTTTTCAATAATTTTATGAGATTTTTACAGCGTCACGTTTTCTGCCAGTTTTTTTTTTTCGATCGGTCGCCTCAGTTATTTTTTATGAATTTCTAATTAGGCACTTGCAACGTACATTTCTGACACCTATCGAAGGGTTAAGAGCAAACGCGACTCGCCAGATCGTAAAAGTTGTGAGCCGTTTTACGATATTTTTATTTAATTGCAAAAATAAGCATTAATGTAATCGAGTGGGAGCGGGACGTCACCTCCTTTTGCCCTCAAAAACAAGCTGCTTCCTCAGCTTTTACGACAGCTGGGAACCATTTGGAACGACGTTGTTGCTGTGAGGTGTCGGTCAAGTCGTTACATTACAAGTTTTACTGTAATAATATTTAAATTTTGAAATTGTTGCTTTTAAGAGAACGCCAAACGTCGGCGTCATAAACGCTCGGCACACGCCTTCAGACGGCAACGGGAAAAACCTGAACGGAAGTCGTCACACAACTTAAATTATCAGACCAAGCTCTAAACCTGAACAACATGTGTTCCCTTCCCACTCTATTGCACTCTTAAGATAATGATTAATGTCTTATAAGAGATGGAGACTAATTTTAGATGACAAGTCAAAAATTTCAAGGATTAAGGACGTTCTCTTGTTGCTCACAATTGGCCCTTTATGGTACAATTGAATTAAAATATTTCTGTCGGTTATTGTAGTTCTGAATTAAATTTCTCAAGTTTGTGCGAAGGTATTTTTAACTTGAATTATTCTGTCAAAAGTAATTAAATTTACATACGGAATGTAATTTTGATCATGATTTCTACCTCTAACTGCTTATAACTTTAAAAAATGTATATTATTTTTCAAACATTTGCCTTTCTTGCCTTTTTGATATTAGTTTATTCCATATTTGCTCATTTTTCTGGAGCCTTAATTAGTATTTAATAACACTTCCAAACTGATTTTGAGAAAATTCCAATTTTTTCTTGTGTCTATATATTTTATTATTAATATATATCTCTATTGTTCTTTTTTAAATTAAAATAGTTAACTTTAAAATAATCTAACCCAAATTAAGTTCTTTGACTTTGAAAATCCCCTAATATTTATCAGTTAATTTCGTAGATTTTTAAAAGTTAAAGTTTTTCGTATGTTATATATTTAAATTTATGTGATTATGTTAATCAAAGGCAATTGGAACTTCTTGGTATCTCGGTCGCTATAATCGAGTGTTTGCGTCCCCTTCATCCAGATGATTGTTACCCTTACATTGTCAGAACCCGCTGTTGTTGCTGCTGTTCATCATGCTGCTCATGCATCTGAAGTTTTGACAGTTGACTGTGATTATTCTGCCCCATACACCGGGCACCATTCGATGGTAAATTTAGCAGTGCGTTTGCGTTTTACATTGACGTTAACATTTTGCTGCCTTGAATACTAAACAAAGCCGTCAGTTGATTCAACCAACCCAAATGTTATGGCTGATGATGCTGTTGTTGCTCAGATGTTGCTGTTGTTGCTGTTGCACAAACCACAAAATGGACAAAATGTGTTCAATTTCAGGCCTGTGATTTTTCAATAGAGACAGCAACAACAACAAGTTGCAATTGCAACAGTTCCAAGCTGCTTTTGGCGAATTAACATTGATGGCGTGCCTATGAAAGGATCAGTTTAGTTGTGAGTTGGGGAGGTAAATGAATCCTTCATTTTACTATGTTGCACTGTTTCTGTTGTTGTTGTTGCTGTTGAAACGAACGTTCATTAGCACGCACGTCGGCGCCATTTTGCAAACGCATTTCCGCTGCAGCTACGTGCAGTCGTGCGGCGTTAACGTTAGACCATATCCCGTTAGTCAGTTTAACCCGTTAGCCAGCCGTAAAGGCCAGGTAAATGTTGTAGCAACTCTAGCTATTGTTTTCCATTTTTTTTTCTGTATTTCCCCCATTTTTCCCCAATTTTTTGTTGGAATCATCATCAAAAGGCATTTTTAATTGGCATATTGCAGCTTAAAGCGAGAGAGCGTCCCTCTAGGTGGCTGGGGTAGGAGCATGAACAGACAGACATGCAACAGTTCTCGAGTCGATAATTGGTAACGCGTCACGTTTAATGCCCCCAAAAGCCAAAAATGGAATTTCTAATTAAGTTTTGCTGGGATTTAATATCGACAAGCGTACTGAGCTGAGCTACAAAAACTGCAGCTTTAGTTTCAAAGCAACCGGAACTCTTCTATAGTATCTCTATCAATGTATCTGTATCTGTATGTCCGTCAATCTGTCTATATGTGTGTGTGTGTGTGTGTGTGTACATAAGTCTGCGTCTGCCTTCCAGCGAGTGTGTACAAAATTTTGGTCAATTAACACATCAACGAGCTTAGTTAGACCAAGCCAAAAACCAAAGCATCCACATCTCTCTCTATCTCTCTCTGCCTACCCTTGAACTGCCCCTTCAGTTGCAGTTTTGCAACCCAAACCTTACAGGATAAAAAAAAAAGAGAACAACATTTTGAGTTACTTTGCTACAACATTTTGCAGTTGCTCTGTTGATGCGCTTGAGGGATTATCAGCTGAAACAAATGTTGGAATATCAGGATACCGAGAGTCAGAGGCAGAGACCGACTATGTCTGGTTTATTTCATTGATGAGCCTTTAAAATTGCGTTATAAATCTGTGCAACAGTTCAAAACTGTTTTACATGACCATAGATTTTGGCTCTATAGATGTCGAATAGACTGACTTTGAGTTGTTCTTTTAAGCAGCTGCCAAATGGTTTGTTAACTAAAAATGTAGATTGATTGCATTTCACTATGGGAATGAAGGCACTCAAAGGAATAGTTCAAGACATTAGAAGTACAGAGGATATACAAGTTAGTAGGTGTACGAAATTCTATGTTATGAATTTAAATTTTTCAGACTTTAGTTAGTACGATAGTAAAAACGTGTTCCTTTGCAGCAGACTATTTAGGTAAATACAAAGGACAGTTGAACTCCTAGATGGAATTATCTAACGTTCAGAACACTTAGTCCTTTGGAGTATACTATACAAAGTGTCATATAAATAAAGAGAACTAAACAAATTTCCAAACAACACTTCAACTTTCATACTTTTGAGTGTACATTGAAAAATCTTCAATGAGTGATTCATTTCAAATGTAATTCGAAGAGTCATAAAGAAATTATTGTATTATAGATATTGCCATAGTAATTATGCAGATATAATGAATATAACATTGTTTAAAGCGCAAAGAGTTTCTTAAAATTTAATACATTTTAGCTGAGACAGCAAACTAAATATTTGAATCGACATTGTTCAGTTCAAGAACAGATTGAGGCAACAAAGCAAAAAAACATTAACAGATATGCATAAAGAATCAATATTGTTTAGTATAGACACATATATGTACATACTAATAATATACTGAACACAGAGAGAGGGAGCTGGCAACCCGTCAATCGTTCAGTCCGTCAGTCAATAGTCTGACAGATAGTCGGACAGACAGTTAGCCAAGTTGGCTCATCATTTGCCTAGAGCTGGCAGCAACAATTGATATACTCGTACGTGATTCGCATATTGAGAAGTCCGTGAAGTCTGACTAGGCCGGCAATTGATTTGATGTAAACGGAAGACAGTGGAAGACGAGGGAAGTTGCAGAGTAGGCAAGCAAGTTTCTGAAGTGCGGTCGCAAACTTTGTAACTGGCACGCGTTAAAATGAATTTATGAGTCAAGAAGAGTAGAGAGTGCCTTAAGCCTAGAGATACAAAGATACTTAAAGTTTATCAGGTTTAAGAAACGAAGCTAAAACAGTTGAGCAAGTGTTGGAGAGTTGCTGATGAAGGCGGCAAGTTGTTGTTCAGGAAATGGCAAATGTCTGTAGCAAAAAAGAGAGAAAAAAAATAAAAAGAAAAGAATCCAATAACAAATTTATCAATTAGCAATTTATCATTTATGCAAACAAGCCAAGGGCCAACTGCCAACTACCAACAGTCTGCTTGGCTGAATGGCAAACAAATGCGCTCAAAATGAATGACAGAAAGACACACAGACAAAATAGTTAGGATAGGACTATGATGGGAAGTAAGAGGGGAACCTCCACTTGGTTCATTCAATAACTCAGTCCAAAACTGTTGCGCATGCGCCGTCATCGCTTTGTTTGTCTTCCTCAAGAGCCCAAACAAACACTGAACAGGCGAGTCAAGGAGTCGTCGAGGAGGCTGAAGTGAAGGAGGAATGATTATTATGACAGTGCCAGGCTAAGAATTTACACAAAAATGCAATCAACGCGTAGGATAAATATACAAAATGCTCCGACAACAGTCGACGACAACTGGCGCGTTATCATTAATGAATATTTACACTATTCGATAAATTTATCACTCTGCCAACAACGATCAGCGATTAGCGTAGCACTGCCATGTTCAAATCATGCAGCTCATTCATGTTTATTTTTCATATATATTTAGCTGTCACTCGGCATTTGTGTGCGGTACACAATGTTCTGAGCAAGTTGAGATAGTCGGATAGACAATTGTAGTTTACTTGGGGTTACTAAAGGAGAGAAAATATGGATACAATTTGAAGTATCTACAGAAAGCTTAGATATGAGAAGAAATGCCCAAAATTTTAAATTCAATCAAATATTGTTCGCCTTTTACAATTATTTATTAATAAATGCAAGATATTTATTTAATCTATTAATTATATTTAAAATAGTATTGAATAAATATATATGTATAAATTTGGATCAATACAATCAAAGCAGCTTAATTAAAATGTGAGATGGAGATAACAAGATAGTATGAATTGTTATTTCAAATTACAAGCAGATTATTTAATTAAAAAAGCTAGCGAATTTTGTAAATTTAATTCAACTGTTTAAACACCGATTGACATAAAGTTAGTAAATCTTTCATAATATACCATGTATTATAAGTTTAAATCATAAATATACTCAGTAACAAGGCAGCATATTTACTTTATTTAATAAAAATATGGAAATATAAATTGAAATTATACATAAAAAATAATTTCTATTTATAATAAATTGAACATATATATTTATTTGATTAAGACATTTAATTGTTTTAAATAAACAATTAAATTAAAAATTTGAAAACAAATACTATAAATAAATACAATCGGTAACAAAAATTTTAATTACTTTTAATCATATTCTTCTTTTCCTATTTATTGTGCTACACACATTCAAAGACATCACAATAGCTATTTCTGTATAGCAATTGTAGTGTATATTATTGTAGCCTTTTAAAAATATCTTTTTAAAAATGCTTGATTCCAGTAGGAATTTAAATTCGCCTTTATGTTCGTCAAATCAGGCTTCTAGATAAGCTTGGATTAATACCAGTTCTTGATAGATATTATAACAGATATTTAATATAGGTCAGCGGCTAACAATAACAATCCCTTTTCGAACTAAGCCGACTGACCTGATCCGATCAGATCTAGTGTTTCATCAGAGACACTTTCGTTTGTTCTTTGTTGTAGTTGCAATGTGTGTCACCAAGTCAAAATATTTGAAAGTAAAAACTGTTGACTTGGACCCGGGGACATCATAAACCAAACCCAAAAACAAACAACCTTCCCAATGTGTATGTTGTGCGTACCAATCAATCAAACTGTGACCATAAAGCGGGCCAAGATACCATCTACAACAAGTGCCCCTTAGCCATAGGTCCACTGTTAGCATTACCCTTACCCCGACCCTTACCCATACCCTACTGTGGTCTAAGACTCGTTCGGTATCTGAGAGTTTGTATCGCAAACAAAACTGCAGAGTGTCATAAATCATGGCGAGATCGCACGCTGCTCTGCTTCTTCTCTCTGCCTCTGCCGCTGTCTCTGTCGCTGGCGGGAAATCTCGACGGCGCTAAGCTGCACCATAATGCCTCATTATGACAAGTTGCAACGCGCGTTACGCATTTAGTATCTGTATCTGCAGCTTGTATCTCGCGCGTGTTAATATCTTGATTAATGCGGTCGGCAATTATTGGAGAATTCATCAGTCCAAAGATAAAAGACAGCTGATAACAGGCGAAGCAGCGGGAGTTCCACTTCAAAACTAGACAGGTTGTTACCAAAACAAGTATTTATGATAAGTATTATATTTTGAATTACTGAGAGTTAAATTCTAACGCTAAGCCTTATAAATAAATGATCTAGCCATTAAACTTTTTCTCTTTAAAGTTTTAAAATTAGTTACTTGCAATAAGTCAGATAAAAAAAAACATAGCAACAAAATGTATCTAATTGCTTGTTAAAAAAATCAAAATTTTAAAATAGTAATTTTTAAAAAAAGTTCTAGATAAAGGTACTAACAGTTTATCTCAGCTGCAAAATATATCTTATAGATTGGTATACAAATCAACAGTTAGATGCGGCATTTGTTTTGTTTCATTCGCATGTCAAAACGTACCACAAATGGAACGAAATGGAATTGAAAACTCTGCTACTATTTCTAAAGAGAAGGAGAGAGAGTGTTGGATGTTTTAAAAGAAAAAAGAGAGTGCGAGAGATTCATTGTAAAAGAGCGCAAGAGTGGAAGATATTGTCCCACTGAAGTTGTTGCATGTGAAAAGTTGCTGTTGAAATTATAGTTAACAGCTTAAAAAAACTAAAACTAAATAAAATGAGCAACATCAAGCAAATATATAAAAATTATATTAATTCAAAACATAATAATAATAAAATGATAATAATAATTTAATATAATGATATAATAATGGTAATAGTCATAACAATTAATAAAGCTAAGACTCCAACATATCAAAAATTTATCAATATTTAATAACTCATCTTTCTTTTAGTCACTAGCTTAAAGTGTTTTAATAAAAGTTTGAATAATAAATAATTTATTAGTGCATTAGTAACTAATGATTAGTTTATAAAACAGGTCTTGCGGCGCTAGGACTTAAGTTTCAATAAGTAGTTATATTTCTGTAAATTTAATTGATAAAATATTTAAAAATGTTTATAAAATATTTAAATATTTTTGCTAAATTTGTCGGAAAATGTTGTTTAATAACCTGAAGCTTATTTTGATTATTGACCACAAACTAAAACTGCAAAGTTGTTACCAACAAACACCTTCCTATTTTACAGCATAATGGATTCCACAAACAAGAACTGTTGACGCTCTCTTTGCTATCTCTCTCTCTCTCTCTGTTTGACTCTTACATTCTCTCTTTTGAGTTGGTCACCCACACTTAGACTCCAGTTTGTGGTTAAGTTCCACACAAATAAATAGCAGTTGCCGTTGTGTTCGGTTACATGGCCGAACGATATGTGGCTCCAGAGTAACATTACAATGTTCGTTCAATTCAATCGCTCGTCAACCTTCGTTCGGCGCGTTACAACAAGCGAAAGAAAGGCAGCAGCAACATTGGCGGCAGCAACAATAAGCGGCAGTGGCAGCAACGTCGACGTTGTTGCAACAATTTTCGGATCGCGCTCGCTACGGCGATGGTGGTTGCAACAGTGGAACCAGTCTCATTCAGTTTCAGTCTCATCCCAGCGCTTGTGACGGCAACAACAACGCTCAGTATTTAATTCGGTTTTTCGGTGCGTGTATCGCGTTACGTTTTTTCGCGTGAGTTTGTGAAGCATACAGATACTGAATATTGCAGTTCGCAAAAAGTATCTCAAAGATACTTACATACAAAATGCGGCAACTGTGCACTTGCCGGCGCCAGCAACGCATGGCAAATGCAATAACCGTTAAATAAACGCCAAAAAGTGTACGGCATGCAGCCATAACAACAACAACAACAGCAACAACATCTAAAGTATCTCAGTTGAGTGCTAAACATATCAAAACAACCCACTAGATACAACATCTGTGCAACAGTGCAAAGCAAAAGAAACCCAACAAAAAATTATTCAAATAAAAAGGAAAGAAAGAAAAATAATTGCAACAGCTTCAACTGCATTTAGTTTGCATTTCAAAGTGTTTTGAGAATTAGTGCATATGTGTTTTATTGTATGTGTGTGTAACGCTTTTTAGATACACTATATATACAGTTATTTATATATATATATATATAACCTAAATACAATGCGATATATGCATGCGACCTAAGGATACATTCTATTCGTAATAATTGAAAACATTTGATGCGACAAATATTTTCAAATTAGGTAAGTCAAAAAAATACTTGAATACAAATAAAAGTTGCAAATAATTAAAAACAAAAAATTATCTGATGTGTTAGAATTCGATTGTTTGGTATTTACGCAATTCAGTAAAACGATTTAACTAACTGAAAAAAAAAATAAAGATTTCTTAAGAATTTTGTGAGCTCGAAATATACCAAAGGATATTAGAAAGATAAACTTTCTTACCACTTGTCACATTTCTAGTAAATAATTTTGCGCTTACTCAATCAGCAAAAAAATTTAAGCTGAATTACAATATTGTTTAAGTCTACTTAAATGTACTTAAACAGTTAGTTAAAATATTAATGATAAAACCAATATATTTTATTATATTGCTTGAATCAAACTCAAAAAATGTTAGTACAGAATAAAAATTAAATTAATTTAAACTAATTTCAGTTCGTAAATATAAATAAATTAAATTAAATTATCAATAATCTCAGACTTTGACTTTAATTGAATCGTTGAAAACAAACGCTTTGTTTTGCTGTGTTTCTGACTAAGTTTTACGGGGCATATTACTAGAAAAATAAACAACTGCAAGAATAATAATCAATAATGAAATAGAAAACAAATACGTAAACTTAAGCAAACGAGTATTTGATAAGGATTCATGTCAATTAGCAAAGATAAAACTAAACGGGTTTTGTTTATACAATTAAAAGAGGAAAAAAATTGATACAAATGTTTTGTTTGTTGTCTTTTTGTTTCTCTAAATATTTTTAGATATGAGTTTATTTGTGTTTTGCAACAATGAATCAACTTGAGGGCAATTCAAATAAATGTCTTCAGCTACCTCGTCAGCTTAGTTTATGGAATTTTGTGTGAACACTAAACATTAATTAAACACAAATTAAGAAAAGTCAAACTGTCAACATGCCAGGCTAATCAAAATAACCTGCTGTATCTTATGGATACAAAAACGGGCCATAAAAATTTCTACAACAAAACTGAGAAAACTAGAAATAAATTTCGTTTCTTTCTCGTCTGTGCTTAAAATGTTTATCAGCCAGTGAAAGATCTTTCCTCCTCTATTATTTTTGTGTTTGCTCGAGAGTGGAGCGAACAATTTACACGATTTGTATCTTTGAGATGCACAACGTTCGTTATCTGTAAACTGGCATCTTTAGCAACTTTACACATCGCTAGCGAGGCAGACAAGTGCAATTTCATAATTTCCTTGTTATTCTCACAGGTAATTAAGTGGAATTATACTCGTTGATCGGATTCATAAATATCTTTTGCTGGCTAGTGTAGTGTTTAGTAAGCAAATTAAGCAGTTGCGTGTCTCAATCTCAATCTGAATCTCAATCTTTAACCATATCCATATCCATATCCAACAACAGAAGTTGCAGGCACTGCGCATGCATAATTAATTTCGTGTAAAAATCATAATTACAGCAATTAAAATTTATGTAAACAAGTTGCCAGCCGCATCCACTTGAAGATGGGGCTGCCTGAGGCGCCATTGGGGCGCAATCATCATAATAATCTTGAAAAGTTTTCTTATTTGTGGTCGATTCACTTTATTAGCATTATGATCAAACTTGGCCTAATCTTGTTGTTATTTCTGTGCTGGACACGAGCTGCTGATAAAGAAGTTATTTCTTTTTTGAAATTCATTTTGTGATATAGAAATACAAAGTATTTCTTAAAGTTATGCAAACATTTTAAAGATAAAGTGTAGACTAAAATGTATTGTAAATTTAATTTTGAATATTTGGTTTATTGTTTGTTATTATTTACTGATTATTAATTTTTTGTATGACTAATTTATTACAAATGTAAAATGCTTTTACAATTTGAATAATAACTTTATAACTATTAGAATAGCTTCTGAATTTGCATAAATTGTCATAAATTTTATTTAATAAATTAATTCAATTTTAGTTAGCGAATTTATTAATCTTGTTGTTTTTAAAAATATTAATATTTATATTATTTTTTGCAAGCTTTTAAATATTTCGTTTGAAGTCGGAAATGGAGTCAAAAATAATTCAACAGTATTAAGCAGTTATCATATATTTTAAAATATTTTTTCTGCTGCTAATTATTGTTTATATTTATTGGCCGGGCTTTGTCAAACACTCTGCTAAGTCAAAAATAGTACTACATTATTAAGCAGTTATCAGATATTTTGAAATATTTTCTTTGCAGCTAATTAGGACTTATAGTTATTTTGCTTGCTTTGTCTAACACTTTGCTCAGCTTGAAGCTTTTTCTGACTGAAGTGAGTCTTATTTCAGACACACACTCACTCAGTTGAGTTCAGAGGATTATCACATAGTTTGTAGTTGTGATTCCACTTCATAAGCAGATCATGTTGAACGTAATACTCATTGCTATGCTTAGCTGTGGCATGAACTGTTGCTAGTTGTCACATTGGTTGTCTTATTTAACGGTTTCTCTTTTTGTGAACAATCCTCATTTTGCTCCATATCCTCCTCCCACAACACAGAGACATGGTAAATTTATGCTCAACGGGAAAAATGTCATTCACATTGTGAGTTGCTTCTGCCCACATGTGCGTACGTGTATTTGCCACCGAATGGTTTCTGGGATGCCTTGGCTGCGGTCTCTGCAACTTTAATTAATTAGCATCTAACTAAGAATAATGTTTCCTGCCAGTCGGCCGACTGTCATAACTTGGACGGCAGTTTATTTGTTTGGCTCGTCGGCAAAGATACAAAGATACAACGCCACAGAGATACAAAGATACATCGCACAGGTGCCACAATTTCTTCTCCTTGAATTTCTGTGCCCCACACACATTTGCCCCTACGGCAGCGTCGGCAGTCGGCAGTCGAGCATGGACAGAGCACAGTAGCATAAGGAAAACATTTTCGGGGCAACCACGCCCTCCTCTCCCACCTCTATATATACTCATACACACTGGAAAGAAGAAACACACACCAACACACACAGGCTGTTGATTGCCTTCTTTTTCTTTGTTTTTTAGTTTTATTCTCGTTTTTATTGTTTGCCTGGTTTTTATGCTGTGTGTTAACTTGTAAAAATGCAGCAAAGGAAAATTATTTTTCCTGCTTTTCAAGCGTTTGTCTTGCGGTCAACGTCGACGTCGACGTCGTCTTCATGTACTTGTGAAATATTTTCAAGTGTTGCGGCTCTTAAAAGTAGCCACTGTATCTATGTGTGCATGTTGTGTGTGTGTGTGTGTGTGTGTGTGTGTTATTTCTTGGCATGTTGTTGAGAATTTTTCATGTAATGACTTGGCGCCAGCTCTGCTCTTGTTCTTGGCTCTGTTTTTTTCACGTTTTTTTGTAATGTGGCACATTTTTTTTGTGTGTTTCTGGCAGCTTAAAGGCAACAACTTGAAGTTTTCTACAGCTGTTTGCTATTGTTGTTGTTTTTGTTGTGGTTGCGTGTGGGACGCTTAATTAGTTAAAAGTTGTTGTTAAAGTATCCCAAATATTTCAAGCTGTCAGCGAAGCTTAGAAAATGGAATGAATATGTGTAAGGTAACTGTCTGTAAACTTATTCCGTTAGAAAACAATACTAAAGCTTTTAAAGCACATGAAAGCTACTGAATGTTGAAATAAATAATTATGAAATAAATATATTATCTGCAAAAAAAAGTCATTCTAAAATTCAAGTAAAAATCCTTGACTTAAGGAATAATTTCTGATTTAATTTTGATGATTTTAGTCTGAGCTCAGAATATATTTGTAAAAATAAAACTAGATGCCTAAAATCAAAACATATCCTAAGTACAATTTAGAGCATTACTTGAATCTAGAATTTCAAAAATTCGGCTTAACACAATTTTTGACACCGTTTGGATTGCTTTCTGATATTTCTGTATACAAAAATATTGTATTTTACTTTACTTATATACTACTTTACTTTACTTATTTTGTATTCAAAAAGTTGTGAGTAAAGTATACCATTTTAGATTTGCTCTTTTTGAGACTTAAAGAAAATAATAATTTGAGTATACTTAAATCATTTTCTTTTTCTTTTACTACTGCCCTTTTTTGATGAAGGGAAATATTCTAATGCTTAAGCAACACGTTCCTTTAAAAATGTCATTTTAAAATCAATCAGTTTTCACTTTCAATTATTTTGTGTCATGTTTTCTTCGGCTATCGCATTGCATCTACAATCTCAGAGCTAAACAACAATTCCACTTAATATTCCCAGCAAAGTCAAACCCTTTTTTCTCACATCAAGATTTCCTTTTTAGTTTCCTTCGATATTCTTCTGCCCTTTGACTATCAAAGCAAGAACCAGTCGACCCTTATAATATGGTTCATCAATGTTTGCTGATACACTCGCATGTAAATGCGAATGCCTTTCAAAAGACACTGAATTCGTCACATAGTCCCCTAGATGAGGCTCCGACGTGGACTGCGACTTTGTCTGAGACATGGACTTGGACTGGGAAAGGGAATGGGAATGGGAATAGGAATGGGAGTGCAACTGGGACGACAATTCCGTTGAGCTAATTAACTTTCGGTTACAGTTCACTGCGCAAATTTGCGGCCAGGGCCCGAGAATGAGACTTGCACAGGGGACACACACGTAGCATGGGGCATGCTACTTACTTATGAGGCATAAAAGCATATTAAATTTGTATTTAGAATGTGATGAGAAGAACGGCCGGAAATGAATCGCCGCTCATCATCAACTTCACTGACGAATGCCTGACGCTTCCCGCATTCTCTGGCCAATGTTGTTGACGGCCCTTTGTCTGGGCCTTGTATCTTTTTTTGTGGGTAAACAGAAGACTCACTCGATTTGTAAGAGGCATTCAAGCAAGTCGTTGCTCAAAATTAGCCAGAGACGACAACAACGACAAACAACAGCATTTTACGCATCACAAAACAATAAAGCGTCATTAGCGCCGTTCTGCATTAAGTCCAATGCATTGGGCTCAGGGTCATACCCAATTCCATACTCAGAAACAGACCCAACCCACAAATCCATCAAAATGCGGGAAGACTCTAACTGCGATCACGCCGAAAATTTGGTTTGGTAATTAAGTTCTAAGTTGGCAAATGCATATTTGGAACTCACTTTGGCTCTCGACTCTCGGCTCATTAATCAATGCTGTGCCCATATATCACACCCACTGCCCATTTTCTCCCTCCTTCCTTCATTATCAACGAATGTATTTTGAAAAAGTTTTGTCATACATGCAATGTAATTTCTCACAGTCAACACATTTGTTCGAAACATGCTTCATTTAGACCAAAACTATAGATACGAATACAGTCCAGTTGTGGTAGTACTTAACTCATTCCACACACCTCTGGGGAATACTTCTGCCTATGCAAATATATTCCCAAGTGTATCAAATGGGCCACACGCCAGGTGTCAAAAATGTTTCAACTGGAACTTGTCATTTGCCGACAACGTGAAGGTTTTCATCGAGGGTTGTCCCTGAAATGGGCAACATGTTTATGTAATTAAAGGGACTCGTGTGCCGAGGGTTAAGTGCTAAATTTTGTAATGCACAACTGATGGCTTTAAAGGGTTAAATGCTCTTCACTTTAAAAAACAATTCAACAGAGATATTATCCAAGAGAAAATGATAAGGCCAAAATACGATTGAAAGCCGTAAAAGCTTTGAAATGAGTTTTAAAAATTTTAATTGAAATTAAAACAATTTTGTAAAATACTTATATTGTTTTTTTTTTATTATTAAATTCAATAGTTTGAGATGTAAAAATATATATTACTTAGTATGTCAAAGCAAATAAAAATAATTCTTAAACATATTTTATTAGTTTGCCTCAATATAAATAAATAAATGTCAAACTTAAAAGTATGTATATATTTCCTACTATAAGGTACAAATTTAAATACTTTTACTAAAAAGCCCCACCGCCACCTTTTTATTTCGTAAATTAAGATTTTCTCTTATTATACGAAATTTTAAAAGATTTTTTTAAAGTTAACTTTAGAAACTGGTTCCCCCGAAAACTTTTTAGCACAGAAAAGTGACTTTTTTTGAGCAGTCGTAACAATAATTCTAGCAACATTAAACCCAAATAATTTTGTGGATATTTTGCGAGCTCGTATGGCTGGCTGACAGACATCGGGGCTTGAGTTGCATTACGGTACCGCAACAAAGTAGTCATTTAATGCCCATTACCTTATAAAAACAATCAGCTAATAAAGGCTTCCTGCAAACAGCAGCAGCAGCAGCAGCAGCCCAAACAAGCGTTAAATTTTATGACCACAAAACCCACAACGGGCCAACAGCAAAAGCGGGCAAACAAAAGTTTTCAACATGCCGCCTTTCCGGCTTTGAGGAAGGCAGAAGAGAGAGGGGGAGATAGAGAGAGAGAGGGAAGTCTATGAGTCCATATGGGCAACTGTGACACAATTGTCTAGTACATGATTTCTATAATCAAATGGCCCAAGCCGCTAAGAGGCATGCACGTGCAACAAACGAACAAAACAGAATAATACAAACTTTTGTTGCATTATAAAGGAAACAACAATGAGAAGCCTATGATTATTAACCATTTACCTAATTGCACATCATTAGACAAATGTTGGATCGTTATGACATGTACATATGTAAGTATGTATCTGCTCACCTGCAACTTTGTTGTATCTTTCAGTTACTGAGCGCGTCATAAAAATTAATCAAGCGTTGCTAATTTGTCTGGCTAACGGTGAACTGGCCAAAGCCAAGAGGAAGGTTGAGGGATCATTAAAAAAACATGTGAAAACAATGAATGTAAGAGGGAAGAGCCCATCGATGAACCCGCTGAGGCGCAGCTGCAGTTGCACATTCGAGTACCTCTCTTTGCCCCCTAAGGAGGCATATGAAAATCGATAGAGCTTGAGTTGGGCGTTGTCTGAGCCCACATGTCCTGGCCATGCTTCGTTGCTCGGCCTAACGACTGTCTGCCTCTGTCAGTGTCTCTTCTGTCTGTGTCTGTCTCTCTTTCTCTGCCTCTTTCTCTGTCTCTGTGCTGGCATGTCTCGTCATTCGTGGCCCGCTTTTGTGTGCCTTCCTGTCAATCAGCGCTTTGTTGTTGCAGCCACTTACAACTGCCTCATTGTCAATGTCATCGCTGTCGTTGTCATCCTCGAAAATGCTTCATTTTTTTTTATATTTTTGAATATATATATTTTTCAGCAGCTTTGCATATAAAAATATAATTCATAAAAATTCCAACAGTGGCCCACACACGACGATGACGATATCGAAGCTGCTGACAAACCGCAGACAAAGCGGAATTTACAGGATGTGTGTGTGTGTGTGTGTGTGTGTGTGTGTATAAATTTATGTGTTCCTACTCAATTGACAGACGAAGTGAATGCCCAGAAGGGCTTACCAGCTTCGGTTTAATAAGCCGTTGAGGGATGCTACCTTAAGCCCAATCCCACATGCTGAGATGCCCTCCGAATTTCCCTCTTTGCATGTTATTCAACCTAGGGATGTGAGTCGATATATAGTGATATCGATATTATATCTAGACAGAGAAACGATAAGACACTAGGTGCAATATATATAATTTTTATAATTATTATATTTTTATTATATTATATGAAAATGTAGTTATGGTAGATATAGCTTTATAAATATCGCCGTTTTCTTGTCAACACCCATCTCTAATTCCACCTTTCGATGGGGTCTCTTTTACTCCTTCTATCTGCATTTGGTGTTATTATTCTATCTCTCTTAGCAATTCTCCATTTTTTACTCTTTCTCTAACTTTCCATCTCCATTCCGTCTACATCCTCTTCATAACTACTGTCAATAGCCTCGCGCTTCCTGTTTTCCCACTTCCTGTTTGTCCCGATGACATGTGATGAAAGCTTTACACTTGCTCGGGAACCCTTTTTAAACACTTTACTTGCCACTTATCGTGCATACAGTCTGAAAATTTGCCGCATTCTTTTGCGAAAAAATAGGAGGAAAGAAAAACTCGACTAATTTGATCCCCAGGCGCTGCTTGAGCTCATCCTTTTGGGCTTCTTACGCACCACTGGTCTACGCCCTTAGTCGCTGTGATTTCCTCCTGCTCAGCTTTTGCCAAAGCGTGAAACATTTTTTGCGCAACCTTGTGACCCCTGAAACACCCACACACTCCCAGAAGGGAACGAAGGGCAACGAGCTAACAGGCATAGAAATTCAATATTGCTCTCTATGTCTATGCTAATGAATGGCTCGCGAAAGCAGCATAGAGAGGGTGAGGGAAAGAGCGGGGAGTGGGGTCAGGTTGGAGGTTGTCTCGTCTCGCCTTTTATTTATTTTTCCGGCTTCCTGTCGCTGCCGCTGCCGCTGCTGCCTTTTTTGCTCTGCTGCCTTTTTGCGGTTTGACGCAGCAACTAAAAGTATGCAACACTTTTTTCTCACTTTTTTTCGCATGTTGCTTTTTGCATATTTAATGGCCGGGCGACAGACAAAATGGCGTCGTCTCTTTTTTTCGGGAGTCCCCCTCTCTGCCTTTGACCCTCTCTCTTCTTTGGCTTTGTGGTTAGGCGTTGATTTGTGGGCGCGTTGTTGTTGTTGTTGTTGTCGCATCTCGTGTCTATTTGCGGTTGGAATGTGGGGAGAGGACATTTGTATATTTGTTGATTTTGTTTTTTGGTTGGGTGTTGCTGATGTGACTTTAATGAACTTGGGACATGTCGAAAATCAATATGGCCTCGTCCTTTAAGTGCCTTTAAACTGGCAAGCTTCCTGCCTGCCAGTCTTTCAAGTGGCAGACAGCAGAGAGACAACAGTCGACAGACTAACAGACAGACAGACAGTCTGTCACAATAATAGAAGAACACATTCCAAGTGCGGTGTGCAGGGCAAATAAAAAGTTGTCAACTGTTGTCTCTATGCAAATTATTTTCTTTTTTTCACTGCCTGTTTGCAGACAGGAAGACTTTAAGCCGGGCTCTTCTCTTTCATTAGTCTTTCTTTCTCTTTCTTTGCTTTTTTCCCCTCTCCTTCTCTCTTTGTGGCAAGCCATTATTAAATCATCAAAAGTGTTGGCCATCAAATGTACAATAGTCACAGGAATCGCGTTGTAGAGTCATCGTATCCCTGTGAGAGTTGCATGTGGCATGTTGTTTGTTATTGTTATTGTTATTGTTGTTCTTGCCTCTTCGTTTAGACAGTTGCCTTCCGTTTTGGACTTGCACAAAGTTGTCGCTTCTGTTGCTGCAGTTTCCTTGCTGTCTGCGTTGTCATTTGATTTGATTACCGCTGAGGGAAATTCGAGTTGAGTTGGAGACGACGTTGCAACTGTCTGCATAGTTGATGGATTATACATATATGCATGTATATACATGTATATGACGTTGCTGTCTGGGCCCGCATGTTGGCTTTAAGTCTCCACAGTGTCTCGTGGCCAATTTGTCTCTCTAGTCTGTAGTATCTGAGTCTCTTTGCCTCCCTATTTAAATGCACGACACTCACTCGCTTGATTAGCGCCGCTGAATTGACAGAAATTGTCACTAGCGAGTTCTACTAAATCCTAACTGAATCCCAACCCAATTCCAACCCCATTGCTCTACAATTTGCGTCACTTGTTGTATATGTAAGACTCGCATTAAGTCTTTCTACTCCAAATACCTCCCTTTCTCACTCTGGTTGTGCATTTGTTGCATTTTTCACTTGGCTTCGCATCGGCTGACAGATATTTCTCTCTTTCTCTCTATCCACCTCCCTTTCTCTGTCTGATGTGCTGCCGGCACGTCAATTGCTTAATTGATCAATTTAATTTGACACTCATTCAAACACTCGACGCGGCATACAAGATAAATATCTTTTGCCTCCCGATTTTCAGCGCAGTCAACTCGCTTTTTGTGTTTCGATTTATGCAAATTGTGTTGGGCCATGTGGCCTACTATACATACATCTATGTACCATATATATGTATGTACATTCATATATCTATCTCTCCCCTCTTGGCCTGTTCTACTTTTTATATATTTTTCTCGATTTTTTCCATGAAAACTGCGTGTCTCTGCGCTTCATCAATTAATCAATTTCGTTGTTGGTATTTTTGTTGCGGGAATTTTCAGTTGTTGTTGTTCTCTTATTTTCGAGTTAATCAGGAAGTCAGCCAAAAACACAGTTTGATGTTTAAATTTTCAGCACGCGGGTCCGCAATTTGTTTAGTTTTTAGAGTCACACACATACATATTGAGGTAAACGTCTGTGTGTGTGTGTGTTGACATTTAGAATGAAAACGCTTTTGATTGATGACCTGTGACCAGTTAGTTGAGCTTGTTGAGAGCAGATATTGCAATGAAATTGGAGATTGTTTATATTTATAAAGAATTTGAGCAGCTAATTAAGACCTTTGAGCAACTGTCAGTTCTAGGGGAGTTTATTAAAGAAAAGAAAACCATTTATTCAATAAAATATAATAGGGGGAAAAATCAAAAAAAGCAGAGCTTAAATTTAAGAAAATAATGTGCTTTTAAAGCGGTTAAGTTCATATGCAGATTTATCAACTTTCTTACTCCCTATAAATATGGAACAGACCAGTGAGGAAAAGAAAAGCAGTATAGCTTAGGTTATTTAGGGCAAGAATTTTCTTTAAAATAATTTTTACAACAATTATTTTACTATTAAATTTTCTATCCGCCCTCGCCGTTATTATTTTGCTTAGGAATCAGTATCAGTATTCTCTTTTTAAAGATATCGGTAATAAGTTTATCAAGAAATGTTCAATATATCTTTCTAAATGCAGGTATTCTCCTTTACCTCTATAAAAGTTATTTTAAATTGATAAGAGAATCTATTATAGATTGAATTGCATTATCTTTTCTTTCTCACCTTGATTGGAATCACTGTGAAATATACTTAAAATAAATAAAGCTGTTCAGTCGATCTGTAGCAACAGTTATTTGGAAATTGCTCATAGTTATGACCCTTTGCCACATGCACCTGCAACTAGAGAGGAGATTTGCGCAAGCTATTATATCACAATTCCATCTAGTGAATAGCTATGATTAGTTTCTATATAGCTTCTAACGCCTCTATCCGCTAAAACCGAAGTTGGCTTGACCATTAGGCGATAAATCTTTTATGACAACCATTAAAAATGCAGTCGTAGAGTTGAAATTGTCTCGGCTGGTTCTTCGGCTGTTCAGCTGTTCAGCTGGTCGATGGTCTACGTTCGACTGTCTAATGCCACTTTTAGAGGCAATTGAGCGTGTAATTAACTAACTGTACATTTCAATTTATGAAATATTTGCAACAAAAACAAACAGTGAAGTGGTTTGCAAGTTGCCACAAAATGTGGTACTCACAAGAGCCGCCAGGTGCGCATAGCATAGCAAGTGAGCAACCTTGTCTGACCAGAGGCATTTGCCACGCGCTCAAGTCGAAATCGAAGTAGAAGTCGCAGCTCCACAGCGAGTGTCACTATTAATTTAACCTACATTGTGCGGCAGGCAAACTGAGTTCGGCCTGAGGATCGAATCGCCAGATCGTTTGGATCTCTTGGATTGCCGCTGTGTATATAAAGCACAAGAAGTTAAAACTGTGACAGCCAGCATTTCTCATGCAACTCTTGAGAATTTTCTAATTTGTTGTTGTTATGCGCTTCTTGTTCTTGCAACGTCAACGTCAAAAGCTGCCGCAGAGTTCAACTGGACCCTGCGACGTTGAAAGATGAGCAATTAAGCGCTGAGTTATTGACAAGAGTCAAGGGAAAAACCAACACACACATAGGAAGATGAAATTGGTAATGGGGCAATGGGGGTGTTGCAGCTGCGTCTGCGTGACAAATTGCCACATGACGTTGCCCATTTTTTGCATGCACGTTGCACGGCACGGACACAGGCTGTGGAGGTGGAGTCCTCAGGCGGTCGATAAGGTTCCTCAGGTTGCCAAGGTATACACATTGAAGCAACATCAGCATGTGGACATTTGTTAGATAAACATCAGTAGAGAAGGCAGGTAAACTGAGTCTTGTTAGCTCTGCGTGGCATGAGGCAGGAATGTGGCAGATAGTCGGAGCGTTTCAACTGGAGAAATGTGCCTGCGAACTAGTTGAAGACTTGAATTATTCTCTTGCTATTCTCTTGATTCAAAAGGGTTTCTTTACTGGCGATCTGGTAGGTCTAAAAGTAGCAGTCACTTCAGTCTGCCATCTCGACTTGGCTTAGATCTATTATAACTAACTCTTAACTTCAGTCGGCTGTCTAAATGTTCTCTTCAATCTCAACTATGAATGAATCTGAGCCTCAATTGATGCCAAAAAACTGTTGCAGGCTGTCGACGGTCTTCAACTTCGACCTCCACTTCGACTACGACTTTGACTTCGACTTGAATGAATGCAAAGTGAATGTGCGTGACGATGACGCGGAGGATGTGATCTTTTAGATGAGAAGAGTGCAGAGTTAGGGGAGTATTTTCCAAGTCGTGTTACAGCACCAATTTCCCCTTCTTTCAACTCCAGACTCTGTGTCTGACTAGATGACTCTGTGCTTTTCATTTAACATTATTTTGCAACAATTTTGCTGAAGCAAAAGGCCAGAGACATATGAGCCATAGAAAGCGGCCAAAGCAAACATGTTGTCTGCTACCTACCCTCTTTTCCTCTCTTTTCCTTTCCACTTTTCTTCTCTGTCATCCCATTAACCTCTCCCACCTCCTGCTGCCCGGCCAGAAGCCAGTTTCCGCTTTAATTTAACGCTGGCTTATAGCCGAGCCGAGCAAAAGCAGCTTCATAGACCCAAACCCGTCAGCTGGTGTAGCAATTTAAGGCAGAAGCTGCACTGCCATCCAACCCCCTTTCCCTTCCCGAGAAGGAAAAATCCAAGTCAGCCCCACTTTATGACATGACTGGAAGGCGGGCGGCCAAGAAATTTATTTAGTTTATGCAAAGCGTGCGGCGAAAAAAGGGCAAAAGGTAGCACAAAAGGCGGCAGCAGATGAGTGAACGTGCCATGCCCGGTTAGGACCGGCAAAAAGGACATTCTAGGCGCTTTTCGTCCTAGTCCTAGTCCTAAAGCTACAGCTGCCGCTATTTGTGTTTAGTTTGCAAATTTCTTTTGATGTCTTTTAATTTTAATGAGTTGCGATGTGGGTGAGTCGGCGACTACCCTAAGCAAAACTAATTAGAAGCGAAGGCAACTCACAATGAGAAGTGCATAGAAGAGTGCTCGGTGATGTGGAGCGCATAGAATGGAGCACAACTAAATAAGCTCCATATAGTGGACAGTATGGGCAGACGTTTTTGTTAAATCTTATGGACAAGAAGCTTTGAAGAAACTCTGATCAACCGCACAAAGAGCTAAGCTTTATCGGGAGCTTCTGTTTAATGAGAATCGCAAAGAGCGGCAAAGGCTTTTATTTAGTATAGTAAGGATGGGAAAATATATAAGAAACAGTATACTATAAAGCTAGAGCTTTGGTTAAATTAAATTCACGTCAAGCGGCAAACAAATTTCTAACAAAAAGTTTAATTAAGAATTTTATAAACTAATCAATTCTCATTCTTTTCATATTTTTATTTACAGATCTCACTGCCAGGCCAATTTCAATAAGAATCGAGTTTTTTCATCATTTCCCACATGGAGAACAGCACAGACAACAAAATGACGTACAGATTAAACGCTTACACAGCGAATACAATAACAACAACAACAACAACGGCAACAAAATCTAACTACAAAATGTTCTCCCGCCAGTGCCTTTCCACCTCCTCCAACCCGCGCCCAAGCTACCCCCGCTCACCATCATCATCATCTTCAACCCAGAGTCGAGGACGGCATTTAACCTGCCCGACAAGTAACTGGAACGGCAACTGGAACCTTAGCCTCTTGGCATTGATCATTGCCATCGGCTGTTTAATGCTCAATACGCCAGCAATTGCTGCTTTCGATATTGGTGAGTAAAAGAAGACTCAGTTTTAAATATACCATTTACACTGCAAGAAATGTCTAGAAAACAGAAGACACATATCAGAAATATTTTTCGAAACTATTATTTTATCTGTTTTGAAGTTGAATTTCCTTTTATTAACATTACTATTTTCAAACCTAGTTAAAATTAATTTCATTAGCACTCCTATTTTCAATGCTAGTTAAATGTGATTCTATTGGAATTTAACTTAATTTAATGGCAATGAAATGACCAATGTATTGGAAAGGTAGTTAATTGTAGTCCGTTTTTGATATTAAGCTGAATAAATATTTTCTAATCAAAACAATTTAGGATTATCTTTAAGAAATGCCAAAAACTGTCGCCTATTTTTCTTAGTGTAGCAACAGTGGCTCCACTTTTTCTCACAAATAAAATAAATGAACTTTTGGCCGGCAAGTCAAAAGGTGCGCACATTCATCAATTTGCCTGGGTGCCATCATTAAAGTCGAAATCCATCTTAAGATGTAGAGAAAGAGACAGAGAGAGATAAAAGAAGCGTGCAACATGTTTATTTTCATTTGATTCAAGTGGCATATCGACTTGAGGCAACTTCAGTAAGGAAAATTTATTTTAATTGACATTGAAAGCACATTTTTATGTGTCTCATCATTCTGTGAGCAGCGACAGTCGGCACAGTTGGTGGCTTTTTTTTTTTTTTTTGCCAGTCTCCATGGGGCTCCTCCACGTTCACATTGACCACTCGACCGATGAAGCTCAGACAACGCACAACGGACATGGGTGGCTCAGTGGCTCCTATGGACCAGCTCATTAATTGGCATATGGACATTTTTATGCTGCCTCAAAACTTTGGTGCAGAAATTTTCCATAGACAGTAGTCGTAGTTGGAACGTGTCTTTAATGAAGCCATACTGAAGTAGCCATAGCAGCTATGGCTTAGGATTATGGCCACTTTCAATGGCCCTGGCATGTCAGCGGCTCATAAATTTCTATGTTGATATGAGGACAGAATGTTGGGGACATTCTAAATGCTGCCCTGATGGACAGCACAAAGCCAAAGCGGCATGGGAAGACTTTCAAAAGAAACAAAAAAGTGACAGAGAGAGAGAATTGAAGGGAGAAATAGCATACAAGTTTTTATAAATCTAAATAAATATGTGTGTAAAAAGTTGAGAACAAATATAACATTTGTGGGAAATTGCTTTGTTAATGGCTATATTGATTTTCTTTTTTAACCAGAAAATTGGTTAAAGTTATTGAATATTTTGTTTAATCGAAAATTAATTTAATATATATTTAATATAATTTATTTGGCATCTCAAAAGATGGCAGAAATGTAATTTCATATTTTATAAATTGATTTGCATAGTTTGAAATGCGTTTTGTTCTTGCAAACTGACAGAGTGGAAAACTGGGAAAACTGTTGTTGGCAATATGAAAAATTACAGTTTTCATGCCAAGTTTTTCCCCTCCTTTCTCTAACTGCACAATAACTGTTTCTTATTTCAACTATTTTCTCAGACTCAACCACAAAGTTTTCTGCAAGTTACAGGCTCCCTTTTTACCCTTTTCGCTCTCTCGAAGTCTGTATATTCCTTTGTCTGCCACAAATCAAATCTAAGCC
This sequence comes from Drosophila neotestacea, assembly GCA_035044365.1. Taxonomy (NCBI): domain Eukaryota; kingdom Metazoa; phylum Arthropoda; class Insecta; order Diptera; family Drosophilidae; genus Drosophila; species Drosophila neotestacea. Next base: position 34,957 of record JAWNMD010000126.1, on the reverse strand, counting down.
ATAATATTTATAGTTAATCAAGCAAGCCAAATACATAAATACGAATTTATAAACATGTTCAGCTAGAATGGTACTACAGAATTCGAAGTCGATACAGAAACTGACTGCAATATTTGCACTCTGTCCCCCTTTTCTTCCTTTTGCTTCCCTCCCACAGCCTAAAAACACACATAAGCAAATAAGCAGAGGAAGTGCCTTACTTGTTGTTGTTGTTGTTGTTCTTGTTGTTGTCGGGGCTAGACACATCGAGTGAGTTGAGTTAGGAAAACATGCAACAATTTTCCAAATGAATGCACTTGCAATATGCAACCAAAGTCAGACGATGGCAACAGCTTCTGACCCTGGGCCTGGCCCTAACCCAACCTCAGAATCAGAGACAGACTCAGTCTCAGTCTCAGTCCGAGTCGCAGTCTTTGGAGAAGAACTTCAGTTCACATTAGCATTGCCAGCTATCAAATCCAATCAAGTGCGAATGCAAAGAGCTTCGTCCAGGTTCTCTCTATGAGTGTGTGTGTCTTTATTTATAAACTTTTAAACGAATGCACGCACCTAGGGCACCAATGCACCACACTGCACCACATCAGTGTTGTCAGATAACAAAGAGTAGCTAAATTAAAATATGAAAAAAATTTGTTTAAGTGCTACAAAAATATAATAATAATATTATGAATGCCAACAATAAATAAAAAATTAAATTTAAAGCCGATTTTAACATTTTACAATTTATAAATTTTATAAATTTACATTTTATAAACTTAAACTATGCTAGCAACAATCTTGTTTCGTGTATATCAACGATTCAATCTACATTTCTCGTATAATGTTGAATATTTGTAACTACATCAGAATTTTAGATTTGATATACTAGAAATTTTAATATATTTACACAACTTTTTTGGTGAAAATAACATATAACTTTAAAAATGTTGTCTACTTCAAAAATTGGTCTTAAATTGCTGCTCTTGACTGAAAACTTATTCAAACTCATAGCTATGCATTGAACATATATATTTTTCCTAAAAATTATTCATGTTGTCATGCAATCACAATTATAATAATGATTGTAATTAATTATACATTTTTGTGACTGTTCAATTATAAATGTGCTAAATCTAGCTATTTAATAGCTAAAATGGCAACACTGCACTACACTGCACCTATGTTTGTTGGTCTGGCAATTGGCAACTGGCAACTGGCAACTGGAAGCTGGTCCATGCTGTGCCTGTGCGCAACAAAAGTCATGTCAAATCAGTGTTGATTCTGGCGAAAATGTCAGCAGGCAGTCAGACAGTCAGACAGAGAGTCAGACAGACAGAACTTCAAGTCATATCAAAGGCTACCCAGGGAACCACCAGAAGTATGAGAAGTTGTACTCCATCTGAAAATGCAATCGGTTGGCAATAAATTAAGTAAAGTAGTTGACGTTCTGCCCGGCTTCGCTTGACTTTGGCAATGATTAAGTGTTTGCCTTATTTAAGTCTCAGATACGAGTAGTTGCCGTGACTACTCAGATCCCTGGGAAAGTGATAGGCCTACCAATGTTTAAACTCAAGTCTGGGCGTGTCACCTCCCCACATTCTCTTGGGTTGCTGCCCACATTTCAAATGTCAAAAAAGTCAAACTGACGCTTGACTTATTTTGATAGATTTGATGGGCGTTGCACTGGCAGAGAGGCGATCGGGGAGGGATTCTAAAATTACTTTGACTCATCTTTGAGAGCGGCAAAAGAGCATCCATCATTAATTAACGTTTTGGCATTTTATTTTCGAAATTTGAATTTACTTTGTGGCACTAAAAGAAAAACCTGTAATATACATACATATATACACATATATTTATTTTTCTTTTGATTTTCTTCTATTTACAGCTACGTGCAATGTGCCTTTGGGCATGGAATCAGGCGCAATTACAGATGCTCAAATCACAGCTAGCTCAGCCCATGACACGGGATTTGTTGGGCCACAACATGCAAGGTGAGTTGAGAGTGTAGACAAAAGTTGAAGAGTGTCTCGAGTGGAAGAAAATACATAATAATGCCAAAAAAAATTATAATATCTATTGATACATTTCGTACATATAAAAAGACAATCAATTTACATTTGAAATGATTCCTCTTCCTACTTGAAAGTATAATAAAGTTGTTTAAAATACAAAGGAAATAAAAAAGCTAAGAGCTTAATTTCTGTATTTCAAATCAAGTTTATTTTATAAATACAATACACACAAAGAAATTCTTCGGTGGATTTTTAAATGTTTGTTCATAAATAACTGTTGTATACAAATTATTGTCAAAATCAAGTGTATTTTTTGGAGGGAATTAGAAACTAAAAATAAAATATTAAAATAAATTTGGAAACGAATTAAGAAAATTTCAAGAGCACACTCAGCAAACGTAATATTGCTTCTAGATTAATAGCTATGTCAAATATTGAAAGCTCTTCAAACTTTATCAAAAGAAACTTTATCGAATCAAATTTAATTTCTGCATTTCCAAAACGAGAGGAAACACAGTTCAAATGGCAAATTTGAAGTCAGTCTTATCTAGAGCTTTTACTCCCTGTTTTGGGCTGAGGTCTCAACCTAATCTTCTACTCAACCACTTAACCCGTAGTTGGCCCCCCGCTCTATGGCTTATCATTAAAGCCGCTGCGTGTTCGTTTAATTGCTAATTTTATAGACAACTTCATTAGAGCGATAAGACGCAGTCTATAAAATCGAAGTCTTAGCCACCGATTGAAGAAGAAAAAACAAACAACAAACTACAAACAAACAAACAAAAGAAGAAGAGAAATGTTTATGTTATGACACAAACAGTTTCCTCATCAAAATACCAAACATAATCTTGCGTTGGAGGAAGGAGTAAGAGAAAAGTTTTTGCATATCAGTGTTGGGAAGTGCTTAAAATAGACTTTTGGTGCCCTTTCAAAGATATTGTACAGTCTTAGTAAAATCTAAATCTGAATCTGAAACTGTTCATGAATATGCAAGAGGTTCGCTCAGGCAACCGTTTAATGGCTCTGACAGCGATATCTGAAGTCGGCAGCCCTTTTTTCCACACTAATTAAATGCAATTTGAATGCAGAGAGTTAGACTGAAAACCGCAAAACCGGTTCACGAGTCGGTTCAACCAAAGGGCAACTGTAAATGCATTTGTTGCTGATGGGAAGACAAGTTTAGTTAAGTTTTGCTTTAGTTTCGTTTCGTAGTGAGTTGAATTTTATTTTGTTTACTTTTTATTGACGCATTTTTCGTTTGAATTAAAGTTTTATGACCCTGCCCCATCGAGTAGGGAGGGAGATGTGTGAGGAAATGCGGGTTAAAAGATTGGAGCGGAAGTTTTGCAATTGCCTCGTGCAACATTACGAATGATTGATGACAACATCAGAGGCAGTCGATTGCAGTATAATTAGTATAGGATAACAGAACTTAACTAAATGCCCCACTGGCAATCACACATAAAGTAAAGCACTCATTCAAACCATAAACATGTCAATTACCACGTGAGTTACGGCAAAATCAATGCAAACATCGACTTGTACCCCTCTACATCTATTGAAAGTCAGCCACAGATTCTTCTCGCTTTCTGTAATAATTTGCTGTCTGTCTGCGTTTATAGACATGCACTTAAAAAACACTCAAGTGCAGGGCTGACTGGCAACTCCACCAGAAAGAGACCCAGAGACAAAAATAAGAAAGATAGAAAGAGAGAGAGAGAGAGAGAGAGACACCACAAAGGCATCATTAACATTAACCCTTTATGGCGGCACTAAAGTAAAACCACAAAACGATGCGTGATGAGCACGTTGAGATAAACAAAACAAAATATATATACTTCTTCTTCTTTTTTTTCTTGTGCTTTTTTCCTCAGATTAACCGAATTTATTTGTTGTTGTTGTTTTGTACTAAAGAGCTAAGCTAAAGACAAAGACTAAAAGACTGAAAGACTGGGGGTACTTCATTTGGAATTGGACTTGGGATTGGGCATTTGATATGTTTCTTTGACTGCGGGCCGGTTGTGTGCACCTCTTAACTGTTAGCCGATTTGACTGACTCACCTGAGAGGTCGTGTCTGTCGGTTTCTGCTGGTTGCTGGTACTCCTTGTGGTTGCAAAGTGCTTTCGATTGACAGGCGATGTGGTGATTTGCGATTACTGTAGACCATCAAGAGAGCGGCTAAGTGACTGAAAACTTAATGGCAAATGAAATGGATTAGCGGTCAATGTATTTATTACGAACGCCTGTGTGTCCAACTACAGTTTAGTACATGTTTCACTCAATTTTATGGCGACTTTAGTATCAAGTTAAAGCTTTAAGAAGTAATATTAGTCAGCACTGTGCGGGTGATTAGCAAAGTCGATAATAAGAATAGTTTAGTACAATTTTAAATTTGTATGTAGGCGTTAAGTTGAGGACAGTATTTAATAGATATCTCTTTGACTTTTAACTACTTTGAAAGTACTTTAAATACTAGCTGAAAGCTTCCTTTAATTTCCGAACATTGTCGATCCCAATTGCTGTAGTAGTTAAACTGTAATCCAACTGAGCCTCAAGCCTTTCACCTTTTCCCAACTTGAAGTTGACTTAACCCACTGACTGCCACACACAGAAAGCAACTCTTCAAAAACTTGATGGAACTTTCTTTTGTCTCTTTCTTTTCTTTAGTGTCGACCCTCTGCCCTCTGTTCTCTGTCCTTAGCCCTTAGTTCTCTTAGCCACCCAGTGAGCCCAATCAAGCGCAGTGCAATTTGGCAAGCAGCAAAGTTCAAAAGTGCAGGCAGCATTATAATTTGTGGCTGCCGTGCACTTAGCTAACCAGGCAGCTAACTAGTCCAAAAACTCGAAACGAACTTTAAGTAATTCATTACACAAAACATGCACTTAAAACAAATCACGCGCATTTGCTTACCGACCAGAGACCAGATCCAGAGTCAGACTCCAGACTCAGACTCGCCCTAGGGATCCCTATTTGCCATGGGCTCTGAGGCCCCCAACAGGATGCTAACATGGAAGAACGCTGCTGTTGACGTTGACGTTGATGTCTGCAGCTATTGAATTACAAAGATTAGTTTAATGACAGTTGGCGCTGTTTGATTTTCATTACCTCGCCCCAGCATCCCAACGGCCGTCAGGCCATTAAATTTACAACCTCTTACATATTAAAAACAGCGAAAAAAAACAAAATGGGAGGATGGAGAAGAAAAAATGTAGAAAATACGGCGCTTGATTAGAAACCAAAAGCCAGTCTCAGTACAAGTCCAGTGCCTGGCAGCGTAGTCCATCAGTTGGGGCTGAAATGAGCAGCCGACGATAGCGCAGATTGTTAACTTTGGCAATAACAATAATTAAAGTCAAGTTGAAATGCACATAACTGCGGATATTAGCATTTTAAATGATGTTTATACGTTTTTCTCTCTCCGATTTTTCACTATGCTCTCTGCTCTGTTGCCTTCTATGCCTTGCCTTTGGGTTATTTGCTTTTGGAGCACTTCCAACTGGGCTACTGCCCAGAAACCAAGATGCAAGACACAAGGAGCGGGGCCAAGACGGAGGCACTACGAGTAAAAAGGAGAGAAAAAAGAAATCTAAGCAATTTTATGATGATTAAATTGACCTTTTTTGCCAGCTTGTGGGAACTGTCTGTCTTTCTTTCTCCCTCTCTCTTTTGGTTTCCCTCTTAGTGTATTTTAATAAAGCAACTTTGATCTATGCACTTGAAAGTAATTGCAGCTTGTAATGATTATTACATTCGCTCCAAAGTGGCAGTCTACTTACTAGACCACATAGCCTGCAGGTAGAATACTAAAAAAGGTGTGCTAAAATGAGCTTAAGCAATAACAACAATTTAAAGTGAGTCCATTTCGATTTCAGCGATTCATTATTTGAATTGATCATGCTGCGTTAATAGTTTTAAATATTCTTTAATTGTATTAAATGTACTAAATGTGTTTTAAAATGAAAGTAATTATTTGGAATGACCACGTCTCCTAAATAGGTGATGTACTTTAGGTGTACCATATTTCATGAACTAAATGCTCTTAAAGCGGAGTGAAACAAGTTTCGTATCCATTTTAATGAACAATTTTTATTATATTATTATTAAAAATAAACCATAATTCCCTAATAAGTTTAAAGTGCACTAAATAAGCAGGCCATAGGCTTAGTTTCTCAAGGAATTTTAATTTGCCTGTACTAAAAATGTACTAAATATGCTAAATTAGTTTTTGCTCATTTTTATGACTTGCATTACTATGGACTATGGATTATATTGAATATATTATAATTTATCTCAATTAAACTGTACTAAATAAAAATTGATCAAAGTTATTTACAAACACCATGTAACTTATAAAGCATCTCCAATCATATGTAATTTGGGGTGTACCAAATTGACTTGTAACCTGTCTAGCACCTTAATTACATTGTGTAGGGACACTCAATGTACCGCAAAAAAATATAACTAAACTTCTCAATTCATGCGGAAGACATTGCTAATTGCACTCAGTGCACACGCCATGCGCATAAAACTCAATAACAAATTGCAAAAATGCATTAAACGCATGTCGGCCACAAAATAAATATTGCAATCAAATTCAATAACCTGCTGTCACGGCCCAGGCAGAAGCAGAGGCAGAGACAGAGGCAGAGGCAGAAAACTGCTGGCTGAGACAGGCAACAAAATGAAGCAATTTGCAACGAAGCAGCCAAAACGATAACTGGCCAAGTGGAGTCAAGTCAAGGCATGGCCAGGAATGAGTCTAGGCCTAGTCACAGCCGATGAATAATGGGCAAACATTAAGGCCCCAAAATGCAATCAAGCATGTAAAACTTAATTGAAATATAAACCGAAAAACGTATTTGTAGTGGTTAACATATCAATACCACGGGGAGTAGGAGCAGATATACCAACTAGGAATTGATTAAAGCAACTGGAGGGGGAGGATACACACACACACACACACATCCTGTCGTCCAGCCTGTGTGTCTAACTTAAATTAATCCTTAATTACATAGACAACATCCTGCTGCGTCTAAAACCGCAACAGCTTAACGAACGAGACGAGCTGCCAGACAGACGCACAGAAAGACTGACGGAACGACAGACAGCATTCTCCAAGCTCTAGCTCTTTCTTCGTCCCCCTCCTTTTGGGCCGCAAATGTCAGTGGCTTTGACGGTGGCTAAGTCTGTAGCTGATGCTCAGAAGCGAGTGTCTCACTCTGAGGCTGTGGCACCGACGTCGTGTGGTGCCGAACGCTTAATGTCAATTAATTTATAAAAATTTTCTGGTGAATCTCCTCCGGCGCAACTGGTTCTGAGAGCTACCGTATGCGAGTCTAATTAATAAAGTTGTCTTTGGTGTCTTTCTCTCGTTGCAGACTGAAAACCGATAATAATGGCGGTGCCTGGTGCCCCAAGCATATGGTATCGAATGCGCTCAAGGAGTATCTGCAGGTGGATTTACTGCAGACGCATGTGATAACCGCCATAAGGACACAGGGTCGATTCGGAAAAGGTCAGGGTCAGGAATACACCGAGGCCTATGTGCTTGAATACTGGCGACCGGGCTTTGACAAATGGCAACGCTGGAAGAACACTCAGGGCAAGGAGGTAAGTGAAGTTACTTCAATTAACCCGAAAGACATTCTTTCTGCAACACTTGATCCTATTCACAGATACTGCCTGGGAACATCAACACATACAGTGAGGTGGAGAATGCATTGCAACCAATTATATTTGCCTCAAAGATACGCATATATCCGTATGGTCAATACGATCGCACCATCTGCCTTCGAGCCGAGATCGTCGGTTGCCCCTGGGAAGGTAAGTGCTCATCCTCTTCTTCTCCAACTAATCTCAGTCTGTCCGCAGGCGAATTTAAACGAGTGCGATAAAAACTCGACATGAGCAATGATAGCGCGGAAAGGCTAACAGAGTTTTAGTGTCAGCGTTAATTTATCATCGACTCGAGAGGCACAAGGAGTGCCTTCCCAGAGTCTGACTCTGAGTCTGACTCTGGATTGGGACTGGGACTGGGTTGGTGTATCTATTAGACAAGCCAAAGCGGCTTAAGTGTGTAGTTAGTGGACAGACTGCCCTGAAGTGCCATAAACTCCAGAGCTATGCATTAGCATTGCTTTTGGCCAACTCAAGATGCGGCATGCCACTGCAACTAAGTCTGGGAATAGTTTGCTTATATGGCTCGAGGAATGCTCTAAGATATTAGTTAGTAACTAAAGTAGTTTATCTACTTAGCATTATAGAAGCAGCTGCGTTCCAATCTCTTTTAAACTTAGCTAGAATATCTTGTTAATAGCTTCCGACATCTCTCTCATATCAGTTATCTCTTTAATTTGTCCATTTAAATATCAATTGCCTTTTTCATCATTTTTGACAGTTCTCCATATTTATATATAGTGGAGAGATTTACTTAGCTCTAAAGGTTAAGGTACTATTCTGTAACTCTTCACAAGCTGATCACTTTTTAATGATCTTTCACTTTATTATTTTTTACTTTACTTTTTTAATTTAAAGTTCTTGATATAAGGCCTTTTACATGGGATTAACTTAACTTACTTGCCTCCATTTATTTTTAAAGCTTAAAGTTCTCAATATCATTTCTAAACTAAATCCAAAGTAAGCGTAAATGAAGCAGTTACTTTTCGCTCTCTAGCTCTCACCTGTAAATTTAATTCCAAGTATTATTCGATAATTCTTCACAAGTCTAACAAGCACTTTGCTCTACAATCTCTCCAGTGGTTTGCATGCAACCCTGTCACAGTTATTCAACTGAAAACATGACATTATGGGCAGCGTATTAGTCAAACCGCATAATCCAATCATGGCAGCAACGACTGCGCCTATGTTTAAAAAACCTTTTTCCCAATCGACTTTACATTTAACCACGCAATGGTTGAGTTCTTCTTGTTATACTTGTTGTTGTCGTTCTTTAGCTTGCAACATGCGAAATGTACTTGAAAATATGTATATAGTATATCGCGTGCAGACATATGGTAGCCCATACCAGAATCTGAGACGATGTAGAAAACCAAATCCACATCGAAATCAAGACTTGCTGAGAAACTATGCAGACGACAAGCCAAAACGGCAAACAACCTCCACATCGTCTGACAGACGACGGTGTTGTTGTCGGTCTGTTGTCGTTGTCGTTGTTTGCACGCAATTGTCAAGTAACAACAACAACAACAACTATGTAAGTACAACTACAACTAGTCTGGCCAAACAAATTTTTCTATAATTTGCAGGTAGTAGCGATAACAACAACGCGAACGGAGCACGCCTAATGACAATTTGTTTGACCAGACCCCAAACCCAATCCCATTCCCAGACATATAAACCCCCTTTTAGAAGTTTGGGTCCACTGGGAGAGAACGAGGCGCGGAAGTGGAAATTATTCCGTAAATTAACGCAATGTGTGGTTGGGTTTTTGGGGGGCCTGATAACTGGCGCCATTTGTGTGATAGAGTTTAGGAGAGGGAGTTCAAAACTATGTATACGCCCTGTAGGGGTAGTTGAAGGCATAGACATGCAAACTGACCAACCGACCAACCAACCAAACTCGAAATGGGGTTTGAGGCCATGTCATTTGATTTGCCAGAGGGAATTTAGATGTACACAGCGCATTTCATATGCAAATTAAATGGAGATAAGATGGCATGGGTCTAGGGTCTAGACAAGTGCCAGACAGACAGACGTCGCTTAGGCGAAAGAAATCAATAAAAGTGCTTCCAAGTCAAAAATTGACTCGATTTAATGGCTCACATTAATCTCATTGATGTGCCATCGAGTCAGCCAGTCAGAAATTTAGACTAAAATCATAATTGTTTATAAATTGTGGCCATAAATTCTGCCACTGGTCAAAGACCATAGACCACATAGACCCTAGACCACTCGACTCTCCGCATTTAAATGCAAATCAATGGACACACCTACGTGAACAGAGACCGCACCTAGTTTTTGTCGTTTTGGCTCTGGAAGCGCCGTCACAATCATAAACAAATAGGGCTTAATCGAGAGGGCCAGGGATAGGAACAGACTTGGGGGTCTGGTCACGTCATGGCTGCAGATTATCTTGAGGCAAGTGACACACTCTGATTTCCCAGCGCAGCTAAACACAAATTTGTTTCGATTTAACAACAGCTTAGCCCTTGGAATTTGTATCGACATCTGATTTGGATTCAAACCCAACCCGACCCGAACCGAACCGACTTTATGCATATGCTAAAGTGCATTTTATAAATGGAACAACTGATTAGCGTTAAGCTCAGGATTTATGACTACTGGCTGCAGAGTAAAGTGAATAATTTATGACTGTTTGGGTTAAACTTAACTATGGAAAATTGAAAGTTTTCGTTCCTCTTCAAGTAGGTGTTTTGTATAGTTTTACAACGAGCGCTGTTTAGGAGTAGGAAGAGCATTTAAACTGCAGCTTAAGCCAAATTATATGCTACTAACCATAATGAAAAGCATTGTATGCTGACATCAATCGATAGTTTTGAGACTATCGATTGGTAGCTCTACCCTCTTTTAGGTGGGTTCTCTTCATGGTCACTTTAATTTTTAACACCCACATGTTGTTGATTTCTGTCAGAGGCTATCCATATTATCACTTGGCACACCTATATATCTCTTATTTGGAATATTCATAAATGATTCGAGTCAGACCTTCGACTATATTTGATTTTTAATAGAATTTCAAATCAAAGAATATTTGTTGATAGATTTGATAAGCCTTTAAATTAACTGAATTAAATTAAATACATTAAATTATACATTGTAATAAGTAATTTTTCTGAAATTTAAATTAAATCAAAAAACTCTACACTTTAAAGCCTACTCTTTTTATTTGTTATTCTTTTATGTCCTATTTTCCTTTCCATTTTCTTACAAAGCTATAATGTCTGATTTCTGAATTCTTCATTGCAATGATTTCTATATCTGTCTTCTCTGTATTCACCCTCTCAATTGATATAGCAAATGTGGTGGAATTTCATGTCTTTTAGGACGTAATAACTCTGAACTAACTATGTAGTTTACCCTAAACTTGTTATGCCATCCATCTAAGTATCTATTTATTCATTCAACTGCTGCTCAATTTGACTCATCAGCAAAGTTTGCAGACTACTTTGGCGTCTTCTCGTCTCCATCTTCGTTTTCGTCTTCGTCTCTGCTTTCAACTTGGTCGCGTGACGAAGAGACCAAAAAGGAAGCAAATTACATTTTATATATTGTAGTTGTTCACTGCCCGATTCTGTCTTGATATTTTTTACATATACACATATATGAGCTTGTTTCTTCCTTCTTCTTTCCCTTATTTTTTTTTTGAGTCAACTACACGCACTGCTAGGACTTTGTTTTTATTTTTCTTCTTTTCTTTTGGCAGTTTCCATTTTGTCTCTTTCTCTCGACACGCAAATAAAAATCGCATGTGAGCACGCGAATAACAAGGCTTAAGTGGAATTGGCCCTCCGTCTCTCCTCTCCTTTCCCCTAGGCTCCATTACCTCCAACAGGGGGGAACATTGCGTGAAAGATGTCACAACGCAATTGTAAAACGCGCTGCCTTAAATGTCTTTGCAGTTAATTAAATATCCCATATTCCATTTATACATACTTATACATACTGAGTATATATCCTTGTATATCGTGTGGTCGCACAATGAAAGCTTATCTCTGTCCCTGATGTTCTCTGTTTAAGTGTCCGAGACAAAGGCTTTGCCCTAATTCCAGTAATTAACTGCAGCGTTTTTAGTTCACATTATAAATAAATTAAATAATAATTAGTAAATTTCCTCTTTCTTTCTTTTACTTGCTAGCAACCTTGTACTGCTCACATTAATATTTTTTATCTTTAAAAATAAATGGGAAGAGAATAATTAAGTTCTGAACAACAGTATTAAATTTAAATTCTAAGAGCTACTTGGAGATGAAACTTTTCATTGATGGACATTTTGCTAGTAAACCTCAAATGTTTTATACTATTTATATAGTCATATATTAAAACCTCCACTCACATTTGTATGATCCTCGTGCTAATTATCTATGCGCAATGCATTACCAATGCGTGGGTTGTACCTTAATTATGTGTAATTATGTGATTTTTGGTAATTATTGGAAAATTCCTTTGACTATTTGTCCTGTGTATCCATGTCCATGTCGTGTTTACCACGTGCCCGAGTTGTGTAAATAGAAATACCAGTAAATTAGTTTCTCTCCCCAATTCTGGTCACACGACAACTGCTTGTTTGAGCTTTGTATGTAATTATTTCGAGTATCCTGGCAACCCTGACAGCCCAACTGTTGTTGTTTTTCGATCTAAATGTAATTGTTTTATAGGTGGACGCACTTAGTTTTGGTAATTAGTGTCAGGTGTTTGCTTGTTTTTATCCTGCAAAAGGAAAATGATATCAGTCTGTACCTATACTACTATAACAACCCATTGCTACTTTCCTTCAACTGAAATACAGTTAAACTTTTATATAGAACATCAAAACACTTTGTAAACTCAACCGCAAAAGCATGACTCAGTTGTGGTTCCACCACTGTGACTTTGACATTGAAAAACTAAAGCAGTTCCTGAAAAACCCCAAATCCCAGACCCCAAATATCCCCCTACTTTGGCAGACACTTTGCTAAAAATAACCACAGAAACCAAATGGCAGACAAAAGACAAAAGTGGCCGCAAAACGAAATTATGTTTCAAGTAACTCAATATCCGGACCCCCTTCTCTTTAGCAAAGTTGTGGCCGACTTAGTACTTAGGGGGGAGAAAAACTTTAAATTTACCGCAGTTTTAAAACCTAAAACAAATACAAACACAAATGCAAGACTCGCTTTGTCACTCGTTTGTCTGCGTCACGTGTCACGTGACACAAAACGTGACATGACGTGAAGTGAAATGAAACGAAAGGAAAGGAAGTGATGAATGTGTGTGTGTGTATCTATGTAGTTGTCTCATGTTACTCGAGTTTAGTTGTTGTTTTCCTTGAATTCTAGAGCTCTATTTTAAATTTTGATATTCATTGCTTCATTCTTTTCATTGCAGAGGGTATCGTTTCGTATAGCATACCCAAGGGCGTACAGCGAGGAATGGAAGTCGATTTGTCGGACAAGACCTACGATGGAAATGAGCAGGGTGACCGCTATGTGGATGGATTGGGTCAATTGGTGGATGGCCAGAAGGGCAAGGACAATTTCCGTACCGATATCCATGGCTTTGGCAAAGGTAAGTGAATAAATCGATAGTTGAAATATATATAAATATAATTTGAAAGCAGAAATAAATGCTGGTACCGAAACCGAAAGCTCAATACTGAAATGAAACTTATATCAAAATATTTTGAATTTGTAAATTGTTCTTATATATTTTTCACTTTGATTCCTTGATTACAACTCTAAAAATTCGATAACTCAAATTACCCTTGAATATAGTTTAACTTTACCCAGGGAAATTATAGGCTGGACTTATCGATTAAATTACTATTGTAATTATTTGTTTGTTGGATAGAACTTTATTTTATTTTTAAGCTACAGCCATTTAGAACATCTGTCCGTCTCTGAGTAAACTATGTTATAAAAGTAAAGTAAACAGACTACTTATATTTATTTAATAAAATTTCGTTTGAATCGTTTCGATGTGGATTCCCTTATTAGACTCCAATAAACATAAACAAATGTAAAATAAAAATATTTCACTTATGACTACCTCCCTTATTAGAGCACGCTCTCGAAGTTAAGCCTTTTAGGTATGTGGATAAACAAAATAAAAAGGGAAACTTTCTCCATTTATATTTAGCTAGAGAAATGCAAAAACTGAGAACAACCGGAGAGCTGGTGAAACCCGTGAAGATTTATTGCAATAGAAAAAACTGATTAACATCAAATAATTACAAAAGTTCACCGACAGAAAAAGCATAAGGCAAGGTCCAACTGAACGCTAACTTCATTGAACATCGAGTTGTAACAAGGAAGTGGGTATAGAGGGAGGATCGAGGGCGGGGTCAGGCAAAACTTTTGGTTTGCAAATAATTTGCCTCACAACACAATAAACAAAATAAATAATAACTTTGGACTATTTGCTGGCGTCGCAGTAAACTTGGCCGGATACAAAGCCCAACTCTACAGTCCTACCACCCGGCAAACTATGCGCTGTAAAAATGTAAACATTATGCATATTTGATAATTTATGGCAACACTGGCATTCATTTCCGACCCAACGCGACCCCGGCGGGCTGCGAAAAGTTCGGCAAACTAGCAAATGGCGAAGCTCGCAAGTTTTGGCTTATTTTTCCCTATTTTCCCAGTTCATCTTTTTTTAGTTTTTTTTTTTTTTTAGCCATTTCTCGCTCTTGGCAAATGGCCAATAATCGAAATTATTGAAAAGTTTGCGCTGTGCGAATTTAAGTAGAAAAGTTCCCTTAGACAATTAGACATGCAGTCGTCGTCGTCCTCCTTGTCGAGACAGACACATAAAAAGCCATCGCATTGCAGCAAAGTTTCCCCCAGCCTCTCCATTCTCCTCCTTTCCACTCTGACAATTGAATGGCCATCTCCTTTATGTTTATTACGTTCCTGGCATTTGGCTTATTTGCATTGTAAGCAATAGCAATCGATTTTTTTTAGGAGGATTTCTCTACTTTCCTGTCCCGGGCTATTGATTTCGAATCCTACCCCCAAGTGGAAACATCTTTACTTGCAGAACTGGAAATTGTATAATTTCTAGTTAGAGCTCATTTTTATCAAGCATAGTTAATATTGCATGACTTATGCAGCCCAGCTTAAATGCTTCCTGGCCTCCCTGCTCTCCACCATTCTTCCATTTCCCCCTTTTTCTATTTTCCCTACCTTATACAAGGCAAATTAGGGCCATGCAAACAAAACAGTGGAAAGAAATGGCTTAAATGTCGCTTTGGCCATAATTTCTAGTTATGAGCAGTCATATGCCTCCCTCCCCTTCCACTCATTCCGCCCCCTTTCCATTCCTCCCACCACCCACAACCAGTTCGTGAGCATTTGTTTGTTTTGGGCTATGAAACTTCACCCCAAAGTGCCATTGACTTGGGGGCTTAAATAGCTTTACATGCCTCTCTGGAGCATATGTGCGGCCGGGTTGGCCTATTGATTTCCTTTCCTTTTTTTTTGTTTTCGTTTATTCCTTTTGTGGAGAAACTTCAACCAAATAACGCTACATTCCATTTCATTTCATTTCATATGGATGGTTTTTTATTCCAGGTTACGAATGGATTGGCTGGAGAAATGATACGCCCGGTCTATTGGGCAAACCCGTTGAAATTGTTTTCGAATTCGATACGGTTCGCAATTTCAGTGCTATCGTTTTGCATACAAACAACATGTATACTAAGGATGTGCAGGTGAGTGTAAATCCAATATGATTTATGAAACAATATCTGAAAAACTAAAATAAGCAATGAGTACCATACAAATTCTTAGAGTTCTCAATTTTAATCCTATATTTATTCATTATTATTAACTTTTCCTATTTTCCTGGTGTTAAAAGCATACAGATTTCTTATAATTCAGTACACTAACTAGACACCAACTATGCATTAAATGAGTTTAAAATAATGAAGAATTTATGATGTTTACTGGTCTCTACATATATAGTTTCTTGTTTTTCATATATTTATTATTTCTTTTAAAACAAATATAGTTGTTTCCATTTTAAAATCAACCATAGAACTAATCCTTATAAAGCGAAACCTTTCTGATTACTTAAGTCAATCTATATTTTCTTTTTGTAGGTTTTTGTTCATGCAAAGGTTTTCTTTAGCATTGGTGGACGCTACTTTTCCGGAGAGCCTGTACAATTCTCTTATATGCCCGATACTATAATGGATCATGCTCGAGATGTGACCATTAAGCTGCATCATCGTGTTGGCAAATATCTAAAAATCAATTTGTATTTTGCTGTCAAATGGATTATGTTATCGGAAATCAGTTTTATATCTGGTAAGTAAATTGTAACAAAAATTGCAGACGCGACTGCAAATGCATTTTTCAGCTTGATTTCACTTTCAAGTGTGTGACAGCCAACAAGGGAAAAAGGGAAAACTCGAACTAGTATAAAACATTTTTCCAACATTTGGCCAACAACAATGAAATAGATAGAGAGAGACAGAACTGAACGAGACAGGCGAGATAAGCGGCCCAAGAGGAAAATCTCTTTAGTACAATTTCCTTTTTTCACTGTAAAATACACGTAGGCAACTCGGTGTCGGTTGTGGGGTGTAGGGAGGATTATAAAGTCAATAAAATGGCCAAAGCCCAGGTCCGTGTCTCGCCATGCAAAAGTAAACAAATGTCCCGGGCTTAGGGGTAGATGCAACCCCCTAACAACAATGCAGGGTCCAAGGTCCAATGGCATGGCATGCATTGCATTTTCCAGCAACATTTCCTATGAATACCAAGCGTGTCCCAGTCCTGATTAAATTGTACCGAGTGCAAAGATTTAGGATGCCCCCTGTCTATTCGACAGACATATTTAGACAATATTTTCATGGAACATTGAGTTTGTCTAGGGGTAGTACAAATTGTTCATTGGATAGGGTACAATGCTGTTAACATCCGAGGATCGATTGGGTCGGTCACTGAACCAGAGATCATTTATATTCATTGGGGGTTGTGCCTGCAAACCTAAACCTCAACCGAAATCGAAATCGAAGTTGGAAAACCCAAAAATCCATGTGCGGTAGGTGTGAAAATGACTAGGGGATAAAACTGCCTGGCTGCCAACATCATTTGATTGATGAGTCAAATAGAGCGTGCCTCATGAATAGGGGATTTTCTACAGATGGCAGAGGGGGCAAAATTATAGGCTTAATGGATTTATAAAGGAAGTCGGTTATAAATCTATACCCACTGAGATTCCATAGTTAAATGATTACAGCTACGAATTGAATAGACAGGAAGAAAGCTATAGGGAAACTAAACAAAAGCTTGGTGCATATAAAGAAAATATTTTACAATGCATCAAGACTTAATAACTACCCTAATCCGCCTGTGAATAAATCTATCAGACGAATAAGCTAAGAAAATATAAAAATAATGGCAAGAAAAGGGGAAGAAGAATATAAATTCCGCATAAAAGATTTTGAAAATCATTGTAGTTTCTTACAAGTCCCCGATGAAGACTTTAAGTTGAAAGACAGAAGATGCTGTACTCAAGATCAGCAGAGAGCATTACAAAGCACATTTTGTGATAATGTTAGCTGGCATTGGGTTGGTGCTTAACATCCTAAACGGATGTCATCTTCAACTGAGCCAAGGATATTCCAGCGAAAACCGCAGTAAGATTGAGATTGAAGAGGAGAGCTCAATTGCACCACATGCTGCGCCTTCCTTGGCAGCAATTACATGACGAGTAACAAATACCACGACGCATTTGTCACGCACAACCATGAAGCTGCCAGGGGTGGCGAAAAGAGGGGGCAACCAGCTGTTAGCTGGTTTTTTTATTTTTACTTATTTAGTTTTCTTTTTTTTTTATTTGGGCATCGAAACTAGGGTAAGGGTAAGGATAAACAAAAGAAACGCACGTACAACGTGGGCATAGAGCATCTTTGAAGTGTGTGTGCGTATATTTTTATCAGGCACTGCAGAGATTTAACCCCAATTTGTGAGATTTGCTTGCGGTGATTGCTGCTGCTGTTGTTGTGTTTTATGGAGTTGTATTTAAAGGTTTCTAAAAATACAAAAGGCACAAAAAACAATGCCAGCAAAGAGTGAGGCCCTGGGGACAATCACATATATACACAAACACAAAGAAAATTAGTTATAAAGGGCATACGACAACAAGAACAACGAGAACAAAATAAGTAAATGCTAAAAAAAATAAGAACAGAAAAGGATATGCGGCATATTTGGCATTATGTCTATTCAAGCCACCCTTTCCCTATCCTTATTCCCTACAGAGGGTGGGTGTGTGTGATAAATGTGGCACGAAATATTTTAATTATTTTAAACGTTTTATGACGACCACAGAGAACACAGAACAGAACAGAACAGAGTTGTGAGCTGAGAGCTCTGAGAAACTGAACACTGAGAGATGCAAGATATGCCTTTATAAGTAGGAAGCAACAAGAACAACAACAACAGCAACAAGGACAATGGCAATGCCAAAACAAAAGGCATCCAAGCACAACAAACTTCAGAGGCATGCCTGGCGAGTCCTCCTCGGTACTCGGTACTCTGTGTCCTCTGTCCAAGGAAAGGCGACATTACTCAAAACAGCAGCCCAGGCAGCTTCACACAGTAATTACGCCATTTACTGTCTGAAGAAACGGGGTCACCCACTCAAGGAACAAGGAACACAATTTTTCGGCTAGCCTGGGGGCATTCTCAGGGTGGGCTTCGTGCAAAAAGCTGCCCCCCGGGAACTTGATTCTGCTGCTACTTCCACTTCCAATTCTACTTCTGCTTCTGTTGTTGTCTTTTATTTTGTAATGCCCTCAAGATGTTAGCGGAGATAAATGACAACACTTTGGGCCGTACTAAGAGACCATATGCTTAAACTACGGGGGAAGAGAAACATAAGCTGGGGGTATTAGAGATCAAAGTGAACGCTTGATGAGCAGGTGTTATGCGACCCTGCAGGCCCTGCATGACAGATCTAAGCCAATAAACAGTATAAGCTTGAGAGTCCTGGTTACAGTGGAATTGCCCTAACTATAGAAAACTCAGTCAAGGGTTGAAATCTATGTTTTTCGACAGATTATATAGATTAAATATGATTAAACATATTCTTAAAGATAAGAGTTTCATGATTACCTATAGTAACTAAAGACTTAAGCGTAATAGAGTAAAAAAGTTTAGAACGGGAGTAAACTTGTTAATAGAGAAAGCTAAACACATAATAAAACATAAGTTAAAAGCAAACAAAAACATTATCACGCTTAATATATGGGTTAAGAATAATCACATATATGTTTTGTTCCTCCATGCATATTTATAAGATAAACTTTTATCTATAAATGGAATGCAAACCATTATACAAAAACTTAAAA
This sequence comes from Drosophila neotestacea, assembly GCA_035044365.1. Taxonomy (NCBI): domain Eukaryota; kingdom Metazoa; phylum Arthropoda; class Insecta; order Diptera; family Drosophilidae; genus Drosophila; species Drosophila neotestacea. Next base: position 15,920 of record JAWNMD010000126.1, on the reverse strand, counting down.
AGCTATCTTCTATCATTAGTTACCTATAGTCACTGAAGATATGGAGGTGTTAGAGCCGAATAGATAAACACAATAGTAAACCTATAAAAAGGGAAACACTAAAGCATAATAAAACAATAGCTAAAAGCACGTATTAACATTCTAGCACACGATATGTGGGTTACACAGGTTGAATTCTGAGCATTACTGCGAATACATAAATGGTCTTCCCCCATGTTGAAGACACGCTTCCATATGTTGTAGAAAATCAAACATCTGTATACATTTAGTAATGCCCGAGACTTGGGCATAAAAACCCAACGGTTGACAGGAAATGAACACGTTAAAGGTCTAAGAGGTCCATAGAAAGAAAAGCGTAGCGAAAGCAAAACAATTTAAAGTGGAACGAAAGGTGTAAAGAAAAGAAATGCTGAAGAAAACTAAAAGAAAAAAAACTAGTCATGGAAGCGCAGCTGTGTTCAAGTTGAAGCGGCAACTTTTAAAGATGAGATTCAGTTGATGACTGCCTCTTTCTCACTTACACTTATTCTTTGTCTCTCTCTCTCTTTCAATTGCAGTGCCTGCATTGGGAAATTTCACAGACGAGCAAGAGCAACGAAATAATTCGCCGGGCATGGCACAGGATACACGGGAATATCCTTTACAGAGCAACGACTATCAGCACAATCATAACAAAAACAAAATGAATGGAGGCGCGTCTGGAGGTGCTGGTGGTGCCAGCAATGGTGGCGCCACCGATGCCACCAGCAGCAACAACAACAACTACAACAATGGACCAGAACGTAAGTCTGGATAAATTCAATTAGCAACTCAATTCTGCTTTTTTGTTGCTTTTTTTATATTTTACCGTTCGGCCTCTTTGCTAATTATTTAGTTGAACAATATTTACTTTTAATTTCGTTTTCGCTTCAATTTTCGATTTCCATTTTTGTATGTTAATTTAAATTGGGCCCTTTGTTTATCAATTGTGTCGTTTGACTCTTTTACAGTAATTGCGCCACGGCCGATTGATCAGGAGCCGAACGAGGCGAACTTCATTGGCGTTGTTATTGTTGTTCTAACAACGATAATTATCCTTCTCGTGGCCATCATCCTGTTCATCGTGTCACGCACGAAGCGAGCCCGAGGCAGCAATGTCCTGGACGCATTCCAATACAGCTTCAACCCCAACACTCTGGGCGGCAATGTCGACAAGCATCGTCCCAATGGCAATAGCATTAAGGTGAGCATTACACATAACATCGAACATACATACATATGTACATGCATACATACTTAGAAGAACATGTAGTCCTTCCATAAGGACGACAAATTCCTGCCTCAAATTTCACATAATTGTTCAATGTTGCGTGCAGCTGCCACGTCCTCAACGTGTGCTCCGAACCATGCCACACTTGACCAGACCCCGTGCGGCATTTATTTTATTTAATAGAACTTTTCAACGGCTTCCTTTATAGCCTGTTCGATGAAGTCCAGCAGTAGCCCCAGTGCCCCGACCAGTGTTGGGTTGTGGGTGCTAAACTTAAGTGCTGAGCAGTGCAGAAAGTGTAGAGTGTAACACTTTAAACTTGCAAGTGGTCGGAGTATAACATTAAAGAAGACGCTTTAAAGTAAATGTAATAAGCAGTAAAATAACAATTGACAAGAAGCAGATAAGAAGTGAATTTCTTTACAAATACATACAAATGTATGTATCGATATAACCAGTGTTGGATAGCCCTTTAAACTTGCAAGTGGAAGGAGTTAAGCATTAAAGAAGCTGCTTTAAAGTAAAAGTAATAAGCAGTGAAATAACACATGAAGGGAAAAAGATAAGGAGAGCAGTATAAAACGTATCACCAGTGTTGGCTAACACTTTAAGCTTGCAAGTGGAAGGAGTTTAATAATAAAGAAGATGCCTAATGGTTAAATTCTTATCAATACAATTTCTAAATTTATCTATATCTATAAATTAAAGCTTCGGGTTCTTGAATGTTGAGTTTAAAGTTAAAGCTTTAAACTTAAAGTAAAACACAGGAAAGTACAAATTGAGCTGGAGGTTAAAGGGATAGAATGTGTCTATACATTAATTCAGTCAGTGCACTATTAACTAATTTTTTATAATAAGCGGATAAAGTCAAAAGTATGGGTTGATACCTTTAAAGTAAAACGAATTAAAAGGAACAAGTTAAACACTAACGTGAACAATATATCACCTGTAAATAGTGTTTTTGTTTTTTTGGACTATACAAATTATAGCGTGGAACACTTTAATGTTTACATTCTCTTGGAAAACTATAGACAAAGCGAAGTAAATTACACCCTGGGAATCAATTTAATGCTCACTCTACATGATAATTTAAGAATCTAAATGCCACATTCATATATCTTTATTCCCTGACTTGTCACTATATTAAACATTTGTGCACTTACTCCCTTGTACATTTCAGGCCAGCGTCGACGACAACGATTCCATTGGTAAGAACAGTCTTTACCACGAGCCCTTTAATGTGAATATGTACACGAGCGGAGTGAACGGCTACGCAGCGGTTAATGATTTACAATGTAATATGACGCCAGACTATACAGGTGTGTAAACTCAATACTTTGACCCCGAAACCCTCAGACCATTAGACCATCAGACCCCACATCCCAGAACCCCAATTCCCTTGACTCAACCATTTCCGTTGCGAGCTATAAAATATGGCGCCGCCAGCAACTAATGCAAATAAATTTTTGCGGCTATTGCCAAACACACACATTCACACTCGCACACACATTTACACACTGACACACACACACACACACACATATACATAACCTTTGCCTGTGACTGTGACTAAGCGAAATCCTTTTGCGTCTTTTACGTTCGGTCCCCCGCGGCAAAACACAGATGTGCCAGAAGGTGGATATGCGGTTCCCCATATGCAGGACTATATGCCGGCATCGAAAATGGCCAACGCTGGTGGCGGTTATGTGAATGTGCGACGCACGCCGCCGCCACCGCTGAGCAGCATATTCCCCAGACCGCCGACGGTGCCGCCACCTCCCATGGAGAAGTATTATGCAACCACAGCCATATTCAAGCCCATCAAGGGAGGAGGCTCAGCGAGCGGTGGCAGCAACACTAACACTGTGAGCAGCGGCGGTGGCAAGAGCAGCCACAGCAATCATGATCAGCTCAATGGCATCTATGATGATGGCATGGGCACCATGAATTCACAATCCACGGCTCCGATGATCAATCCCTATAGCAGTGGCAATAGTGCTGCTGCCGCTGCCGCAGCTGCTGAGTTCCAGCGAGCCAGAACTTACAATTTCCGCAGTTATCCAGATAATCTCTAGTTCGAAGCTTCACTCAAGTTGGCAGCAGGAGCAGAGCCGGCTGGCCAAGGCAATGATCTTTTGGCTGCCAGTAAACGCAACAATGCCTCTACTACAATGCCCAAGAAGCCGCAGCATCTGAGCATTGCCAGCTCCAGCTCCAACACCACCGGCAATGGCAATGGCAACAAGCCCAAATATAGCCTGACTCTGCACAACAATAAGTATGCCACAAATGGTGGTAAGAATCCCACATCGATGCGCGACAATCATCAGCAGAGGCAGCACCTCAAAGCGTTACGTCTAACACGTGACGTGGCAAGTACAGATGCCACTGACTATAAGCGACCGGTGCTACAGGGTCTATCGCCTGCCGAGGATGTGGGTGTCCATCTCAGCAGGAGTGTCGCTCTAAAGGCTACCCCTGCAACTGGCTCTGCTGTCAATGGTGAAGCTTCAACTAATCTAACAACAATAACAACAAATGCAACTAAATTGACTGGTAATATGAATGGAATTGTAAACGGAAACGGAAATGCGGCTGCAACTGCAACTCCAATGGCGAATGGTGTTATGCGAACACAAAACAACAGGCTGTGGTATCATTGATGAAAACCCCATATTAAATGGATTTGAGGTAAGTTTCTCCCGGATTCAACATTAAATACATATTACATATTTATCAACTTATCAAGTTCATTTGCTGATCAAATACCAAAATTTAATTTACAACAACAAATTTTATTTATTTAAAGTTAAATTACATTTTTTGTATGCTTGCATTATACAAATATACTTAAATGAAAGGCATTCTTATTTAAAATAAAGTTCACATTTCACTTATATCATATTTAATTTCTGATATTTAAAACTCGTAAGAAAATTGAAATAAAAGTTAACAAAGAATTATTTAGCCGAATTTCGTTATTGAACCAATAATCCAACAACTCTTTATATTCACATTTTTAACATTCCATTTTTACCATTTTTTTTGGTTCATTTACAGCTTTGAAGCTCTACACGGACATGCAACAACAAGAACAAAAGAATTACAAAAAAAATTAAGCACAAACGTTATAAAAATGTTAAGTACTCATAATCATACAGTAAATTTGTATTAGAACCCGCCCCTCCTTAAAGCGGAGAGCACAATGCGTCGAACAATTAAACCCACTGAGCAAAAGGAAGAGTTAAAGTAAAAGTAAACAAGTAAAAAATAATAATAAAAGTCGAATATCTAAGCAAAATGTAGTGTCGAATATATGCCAACGAAATGATACAACTTATAGAATACATCCTGTAAATATATACCTAGTATATTGCAATGAAAAAGGTAGTGAAAAATGCATATGATAGAAAAAGCGAGCTGAATTTTTAATATAAAAACGAAAGAATTGGGCACTAGTTTCTCATAGATCAAATGCAATTGAGCAGAACATAAAAGAATATATTAAAAAAATAAAAACGAATTTAAGGTCTAGCATTTAGCGACACTTATTGTTTATAAAACGAAACGAAACGAATCGAGAAATACATTTAAAACAATGTAGGAGGACATGAAGTAACTAGCATATAATAAAGTTCAACTGATTTTTAGTACCTTTCCGAAAAAAGAGAACTAACTGTAAATGCCTGTAATCCCTCAATCCTAACCCCAATACTATACTACACTATTTTGTGCTATATGTATACTATCGCATATATTCAATGTCCCCCTATTTGAGACCCCACTGTAAATTTCTGTGTATAAACCTATAGAAGTATCCGAGAGATACATACTTAATCGTAGATTGTTTGCTAACCGGAGCAGATGGAAATGCCGCGTCAAAAATTATGTAGAGACGGACGACGGATGACGATTGATGATGATGATGTAATGATGATGATGATAAAATTGTAACGGAATTTAACGGACCAAGAGAGCGTGCAGAGCGTCGTCGCCTAAAACCAATTAAAATGAAGTTTTCATCAATGATTTGTGATTAAATATTTAACTACCTACTTATAAAAAACTAAAACAAAAAACAAAACTAAACGAATATTTGGTTCTTAATGCTAACTTTAATTTTATGCAAACGTACTACCCGACAAAATATGACTCTGACTATAAAAAGTACTATGAATATTATATACATATATATATATATATATATATATATAAACCACTTACTTATATACAAGTATATGTATAATTAATAAATAATCATGTATATGTTCCTTTTTAGTTTAATGCGCATACAAAATTATCACAAGAAAAAGTACTAAAAGTTAAAATCGTAGTAGCTTCGTAGTAATGAAAAGTAATAAAAATAACGCAGCAAGTAATAAGAAGTGTAAACACCGCATTTTATAAAATATAAAATAAGTAAACTCGTTAAATAAAAGAAAAATAACACACTCCCACATACACACACACACACCCGACACACAACGTGCAGCAAAAAAGTAGTAAAATAGTAGCAGATTAAACAAAAACAACAGCGGAACACAGAGACATTCACAAGAAAAAGTATTTAAAATGTTTGTGCAACACTTTGGAACATTTTTTAAAATAACAACAGCAAGAACAACATTAAAGAATCGATGTAAACATTAAGCTAGACATTTTTAAAAACATATTTAAATGATTAAATTTAATAATTATTATAAGCTGTCTAGGCCCAAAGGGTATACATAAATATACAACTTACAACATATTTCTATATTTTTCGCACAGTTCTTAACTTTCCAAGTTTCCAATGCACACAACGTTTGCCAATACTGGCCACAACACTGAAAACACTAATAACACTTTCCGCAATCAAATGCAAATGCAAATCTTTGCAACACTGGATACACTATCAAATTGAATAGAAAATCACGAACCTACCTACAAGACTTGTATAAATTATAATAAAAAGAAAGAAAGAAAAAACAAATGCAAAATTGAATAATTAGATATTAAGTTTAAATTACATTTTGTATAAATTAATAAACGAGGCGTAAGTGTATACTGTAAAAAATTATAAAATAATTGTACTGTTTTTTTGTAAATTATCGCAAGGTCGCACAGACGAATTAAGTACTAATTCATTTGCTGTTGCTTCGCAGTTCATTTATAGACTAGTTTAATTTCTAAATTAATTTAACTGCATTTATTACGAGTAATAATATGTGTAAATTTCAAGGCAAAAATATAGTATTAAATTATTTAAACAAAAATAAAACCCAGTGGAATTTCTTTATTTCTCTCATTTTAAACTCAATTTATATTGCAAACTGAGATTACTGAGATTGTTGTTGGCAAGTATAAAGCAAAAGTTAGACCACATACATATAATTTAGACAATGGATTCATATTAATTATAACTAACGCTAACACAATTAACAATGCAAACTAATTGAAATATTAACAAAATTACTAACTCAAATCACGCAAAAACAACAAATATAATGAATGGCAATTGAAAAATGGCTAATCAATTATGAGAAATTTAAAATAAACACAACTACAACAAAAGCGTAACAAATTAATAAAAATATACAACAAAAAGAATAATTTAAATACAATTTGTGCTGGTTTTATTTATTAAAGAGCTGGATCAGGAGAGTGATCAATGAATATACCAATCATCCAATTCTTTGTCGAAGACTCAAAACTATAAACTGGCATTTATGAAATTCTACGATTTGTTATTAGGTTATGGAAGAAAGACGAATTGGCTGAACGTACTAAGCATATTACTAATATGTATCTGTAGTTTAGAATGTAATTTAATACCAGGAAAACACCAGCAAAGGTCTAGTCCAAGCTAATCATGATTTAGGTCTCATGCCAAGAATAGTTCAATAATTTACCCAAAATATAAATCATTCTCGAGCTTTCAAGAAATTAGTGACTAATCTGAGAGAATAATTTTTAAAAGGATCTTTACTCACAGGATGCATTGGAGATTGGATCTGAAGAATTTGAAAAAGGATTTTTATAATGTTGCCTAAAAATAAACGTTTGACAAAAGTAACTACTGGCGAACAAACCATCTGAATCAAGAATAAAGTCAACCAATCTCATTCAAACCAATCTGATGGCTTTTTCTTCACAAATTTATCTAATCAAATGTCATAGGAGGAACGTTTCTTGAATTATACTGTCTAAATAAGGCACAAACTGCTAATTGAATTGGTGTGCCTTAGTCCAAATAGAAATTAAGTAAGATAAACAGAGCGTGGACACCCTGTAAACAGCCTCAAGGTTCTATCTAGGACAACAAAGAGAAAAGGCATTTCAAAATGTTTCTCTAGGGAACTGCAGAGCAACTGGATGTGACCCGTGGATATAATGTTACTGAACGCCTTAATCAGAGCACTTATAGATCTGGGATCAATGGCCGCCATGGGGCAGTAACATCTGTTTTGATTCACGCATATTTCGCATATTGCAATTGAAGTGGAAAATCGACAGTAACTCGACCACAAATTGTGGCACGAGGGAAGAATGGAAGTGCGCGCTGAAGGGGAAGTGGGAGGGTATAAGGGAAAGTTCACACATGTCGCTTTCGAAACGTTTAAATCAAATATAATAAAATAATACAAGGCACTTGGCGTTTGCTATTTGTAGCTGTCTTTTAATTGACACTTTCGATTGTTCAACTGATTGAATGACGCTTGGGATGCCCGAATGAATGAATGAATGAATGCCTGTCCATCAAACCATTCAGAGTATTCAATCCATTTGCTGGGACCATGGACTGTGGATGGCAGTCCCTTCACCTGCCTGTCAAGCGTCCGTTGAAAATTAGTTGAAAGCCATTTACGAAAAATCAAACCAAACAGAACGCAAAATGGTCGAAATGTGTTTTCCTTTTCGTTTTTATTTCATTTTATTTCTGTTTGTAAAATGCGTGAAAAGCTCTCTCAATTCGTCACATTGTCCATTGTCATTTGGCTTTCGAGTCGAGTGTTAAACAATTTCATTCTATTTATTTTTCATTGCACTTTTCGGTTTTGCGTTCTTTCAATTTGTTATTTGTCGTTGACTTTATTTATCGACCATTGCCAAAAAGGGTTGCCTGTCTGACAGTTGACAACTTGATGCGACACACACTCTATCTATTTGAGGGCTGTATCGTGATAAAAATCCGTGAAATAATCATAATTATGGACTTCACGGAATGAAGTCAAGGGTTATTCTCATGCCGAAAGGCTAAATGTGACCCGATAGGAAGAGGGAATACTATGGAAAAGTTGAGTTATCAAATCAGTTAATAAATACATTACAGAAGACTTCTTGGTAGGGACCATAACTGTTACCTTAGTTAGTAAAAAAATCAGTAGATTATATTTAAGAATTCCTTGTCTTTTAAAAAAAATTGCAATTCAAATTGATATTAATTTTTTCCATAAGTAATAAGTCATAATAATAATAAGTCATAATATGTTAATTTAGTTGATTTTTTAGTGGATATTTTGATTACCAATAATTATTTTCACTCGCTGCTTTATAGTCATGACTTAGCTGTTTAAATTGAAAGTTCTGTTAAATTCAAGATAAATACGTATTTTTATTAGTTCAGCAAGACTTTCCATTTATTTAACAGAACTTGATAAAAACAAATCAATAATATTAAACAAAGATACTAAAGTATTATTCGTGGCAAACAAGACTCTCTTGAGTATAAGTTTATTCCATGGAAAGTAAAGGCATATATGTATAATATACAGATGATCCAGCATAATGCCAGCTAATTCTCTTGTATCCGGAAACTGTGTTGTTACATTGAAATGATACGAGTATCCCATTGCACTGAGGAAAGTATCAGCTGCTTATGGTAAGAGTGTATCATGGCTTGAGTATAATGGTCCATCCTATTAACTAGATGCTGGCTCCCTACTAAGCCGTCTGGACAAATACTTTAATGCCCAGAACGTAAAAATGCAGAAATATGTTTTTTATGCCTCGCGATGCCTCAACAACAACTGTGCAAATAAGTAAAAAGTAATCCTAATTACAATTGCTAGTTATAAATAAACATGGACAAGGAGAAAGTAGCTCGGGGAAAACAACAAAGCCCGACTGGGCTCTCTATCTCACTCTCTCTCTCTCTCTCTCTTTGTTTGGGCATGAGATGACGACGTCATTGTAATAATGAAAATCCCCAAACAAGCCATAAAAGGGATAAACGAAACGAAATGTAATGGAATGAATGACTGAATGAATGAAATTTTCGGCAAGCTGCGAATGTGACAGAGTAACAGATTTTCGCTATGACTGTGACAAAAAGACAGGCAGACAGACAGATAGACAGTCGTATACAGCGAAAGGACCTTCAGGTCGAGTCAACGATATGTGCGACCTGTGCTGATTTTTTAGTGGTTGTTATTTCACTTTTCTGGTGGTTGCTCTCATGTCTAGTCTCATATTTTTCGCAAATGTTTGTTTGTTTTTCTGCTTAGGGATTTTAATAAAGCAAATCGCTTAAATAGCTCAGTCAACCAAGCACAAAACTCTCTACTTATAATTACAAATGTCTGAATTCTGTACGAGATGAAAATGTTTTAAATCGCACATGAGACACACCCCTTGGTACATGGAAAACAACTCACACAAACCCTTTTTGACTTGTGCAGTTATCAACAATGACTAAGGGGTAGACAATGGGTAGAACCTGGTACTCTGGTACTACCTGGGTCACCGCATAATCATCAAAAGTTGTCAACTAGTCGGCAGACCCCAGAAGTTGCTTATCAAGCGTTAAATTGCAGCAATTTGACAGTTTATCGTTGTCAAAGACAATGGTTGAGGTTCTGCAGTATTTGCATAGGGAAATCCCTAACCACCCTCTTCCAAGAACCGCCCTTACTTCCTCTACCCATTTGATTGAATCGCCTAAAAACAAAGTACGAGTAAAATGTCAAATTGTCGACCATTGCCGTTGCAACTAATGCAATTCATGTGTTTCCCTCTCTATCACTTACTCTCTCTCTTCTCTCCTTGTCGTAGTATTTCTATCTCTGTTTGGCTTTATTTGTGTTTGTGTTTGCCGTGTCCTCTCTGTCAATTTGCATGTTACCTTGCATTTGTATTGGCATTGAATTGCATTCTATCTATGCCCCTAAACCTTCTCCTTTCCTCCTTTCCTCCTTTCCTCCCTTTCTCCCATTCATCAGCTCTCTAGCTATTAGTTTGTATGTGTGTCCTTATCAAATGCTGTTTCCTGCCGCACGTCCTTGCCAGCTTCCTTTGTCTGTCTGTGTTTGTATTTGTGTATTTGTTTATCTAACTATCAAAGTGCTGCCTGCTGCATGCCGCATGTTGCATGCTCCTTGCATAGTTCGAGATTCGTAAATTCGAGTGTGTTAATTGCTGGCCTCCCAAGTCCATCATCCTCTGTGTAAATCCTGTTTCCTTTTCTATCCTTCCCAAACTCTCTTAAAATTTCCATTACAGTCTTAATCTATTATTTTGTTTCAGAACTCGAAGAAATATGCAAAAATCATCAGTTTGTTTCGCACTTTCTTACTGTGGTCAGTTGAAGACAAATTTGCAACAGTTTCAAGTTACTCAACAGATTTTAGTTGATTATATGAAAAGCCAGAGCTTAAGGCAACTTCTCTTTCTTGTTGAAATTTTTTGTTTATGCATAGAGTCCTTTTGTGAAAGACGACTCTTTAATTCTCAAGACATAATGTTTTAAGGCTTTATATTTTAAAGTATTTATAAAAAGTGCTAAAACAACCAAACTGTTTTTTATGTGAGAGCCTTAAAGTTCAGCTTTGCAATTGAATGCGTTTAGTGGAGTAAAAATATTAGTAATATTATTTCAAATTTTAATCATTAAAACTGATTTGGACTCCCACCAAACCTTCTAAGGAGTCCTAAAAATTCTTAAGATTTACCCTCTCGTTTAAATGGTGAGATATAGAGACTTAAGAATTTTTCAATAATTTTCGTAATTGGTTGATCCCTTCCAAGAGTATTATGGTCTTGATCTTCTATTGTTAGATTAAGCCAGTCTAGTGTCATTAACGACGTTGATGAACAAAGACAAGCGTCTTATTAAGCGAGTACCTCAAATGAGACGATCCTTTATCCTGGAGAAAGTTTATACTTGCCAACCAAAAATAACAAGGTTGATTTACAATGGATATAAAGTCAAGGAGCTGTTTTTGGTGTGGTTTTATTCATATTTAATGGAGTCCTGAACTTTTTATGACTCTGTTAATTTCGAATAAGTACTATACGACTCGTAGATAAATTCAATTTAAACTGGACATTGCTCAATCTACATATATATACATATACATACATAGATTCTGCATGCCCCTTATCCATTCATAATGTTAGGAGATTCAGATGCTATTAAAGATAATACTGTACGTTTAGAAACTAATGCAAAAGCAAATACAGATGAAGTTACTGATTTATAATCATATAGATTGAGACACAGATAAATGTGCAGCTCGTAGTTTCATAGACAACTTGTGCAGAATGTAAAGTCTACTTTAGTGCGATAACACTTTGGGGTCAACTAAACCGTAACAATTAGCCAGTCATGTGGTTAGCTCAAGTGGTTTAGCAAGTTAAGACTTGATTCCCTTGCTCCTATCTGAATTAAGTAAATTTATGAAAGTTTGTTGTATCGATTGGCAAAGGGAGGGGTTAGTTATGAGACGTGGAGAGTCCACTTAACGCCAACTAATTGAAACTTTGCCTAATGCCTGTTTATATCACAAACAAACAAAGATGAAGACTGTAAAGTGTAGGGTGGACAATGGAGGGGAAAAGGAGGAGGACAACGCTGATGTGCCAGATTATAAACTGCAACCTAAGACTTGGCAATAATTTGATAATTTAATTACACTTAACCTCGTTGAACCGACGCCTCGTCCCACTGTCAACCCAAGCATAATTTATGCAACTGCCAATGTATGAGTGTGTGTGTCTAAGTGTGTGTATATGTATAGTAGTGTTGGTGTTGGTGTAAGTGTTGGTGTTGTTGTTTGCGGCGACATTTTGCTTGTAGAAACGCATGCATAAATAAGTTTCACATTGGAGCCGACTCGACGCCGTCTCCTGCCCCTTACGATTCCCTTCCTGCTTCCTACTTCCTGCCTCCTGACTTCTGCCGCCCTTTCCATTCCCCACCCTCCTTTCCTCCTTCAATATGTGCGGCATCCACATAATTGTCGGCCATGTATCTTACAAATGCAAATTAGATGCAAATGTTAATAATCTGCGTGGATGAATTTTAATGAGCAGCCAAAGTGTTTTGGCGACTTGTCGCCAGCGTCGACGCCAACGTCGACGTCGCTGCCTCTAGTAGAAAGTGTCAGACATGCATCAAGGATTAGCCCTGACCAGCCCAAAGGCAATTGTTGTTCGTGTTTTACACTTTTTTTTTCCAGCGAACAGCAGCTGGAAACGTGCCTCATAAACGGAGCACAGGTGAAGGGGAGGGAGGGATAACCCTTGCCTTGTTACGTAGCCAATTTCAAGTTGGGAATTTAATGGTAGACCTCCTTCCTTTATCCTCTGCCAGACTCTAGCAGCTGTAGGGCCAGACATCAAGTGGCTGCGGCTAATTAACGCCACTGTAAAGATACTGAGAGCCAAGTGCGACGACTCCGTCACGTGCTCCGACGATCCGACAATCCGACTATCAAAATTATGTTCTCCGACACTTTTTCGAGTCCAAATTTAGATGGCAATCCAGCAATTCAGAAACCCAGCCAACCCGTCGTCTACATCATTTCCTTTTCATTGCCTTCTGCACGAGGAAGTCGAAAAATGAAAACAGATGTTGAAAATCAGTTGCACATTAAATGCTGTTCATGTGGAAACTTAATTGTTGCCACAGTCGTCCCTCGATATGTCATTTTGCAGTTCGGTTTGATTTGCGGCAAGTGTCAGCTAGCTTTTCAAGCTTAGGGGTTGCCAGCATTCCATTTAGGTGTTTCATATTTACCAATAATATAATATACATTGTTTTTCTCCTTTTTTCTTTGGGTTTCTTTCATTTGTTTTGCCAAACACTCTGGGGCAACATAATATGCCACATTGACTCTTATATATATACATATATATAGAATTATATCAATAATATGAGTTTATTTGCGCATTTTAGAGGCGACATATGTTGTGAACTCCTGCCGAGAACGTGGTCAGTCAGTGGATGAAATTTATAACGACAAACTGTCGATACCCATTAGAAATCACAATCAATGAGAGCTAATGGTTATACCAATAGTTGAAAGAGGACTGAATGCATGTGAAGAGAGACTGTTTATATTTTTTTTATTATTTTACAAGAGCAATTTTTGAAATCAACACCTGTGTCAACTCGAGTAGGGGCTGCTTGAATATGAGGTACTCGTTTTTCATTAGTAGTAATCGTTTTCCAATTCTAGTGTCAGTTGATTTAAAATTTACAAATATCAATTATTTAATATATAAGAATTTATTTTGCTTAAAAGTGAAAAAATTATGGTTTCGTTCGGATTTTCGTTTTTCAAATAATTTGTATTAAATATTTCAATTAAAGATGGAAATAAGAGACATCTAGTGCTTTCGTATTCTTAAATATTTTCCCAGAATTATTATAGAGGTATTTCTTTGAGATAATACTGATCCAAGAACGTAACATCTGAATAATCACGTATATCGAAATCTTTCCATACTTCGTTTTTGTATAATATTTTATTTACATAATATTTTGTATATTATTTTATTTTACTTTATTATATTTTTTACCATATATTCTATTTTTATTTGTATTACTTATGTAATTTCCGTGTGGGCATTTCTTCAAGTTTTCTGCAATTTCAGAGTAATTGAACACTCAATTAAATTGCATTAGTGTAATTTCTAGATGGCAATAAGAATAACGCATGAAATTACAACATACGTCGCACACATGATGCATTCCCAGGATCGATAGGAGCTATAAAGGGGGGTTGGATGTATGCAATAACTGCGCAATATATCAAACAAATACACCTGGGACTATCCGGGAACTGCACCCGGGGATGTTTGTCTCGCTCGCGTGAAGAACCAAATGGAAAAAAAAATAATACAAAGTCGGCAATGAAAACAATGGGAAACTGCAAATGGAAGTGGAAATGGAAAACGAAAACGAAAAATTTATTTATATGCGATTTGATGGAAATGCGAGGGTTGGGCGTAACAACAAATAAAAATAATGGATTGAATCAAATTTTGGTAAAGAGTCAGTGACCGTCGAGATGAAACCGTAGACGACCCAAGTGTGTGACGAGACGGAAGAAAGAGAGTTGCATCAGTGACGCGACGGGAAAAACAACAAATGACAACAAATGGAAAGCAAACAGAGAGGGCGACTCCCCAGCCAAACATTTTGGCAAGTGGATCGTCCAATGAATTCAAAAAGTGAAAAAAACGACCTTGTAAAATGTGACTGTCACTCTGGTCCAACTTTGCCTTAACCACTTCCGTGTTGTTGTTTATTGAAAAACCAGACTTTGAGTCACCGTTCTTAGTATACCCTTTCTTTAGAGAACATATGAAACATATACTTGTTAAGAGCGAGCAATTTGAAATGCACGAGTTCAATTAACAACGATTTAATTTCCTTCCTGAGGTTTGTATATAAATTGCAAATGATGGAAGCTTCCTATTTAATTGTTTTGTTTATAAATTCTTCCAATTTTTTAATTTACTTTGTACACTCACTAGCAATTGTTCGGATATACGTACTTCTTATTTAAATTATTTAAACGAATTTATTTATTTACCGTATTGATATTGTAGTTTTTTATTTAATATAGTTGGAATTTGTGCAAACTTGGTTAGATTTGATAATGTAGTGATCCGATCTGTATTAAGTTTTACCAGGATTGCTTAAGAACTGAGAATCGATCTGATCATACTTATTGGTTCTGCCACGCCTTCTTTATACCCACTGGACAGGTATATTTTGTATACTCTATGTCTCTTTTAACGCGTCACATAATGAATGACAGAACGTTAATACCCTCTGCAAGGGCACAACACAACATGAGCATTGTTGTTGTTGTTTCTGCCGTCATGCTAATCCGGTAACTGAGCCCAGGACTCAGAGGGTGCCTCTGCTGCCCTGTGCCCTGTGGCACGCCTCAATGACTTTCGCCTGGCGCCCTTGGTTGGGATTAATTCCACACATTAGCCGGAAATTTTATATGTACTACGAGTACCACGAATAGCCCTGATTCCTGACCAGTTGGTACTTCTATGAATATGTTGTGTTTTTCCTTATAAAGTGTGCATAATGCCGAAAATCTTCTAGAGTTAAGCTGACATGACCAATGGCAGCCACTTGTTAATTTCCCATACTAATTTCCAGTTGGCAGCTCTTTCGGTTGCTTTGGTTTCATCATTTTTTAAGGGGTTTTTTCCCCCTTTCATTAATCACACTGATCGCTTTTCGAGCACGCACTACGAGAGTATTCGCCATCATTTTTTAGGATTTGGCGCAATGTGGAATTTCCACACGTCGCTCCTGAGGGAAATGCGACGCAGTTTCCCACTTTCAGACTTATGGTGTAATTGAAATTTGTGTGAGTGATAAATTCAGTTTTGGTGCGCTGTGTTAAGCGCATGATTAGCGCATTTTCCTCGACAATCG